>CP092883.1:55888130-56014445 GCA_030710605.1 Cordylochernes scorpioides | reverse complement strand
AAAAAATGAGAGTTTATAACAAAAATTGTTTATTATTGTAAACACGCCAAAATTCTTCTGAGGTATAAGGTATTCTTTGTGAGCGTTGTTTTGATTCGCCACCAAATTCCTTCTACTTTACAGTCTTTACAAGGATAGCATACAGTCTTTCAAATCATCTCGTCTGTGAATTCAAGATACAGAAAACATGCGAACCATTATATTTGTAACTCCAACTGAGCATATAAATACGTGACAACATTGGACACACAATATCTCAATAGATGATATAATTCATTAGAAGGTTCTTTGAAAAATCTCTTGAGAACATGGAATTGAGGTGTGTGTGTGTGAATTGATCTTATCAAAATCAATAATTAGAACTTTCGTGTTGAAATGTATTTTTAAATTGTGTTTATGAATGATATTAATTTTATAATTTTATTGTCTGTGTTGTCCAGAAGCAGCTCGCCGCACTTATCCTCCTCGGCCTGGCCACCGGGTCTCTTGCCGTCGGCCTCGGCCTCGGTGTTACCAGGGACGCCTCTGTCACCGTCAACCTGGACAACCAGAAGGCTCCTCTCTGGGGACCTGTTGGTCTGGAGGCTATGGTGGAATTGGTCTGGGCGGTATTGGACTTGGCGGCGTTGGTCTTGGTGGCATCGGAGGAATCGGCCTGAAGGGAGTCGGCATCGTGCTCCTCTTGTCGGCGGAGTTGTCTCCGGTCCCATCGGTGGAATTGGCCTGGGCGGGCGTTGGTCTTGGTGGCATCGGAGGAATTGGTCTTGGTGGCATCGGAGGAATCGGCCTGAAGGGAGTCGGCATCGGCCGTGTGGCTTCTGCTCCTCTTGTCGGCGGAGTTGTGTCCGGACCCATCGGCGGCATCGGTCTTGGAGGAGTCGGCCTCGGCAAGGGCATCGGTCTTGGTGGCCTGGGTCTGGTTGGTCCCATCGGTCTTGGACTGGGTGGCATCCACTAAGTCTATCATCTCATCTCCAGTGTTCAGACGTCCTTAACTTATTCTGTACAGTATCAATATGTACTAGCTGCAATAAAGTTATTACTTTACAAGTCTGTGTCATATGTGTTATTTTTATATTTTTAAGAGTCAAAATAGAAATAAACAAATTGAAACTACTCTATAATGATGAGAGGATTGTGGAGAAAAAATTCTCATTAGATTAAGGTAGCAGATCCCTGTCCAATACCTAGAGCAATATTACATTTGCACTCGTAGAATTACTATAAAATTCTAAACAAGATATGATAATTCATTTACAAATATTCCAAATTATTTTATTATAATGCATATAAGAATAGCATCAGGAAAAGAAATACTTTTGAAAATATTCAAAAAGCGTTTATATACATATATACAGTAGAACCTCCCTTTAGCGGACACTTCGCTAGCGGACACCTCTCTATAAAGGACAGTTTTTATTTTATTTTTTTTCTAAACGGTAAAATCTTCCCAATTACATGCGTGGTAAGGACGAAATATTCAGGAGATGAGTTTCTTTCAACACTTTATTAGGACATCAAGCTTTCGGGCACAGCGTGGCCCTTCTACAGGATCAAATGTATAAGAAAAATGATACACTATATACACGAAGAATAAATCTGCATATGTATTATTAGAAATTAGTTGTAAAATTTTAAAATAATCGGTAATACTTAGAATTTTTTTTTTTTTAAAAAGATTATCGAGACATAAGCAAATTAATAAAATTTGTTAAGAAGAATAATATACGAATATTACAAGGTATTAAGATAAAAGCGTAATAAGAATAAAAGGACGTTCCTACGGTTCGACGGAAACTGTGATAAAATTATGAATATTTATAAGGTAAAACGGTTTGAAAAGGATATTAAAATAAATGAACAAAACAGGGAATTCATGGGGTACATCGATGGCTATTTATGTAATAAGCTTATATACGGCTCAGGTACATCAACATGTCTGTTTATACTAATATCTCAGAGATAGCAAGATTGGTTGTCGAGGCCTTGCTATCTCTGAGATATAATAGTATAAACAGACATGTTGATGTACCTGAGCCGTATATAAGCTTATTACATAAATAGCCATCGATGTACCCCATGAATTCCCTGTTTTGTTCATTCATTTTAATATCCTTTTCAAACCGTTTTACCTTATAAATATTCATAATTTTATCACAGTTTCCGTCGAACCGTAGGAACGTCCTTTTATTCTTATTACGCTTTTATCTTAATACCTTGTAATATTCGTATATTATTCTTCTTAACAAATTTTATTAATTTGCTTATGTCTCGGTATTCTTTTTAAACAAAAAAAAAATTCTAAGTATTACCGATTATTTTAAAAATTTTACAACTAATTTCTAATAATACATATGCAGATTTATTCTTCGTGTATATAGTGTATCATTTTCTTATACATTTGATCCTGTAGAAGGGCCACGCTGTGCCCGAAAGCTTGATGTCCTAATAAAGTGTTGAAAGAAACTCATCTCCTGAATATTTCGTCCTTACCACACAGTTTTTATTTGCAAAATTAACATTTTTTACAATTTAGCCACTTTCCGGTAAGGGGGCATCTCTCCCTAAAGGAGACTTTGGCTCTGAAATTAGGTGTTGTCCTTTACAGGAAGGTTCTATTTATATAAACCATTTGATATTAAAATTTAGATATATTTTATATCAATGATCTGGTGTGAGTATCAAGGTTTCTCTTACAGCAGTAGGATTTATCGGTTTTCTGTTTTTGCCTGTGTAATATTTGATTTATAGTTTTAACTTCAGAGAGAGAGTGTTAATATATTTCCATCATATAATAACCTGGTGAGGAGACGCTCCACTATATCAATAAAAATCAAATTACTCTTTGTTGGGATTGAAGAGATATATTTTTTCTTATACCTAAAAAAATTGTTTCCTTACATTAGTTCTAAAATGATTGCACTTTTTAAAAAAATAGTCATTTTTTCAAAGTTGGAATACATTTTCTTTCTTGTGTGTTGTGAATGATATGATAATTTTTATAATTTTTTCAATATGTGTGTGTGTTAGTCATCAGTTTTGTTATAAATTCTACAAAATTATGGTTTTTCCTACAAAATTTAGTTTTACCCTATTATATGAACAAATATGTTGCCTATTTTAATTGCATATCAGTATATTCAGAAAAAAGGCACATCTTGTATCGAAAAAAACTACGTTTTTATTGCATGATATTTTGGCGATCAGAACGTTCGTCTTTTTAAAATCTCGTTTTTCAATTGAATGTTGAATATCATTTACTGTGAGATATTTTATTAAAATATCTCTCCCAATATGCGTGAAAGCATCGCGTGGTTAGCCAAAATATTTCAAAATACGGAAAACCCTGACGAAGGTAAGTGTACAGCCTAGCGAAATATTGGATTTTTGTAATAAAACAGCATTTTTTTTTCTCTTCGAACCCAAAATATGTTTATTAATTAATTAATATATATAGAATATACTGAAACAAATCCAAAACATACTTTAAATATGGAAAGATAGGTTTTAACTAATGTAATGAAGTCTCAAGTAAAAAGTCTTAATATATAAAAACACGCACGATATTTATTCCACACAACACACAATACATATAAAATAAGAATTGAAAAAAAAAGGAATTTTGATTCAGCTCCAATCGGTGGGGATCGTCATTAGAGGAACGGTCTCCTCAGCAGGGGTCCTCCACGGGCCGTCGTCCTCGGCGGCGCCGGACCTGGACGTAGACGGCGATGGCGAGTCCGCCCAGGACTGCGGACTCCAGGATGGTCAGGACCAGCTCAGCGCGGTGGACCAGCAGGGCGAGGGGGTCCTGGGACTCCACGGGACTCCGGGGAATGGTGACACGGGGCGTAGTGGTGTCCTGTCTGATGGGCATTAACTGGCCCAGGCTCAAGACGAGCAGAATAATTACTTTAAACAGCATCGACATGGTTTCGTACGTCAGGGATCTCAACTATCTTGGTTGTGAATAGTCTGGACAATGCTTGTAACAATGGGGCTTTGTTATATTCAAAGTTTGAATGTTCTGATGAACTTGACGTATGCACGGTGTGGCCACTGGACATGCGTCGGACCTGAAGGATGTTGTTCGATTCTGTGCTGCCAGTACAGGAGCTCCTACTATACTTACTTTCTTTCTGTGGTGAATCTGTATAAGACCGGGTCTTACTAAAGCTGTGTTTAAACTTGATTATTGAAGGCATAGTTATTATAAATATCTTAGAATATTCATATATTTCCTATTTATCAATACATAATTTGTAATGGAGATACCCGAAAATATAAGCTTTAAGTTTTCATGACTGAATCTATTCGAGTAAGAATAAGATCTTGGTGACTATTTAAATCTGCATCTTTATGTGACAGAATATTTTTTTCCAATAAGGGACCTTACTGAGTAGCGTCATCTTCGCAATTTCAATCTTAAGACAGGTCATTTGAACCCATTTTATGAATTAAAGAGATAACGCTAAATCTTAGTCCCTGATGCGTATACTTTGACTTCCTCATGTTTCTGGTAAAACATTAAAGTAAACTTATTAATATATGTATATATGTATGAATGTTAACAAATAAGAAGATCAGAGTTGTAAACACTCTATACCAATATATACATTGTTATAATAGAAAAACTGAGACAATGGGACCTAATGGAGATCGTTTGAACGACTTGAGGAATAAGCAACAACAACAACATATAGTTCCATAGAAGCATAGAGGGCTTCTCCCGTCAAGATAAACGTCAAAACCTGACGCCATCTATTGACCGTCGCCGCAACTAGCAGCCTCGGGTCGGTGACAAAGCCACAAAACCAGCTTTGACAAACTGAGAAGCGTCCACCTAGAGACCCTTTGGTAGATTGTGAAGATTCCATTAGATCCCGTGTGGATCTCATGGAATAAAGTCCGGCCTAGACTGACGAGGGCCATTAGCCCGAAACCATGGTCTCTAGGTGGATGCTTCTCAGTTTGCCAAAGCTGGTGTTGTGGCTTTGTCACCGACCCGAGGCCGCTAGTTGCGGCGACTCAATGGATGGCGTCAGGTTTTGACGTTTATTTTGACGGGAGAGGCGCCCTATGCTTCTATGCAGTGTCGGGCAACCTTTTTCGAGTTGCGGCGCACTAAGCTTAATTTCTTTTTTTCGCGGCGCACCTGTGGTTCTCACTATAAATTTCCTCGTAGGTAATTAAAATACAACAATAAATACTAGTAAAAATTTAAACATATATATCACATTTTATTAATTTTCAATATTAAATTAACATAATCAATGCGAGCATTGCGATTGTTTTTTAGAGCATATCAAATCAATACGGGGATCTACTTGTGAAAGACAAACGCGCATCTCCTCATCTATCATTTGAAGTCTTTCGCGCTTCTTAGACTTCATTTCTGTGAGTGTTGAAAAACCTTGCTCACACAGGTAGGAACTTCCAAATGGCAACAATGATTCGATGGCCGCATTACTAAGTTTAGGAAATTTGGAGTTTAAGCACAACCAAAACTCAGATAGCTCCTTTTCAGTGAATAGTCTTTTGAAAACTAAATCCTTTTTTAAATCAATTAAGTTTTCTTGCATTTCTTCTTCCGGATGTTGAATTTCACAGTGCATAAATGGGTTAACTATCCATTCCATCTTTTCAACGTCCAAGTAAGGAAAATATTTATCAAAAGAAGCGGATAGTAATGTCAAAGTTTCTTCGACTTTTTTTTGATAATAGATTTTGATGGATTCTCTTGAACCATCGGAAAAGATGCAAAGTTTTCTTTAGCAATGTTTAAATTCCATAAACTGAGTTTTTCCTTAAACGCTTTCAACTTGGTGGAGATAGTGATAATGCTCTCCTGAGCACCTTGCAAATTTAAATTAAGGCTGTTTAATTTGTCGAAAAATCACCCAAAAATGAAACTCGTAACCACCAAACATCACTCATCATGAAAGGAAAATCAATCTCTTCGTTATCAATGAATGCCATTATTTCATTTTTCATTGAAATAAATCGATTTAAAACTTTGCCTTTCGACAACCATCTGACTTCAGTATGAAACAATAAATTTTTATAATCGGAATCCATTGCTTCACAAAATGTTGAAAAAATTCTCGATCGAAGAGCATTTGATTTGATGTAATTGACTACTTTGACAACTTCATCTAGAGTTGTGACAAGGATGAGAGGAACCGACTTTGACACTAACATTTCTCTATGATTCATACAGTGAACAAATTTGATATTTGGATTTTTTTTATGACATGTGCTATCAATCCCTTTCTTGAACCTTTCATAGCTGGAGCTCCATCCGTACAGACGCTAACACAATTTTCCCATCTCAAGTTATACTTCATAACATTTTCATCAACTAATTCGAAAATGTCCGCACCAGTCGTTCTTTGTTTTAATTCTTTACAAAAAAAGTAGTTATTCACAATTTTTCCTGTATCGACGAACCTCAAAAATGCCAGCAATTGAGCTTTATTACTAATATCTGTGGTTTCATCAAGCTGTATAGCCCATTTTGTTGATGAATCATTAAAAGATTGTTTTATTTGCAACTCAATATCTTCTGATATATCTTCAATTCTTCTCGCAATAGTTTTTGATGATAGTGGAATTTTCGTAACCTTCTCCATAGCATCATTCGTTAACATACATCCAGCCACAATTTTTAAAGCAGGCAAGATAATTTCCTCTGCTTCCGCGTGAGCTTTCTTCTTTCGAGCGATGAGTTGAGCTATCATGTAACTAGCTGTTTGAGCTTCATCTGAGGTGGTCATAAATTTCTTGAATATTTTTGATTGCTTTTGAAAACTTGATCGTATATTTTCAAAGTAGCTTATTGGATTGTTCATCTGCTCCCGATGATTTGTCTCAATATGTCGAAGTCGTTTACTTGGCACCATTGTTTCGTTGCTGAGGGTTTTTTTGGCAAATTAAGCAAAACGGCAGTGATGGATCATTAACAGATGGTATAAATCCATATTTGAGATAATCATCAACGTATTTCCTCTTATTTCCAGTTGATTTTACTATTTTATCTTCTTTCTTTATTTTCGTTTTGATTTTGTTTATCACTGGCACCTTCTCTAATTAGAAATCTCTCCATCTAGTTTTGAGAGAATTTAGAAAAAAAAAACACACAAATATAATAATAAAATGTTTAAATAAAGTTACCTTGAGTTAAAAGTGAGTGAGAATTTCGTAACAAAAATATTTTTTTCCTTTTTTAACCAACAGATTTTACGGTGTACAAAACTTATTGTGTGAATGTGTGTGTGTTTTACAACATGCAAAAAAATGAAGATTTACTACAGCAATACTTTGACGAAAACTCCGAATAAATTTTTTATATAAATTTATAATTTTTTTTTTGTTTTCTTTTTTTAAAGCTTTGTAGCTTTGAGTCTCTATTAATAAACAGCTGTGACAAAGATTGTAAATGACGGTTAAGTTTGGACATATTATTTTAAAAATTAGGTATTTTCCCGCAGTATGTATTCAACTTTATTAAATAAAGTTGTTTTCGCGGATTGTTTTTTTTTTTTAACTTATGATTTTAAATAGGTACGTACCTATTTGCATTTTTATTTTTTAATAATAGCACGTGCCAGTTATGTACGTCAAGATTATGTACATACGTTATATGAAATATAAAATTATGCAAACTGTTGTAATTATAATACCAAAATAAGTTTTATATAAAATGAAATTTGCTTTTTTTTTTAATTTCATTTTTTATATGAAAATTTTTGAAAAAAATTATTAAAATTGAATAAAAATTATAAAAAATTTTTTGAAACATTATTTTTAAATTTAACCAAAAGTTCTAAATACCTACAAAAATGTTCGCGGCACACCAGTGTGCCACGGCACACCGGTTGCCCGACACTGCTTCTATGGATCTATTTCCTCCCGGAAAATATTTCATCAACATATAGTTTTATTGAAAACAAAAAAAGCATATCCTGAGACTGCTTACTTGAGAATTTCAGATGGCAGAGCGAGATCTAGTGGAACTAAACAAATGAACTTTAATTTAAGCTTGTTCTATGATATTGTGGACAACCTTTTTTCTTCATAAATCAATAAAAGCCAACCACCTACTCGCTTCGGGTTGTTGGCCCTCGTCAGCTAATGTCCAAAATATCAATGAACAAGCCTGAATCAACGTTTGGTTGATTTTTGTTTCCCTAGATGGCGCTATACCATCTAAAATGTTAGTGTGAACGGTCAGGATATATGTATTTATATTGTTTTTAATATCAACACCTGACCTTTTATATATTTATTATTTTTTAAAATAGTTATATATGGATATGGAAATTTTTCCAGGAGGAAATTATCTGAAGAGATAAGGGTCGCCTCTCCCGTCAAAATAGATGTCTAAAACCATTAGCCGAAACCATGGTCTCTAGGTGGACGCTTTTCAGTTTGCCAAAGCTGGTGTTGTGGCTTTGTCACCGACCCGAGGCCGCTAGTTGCGGCGACGGTCAATAGATGGCGTCTGGTTTTGACGTCTATTTTGACGGGAGAGGCGACCCTTATCTCTTTATATAGTTATATATAATATTATCTTGAATAAGGAATTAAAGTTAACGGCGACGAGTTTCTTAACGCTGTAAATTCGGCAAGCTTTCGGCCAACACGTCACCATAAACTTTTATTCCTTCTTCAAGATGATGTCAGGCGATTCCTTTTCTTGTTATATAATATTATTTTGTTATATATGTGTATATGTAGAAAATAATTAAACACTCAGCCTTGGTTATTTATATCAAAGTTTATATACCTATCAGAGAGCTATCAGAAGACTTGGATATCTCTTTTGGAGCATGCCAAACCATCATAAAGAATGATCTGCATCTTGAACGATCCAAGGCTAAATTTGTCCCATATCTCTTAACGAATGAGCAGAAAAAGCATCGCAAAGAAACGTACAAAAAATGGTCGAAATGTTTAATTCTAATTCCCATTGGCTCAAAAATGTTATCACAGGAGATAAAACATGGTGTACGAATATGATCCCGAGACTAAGAGGCAATCAAGCCAGTGGCTAAAGCCTTGAGAACCAAGAATTAAGAAAGCAAGGATGATCAAATCGAAACTTAAGTGTCTTCTTATCACTTTCTTTGATGTAAAGGGATTGGTACACAATGAATTCGTGCCCGAGGGTCAGACCATTAATCAGCATTACTATCTTGATGTATTACGCCGTTTAAGGGAGGCTGTGCGTCAGAAACGACCAGAAAAATGGGATAAGAAAAATTGGCTCTTGCAACATGACAACGCACGGCCACATACGGCCGTCACTGTACAACTTTATTTGGCTAAACACGGAATTGCTTTACTACCCCACCCACCCTATTCTCCAGACCTTGTTCCCAAATACTTTTTCCTTTACCCTAAAATTAAAAAATTATTAAAAAGACGTCGATTTGACTAAATATCTTAAATGAAGGAGAATACGAAGTATATTTTGAAAAGCCTGAAAGATGAGGATTTTCAGAGGTGTTTTGATATCTGGAAAAAAAGATGGAACAAGTGTATAGATAGTGACGGTGATTATTTTGGGAAATTTAAAATAAAATTTTATTATACTTTTGTATTTTAAAAAAATTCAGCATTCCTGGAAATTATTGATAACACTATGTAAATCAAGAAAAGTCAACCAGGAACGCGTTTCGGGTTGGCCCTCGTCAGCGTGCTGCAGAATATTTATATCACTATATGGCAGCAAGCATATCAATATAAATGGTATATGCAAATTTGATAAAAATATATTTTAGAAAACATTTGTTCTAGTAACAGACAAATATTGTGAGTAAGCAAATCAATTTTATAAATAAATACAAATACTTCCAATAGATGACAGTATTGTGTAAAAGCAAAATATTCTATTTATTAAATATATTTTATATAAAAAATAATATATACGATTAATTTCAAATTTTATATATTTATATTTTGTGAAAAATCATATAATGAATATGTATGAAATACACCTTCGCCAAAATTTTAAGAATATATTTCCACAAAAAAAAAAGTTAAAATTATATGAAAATGGGCATTTTTAAAATTTTCAAGAGGAATTTTGTGATTTGAAACCTAAATTAGATTGTAATTTTAGCAATTTTAATTATGCGAAAATCTGTTATAGAAAGCTTTTTTCCCAAATTAGCAAAAATCTTTGAGATATTGATTGTCAGAAAAATGATGGAATATTTAATTCCCATGCTGAACACAAATCGGTTTCTTGAAAGGACGTTCAATAAAAGAGATCTATCAGAAACATCAAATTGTTCCTGCGGAGAAACTGAACAAACTGCTCTTCACCTTATCTATGACTGTCCGAACTTTACAGAAGTGAGTCATCGTGTGTTCCCTGATTTAAATGATCTAACTCTTTTACATCAGCCACTTTGTGTCTATATAAATTTTATTAACTCTGTCGAATAATTCATGTGAATTTGTAAATATTTAATCCTTAGTTTTAATTTTCAAAATTTTGATTTCCAAACAGAAATAATGTAATATATTTTTCTCTCAATATAATAATAATATTTAAAATATGTATGTTATATTGAAATATTTTATTTAAAAATGTTATATGTTAAAGTGTTATTTTATTTGAAATTATAATTTCATAGATATAAATACTCTGTTTAAATCGACCGCCAGAGGTCACACTTTGCATATAAAAAGTCGTTGTTGTTCTATCCTCGTTGGCCGACCCAAAACTTTTGTACATTATGTAAATATTCTTTTGTTTCCTTATTCTACTCGCCTTAAGACAGGCATTACTTTTTACCAAATTATGTTTTATATATCCTTTAGCTCAAATAAATCAATATCTGATCAAAACCATTTTAATTATTATTCTTTCAAGATTTTAGCCATGACTGCATCACCAATACCATTTAGTACTAAAAAGAACCAGCAAATAACTGCACCACCATTACAATAATCCTCAACATGATCAAAAATACAACAGAAATCATATCTTTTTTTTTAAATATAATATGTATATAATATTTTGTATATAAAAATTGTATTTATATTCATTCAATAACTCATATTTTTGCAGTAAGGTCTGTAGAGATAATATTTGATGAGATTTAAAAGAAGCGCTTTGCCAGTAAATTTATTTGCGTAAAATATCAACGATAGATGGCAATTAAATTTAAATCTACTTATATAATTGCCTTATTATGTCTGTGTGAAGTTCACTGTGTGAAGTTCACGGATAGATTTTGGTCAGAATGGATAAAATAAAAAAAGTGTCAAGGGATGGGAATCGAACCCACGACCTTCCGCTTACCGGGCAGATGCCATGACCACTAGGCTACCCTGGACATATTTTTCCGTTCATAAAGTTTATATATGATGCCAATATATATAATAATTGTATAAACGAATGCAAGACAAAATTTTACCACAGTTTAGAATATATATCTATATATTTATCTATTTACTTATATATTCACTGGCCGTGTGACCATTTAGAACCTTGCAGAAAGTTATTGGGTCATTTTTTTGTGAATTTTTTTTGTTTCGATTTTATTGAAAAAAAAACGATAAGGTGCCTTTAAAAAATGATCTTTATTATTATGCAGTTTTCTAATTAGTCAATATACCTAAGTTCATGTTGCAAATGTAATTATCTCTATCGATTTAGTAGGTGAAATGCAAAAAAAAATCGACATGAAGAAATCTTTATGAAAATTCACATTTTTATTTTTATATTTTCTAGACACACACAGTTTAGGGTGGGACGTTTCACAAGAGTGACATCCATGGCGCCAATTTATAATTGTAACGAATAGTATTTGAATTAAAACGTTTTTAAAATATATACGCACTCGGGTAAAACCCGGGCGTTGCCCGGGCCATTCGGCTAGTTACTAATATATGTTTGTTATGAAACATATTTTGCGGAAGAGCTTTGCTCGATGCAACACCTTCAAATTATATGTATGTTCCTCTACAGACCTATAAGCTTATGTTCATAGTTCACTAAACACCTCTAAGCTGCCTTCCATAAGTCCAACCTCACCAGTCTTTTCTTCTTTCTTATCTCCACTCAATCATATTAGGGTATCGAGCTTGTAGAGCTTGTTGATGGTGTCTGCTGGGGATGTGTCTGCTTCTTTCTTATCTTCACTCAATGATATTGAGGTATCAAGCTTGTAGAGCTTGTTGATGGTATCTTCTGGGTTTGAGTCTTCTTCTTTCTTATCTCCACTCAATGATATTGAGGTATCAAGCTTGTAGAGCTTGTTGATGGTGTCTGGGGATGATTAAAGCTCATCAATGTAGATAAGTTAATACTCTTAATATCTTAAAAGTCAACCATTTCAACCATAATATACCAGAAGTAAAATTATATATTTGGTTTTTTTTTTTTCAGATAACATTTGATAAAATTCTTTGGTTCTTTTTTGATGAATATAATAAGGTATATATATAAAAAGAGAGTATTACCTCCATGATAGTACACTCACGTTAGAGGACACCTCTCTATAAAGGACACTTTAGCTCTGAAACTAGGTGTCCTTTACAGAGAGAGGTTCTACTGTATATTCAAAGTGTTTTAGATAGCTCCATTAAAGAGAGATGAAGCTGATTATTTCAACATTAAAAAAAACAAAAGTAAAATTAGGAAAAAACATTTTCTGAACGTGCAACTAAAATTTGCTAATGGCTTGCATCATCAGTAAAATTTTACCTTTGTGAATTTGTTTCATATTTATACAGGCTCGAAAAGTGTCCGTGATTAGCTTTTCTTGATTAATCAAGAATGGGTATTTGGCCAATTCTGGAATAATAAAAAATGAACGAGAATAGTTGGTACTTATTACATTAGATGGCGCAAGCCATCAGCAACTTTCAGTTGCACGATAAGGAGATGCCTTTTTTTCATAAAATTTATTTAGTTTATTCGTTTTTTTTAATCAATTTAACTTAATTGAAAAAAAAAGTCCTTCGAGCCGGATTTGAACCAGCGACCTAAGGATCACCGTTTATACATCTACAGTCCTCCGCTGTGCCAACTGAGCTATCGAGGGATTTAAGAATTGACCTAAAAGGATTTAATAACGTTGTAATATGGGAGGTCACCGCTAGAGGGTGTCTAGGCAGTTGGCTGTCCATAAAATTGTCACATAAGAAATTAGGGAAGACAAACTTAAGGATGGCACAGAAATTTATTTTAGCAACAGGCACAAACTAGAATTTATAAAAATACTAGCGGATGTACCCGGCTTCGCCCGGGTTTTATCCGAGGGAAAGTTTGCCTAATGAATATTATTGATAATAATATTCCGGAACATAATATTATGATTTTAATGATAATAATATTCCGGAACACACATAATTTTATGATTTTAATGATAATAATATTCCGGAACACACATAATATTATAATATTAATGATAATAATATTCCGGTTTTTACCCGAGTAAAGGTTTGTCTAACGAACATTTGTTAAAACAATTCTAGAAAACATCCAATCCCTAATGAATCTATACTTGGCAAGATAACTTTATGTTTGATTATCTGCTCCACCTAGCTGTTACCATTCAAACGTTGCTGTCTTTGAACAAAAAGGCAGTTTTAATACATAAATAATAATTTATTAATGATCAAATGCATACAATACATCAAAATAATTAACAATAAAATTATCCCTACATGTCATTTGATTATAACATATGTAAAAAATAATAGATATATTTTGATAATTTGAAATTCGCAAATTTGAATCTCTCGATAAAGTGAACATTTTTTCCGGTCCTTTGAAAAATACTCGAAAAGTTGAATAAAATCAATATTAATTGGTTCCCTCGGTAATTGGAAGTTAAAGGAATAGTATATTTGCCTTGGAATTGTATCATTATTCTTGTCTCAAATAAATTGCCGTGTCATCCTGAATTTTGTCTTTCCTAATTTTCTTCATTACAAAATTATAATTTTATCTAGTGAACATTTTTTCCCAGTCCCTTGAAAAATACTCGATAAGTTGAATAAAATCAATATTAATTAGTTACCTCGGTAATTGGAAGTTAAAGGAACAGTATCTTGCCTTGGAATTGTATCATTATTCTTGTCTCAAATAAATTGCCGTCTCATTCTGAATTTTGTCTTTCCTAATTTTCTACATTACAAAATCATCATTTTATCTATTCTCCCAATATATATGTTGTAGATAAATGATAAAACTAACTTTGACTTGTGCGCAATTAATAGGTAGAAAATCTTACTTTTGATAAATAATCATCATCATTTAGTTAAATCTACAAATCTGCAAATACCTCTAAGGATATTCAAGATATTCAAGAAATTATTTTTCAAAAACCTTCTCGGGTATATACCTAATAATTTTCCAAAATTTCACGGCGATTGGATGTATGGTTTTTGAATCTATAGAGTACAGACAGACAGAGAGACATTCAATTTATTATATACTAGCGGACGTACCCGGCTTCGCCCGAGGTTTTACCCGAGTAAAGGTTTGTCTAGCGAGCATTTGTAAAAACAATTCTCTAAAAACTTATTTAAAAAATATATATATATTTTGATAATTTGAAACTCGTAAATTTGAATCTCTCGATAAAGTGAACATTTTTTTCCCGGTCCCTGTGTGCCGTGTCATCCTGAATTTTGTCTTTCCTAATTTTCTACATAAAAAAATCATAGTTTTATCTAGTGAACATTTTTTCCCGTGTCACATTGCCGTGTCATCCTGAGATAATCTTACTTTTGATAAATAATATTTAAGATAACAAACTTAGTGATAAGAAAACTTGTTATCATCGTCACAATGGGGGCGCTGCTTGCGAGTTAAATCTACAAATCTTCAAATAACTCTAAGGATATTCAAGATATTCATGAAATTATTTTTCACAAACCTTCCCAGTGATATACCCAATAATATTCCAAAATTTCACGGCGATTGGATGTATGGTTTTTGAATCTATAGAGTACAGACAAACAGACAGACATTCAATTTTATATATATAGATATAGACTTGATTATCATAAAAGGATGTTTAAAGAGTAGCACAAAAAATATATCAATATGAAAATTGATAATCTGTTCATTAAATATAAATATTTCACTACATAGCTCCTTTCCAATTTACAGCATGTAAATTTAGTTAATGCTGACATGGATCTGACGTGCTTTTGCCAAGGATTCTCTCGGAGTCTTGGAATTAATTGACCTAGTACTTTAACGTCCTATTTCTTGCGGCGAGAAGAGAAGCTTTGTCGTCCTATTGTCTATAAGGACATCGTCATCTTGGAGGGAAGTCTTGGCTTTGACACGGCGGTGGAATACTGGAGCCAGTCTCTGAAAATGTGGATCACAGCACCCATGGCTTCAAGGTATTCTCGGCGATCTTCAGTTTGTCTTCCCTATTCTACCCAGCATCTCCACCAAAATGCTACGTGGAAAATTAGGAAAGACAAAAACTTGGGGATGACACAGAAATTCATTTAAGGCAAGAACAAACTATGAATGATAAACAGAAGATAAGCAATGAGGGAAGTTTACAGAGTAGCAAAATATAAACCCAAAAATGATATTCTGTTAATAAAACGATAAATACTTTGTTACATAGCTCCTTCCCTATGACCCACAGCTAGAAATTATTGTGGTTACTGACATAGATCTGACGTGCTTCTGTCAAGGATTCCCTTGAAGTCTTGGAACTTTATCCCTAGTACTTTAACGTCCTATTTCTTGCGGCGTGAAAATGTTCTCAGAAGGCCGAGAAGATGTGAACGACGAAGAACGTGCCGGACGCCCGAGTACTTCAACAACAGACGAAAAAATTATTGAAGTGGAGAAAATGATATTGGCCAATCATCGAATCACCGTTAGAGAAGTTGCTGAGGACCTAAACATATCGATTGGCTGGTGCCATTCGATTTTTATCAATGATTTGGGCATGAGACGGGTCGCCGCGAAATTCGAACCAAAATTGCTCAATTGCGACCAAAAACAGCATCGAATGAACATTGCTAATGACATGTTGGACTCTGTCCGCGACGACCCAAATTTGCTCCAGAGGGTCATAACTGGTGACGAAGCGTGGGTTTATGGTTATTACGTGGAAACCAAATCTCAATCATCTCAATGGAAGCTGCCGCACGAACCAAGACCGAAAAAAGCGCATCAAGTTCGGTCGAATGTGAAAGTTTTGCTGACAGTTTTCTTCGATTGCAGGGGCGTGGTGCATCATGAGTTGTTGCCACAGGGTAGAACGGTCAATAAGGAATATTACCTGCAAGTTATGCGCAATTTGCGAGAAGCAATCCGCCAGAAACGCCCGGATTTGTGGAAGAACAAAAATTGGCTTTTGCACCACGATAACGACCCTGCTCACACATCGTTGCTTGTGCGCGACTTTTTGGCCAAAAACAACACACTAATGATGCCGCAGCCACCGTATTCCCCATATCTGGCCCCCTGTGAATTTTTCTTGATCCCTAAACTGAAAAGGCCCATGAAAGGACGACGTTACGCTACGCTTGACGAGATAAAGACGGCATCGAAGGAGGAGCTGAAAAAGATTTTAAAAAATGATTTATTGAAGTGCTTCGAAGATTGGAAAAACCGTTGGCACAAGTGTATAATATATAATGGGGATTACCTTGAAGGGGATAAAATAGGTATTCATGAATAAATAAATAAATTTTGAAAAAAACACAAAAGTCGCGATACCTTTTGAACACACCTCGTAAACTACGTTTTTATTGCATGATATGTTTCGATGATCAGAACGTTCGTCTCTCCCAAAATCTTTGTTTTTTATTTGAATGTTGAATATCATTTATTGTGATATATTTTATAAAATATCTCTCTCAGTATTTATATATGCGTAAAGGCATCGCGTGGTTAGCCAAAACATTTCAAAATACGGAAAAACCCTGAAGAAGATAAGTGTACATCCTATCGAAATATTGGATTTTTGTAATAAAAAAAATGTTTTATTTTATTTTTGATCGACAATATACTTATTAATTAATTAATATATATAGAATAAACTAAACAACTTCAAAACATCCTTTAAATATGGAAAGATAGGATTTTAACTAATGTAATGAAGTCTCAAGTAAAAAGTCTGAATATACAAAAACACGCACGATATTTATTACACAACATAACATAATAGAGAAAAAATAATATATGAAAAAAGAATTTTGATTCAGTTCCAATCGGTGGGGATCCTCAGAAAAGGAACGATCTCCTCAGCAAGGGTCCTCCACGGGCCGTCATCCTCGGCGGCGCCTGGACCTGGAGGTAGTGGACCTGTCCCTCATGTCAGAGGCGCCATTTCTTTTGGAGCTAAGTTGACCTGCCACTGAGTAGTGCTCCCAGTCTTAATGAAGAAGGTAGACGCCTTCTACTTCACCCAGTCATGATGGTTGTCAGCAGACACCATCACAACTTGATATCTCAATATGATTGTGTGGAGATAAAAAAGAGGAAGAAGAGACAATAACAACATATAGTTGTATTAAAAACAAAAAAAGGCATATTCTGAGACCGCTTACTTGAGAATTTCAGATGGCAGAGCGAGATCCAGTAGAATTATAACAAATGAACTTTGATTTGAGCTTGTTCCATAATATTTTGGCCAACCCTTTTTATTCATAAATCAATAAGAGGCAACTACCTACTCGTTTCGGGTTGTTGGCCCTCGTCAGCTAATGTCCAAAATATCATTGAACAAGCCTGAATCAACGTTTGGTTGATTTTTGTTCCACTAGATGGCGCTATACCATCTAAAATGTTAATGTGAACGGTCAGAATATGTATTTATATTGTTTTTTAATATCAACACCTAACCTTTTATATATTTTTTCTTATTTTTTATAGTTATATAATAGTATTTTGGTGTATAGGTGTGTATGTAGGAATAAAAAAAAGGCGAAAGAGAAACCTGCTGGGTTATTTATTAAATTTTATATACTTATACAAGTCAAAGTGAATAGAACATCGAAAAAGTTCAAATGTCAAAACATCTTTTAATAATTAGTTTCTAGAGCATGATTTAATTTATTGGAACATGAGAAATTTAACCATTACGGCTGTAGTAGATCTATAAAGCCTAAATCCGAACTGGTTTGGAGGCGCTTTACACATCCTATCGGCCATCCACGACAGCCTAGAAAGAACTAGACGCTCAAGGATCTTGCCCAAACGAGGTAGCATCGTGATTGGACGGTGCGATGCGAGAAAGTCCTCTCCACTTCGCTTGGGAACAAGAACGACGAAAAGACATAAATTGGATTCAAAATAAAGAAGGTAAAGTCAAGCGTATTTACGCAAGTTTAGCCATTAATACCCATTTCTTGGTTTCTCAAGAAGCCTCTGACACCAAAAATATTTTTGGTCGCAGTGGTACAGCTTACACCACGCTGACGAGCGCCAACGCGTTCGTGGATGTCTTTTCTTGATTTATCAAGAAATTGGATTGGCTAAATATCAGGGAACAAGTTAAATCAGTTTTTCCTTGATTTCTGTTCACTAGATGGCGTTCTGCCATCTGAAAAGCACATGTGCATTTGGTCAGGATATGCCTTCTTTATTTTTAATATCAACACCTGACCTTTTTATTCATTTATTTTTTGTTTTTTCATATATTGGATTGAATAAAACTATTTTAAAATAATATTTCGGTTGGCTAAACGCCAATTTTTGTCAAGGCATTGCATTTTTACAAACCAACCTAGCCTCGTTGTTTATTTTGTTTATAAATAATATAGTGCCTTGACAAAGGTTGGCGTTCAGCCAACTGAAATATTGGTAAAAAAGATCTTCATTCAATATAATATATGCCTTTTAATTAAATAATTCTCTAATATCTAGCATATTATCATTCTAAAATATTCCTTAAAACTTTCTTCAATCTGTAAATTGTTTTTCTTGAATACACAAAACTTTTACAATTTGATTTCATTTAGCTAAATTTGTATATCAACCCTTTGTACATATATCAATTGTGTTGATATTTTTTCTCTTTTTCATCTCACTAACTTATATACTAATTATGTACATATTTCAAATATCTTTCTTTCTTTTCTTACAAATTTCGCTTATCTTTAAAGTGCAAGTGTCCCTAGGGGGACATAGCGCTCTAAGTTGAAATAAAGAATAAATGGCTTTTTATTATATAAAAATTCAAATATAGATTGCTCTATTTTCAGAAATATTTATAGTATTAAAAAATTGACCATTTCTAGATGGAACAAAAATAAACTAAACATTTATTTAACTTGTTCCGTGATATTTGGCCAACCCAATTTCTTGATAACTCATGAAAAGCCAACCACGAGGGCGTTTCGGGCTCTTGGCCCCTCGTCAGCGTGCTGCAGACTATTTATATATATTTATGTCACTATATGGCAGCAACCATATTGCCACGTGGAAAATTAGGGAAGACAAATTACGGATTGAATCAACAATTTATTTCAGGCAAGAACAAACTATCAGTGATGAAAAAAAGATAAGCAAAGAGGGAAGTGTACAGAGTAGCAAAATATAAACATAAAAATGATGCTGTGTTGATAAAATAATAAATACTTTGCTACATAGCTCCTTCCCTATGGGAGCTGTGACCCACATCTATCAATTATTGTAGATACTGACATGGATCTGACGTGCTTCTGCCAAGGATTCCATCGAAATCTTGGAACTTTATCCCTAGTACCTTTGCCTCCTTTTTCTTGCGGCGTGAAGAGAGGCTTTGTCGTCGTATCGTCTATAGGGACATCGTGATCTTGAAAGGAAGTCTTGGCTTTGACACATCGGTGGAATCCTGGAGCCAGTCTCCGAAAATGTATATCATAGCACCCATGGCCTTTAGGTCTTTTCGGCGATCTTCAGTTTGTCTTCCCTAATTTACCCAGCATCTCCACCAAAATTCCACATATAAAATTAGGGAAGATCAACTTCGGGATGAAGCAACAATTTATTTCAGGCAAGAACAAACTATCAGTGATAAAACAAAAGATAAGCAAAGAGGGAATGGAACAGAGTAGTAAAATATAAACATATAAAATGATACTCTGCTAAAAAAATAATAAATAATTAGTTACAATATAAATGGTATATGCAAATTTGTTTAAAAATATTTTAGTAAACATTTGTTTCAGTAACAGGACAAAATTGTATCAAGTCAATTTTATAAATAGTTACAAAAACCTCCAATAGATGACAGTATTGTGTAAAAGCAAAAATATTCTATTTATTAAATATAATCGATATAAATAAATAGTATATCCATTGAATTTCAAATTTTATATATTTATATTTTGTGGAAAAATCATATAATGAATTTGTATGAAATACACCTTCGCCAAAATTATAAGAATATATTTTTACAAAAAAAAATGTTAAAATTATAAGCTAGTTCCAGAGTTTAAAATTTTCAAGAGAAATTTTGTGATTTGAGACCTAAACCAGATTGTAGTTTTAGCAATTTTGTTTATGCCAAAATCTGTTATAGAAAGCTTCTTTCCCAACTTAGCAAGAATCTTTGAGATATTGATTGTCAGAAAAATGAAGGAATATTTAATTTCCCTGCTGAACACAAATCGGTTTCTTGAAAGGACGTTCAATAAAAGAGGTCTATCGGAAACACCAAATTGTTCTTGCGGAGAAACTGAACAAACTGCTCTTCACCTTATCTATGACTGTCCGAACTTTACAGAAGTGAGACATCGATTGTTCCCTGATCTAAATGATCTAACTCTTTCACCTCAGCGCCATTTTGTCTATATAATTTTATGAACTCTGTCGAATAATATATGCAAATTTGTAAATCCTTAGTTAGTTAATCCTTAGTTCTAATTTTCAAAATTTTGTTTTTCAAACAGAAATAATGTAATATATTTTTCGCTCATTATATAATAAATATTTAAAATATGTATATAATATTTGTAAATAAAAATTGTATTTATAATCATTCAATAACTCATATCTTTGCAGAAGGTCTGTAGAGATAATATTTGATGATATTTAAAAGAAGTGCATTGCCAGTAAATTTATTTGTGTAAATATTAACGATAGATGGCAATTAAATTTAAATTACTAATATATATTTGTTATAAAACATATTTTGCGGAAGAGCTTTGCTCGATGCAACACCTTCAAATTATATGTATGTTCCTCTACAGACCTATGAGCTTATGTTTATAGTTCACTAAACACCTCTAAGCTGCCTTCCATAAGTCCAACCTCACCAGTCTTTTCTTCTTTCTATCTCCACTCAATCATATTAGGGTATCGAGCTTGTAGAGCTTGTTGATGGTGTCTGCTGGCAATGAGTCTTCTTCATTCTTATCTCCACTCAATCATATTAGGGTATCAAGCTGGTAGAGCTTGTTGATGGTATCTGTTGGGGATGAGTCTTCTTCTTTCTTATCTCCACTCAATGATATTAAGGTATCAAGCCTGTAGAGCTTGTTGATGGTGTCTGTTGGGGATGAGTCTTCTTCTTCTTTTTATCTCCACTCAATCATATTATGGTTTCAAGCTTATAGAGCTTGTTGATGGTGTCTGCTGGGAATGAGTCTTCTTATTTCTTATCTCCACTCAATCATAATTAAAGTATCAAGCTTGCAGAGCTTGCTGATGGTGTCTTCTGGGTATGAGTCTTATTTCTTATCTCCACTCAATCATATTAGGATATCAAGCTTGTAGAGCTTGTTGATGGTATCTGCTGGGGATAGTCTTCTTCTTCTTTCTTATCTCTACTCAATCATATTAAGGTTTCGAGCTTGTAGAGCTTGTTGATGGTGTCTGCTGGGGATGAGTCTTCTTCTTTCTCATCTCCACTCAATGATATTAAGGTATCAAGCTTGTAGAGCTTGTTGATGGTGTCTGCTGGGGATGAGTCTTATTCTTCTTTCTTATCTCCACTCAATCATATTTGAGTATCAAGCTTGTAGAGCTTGTTGATGATGTCTGCTGGGGATGAGTCTTCCTCTTCTTCTTTATTATATCCACTCAATCATATTAAGGTTTCAAGCTTGTAGAGCTTGTTGATGGTGTCTGCTGGGAATGAGTCTTTTTTCTTATCTCCACTCAATTATATCAGGGTATCAAGCTTGTAGAGCTTGTTGATGTTGTCTACTGGGGATGAGTCTTATTCTTCTTTCTAATCTCCACTCAATCATATCAGGATATCAAGCTTGTAGAGCTTGTTGATGATGTCTGCTGGGGATGAGTCTTCTTCTTCTTCTTCTTTATTATCTCCACTCAATCATATTAAGGTATCAAGCTTGTGGAGCTCGTTGATGGTGTCTGGGAATGAGTAAAACTCATCAATGGATGAGTCAATACGCTGGTATAATGATTTCATATTATGGACAGCCAAGTGTCTCGACGCCTTCTAGAGGTGAACTCCCAAGTAATGGTATTAGAAGATTTTAACTCTAGTTTTTTTCTAAATTCGATATCTCGGTTGGCACAGTAGAAGACTGTAGATGTATAAACGGTGATCCTTAGGTTGCTGGTTCAAATCCGGCTCGAGGGACTTTTTTTAAAATATAAAACTAGATATCTTAATATTCTTAATAGCTTAAAAATTCAACCATTTTAACCATAATGTAACAAAAGTAAAATGATATATATATTTTTTTTTCAGATGACTTTCGATAAAATTCTTTGCTTCTTTTTTTATGAATATATCTAATATAATAATTAATAATAATTTATATAGAGAGTAAAACCTCAATGAGAGAAAACTCACGCTAGAGGACACCTCTCTATAAAGAGACAGTTTTCATTTCCAAATTTCCCTTTTTACTATTCAGTAACTCTCCGTTGAGAGGACACCTCTCTCTAAAGAACACTTTAGCTCTGAAACTAGGTGTCCTTTACAGAGAGGTTCTACTGTATATTTAAAGTGTTTTTTTAGATAGCTTCATTAAAGAGAAATGAAGCTGATTATTTCAACATTCAAAAATAACAAAAGTAAAATTAGGGAAAAAACATTTTCTGATCGTGCAACTAAAATTTGCTAATGGCTTGCATCATCAGTACAATTTTACCTTTGTGAATTTGTTCCATATTTATACAGGCCCGAAACGCGCCCGTGGTTAGCTTTTCTTTATTAATAAAAAATGGGTATTTGACCAATTCTGAAATAATTAAAAATCAACAAGAATAGTTGATATTTATTCCGATTGATGGCGCAAGCCATCAGCAACTTTCAGTTGCACGATAAGGAGATACCTTTTTTATAATATTGTAGCGTAGCAGAAAGGTAGAGTCGGTGATCCACAAACGAAGAACGTTATTTTATTAACCAAACAAATCGAGGTCAAAAGAAGAACAAACGAGAAATATGAATGAATTAATTAATTATAATTAAGTGATATCTAGAAATAACTATATTTAAAATAGTAAACAAAGTAGAGAGAGCAAAGAATAAATGTCTCGTGGCCACGCGGCCTCGCAGGGGTAACCTCCACCGGAACGTGACGTCAGCTCCAGGGTTGCTGAGCCAGCAATTTCACTTCGCTACATAGCCCCCCTCAAAGGACATCGACCCGATGCTCAGCAGGAGACCTGCGCCTCCAGTCTACGAGCTCGCGACCGCGTAATAGGGCCAGGGATATCCAGGTCTCCTGGTCTGGGGACCTCCTCCTGGACCAAGGGTGGTTGCCTCCCTTCCGCTGGAACTTCTTCCTTTTGAGGACTTGATAAGTTGTCCTCCATGTCCTCCTCCACGTGGTCCTCCCGCTTCTCTGGATCTAAATAGGGCTTCATCCTGCAGATGTGAACTATGTCCTTTGTTTTACGACGACCATGCTGGTCTCCGAATGTCTCCACTTCATATGTCACATCGGATATTTTTCTTGTTACTTTATACGGGCCGAAATAACGTCGCATTAGTTTTTCAGACAAACCCACCTTGCGCACAGGGATATAGATCCAAACGAGAACTCCGGGCTGATAGATTATGTTTCTGTGATGGGCGTCGTAACAGAGTTTATTTCCTCCCTGGGACCTCATAGTGTGAATGCGTGCCAGCTGTCGCGCTTCTTCGGCCCTTGATCCTAGCGTCTGGATGAAGTCATCTTCATCCTCTGAAGGAAATTTGGGAAATAGCAAGTCTAGTGGGGTCTCCGCCTCACGCCCGTGCACAAGGTAGAATGGACTAAACCCCGTGGACTCTTGCTTCGCCGTGTTGTATGCGAACGTCACGAATGGGAGAATCTCATCCCAATCTTTCTGGTTGACGTCCACATACATGGACAGCATGTCTGCTATTGTCTTATTCAACCTTTCAGTGAGTCCATTGGTCTGAGGGTGGTAGGCGGTTGTTGTCCGATGAGTTATTCTGCAGTGTTTGTTCAGATCACGAATCATTGAAGATGTAAAATTTCGTCCTCGGTCTGTGATAACTTCCCTCGGCGCACCGTGCATCAGAATTACATCTTTAATGAAGAATGTCGCTACTTCCACTGATTCACTTGTCGGTAGAGCTTTCGTGATCGCAAACTTGGTGAGGTAATCCGTACAGACAATGATCCAGCGATTCCCGCACATAGATGTTGGAAACCTTCCAAGGAGATCCATTCCCACTTTTTCGAAGGCGGCTATAGGCACAGGTATCGGCTGCAAAAGTCCTGGAGGGAGTTGGGGCTGGCGTTTGCGTCGCTGACAATCTGGACAGTGAGCCACATACTTCCTAACATTTCTATACATTCCGGGCCAGTAGAATTTTTTTCTTATTCGATCATATGTCTTAGTAAATCCAAGATGTCCTGAAGTGGGAGAATCATGTAAGTTTCTCAGTATTTCAGGCCTCAAGTGGCGGGGGACCACCAGAAGCCATTCCCTTCCCATTGGATCGTATTTTTTTTTATTTTCATAAAGGACTTGTTAGATGTTTCCTGTTGGATTTTGTCGGCTATCTTCGTGAAGTCCGGGTCTTTCATTTGTTCCCGTCCAAAATTGAAGGTTACCCCTGCGAGGCCGCGTGGCCACGAGACATTTATTCTTTGCTCTCTTCATAGGTCAACATCTCTCAAAAGGAAGAAGTTCCAGCGGAAGGGAGGCAACCACCCTTGGCCCAGGAGGAGGTCCCCAGACCAGGAGACCTGAATATCCCTGGCCCTATTACGCAGTCGCGAGCTCGTAGACTGGAGGCGCAGGTCTCCTGCTGAGCATCGGGTCGATGTCCTTTGAGAGGGGGGCTATGTAGCGAAGGATTTGATAGTGGAGCGAGGGTTTTATCAATTTCTTCCCTCACCATATCTTCAATGTTGGCGATTCTTGGTTCTTCACGAGGAGCGGCCAAGGCCCGTTGCACCTCCTCGCGGACAATTTTTCTAATCATGGATGACAAATTTGTATTATCATCGCAGACATCAAGGGATGCTACATTGGGCAAGCGTTCGTACTTGGCGGGGGTCACACGCCGACGATGAAGCGCTTCAATGCGGCGGTACTCAGACACAAATTGATCCGTATTGTTTATGTCTCTTGGAAGAAGCGCCTGATAAAGTTCTTCCACTATTCCTTTCATGAGGTGGGAGATTTTATCCCCCTCGCTCATTTGGAGATCCACCTCTTTGCAGAGTCGTAGGACGTCTTGTATATAGAACTCGGTGCTTTCACCCTTTAGCTGAGCCCGGATTTTAAGTTTTTTCTCGGCAAGCAGCCGCAGACTCTCACTTTTCCCAAATACACTCTCCAATTGAGTAGTAAACTCTTCCCAATTCCGGATGGTCTCCTCATTATTCTCAAACCATTTGAGGGCAGTTCCATTCAGGTAAAAGTAGACATTGGCAAGACAGAGGGTTTCGTCCCAATGATTATGCTTCGCCACACGTTTGTAACCTTTTAACCAGGTAAGGGGATCCTCACCATCCTCCCCGGAGAACATGGAAGGATTCCTTGGTAGGTGCTGAACAAAATAATTGCCCACCTGGGTAGCTTCCTCTATTTTCACGGTCATCTCCTTGAGCTCTACACTATCTTCTTGTTTAACAGTTTCAGTCCTTCTTTTATGTCTGAAGGGATATCGGTCTTGACGATCCAGCGTCTCCACCAGTTGTAGCGTAGCAGAAAGGTAGAGTCGGTGATCCACAAACGAAGAACGTTATTTTATTAACCAAACAAATCGAGGTCAAAAGAAGAACAAACGAGAAATATGAATGAATTAATTAATTATAATTAAGTGATATCTAGAAATAGCTATATTTAAAATAGTAAACAAAGTAGAGAGAGCAAAGAATAAATGTCTCGTGGCCACGCGGCCTCGCAGGGGTAACCTCCACCGGAACGTGACGTCAGCTCCAGGGTTGCTGAGCCAGCAATTTCACTTCGCTACAATATTTATTTATTTTAGACATATAAAATTACTGGCAATGCGCTTCTTTTAAATATCATCGAATATTATCTCTACAGACCTTACTGCAATGATATGAGTTATTGAATTAGAGGGCTTGGCTCATCAGTAGTGAACCCTCTCAGCGGTTTCGCCAAATTAATCTCTAAACCGCTCTACTATTGTATTGGATTCCGCCGGTTCCAAAATCACTCTATTAGGTACCGCTCAAAAAGAACAACCAAGTTTATGATATTTGAAACAATTAATAATATAAAGGTTATTCACATATTAAACAAAAGGTTAAGGCGGGATTAAATCCCGGTTTATGACTGTCGGGAATGAAGGGTGTTACACACTTGTCCACCGACCTTTTGTTGTATTGGATTGGTTTGGAATATACAAAAACAAAGTGTTTCGCGTAGTGGCGGCGCCATCGTAACCACGTGATCGTAGCCAACCAATAGGAGAGCGCCATTCCAGAAAAAGCAAACGGTGACAGAGATGATGACGCTCGTAACTGTATATAGAATAATTCGTTCCATTATAAAATTCACATATAGCACAGATAAAGATTGTTTTACCATTTCCATAAATCAATGATAATTATACAAGGGGCTGAAAAACGAGCCTTATTAATATCCACAAAGGAAGATCAAACATATCAATTAGGGAGAGAAGAGAGTTTACCGGTTCCGTGGTCCTTGGACTCCGCCCAGTACTGGCTGATGCAACGGTATCCCATATATACCGCCACCATCTGACACCGGATCATTCAACCTCAGCACAACCTAAGGTAGGTGAAGTAACCATCAATCTCTCTTTTAGTCAATATCTGATGTTCTCTTTCATAAAATTCTGAATGTATTTTAATTATTTGTCAAATTGAAGAATTAAAACCGTTTTATATATTTTTTATTAAAATATATATGCCAAGATTTCTTGAGAAAGTATTAACCTATTCTATAAGTCATATTTACAAAACATTTTATCATTCAATCAATACTTTTATCAAGGCATTTCGTCTTATAAACAGATTCTTCCGATAGATACAGAGAAGGAGTGAAAGAAAAGGAAGAAAGAAATTCAAATATGCAAAGTTCATGTCAAATATGAAGATATAGAGAGCTACAGAGATCTGTATAATTACTTTGATATAATATCATATACATTTAGTTTATAATATAAAGATATTCTACTGCTTTAATTTAATATATAAATTCACAATTAAATGATTAACATGTAGGCCGAATATATATTTGTTAATTTCTTTTAAATTTCAACAAAAACAGCTATAAATAAATTTTAATTTATTTTTGGCTGCTTCTGTGTGTGGCCTTTTAAAAATCAAACACTAACTGTGAAAAATTATGTTCTATGTACTAGATATTATTCAGTATCTGATGAATTTACCTTTTACCTCGTAGAAATCACAACAATAAATATACAAAAGAGCCAACTATTTTATATCAGTACAGTACTTGGCCTTAAATACCCATTTCTTGGTTTTTCGGGAAGCTACTGGGACCAAAAAATATTTTTTGGTCGCAGTGGTTCAGCCTACTCCACGCTGACGAGCGCCAAAAGCGCGAAACGCGTTCGTGGATGGCTTTTCTTGATTTATCAAGAAATTGGGTTGGCCGAATATCAGGGAACAGGCTAAATCAATGTTTATTTGATTTCTGTTCCACCAGATGGCGCTCTGCCTTCTGTAAAGCACATGTGCTCGTGGTCAGGAGATGCCTTCTTTATTTTTAATATCAACACCTGACCCACTTATCTTTTATTTTTTTTTCTATTGTTTTTTCATATATATATATATATATAGATGGAAAATTTGCCGGGAGGAAATTAATCCATGGAAGCAATGGTCGCCTCTCCCGTCAAAATAAACGTCAGAATCTGACGCCATCTATTGACCGTCGCCGCAACTAGCGGCATCGGGTCGGTGACAAAGCCACAACACCAACTTTGGCAAACTGATAAGCGTCCACCTAGAGACCATGGTTTCGGGCTAATGGCCCTCGTCAGTCTAGGGCGGACTTTATTCCATGAGATCCACACGGGATCTAATGGGATCCTCACAATCTACCAAAGAGGTGTTTTGCTGGCAATGTGGCTGGGCCAAATCTATTGGCAAAACATAGATGGAAAATTTGCCGTCATAGATGGCGTCAGATTCTGACGTTTATTTTGGCGGGAGAGGCGACCATTGCTTCCATATATATATATATAATACCGTATAATAAATTCATCCTAATACATTAATAGAACGGGTCTGTAGCTATATTTACGAACTCCTTCTGGGAGAGGATTCATTACTGATCAGCAATGCAAACCCTCTTTTAATTTATTTTCATTGCAGTATAGTCTGTTGAAATATAATTTTCAATATATATAAATATAAATTAACACAAAGCAATAACGCGCCATCTATACATATAAAATAAAAGGATTTAAAAGCCCGAATGTTTCTTTTATACATAAAACGAACTTCTACTGTCCTTACTGCGATGAAAAAATATATTGGGAGGGCTTGGCTCATCAGTGGTGAACCCTCCCAGCGGTTTCGCCAATTTTTAATCTACCAGACCGCTTCTCAGAGCTCTAATACTATATTGGATCATTCTGCTTTTATATGCTCACAGAAGGATGGAATCTTAGAAATGGTTTTCAAGTATTTATTTATATACTTATTCTACTTATTTATTTATATATTTTTTCATCGCAGTAAGGACAGTAGAAGTTCGTTTTATGTATAAAAGAAACATTCGCGCTTTTAAATCCTTTTATTTTATATATATAAATATATTAGATAATAAAAATCATATATTGGATTGAATAAAAAAAAATTATTTGCCAGTATTCCGGTTTACTGAACGCCAACCTTTATCAAGTGAGTTTATTTATACAACAATATAATGCCTTGATAAAGGTTGGCGTTCAGCCAACCGGAATATTGGAAAATAAATCTCTTATTCAATCCAATATATGCCTTTTTATTATCTAATGATTTTATGAATTGCAATTTTTTCTGAACAAATATAAATATATATTAAAAGTTTTGAAAATAGAGCAATCCATATTTAATTCATTAGATAATAAAAAGGCATATGTTTATAGTTATTGTTGTATAGTTATTATTTAATTAAACATTACTCACCAGATGAAATTATTATTACTAATTGTTTATTACACTTTTATTTATATTTTTACATTAACACGTTGTTTACATTAAACATCGTATATTATTGTTTATGATGATGATCTATTATATATTTTTAAAACACAGAATACTACATTCCCTCCTTCCTTTAGATGAAAGGAATCATGTCTTTATATCTTGATGATGGCTTGACGACTCTTCCACTCCTGGTGATCACGGGTTCCTTGGTAGTCGGCAAGGGTGGAGAAACCTCTGGTGGCAACTGGTGAAGAGCCTCGGCATCAAGTCTATCTGAAACAACTGGGTTAAATGTAGACCCTGTTCTACTTGAACTTGGTCGGTTTAAAGAAGTGTCCTTGTCTTGGTTTGAGGAATTATCATCTGGTATTTGTACATCAGAAGAGTTGAGGTGTTCAATTCTTGTCGAATCTGAACTAAGATTTTCCTGGCTCTCTTCTGGAATCAAGTCAGAAATGCCTTGATTGGTCTCTTGAGTAGGAACATGTTTCAAATGTTTAGCATTTCTATGAATTATTTTCCCATTTTTAGTGTTGACTAATTTAAAAGAATTTATTGAAGTGTTTTCAAGAATGACATGATGTTCTGATCTGAAATTTGAATCAAGTTTTCCATTATTTGGATTTGCCACATAAACTAAATTTCCAATTTCAAAATTATGAGGACTAGCTTTCCGAATTATATCATTATATGTTTTCATTTTTTCTTTGTAGACCATATTGAATTCTTTGATGTTGGATTCATCTTCCTGCATCATTAACAAGTGAGCTTAATTTAGTTTTGATTTCTCTTGAAAATAATAGGAATGCTGGAGTCTTTCCTGTAGATCTGTTTGGAGTAGTTCGGTAAGACATTAAAATTCTGGATAAATCTTCTTTCCAATCTTTCCCTTCTTCAGAACTTGAATTGAATTGTTTCTTTAGAAATCTATGGAATCTTTCTATCTTCCCATTACTTTTTGGGTAATAGGGTGAGGCTTTGATGTGCCTGATTCCACATTCTTTTAAAAATCTTTCCATTGATATACTTACAAACTGTAAGCCATTATCTGTTACAACTTCATGTGGATAACCATGTCTTGCAAAAAACTCCATCAATTTTTTAATAATTGTCTTGCTGGAAATGTCTTCTATTATCATTGCTTCAGGATATGAAGAATAGTAGTCGATCACTGTTAAAACATAATGATGGCCAATTGGACCAACTATGTCAATTCCAAGTTTCATCCAAGGTTTTGATGGTAATGGAACTATTCGCAATGGTTGATCATTTATCAATGGTTGATTCCTTACACAAATTGGACAGTTTCTTATCAAAATTTCAATGTCAAAGTCCATGTTTATCCAAAAATATTTTTCTCTTAACAGTTGTTTGGTTCTTGTCATTCCTTGATGTGTTTCATGTGCAATTCTCAAGACTCTCTTTATTAGTTTTGAAGGTAGCAAAATTCTACTTCCTTTTAAGATAAGATTATCAAAAATTGAGAGTTCATCTTTAAACTTATAAAAACATTTGAATTCTTCATTCAAAGGATATGGCCAAACTCCCTTTTGAACCATATCTTTCAGTTTTTGAAACAAAGGATCTTGCTCTGTACAAACTTTTATCTCTTTCAAAGACAGTGCTTGAAGCTCTTCAGAAGTGATGGATAAGACTTTATGAACATAGTCCTCCAGCCATTTTTCATCACTTGTGTTAGAAAGAGGTTGTCTTGAAAATATATCTGCAATATTTTGCTTTCCTTGAATGAATTCAATTTTAAAGTCATATGGTTGTAATCTCCAACTCAATCTTTGAATTCTTGGAGGCAAAACAGCTCCATTTTTAGGATTGAGCATATAGATTAGAGGTTTGTGATCTGTTTTTAACACAAATTTCCTTCCCCAAATATAGGTGTTAAAATGTTCAATTGCCCATACACATCCCAATGTCTCTTTTTCTATTTGTGAATATCTTTTTTCAGTATCAGTTAAGGATCTGCTGGCATATGCAATGGGTCTTTTAATGCCATTTTGTTGTGTTTGTATTAATACTGCTCCAAGACCAATAGGGCTTGCATCTGTGATTAATTCAGTTGGTGAGTTCAAGTTGTAATATGCCAAGCATGGCTCTTTTGTTAGTGACTCTTTAAGATCCTGAAATGCTTTATTTGTTTTCAAATCCCAATTCCACCTAACATTTTTTCTAGTCAAATTATTTAGAGGTTCAGCCAATTTAGAAAAATTAGGTATGAATTTTCTTAAAAACCCACAAGTTCCTAAGAATGACCTTAACATCTCAATATTTTTTGGTATTGGAAAATTTAAGACTGCTTCTATTTTCCTATTATCAGGTTTAATACCTTCACTACTAACAATGTGACCTAAAATATCCAATTCTTCCATGGCAAATTTGCACTTATTCCTGTTGAGCCTAATGCCTACTTTATCAAATCTTTGTAAGACTTTTCTAAGCCTTTCTTCTAGTTCTTGTCTATCTTTGGCGTAAACAACGACATCGTCCAAGTAACAAATTACACCTTTCAAATCAAGCAAAATTGAATCCATTCCTTTCTGATATGCCTCTGGAGCACTTGATAGACCAAAAGGAACTTTACAAAATCTGTAACAACCACGGTGCGTGATGAAAGTTGTAAGGGGTCTTGATTGAGGGTCTAAGTCAACCTGGCAAAACCCTTTTTTTGCATCCAGCTTTGCAAATACTTTAGCACCTTTAAGGGCATGTAACATATTGTCAATTGTAGGAATTGGATGTCTTTCTCTCAATATTGCTTTATTCACTTCCCGAAGGTCTATGCATAGTCTAATTTCCTCACTATCCCTTTTTGGAACAACTATTTGTTAGAAACCCATTCAGAACCTTGATGCACTTCTTCAATGATCCCATCCTCGTCGCCAATTTATGTTGTATATTATTGTTGTATAGTTATTATTTAATTAAACATTACTCACCAGATGAAATTATTATTACTAATTGTTTATTACACTTTATATTTATATTTTTACATTAACACGTTGTTTACATTAAACATCGTATATTATTGTTTATGATGATGATCTATTATATATTTTTAAAACACAGAATACTACAGCATATATTGGATTTAATAAAATATTTATTTTGCCAATATTTCGGCTGGCTGAACGCCAACCTTTATCGAGGCATTACATTTTTGTATACACAAACTCAGCGCCGCATAGTGTTATAATATCACAGTTGAAATCAATTAAAATACAGAGTAGGTGGGAAAAATTTGTGAATGAAAAAATTATTATAAAAATTGCAATCAAATATGTAAAATATATTAAAATATTAAAGGAAAAAAATGAGTTCTATCTTTATATTTTAAAAAATTTGTAATAAGTACATAAAAATAATTCAATAATAATTCAATAAGAGATAAATGTAAAAATATATGTATCTATTAAAACATTTGAAATTAAATTTAAAATGATTTAAACAATAAACTGTATGAACTTTTTTAAAACGTTTAACAAAAAAATGTGGGTATTTAAAAAATTCATTTAAAAAATTAAGGAGATCGATTTATATGTAAGTAAAAAAGAAATTATAAAAATGCATTGAAATGGAAGTTAAAACAATTTAGGATGAATAAATGAGAAAAAATAAATTAAAAAGTGGAAACTAAAAAAGTTTAAAGTATTGCATGTAATATGTTATATATTTAATGTATCAATACTTTTGGGTTTTGAAGCGATAAATGTAAAAATATTTTAAACAAGTGGTATGTATTACTTTTACAGGTTATTACTAATGTGTGAAAATATAATTTAAGAAATCGCGGGTATTACAACAAAATTTAAAAATTCATTAAAGCAAAAAAAATAAATAAAGCAAAGTTATGTAATTTTGAAAAACGGCACCTCTCCCTCCTTTAAAATAGTATAAAATAAGTCAATTCAAAATAAAAATTAACTAATTGAAATTAAAATAATTAGACAAAAATTAAGAAGATCTAAATGGTGTGTAGATGTCTGGTAAATCAATTTTTCTATATATGCTTTCTGTGTCTTCTGCAGAGGCCCAGCTTTCTAAGAATAATCGGCAGTGTTTTTCTTTAATGTTCTGGTATAAAACAGCTGTATTTTCGAAATCCGGAGTGTGGTTGTTTTTCAGTGCATGATCTACAAGGAGAGACAGTGGGTTGTAATTCCTTAGTCCTGATTTGTGTTGATTTAAACGATCTTTAAGTGGTTTTTGTTAAACGTTTTAAAAAAGTTCATACAGTTTATTGTTTAAATCATTTTAAATTTAATTTCAAATGTTTTAATAGATACATATATTTTTACATTTATCTCTTATTGAATTATTATTGAATTATTTTTATGTACTTATTACAATTTTTTTAAAATATAAAGATAGAACTCATTTTTTTTCCTTTAATATTTTAATATATTTTACATATTTGATTGCAATTTTTATAATAATTTTTTCATTCACAAATTTTTCCCACCTACTCTGTATTTTAATTGATTTCAACTGTGATATTATAACACTATGCGGCGCTGAGTTTGTGTATACAAAAATGTAATGCCTCGATAAAGGTTGGCGTTCAGCCAGCCGAAATATTGGCAAAATAAATATTTTATTAAATTCAATATATGCCTTTTTATTATCTAATAAATAAAAGTAGCATTAAAATTATTTCTATATAATATAATTTGATAACTAATTTCTACAAATTCATTTTATTATTATTATTATTATTAAGGTTTCCTGTGTGTATGTAAATAAATTACATTATTTTCATTTAAAATGAGTCTCTTTTACACCACACTTTCTATTATATTTTAATTTGTAAACTCCACTTAATGAGGGTATCTTTGTGTATGATATATTTTATATATTTCAATATATATATATTTCAATGTATAGTGTTCATTTATAAAATGAGAGTTTATTAACTAAAATTGTTTATTATTGTAACACGCCAAAATTCTTCTGAGGAATAAGGTATTCTTGTGAGCGTTGTTTTGATTCGCCCAAAATTCCTTCTACTTTACAGTCTTTACAAGGATAGCATACAGTCTTTCAAATCATCTCGTCTGTGAATTCAAGAAACAGAAAACATGCGAACCATTATATTTGTAACTCCAACTGAGCATATAAATACGTGACGAACATTGGACACACAATATCTCAATAGATGATATTATATCATTAGAAGGTTCTTTTGAAAAATCTCTTGAGAACATGGAATTGAGGTGTGTGTGTGTGTGAATTGATCTTATCAATAATCAATATTAGAACTTTCGTGTTGAAATGTATTTTTAAATTGTGTTTATGAATGATATTAATTTTATAATTTTATTGTCTGTGTTGTCCAGATGCAGCTCGCCGCACTTATCCTCCTCGGCCTGGCCACCGGGTCTCTTGCCGTCGGCCTCGGCCTCGGTGTCACCAGGGACGCCTCTGTCACCGTCAACCTGGACAACCAGAAGGCTCCTCTCTGGGGACCTGTTGGTCTGGGAGGTGGAATTGGTCTGGGCGGTATTGGACTTGGCGGCGTTGGTCTTGGTGGCATTGGAGGAATTGGTCTTGGTGGTATTGGAGGTATCGGCCTGAAGGGAGTCGGCATCGGTGCTCCTCTTGTCGGAGGAGTTGTCTCCGGTCCCATCGGTGGCATTGGCCTGGGCGGCGTTGGTCTTGGTGGCATCGGAGGAATTGGTCTTGGTGGCATCGGAGGAATCGGCCTGAAGGGAGTCGGCATCGGCCGTGTGGCTTCTGCTCCTCTTGTCGGCGGAGTTGTGTCCGGACCCATCGGCGGCATCGGTCTTGGAGGAGTCGGCCTCGGTCTTGGAGGAATCGGCCTCGGCAAGGGCATCGGTCTTGGTGGCCTGGGTCTGGTTGGTCCCATCGGTCTTGGACTGGGTAGCATCCACTAAGTCTATCATCTCATCTCCAGTGTTCAGACGTCCTTAAATTATTCTGTACAGTATCTATATGTACTAGCTGCAATAAAGTTATTACTTTACAAGTCTGTGTCATATTTTTATTTTGATGAATCAAAAATGGAAATAAACAAATTGAAACTACTCTATATTAATAAGAGGATTGTGGAATAAAAATTTTCATTAGATTGAGGTAGCAGATCCCTGTCCAATACCTAGAGCAATATTACATTTGCACTCGTAGAATTACTATAAAATTCTAAACAAGATATGATACTTCATTTACAAATATTCCGAATTATTTTATTATAATGCATAGAAGAATAGCATCAGGAAAAGAAATACTTTTGAAAATATACAAAAAGCGTTTATATACATATATACAGTAGAACCTCCCTTTAGCGGACACTTCGCTAGCGGACACCTCTCTATAAAGGACAGTTTTTATTTGCAAAATTAACATTTTTACAATTTAGCCACTTTCCGGTAAGAGGGCATCTCTCCCTGAAGGACACTTTGGCTCTGAAATTAGGTGTTGTCCTTTACAGGAAGGTTCTATTTATATAAACCATCTGATATTAAAATTTAGATATATTTTATATCAATGATCTGGTGTGAGTATCAAGGTTTCTCTTACAGCAGTAGGATTTATCGGTTTTCTGTTTTTGCCTGTGTAATATTTGATTTATAGTTTTAACTTCAGAGAGTGTTAATATATTTCTATCATATAATAACCTGGTGAGGAGACGCTCCACTATATCAATAAAAATCAAATTAATCTTTGTTGGGATTGAAGAGATATATTTTTTCTTATACCTAAAAAAAATTGTTTCCTTACATTAGTTCTAAAATGATTGCACTTTTTAAAAAAATAGTCATTTTTTCAAAGTTGGAATACATTTCTTTCTTGTGTGTTGTGTATGATATGATAATTTTTATATTTTTTTCAATATGTGTGTATGTGTTATTTATCAGTTTTTTTTTATAAACTCTACAAAATTATGGTTTTTTTTCTACAAAATTTAGTTTTAACCTATTATATGAACAAACATGTTGCCTATTTTAATTGCATATCAGTATATTCATTAAAAAACGGTGCATCTTTTATCGAAAATAAACTACGTTTTTATTGCATGATATGTTTCGATGATCAGAACGTTCGTCTCTCCCAAAATCTTTGTTTTTTATTTGAATGTTGAATATCATTTATTGTGATATTTTTAGAAAATATCTCTCTCAGTATTTATTTATGCGTGAAGGCATCGCGTGGTTGGCCAAAACATTTCAAAATACGGAATAACCCTGACGAAGATAAGTGTACATCCTAGCGAAATATTGGATTTTTGTAATAAAAAAATGTTTTATTTTATTTTTGATCGAAAATATACTTATTAATTAATCAATATATTATAGAATAAACCAAACAACTTCAAAACATCCTTTAAATATGGAAAGATAGGATTTTAACTAATGTAATGAAGTCTCAAGTAAAAAGTCTGAATATACAAAAACACGCACAATATTTATTACACAACATAACATATAGAATGAGAAGTGAATAAAAGGAATTTTGATTCAGCTTAAATCGGTGGGGATCGTCAGAAGAGGTCCCTCAGCAGGGGTCCTCCACGGGCCGTCGTCCTCGGCGGCGCCGGACCTGGATGTAGACGGCGGTGGCGAGTCCGCCCAGGACTGCGGACTCCAGGATGGTCAGGACCAGATCAGGGCGGAGGACCAGCAGGGCGAGGGGGGTCCTGGGACTCCACGGGACTTCGGGGAGTGGTGAAACGGGGCGTAGTGGTGTCCTGTCTGATGGGCATTGACTGGCCCAGGCTCAAGACTAGCAGAATAATTACTTCGAACAGCATCGACATGGCTTCGTACGTCAGGGATCTCAACTGGCTTGGTTGTGAATAGTCTTGGATAATGATTGTAACAATGGGGGCTTTTGTTCCATTCAAGTTAGAGTGTTCTGATGAACTTTACGTATGCACGAAGAAATGTTTGGCCAATGGTCATACGTCGGACCTGGAGGCTGTTGTTGGATTCTCTGCTTGCCTGGAGTATAGGAACTCCTTCTATGCTTACTTTATTCTTGTGCGAGAATCTGTATGAGACCGGTGGTCTTAATAAGGCTGTGTGTAAACTTTATTAGTGAAGGAATAGTTATTAGAATATCTTAGAATATTCATATATTTCATATTTATCAATACATAATTTGTAATGGAGAAACCCTCAGTAATAAGCTTCAAGTTTTCATGGCTGAACCTATTAGAGGAAGAAAAAGATCTTGGGGACTATTCAAATCTGCATCTTGATTCCGTGACAGAAATGTTTTGCCAACAAGGGGACATTACTGAGTAGCGTCATCTTCGAAATTTCAATCTTTAAGACAGGTCCATTTGAACCCATTTTTACGAAATCAAAAAGGTACGATAAATCATAGTCCCTAATGTGTACACTTTGACTTCCTCATGTTTCGGTCAAAGAATATAGTAAACTTAATAATATTTGTATATAAGTATGAATGTTAGCAAATAAGAATATAAGGGTATGTAAACACTCTATACCAATATAATATATATATGTGGTAATTTAAGAATCATAAACACCTGTGTAAATACTCACCATCTCTTCTACACCCCCTACTCTAATATGGACTTTTAATCATGGTACCCCAATCCTCCTTTAATCAATTTAACTTTGTATGTATCGTTTTTATGTGTTCAATTAAATAAAGACGTACATCTAGAGGGAACGTAAGAAACCAACAGGGCTTACCCCGCAAACAATGAGGTCAACCGTCGCGGTCAACGCGGCGCCAAGACGTCCGATGACGTAACAGGACTTACCCGCAGCCCAAATAAGGTCAACCGTCGCGACGCCATGGCACCAAACGTCCAATGACGTAAAAGGGCTTACCCGCAGCCAATGAGGTCAACCGCCTCGACGCCACGGCGCCAGACGTCCGGTGACGTAAGACTTGAGCATATAAAAAGTGCTTGCCCCGCAGCCAATCAGTCAGTTCAGCAGATGCCATATAGCGGACAGGAGCAGCAGGCAGATCGTTAGTGGATGGCCCGCCGGCCGCAACTTGGACTCTGCCTTCCCTCTCTCTGATGCCTCGGGTTACCCTGTGATTCGTCTCTGTGTGCCTTACCACTCACCCACCCAGGGGAAGATGATGATTGCGCAGTCGTGTATGACTGCGCAATCATCATCTTTCCCCACGGCTCAATACAACAGACCATACTACCGAATCACCACAGCTAGAGAAGAAAGTCGACAGGATTCGACATAAAGTCGACAGGATGAACAAGGACGAAAAGAAGCCCAGGAGCAGGAGATCGGAGAGTTACCCAACAACGACCACGGACCGACAACACCACCACCCCATCTTGCACCCATCATCCTTCATTTGGCAACCATCCTAGAAAGACTGCAACCCCCCTTCATCCCCGAGACCTGGATCTACCCGCCTTTGATGGTATGTACAACGCTTCATGTTTCTTTAGGAACTTTAACTTACAAACTCAGAACTTAACCCTCAACAAAAACTGCAAAACTTCCCAAATACCTTGTTAAGCAGCTCCTCGATCTTTTTAGACAACTCTGAATTGATACTAATCCGTATGAAGAAGCGCAGAGAACCCTAGAGGACTTATTCCCAGATAATACCGACACAACCTACGCGAAATTTTTCGCTACAAAATCCCAACATTACAAACTCTCTTGAAGAGTACTTTAGGACCAAGGCAACGTTAGGGATACAATTGAACTTGCCAAGACCTGTTATCATAGAGGCCTTGACCGAAGGACTGCCCACTGGGGATCAGCGCCTTGTTCGAGTTGTGCCACCCAAATCACTTTCCGAGTGGTATGAACTAACCTCAAGGGTACGAGGAAACTTCTCCCCACAACCACCACGTTGCCCAGACAACCATCCACGGATGGAAGGACCCTACCACAATACCCCACGACCTACACCACGGGCACAAAACTACGCAGCAATGCCACCTTCCCCCCGCAAGTTCTGCCAAGGACAACACTGGCACTCCCAGTGCCAGCAACGACCTGCTTCTAACGCCCAGCACGGCCAAACCTATCACGCCAGCCACAACCGCCAAAGCACCTTCAATCAAACCAACAATGGTCGCCAGACGACCCCGTCTACTGCGCCAGCCACCCCGAAGACAAGCAACACTAGCCCCAAACAGGTAGAGGATTACCCTAATTTTCGTTAATAACCTTATTTCAAAGTCCTCCTCAATCACAAACATTTCCTTCCTTTTCTAGCTGATACTGGCGCAACCGTAAATATTATACCATTAAATACCTTTATTTTTTTAAAAAAGATCTTAACACAAAAAATAGAATTAATTAAAGAGCAATTTCAAATTAGTTCTATCTCACAAAGTATTACCACGCAGGCTATGTTTATCTTCCGCTAACCTTAGGCAAAATAACAGAAAAGATCAGAATTTATGTCATAGATGCTAAACTTCCATTTGGTATACTTTCAATAGATACGCTTAAAAAAATTAAACTGCAAATTAATTTTCACAAATTCTTTATACTTCAAAATAACTCACCCTTAGCTAAAAAATATGTATAATATTTCCCTTGTTCCACGTGCATGTGCTTATTGGGAATGCCAGCGACATTTCAAGGCATCCCAAACATCTCTGCCCTCACGTTGCAACCAATTAGCACATGCACTTACCACAAATAATTATGCCTTTTCAGAAAAATGTCCAAGTTATTTTTTAATTCCCCACAACCTTTATTAGCCCTAATTGCCAGCTAACTGATGCGCGAAACTGAATTGTCTCACCCTAATTTTCCGACCCAATTTAATCTCCTATTGCATAACTATCAACACATATTTTCTGAAAACAAATTTGATGTCCCCACTTTAAACATTCCCCGTCAAAATTAACACTACTTCTGATAAAATAATTACACTCAGGCCATACAGAGTTCCTTATTGCGACCTAAAGGAAATTCAAAATCAAGTCGCCGAAATGTTAAAACACAATATCACAGAAAAGTCCTACTCTCCGTTCGAAAGTCCTGTAACGTTAGTAACAAAGCGCGATAAAACAAAACGCTTCTGCATAGATTATAGAAAACTAAAAGAAATAATTCAGCCAGATATCCACCCCCTCCCCTTAATTGATTCCGTGCTGGATAAACTCTCGCGCGCCAAAGTCTTTACCTCCGCCGACATCGCCTCTGCATACTGGCAAGTAGAGATCGCACCAGAATCTAGACCACTTCTTGCTTTTGTTACACGTGATGGACAATATCAATGGACCCGCCTTCCCTTTGGCCTGAAGAATTCACCCCCAATTTACGAACGCGCAATCAGTCAGATCATACAAAAACACAACTTACAATGCATAGAACATTATTTTGACGACTTTATTACATTCTCAGAGTCCACAGAAGAACACATACAACACCTTACAAAATTTTTCGAAGTTTGCCAAGCAGAAAACATCAGACTAAATTTATAAGAAGTGTGAATTTTTCAAAACATCCATAGAGTTTCTCGGATACACCATATCCGCAGGCACATATACACCCCAGCTTAGAAACCTCGATACAATTAATGCCATAAAACCCCCTTATAATCAAAAATCGCTACAATCTTTCCTAGGTGCAGTTAACGTATATAATAAATTTATTCCGAATTATGCTCGTCTCCGAACACCCCTTAACAACTTACTTAAAAAGGACGTAAAATGGCACTGGAGCGATGCTTGTCAACAAGCTTTTGAAACCTTAAAAAAAGTCTCACTACACAACCCGTCTTACATTTGTTCCAAGAAGGTCTACCCTGCCAACTCTACTGCGACGCTTCAACACAAGGTATCGCTGGCATTTTATAACAGGTCCACCCCAACAACCAAATACATCCCGTACAATATTATAGCCGAGCCTTACGCCCGCACGAACAAAATTACAACATATCTGAGTTAGAATGCCTAGCCATAATTGAAAGCGTAGAAAAATTCCGCATTTACCTTACAGGCACAAATTTCACCATCTTCTCTGATCACCACGATCTACAATGGCTAAAATCTATCAAAAATCCCACAGGACGTCTATTCAGATGGAGCTTAAGACTATCTGCATATGACTACGAAATTCGCAACATTAAAGGTACCCAACAATACGAAGCTGACCTTCTCTCACCCAATTCCTTCTGCGGATTCCTAGACGCCGACACCATCAAGATACACCAAAACAATTCCACTACACATCCACACATCACACAAGACACAAACGGATTACACACCATCACACGCAAAGGAGTAACCAAAATTCTGATTCCAGAGAAACTTCGCATCACCCTTCTAAACGAAGTACATTTAGAATACAACAACCCTGGTATATCTTAAATGAGTCGCCTTATCTCCGGCCAATACAATTGGAGTGGCATGTCAAGAGACATTAAAAATCATATAAATTCTTGTACCACATGTTAGTTAACCAAACATCCAAAAGGACCCACCTATGGAGAACTTGGACAAACCCCCTCTGCTACCAAACCATTCGACCTCCTTTCAATAGACACAGTATCAGGATTCGCTAAATACGGCAATTCTAAAACCCACTTACATGTAATTGTTGACCATATGACCAGATACGCATGGACATTTCCTTCAAAATCTACCAGTACCTTAACCTACATACAAGCAATTAAAAAAGTGTTAGTATACGGCTCTCCAAAACGCTTACTCTCGGATCGAGCACCTTCGTTCACCTCAGAGAAGTTCCGAAGATTCCTAATAGCCCATGGCATACAACCCTTAAACACAACTAGTAATAACCCTCAAGCAAATGGTCTTTGCGAACATCTAAACTCTACAATTACAGGTAAACTCAGACTACTACATCTCTAAAACCCAAAAACCTCATGGACAAAGCTCGTTAACAAGGTTACACAAGTTTATAATAACACCCCTCACTCAGTGACAGGCTTTCCCCCATCCTATTTACTTTTCGGCATTATACCCACAGAACTTTCTAATCACATTAACCCTTACCCGCTATTTACATTGCCAGACAACAGGCCTACCAACGCACACAACTGAAACACGACAAAGATAAACAAAAATTTTATCTTAATCACAAAACATCTAACTTTGAAATTGGAGACCTCGTTCTTGTCAAAGTGTACCATCATCCTAACACTGGAAAGTTTACCCCTTATTTCACAGGTCCCTACACAATTTTAGAAATTATTTCTCCCAATGTGGTAAAGATTAATAAACCAAATCAGCCGCTCAATAAGGAACACGACATAATACATGTCAACAAACTTAGACCCTACACAGAAAGCGTCCCTCATATAGCACCCCCCACCATGCAGGCCCATTATGTTCAACCCAAAGACAATGACTCATTTCCGTTCCGACATCTCTCACCGGACTTGTTCCAAGAATACCAAGGCCAGCAGCCAACCTCTTCTACCTCTAACCCCAAATATTTTTACCCTAATCCAAGTAGAACCGACTTCAAGTAACAATGCTTCCCCAGCTCCCCAGCTACAAATCAATCATGAACCAACCCAGTCCCAAGTCAAGTCATCAACCCTCCAACATAAATGGCTCAGCCCACAACTAATCTCTCTCATAAAAATATAGGATACAATATGAAAACATTTTTTATTTTCCACTTAATTCTCCTAACTTACACGCTAACAATGACCTTCTCCACCGTCCCGCTAATCACGCATATCTACATAGGAATATACGCACAAGAAACTGATAGACTTTTTCAACTACAAGAAGCCATTTTCCAACTATTTACCATCATATGGATTTTGATAGGAGAAACCGTTCAACGTCTATTTAGAACTCCCCCACCACCTACGTCCTGACAACTATTTCCATTACATCACAGATAGCTTATCCCAACCTTATTTTATTTGTACTCCACGTGTTGTACCATACTACCCCGCAACTATCTCCCTTAAAATCAATGTCTTGTCGCAATGCTGCACACTGATTCGTTGGTTAACCTATGTTCCCACACAATTTTTTCTCACCCTATGTTACCACTGCAACATCTTTTCAAGCGATCTTTAAAACCTAAAGTGGACTTGTTTACAAATTTTAATCAATGTTTTTCCATTGTCCCACTTTTGTAAATATCATTATATTTTAATTTTATTTCACCATTTTTCTTTTCACAATTCTCAACTTCTGCAATTGTTTTCTCTCAACAACCACGCAATTACCTTGCCTTTCAATAAACCTTACCATCTTAGCGGATCTTTTCACCACCCATGTCTTTGTCAGTTTTTTTTAATATGTTGTTTTTTTTTTTTTATGTTCATTTTTTTTACACTTGCAGAAATTACCTTGATGTAGTTTGTCCATACACCAAGCTTAAATACTCTGCAGGCATTTTTTTCACTCACTCACCATCGCGCTATTTTCATTCTTTTTTCCCCACCCAAGACCGCTAAGTGGAGAACAATAGTTTTTTTGATCCCTTGTTAACTAGTTCCAAGACGTCCTAGCAAAACGCCTTGCAAACCCATGTTCTCAAGCTGATCTTGCTTTCAACCAATTTAATCACCATGTTGTCACTCTTTTAACAGTTCCTACTTCATCTTTCCATTCTGTAACCTTGTCGACCGCAAATTCTTACCACCCTGTAAATAGCTTTGTTTGTTTACCCAATTAATTTTCCCCAAAATATTACTTCCCATCTACCAATATTTAACTCAGGCTGCCCCTTTTTAAATTCTTCAACCCAGGGGGCCAATCTGTGGTAATTTAAGAATCATAAACACCTGTGTAAATACTCACCATCTCTTCTTACACCCCCTACTCTAATATGGACTTTTAATCATGGTACCCAATCCTCCTTTAATCAATTTAACTTTGTATGTATCGTTTTATGTGTTCAATTAAGTAAAGAGGTACATCTAGAGGGAACGTAGAAACCAACAGGGCTTACCCCGCAAACATGAGGTCAACCGTCGCGTCAACGCGGCGCCAGACGTCCAATGACGTAACAGGTCTTACCCGCAGCCAAATAAGGTCAACCGTCGCGACGCCATGGCACCAAACGTCCAATGACGTAACAGGGCTTACCCGCAGCCAATGAGGTCAACCGCCTTGACGCCACGGCGCAAGACGTCCGGTGACGTAAGACTTGAGCATATAAAAAGGGCTTGCCCCGCAGCCAAGTCAGTCAGTACAGCAGATGCCATATAGCGGACAGAAGGAGCAGGCAGATCGTTAGTGGATGGCCCGTCGGCCGCAACTTGGACTCTGCCTTCCCTCTCTCTGATGTCTCGGATTCCCCTGTGATTCGTCTCTGTGTGCCTTACCACTCACCACCATCACGACTGCGCAATCATCATCTTTCCCCACTGCTCAATACAACAGACCAGACTGCCGAAATACCACATATACATTTAGTTGTGTTATGATGCATCAGGGCGCCATCTGTTATGAATATTCAAAACTATTATAGACGCTTATGATTTTTTTCGAAATTAAAAATTTCAACTGCCCTACAATTTCTAAAATACCCATTCCAAGAGTCTAGCATCAGTATCACTATAAAAGGAATTTCCAAAAATGCAATATAACATCAGTATGATAGATTAAACTGGCAAAACCGCTGGGAGGGTTCACCACTGATGAGCCAGGCCCTCCCTTTAATTTTTCCATTGCAGTAAGGGCAGTAGAAATTGCTTAGTTTCAAAAAGAATCATACGCGTCTATAATAGTTTCAATAATAATAATTATTATAATAGCCTCGGCCTCCTCGACGTGGGAACTCAGCTCCAGCTGGCCTGCCTTAAGGGTGTCCAGGTCGCGCTCCGTGGAGGCAGGAATGGCTTCAACTGGCTGGTCGCTAGCGAGGCCTGGATCCGCCCTCCACCTGACGGCATGCGACTCCAGCCTCGCCGCCACCGTCTACTAAGACTTTGGGAGGAGGCCTTCAAAATCCTGGGCCTCAACCACCGGTTGGTCCCCACGTCCCAGCTGCTGGACCTTCCCATCATCGGCGGTTGCCGGTTCCTTCGCCCTCCCGACCTCCTGGCTCCCGCGCGCTGGGTCGGGGCCCGAATCCGAGACCTAGGGGACCCCCACATCGCCCGCCCTACGCGCTCCGCCCTTGCTGACGCCGCGGCCCTCGTCGCTTTCTGCCAGAGGGTGGTGGCTGAGAACGTTCAGGATGAGAGCTTCCGGGAGACTACCTTGGCTGGGGCTGTGGTGCTGCGCGGGACGGCCACGCCGTTCCTCGGCCTCACGACCCGCTCGGCCCGACGGGCCCTGGATCGTCCGCGCCTTGCGGCCACGCCGATCTCCCGGTACCTGGCGAGATGGGCAGCTACTATCAGCCCACCGGCCAGGGTTGACTGGGCTTCGCTACGGCGTTACGCCTTCTCGGGCCACGAGGCCGATGCCGCCCTCAAGTTGGCCCTCCATGCTCTTCCCCACCCGGCCCATCCTGCCTCGGCCAGCTCCTCTTGTCCTGCCTGCGGGTCCGTCAACTGCTCCCTGGGACACCGTTACTGGAGCTGCCAGTCCATCAGGCTCCTCGTTCGGGAGGCCTTCAACATCATCGGGCGGCCCCCTGACCTGCAGGCTTGGATCTTCGGGTCCGGCTTTGAGGACGAGGCCCTGACCATCCTCGCGTCGGCAAAGTTACGTATCTACCGCCACTTTGTTTAGGTTGGGCTCGGTGGAGTGGAGGACCCGCTCATCGCCTGGAGGAGAACACTCGCGCGCCGAGGATGCCTCCCGTCATCCTCTATTATATAACTTTTTGTACATATTCTAATTTTCCTATATATTATTATATTATTTTACTATTATAACTCTCTTTGAGTGTTAATATTGACAAGATGTCAATAAAAGTTGTTTCAATTGTCAAATTACTTCAATAGTTTCAAATATACATATAGTTGTATTATAAACAAAAAAAAAAACCGCATATCCTGAGACCGTTCATATGAGAATTTCAGATGGCTGAGCGAGATCTTGTGGAACTAAAACAAATGAACTTTGATTTAAGCTTGTTCCATGATATTTTGGCAAACCTTTTTTTTTAAATAAATCAATAAAAGCCAATTACCTACTCGTTTCGGGCTGTTGGCCCTCTTCAGCTATTGGTCAAAATAACATTGAACAAGCCTGAATCAACGTTTGGTTGATTTTTGTTTCCCTAGATGGCGCTATACCATCTAAAATGTTAATGTGAACGGTCAGGATATATGTATTATTAGAAATAAAAAGGACATATCCTGACCATGCTCACATAGCCATTTTTAGATGGAACAAAAATAAACTAAACATTTATTTAACTTGTTCCGTGATATTTGGCCAACCCAATTTCTTGATATAACGTGTGATCAATAATTTCCAGGAATATGACTGGATCACGTAAAATATTCAAAATAATGAAATAATTTTATAAGGACCTTAGAGATTAAAAAAAAAATTGCAACAGGTAGAAAAAAAAATTGATCGCACAGTCGCACGCGCTCGAATTTATAAGCTCGAGTATACCAGAACATTTTCTAACTTCAGTATGAACTGTATTGAAAAAAGCGAGTCTGCATAGAGTTTTGTTTTAAATTAGGGAAAACAGCTTCCTAATCATTTCAAATGTTGAAGCAGGCTTTTAAATAAGATGCCCTATCACAATCGAGGACATTTGATTGGTTTGGACGATTTAAAGCTGGTCGAACAAGCGTCAAGGATGATCTACACACTGGCAGACCTTAATCGATAAGAAACCCCGAAAATGCTCTCAAAATCAAGTCATCGATCGGAGAAAACCCAAGAATAACTATCAGAGAGCTATCAGAAGACTTGGATATCTCTTTTGGAGCATGCCAAACCATCATAAAGAATGATCTGCATCTTGAACGATCCCGGCTAAATTTGTCCCATATCTCTTAACGAATGAGCAGAAAAAGCATCGCAAAGAAACGTACAAAAAATGGTCGAAATGTTTAATTCTAATCCCTATTGGCTCAAAAATGTCATCACAGGAGATAAAACATGGGTGTACGAATATGATCCCGAGACTAAGAGGCAATCAAGCCAGTGGCTAGAGCCTTGAGAACCAAGATTCAAGAAAGCAAGGATGATCAAATCGAAACTTAAGTGTCTTCTTATCACTTTCTTTGATGTAAAGGGATTGGTACACAATGAATTCGTGCCCGAGGGTCAGACCATTAATCAGCATTACTATCTTGATGTATTGCGCCGTTTAAGGGAGGCTGTGAGTCAGAAACGACCAGAAAAATGGGATAAGAAAAATTGACTCTTGCAATATGACAACGCACGGCCACATACGGCCGTCCCTGTACAACTTTATTTGGCTAAACACGGAATTGCTTTACTACCCCACCCACCCTATTCTCCTGAACTTGTTCCCAAAGACATTTTCCTTTACCCTAAAATTAAAAAAGTATTAAAAAGACGTCGATTTGACTAAATATCTTAAATAAAGGAGAATACGAAGTATATTTTGAAAAGCCTGAAAGATGAGGATTTTCAGAGGTGTTTTGATATCTGGAAAAAAGATGGAACAAGTGTATAGATAGTGACGGTGATTATTTTGGGAAATTTAAAATAAAACTTTATTATACTTTTGTATTTTAAAAAAATATTTAGCATTCCTGGAAATAATTGATAACACTATGTAAATCAAGAAAAGTCAACCAGGAACACGTTTCGGCTGTTGGCCCTCGTCAGCGTGCTGCAGAATATTTATATTATATATTTATATCACTATATGGCAGCAAACATTTCAATATAAATGGTATATGCAAATTTGATAAAAATATATTTTAGTAAACATTTGTTCTAGTAACAGACAAATATTGTGAGTAAGCAAATCAATTTTATAAATAATTACAAATACTTCCAATAGATGACAGTATTGTGTAAAAGCAAAAATATTCTATTTATTAAATATATTTTATATAAATAAATAATATATACGATTAATTTCAAATTTTATATATTTATATTTTGTGGAAAAATCATATAATGAATATGTTTGAAATACACCTTCGCCAAATTTTTAAGAATATATTTCCACAAAAAAAAATGTTAAAATTATATGGAAACTTACATAACTTTAAAATTTTCAAGAGAAATTTTGTGATTTGAGACCTAAATTAGATAGTAGTTTTAGCAATTTTGATTATGCGAAAATCTGTTATAGAATGCTTCTTTCCCAACTTAGCCAAAATCTTTGAGAAATTGATTGTCAGAAAAATGATGGATTTATTAATTCCCTTTCTGGACACAAATGGGTTTCTTGAAAGGACGTTCAATAAAAGAGGTCTATCGGAAACACCAAATTGTTCCTGCAGAGAAACTGAACAAACTGCTCTTCACCTTATCTATGACTGTCCAAACTTTACAGAAGTAAGACATCGTTTGTTCCCTGGTTTAAATGATTTAACTCTTTTACTTCAGCCGCTTTGTCTATATAAATTTTATGAACTCTGTCGAATAATTCATGTGAATTTGTAAATATTTAATCCTTAGTTTTAATTTTCAAAATTTTGATTTCCAAAAAGAAATAATGTAATATATTTTTCTCTCAATATATAATAAATATTTAAAATATGTATATAATATTGTGTGTATATAAAAATTGTATTTATATTCATTCAATAACTCATATTTTTGCAGTAAGGTCTGTAGAGATAATATTTGATGATATTTAAAAGAAGCCCATTGCCAGTAAATTTATTTGCGTAAAATATTAACGATAGATGGCAATTAAATTTAAATTACTAATATATGTTTGTTATGAAAACATATTTTGCGGAAGAGCTTTGCTCGATGCAACACCTTCAAATTATATGTATGTTCCTCTACAGACCTATAAGCTTATGTTCATAGTGCACTAAACACCTCTAAACTGCCTTCCATAAGTCCAACCTCACCATTCTTTTCTTCTTTCTTATCTTCACTCAATCATATTAGGGTATCGAGCTTGTAGAGCTTGTTGATGGTGTCTGCTGGGGATGAGTCTTCTTCTTCTTCTTTCTTATATCCACTCAATCATATTAGGGTATCGAGCTTGTAGAGCTTGTTGATGGTGTCTGCTGGGGATGTGTCTGCTTCTTTTTTATCTCCACTCAATCATATTAGGATATCAAGCTTGTAGAGCTTGTTGATGGTATCTGCTGGGGATGAGTCTTCTTCTTTCTTATCTCCACTCAATGATATTAGGATATCAAGCTTGTAGAGCTTGTTGATGGTATCTGCTGGGGATGAGTCTTCTTCTTCTTTCTTATCTTCACTCAATCATATTAAGGTTTCAAACTTGTAGAACTTGTTGATGGTGTCTGCTGGGAATGAGTTTTCTTTTTTATTATTCCACTCAATCATAATTAAAATATCAAATTGCAGAGCTTGTTGAAGGTGTCTTCTGGGGATGAGTCTTCTTCTTTCTTATCTCCACTCAGTCATATTAGGATATCAAGCTTGTATAGCTTGTTGATGGTATCTGCTGGGGATGAGTCTTCTTCTTTCCTATCTTCACTCAATCATATTAGGATATCAAGCTTGTAGAGCTTGTTGATGGTGTCTGCTGGGGATGAGTCTTATTCTTCTTTCTTATCTCCACTCAATCATATCAGGGAATCAAGCTTGTAGAGCTTGTTGATGGTGTCTGCTGGGGATGAGTCTTATTCTTCATCTTTATTATCTCCACTCGAATCATATTAAGGTATCAAGCTTGTAGAGCTTGTTGATGGTGTCTGGGGATGATTAAAGCTAATCAATGTAGATAAGTTAATACTCTTAATATCTTAAAAGTCAATCATTTCAACCATAATATACTAGAAGTAAAAATTATATATATATTTTTTTTTTCAGATGACTTTTGATAAAATTCTTTGCTTCTTTTTTGATGAATATATCTAATATAATAATTAATATAAAGATAGTATTACCTCCATGATAGGACACTCACGCTAGAGGACACCTCTCTATAAGAAACAGTTTTCATTTACAAATTTCCCTTTTTGCTATCCAGTAACTCTCCGTTAAGAGGACACCTCTCTCTAAAGAACACTTTAGCTCTGAAACTAGGTGTCGTTTACAGAGAGGTTCTACTGTATATCAAAACATTTTTTAGATAGCTTCATTAAAGAGAAAGGAAACTGATTATTTCAACATTCAAAAATAACAAAAGTAAAATTAGGAAAAAACATTTTCTGAACGTGCAACTAAAATTTGCTAATGGCTTGCATCATCAGTAAAATTTTACCTTTGTGAATTTGTTTCATATTTATACAGGCTCGAGAAGTGTCCGTGGTTAGCTCTTCTTGATAAATTAAGAATGGGTATTTGACCAATTCTGGAATAATTAAAAATCAACGAGAATAGTTGATATTTATTCCGATAGATGGCGCAAGTCATCAGCAACTTTCAGTTGCACGATAAGGAGATACCATTTTTTATAATATTTATTTATTTTACACATATAAATTTACTGGCAATGCGCTTCTTTTAAATATCATCAAATATTATCTCTACAGATCATACTGCAATGATATGAGTTATTGAATGAGAGGGCATGGCTCATCAGTAATGAACCCTCTCAGCGGTTTCGCCAAATTAATCTCTAGACCGCTCTACTATTATATTGGATTGGTTTGGATTATACCCTGTATTTTCTATGTATAGTGAACTATGGACATAAGCCTATAGGTATGTAGAGGAACATACAGGAACATACATCAAGGTATGCAATGCCTAGAAATTATGTCCATATTTCACTAAACACCCCTAAGCTGCCTTCCATATAAAATAAGGGTATATTCTAAACCAATCCAATACAATAGTAGAGCGGTCTAGAGATTAATTTGGCGAAACCGCTGAGAGGGTTCACTACTGATGAGCCAAGACCTCTCATTCAATAACTCATATCATTGGAGTAAGGTCTGTAGAGATAATATTTGATTATATTTAAAAGAAGCGCATTGCCAGTAAATTTATATGTGTAAAATATTAACAATAGATGGCAATTAAATTTAATTTACTAATTTATTTATTTATTCGTTTTTTAAAATCAATTTAACTTCTTAAAAAAAGTCCCTCGAGCCGGATTTGAATTAGCGACCTAAGGATCACCGTTTATACATCTACAGTCCTCCGCTCTGCCAATTGAGCTATCGAGGGATATAAAGAATTGATCAAAAAGGATTTAATAACGTTGTAATATGGGAGGTCACCGCTAGAGGACGTCTAGACAGTTGGCTATCCATAAAATTGTCATGTAAGAAATTAGGAAAGACAAACTCAAGGATGACACAGAAATTTATTTTAAGCATAGGCTCAGACTAAAATTTATAAAAGCATAAAAGAAGTATACATAGTATTAAATTTACAATATGTTTATAAAATATAGATATTTCACTATATAGCTTCTTCTCTATGGGAGCTGTGACTCACAGCTTGTAAATCTTGTTGATACTGACATGGATCTGGCGTGCTTCTGTCAAGGGTTCCCTTGAAGTCTTGGAACTTTGTCCCTAGTACTTTAACGTCCTATTTCTTGTGGCGTGAAGAGCAGCTTTGTCGTCGTATCGTCTATAGGAACATCGTTATCTTGGAGGGAAGTCTTGACTTCAATACAGCGGTGGAATCCTGGAGTCATTAGATGAAAATGTATATCACAGCACTTCAAAGTATTCTCGGTTATCTTCAATTTTGTCTTCCCAAATCTACCCAGCTTCTCCATCAAATGTCACGTAGACAATTAGGAAAGACAGACTTGCAATGGAGGCCGCGCTGATCCTACATTCAAATAACTGTAAACATCCGAATCATTTTATTTAATTTTAAATCTTATACTATTGGCGAGTCAATGTAAATATTTTCTCCTGTAGACCCTGTAGAAGGACTTTCTTGCCCGAAAGCTTAAGATATTTATAAATAAATGATTTGTTAACAAGAATATTAAGATATCCTCTTCAATTAGAATATATCGATTCACAAAATATTAAATGTTTGACTTTTAGCGCGAATATATTATAATATGAAAAAATAATAGAAAAAATAAAAGATAAGTGGGTCAGGTGTTGATATTAAAAATAAAGAAGGCATCTCCTGACCACAAGCACATGTGCTTTTTAGATGGCAGAGCGCCATCTAGTGGAGTAAAAATAAACTAAACGTTTATTTAGCTTACTCCGAGATATTTGGCCAACCCAATTTCTTGATAAATCAAGAAAAGCCATCCACGAACGCGTTTCGCGCTGTTGGCGCTCGTCAGCGTGGAGAAGGCTGTAACCATTGGGTCCAAAAAATATTTTTGGTCTCAATGGTTACAGCCTTCTCCACGCTGACGAGCGCCAACAGCGCGAAACGCGTTCGTGGATGGCTTTTCTTGATTTATCAAGAAATTGGGTTGGCCAAATATCTCGGAGTAAGCTAAATAAACGTTTAGTTTATTTTTACTCCACTAGATGGCGCTCTGCCATCTAAAAAGCACATGTGCTTGTGGTCAGGAGATGCCTTCTTTATTTTTAATATTATAATATATGCGTGGTAAGGACAAAATACTCAGGAGATAAGTTTCTTCATAAATTTATTAGGATATCAAGCTTTCGGGCACAGCGTGGCCCTTCGAAAGGATCAATTGTATAAGAAAAATGATACAACTATATACACGAAGAATAAATCTGCATATGGATTATTAGAAATTAGTTGTAAAATTTTGAAATAATCGGTAATACGTAGGATTTTTGTTTAAAAAGAACATCGAGACATAAGCAAATTAATAAAATTTGTTAAGAAGAATAATAAACGAAATTACAAGGTATTAAGATAAAAGCGAAATAAGACCGAAAGGACGTTCCCACGATTCGACGGAAACTGTGATAAAACTATGAGTATTTATAAGGTAAAACTTTTCAAAAGGACATTAAAATAAAATGAACAAAACAGGGAATTCATGGGGTACATCAATGGCTATTTATTTAATAAGCTTATATACGGCTCAGGTACATCAATATGTCTGTTTATACTATTATACCTCAGAGATAGCAAGGCCTCGACAACCAATCTTTTGTGTTTATGTGGTATATTAGAATAATGTGATCTTGGATCAGTTGTGTTGAAACTGTGTCCTGTTTGTGAAATGTGCTGGACTATAAGTGATTTCGGATCGCTATCGTTATAGTCCAGCACATTTCACAAACAGGACACAGTTTAAACACAACTGATCCAAGATCACATTATTCTAATATACCACATAAACACAAAAGATTGGTTGTCGAGGCCTTGCTATCTCTGAGGTATAATAGTATAAACAGACATATTGATGTACCTGAGCCGTATATAAGCTTATTACATAAATAGCCATTGATGTACCCCATGAATTCCCTGTTTTGTTCATTTTATTTTAATGTCCTTTTGAACAGTTTTACCTTATAAATACTCATAGTTTTATCACAGTTTCCGTCGAATCGTGGGAACGTCCTTTCGGTCTTATTTCGCTTTTATCTTAATACCTTGTAATTTTCGTTTATTATTCTTCTTAACAAATTTTATTAATTTGCTTATGTCTCGATGTTCTTTTTAAACAAAAATCCTACGTATTACCGATTATTTCAAAATTTTACAACTAATTTCTAATAATCCATATGCAGATTTATTCTTCGTGTATATAGTTGTATCATTTTTCTTATACAATTGATCCTTTCGAAGGGCCACGCTGTGCCCGAAAGCTTGATGTCCTAATAAATTTATGAAGAAACTTATCTCCTGAGTATTTTGTCCTTACCACGCATGTAATTGGGAAGATTTTACCTCGTTTAGAAATTATAATATATATAGGTTAAAAGGTGGTGGTGTCTTGTCCATGGATCAGATGGGTCCATGCACCCTGATCATAATACCGGCCAACTGAGGTGGTGGTGGTGTCTTGTCCATGGATCAGATCAGTCCATGCACCCTGATCATAATACCGGCCAACTGAGGTGGTGGTGTCTTGTCCATGGATCAGATCAGTCCATGCACCCTGATCACAATACCGGCCAACTGAGGTGGTGTCTTGTCCAAGGAGCAGATCAGATCGGTCCATGCACCCTGATCATAATACCGGCCAACTGAGGTGGTGGTGGTGTCTTGTCCATGGATCAGATCAGTCCATGCACCCTGATCATAATACCGGCCAACTGAGGGGGTGGTGTCTTGTCCATGGATCAGATCAGTCCATGCACCCTGATCACAATACCGGCCAACTGAGGTGGTGTCTTGTCCATGGAGCAGATCAGATCGGTCCATGCACCCTGATTACAATACCTCCCAACTGAGGTGGTGGTGGTGTCTTGTCTATGGATCAGATGGGTCCATGCACCCTGATCACAATACCGGCCAACTGAGGTGTCTTATCCGTATGGATATAGGTTATAAGATATATGATATATAGGTTATATATAAAATTTCTTTCAAAATTCAACAAAAACAGCTATAAATAAATTATTGTTTATTTTTGGCTGCTTCTGGTCTCTTGAAAATCAAACAATATCTGTGAAAAATTATGTTCTATGTACTAAATATTATTCAGTATCTGATGAATTTACCTTTGAAGAAGTCACAACAATAAATATAAAAAAGCTAACTATTTTATATCAGTACAGTTTTAATTATTTAGTTGTTAAATAAAAGCGCATAAGTTCAAAGCATATTAGAAAAAAAGGTTCGTGGCTTTTTTAAAAAACCCATTAACCTTATTTTAAAATCACACATATATAAAAATATACATAAATATATATATTTAAAATAATGAAGGCATATCCTGACCAGGAGCATATGTGTTTTTTAGAGGACAGAGCGCCATCTAGTGGAACAGAAATCAACCAAACATTGATTTAACCTGTTCCCTGATATTTGGCCAACATTTTTGGATGGCTCTGACATTAAAAAAGCACATGTGCTCCTGGTCAGGATATGCCTTCATTATTCTTAATATCAACACCTGACCCTTTCATTTATTTATTTTCTATTGTTTTCTCATTTATATATACATGCACACCGTATAATAAATTCAGCATTATACATTAAGAGAACGGTCTTTAGCTATATTGACGAACCCCTTTTGGGAGAGGATTAATCACTAATCGGCAATGCAAACTCTCTTTTAATTTTTATTCATTGCAGTATAGTCTGTAGAAACATAGCTTTCAAAATATATAAATATATTAGATAATAGAGAGCATATATTGAATTGAATAAAAAAAAAAAGATTTATTTGCCAGTATTTCGGTTGACTGAACAACAACCTTTATCAAATGAGTTTTTTTATACATACAAAATATAATGCCTTGATAAAGGTGGCGTTCAGCCAACCGGTATATTGGAAAATAAATCTTTTATTTAATCCAATATATGCCTTTTTAATATCTATGATTTAAATATGGATTGCTCTATTTTCAGAACAAGTATAAGTATATATAAATGAAAGCAGCATCAATAAAAATTATTTATAATATCCATTTGATAACTAATTTCTACAAATTCATTATTATTATTAAGGTTTCCTGTGTGTATGTAAATAAATTCCATTATTATCATTAAATATGGGTATCTTTTACACTTTCTAATATATTTTAATTGTAAACTCCACACAAAAGGCGTGTTTGTGTGTATGATATATTTTATATATTTAAAAATGTATATATGTCTCAATGTATAGTTAGACGAAAAAACATGGTGAAGGAAGATGAGTTTCTTTTATTGATGCATAGGTGAAAGCTTTCGGGTAAAAACCCTTCAACAGGCGAGCAATGACGCGCGGCTTATAAGAACTATGTCCTACCATTGTACCATAGTTCTTATAAGTCGCGCTTCATTGCTCGCCTGTTGAAATTTTTTTCCCGAAAGCTTGCACCTATGCATCAATAAAAGAAACTCGCCTTCCTTCACCATGTTTTTTCGTCTAATTTCAATTCAGGAAGAATTATTTATCAATGTATAGTGTTTATTTAAAAATGAGTCTTTATTGATTCAATTTATTTCTCCTATTATAACGCATAAAATTATTCTGAAGAACAAGGTAGTCTTGTGAGTGTTGTTTTAGTTTCACCCAACATTCCTTCTAGTATACAGTCTATACAATGATAGCATACAATCTTTCAAATCATCTCGTCTGTGAGAATTCAAGAAACAGAAAACATGTGATTGATTATATAAGTAACTCCAACTGAGCATATAAATACGTGAAGAACATTGGACACACAATATCTCAATAGATATTATTTCATTAGAAGGTTCTTTTGAAAAATCTCATGAGAACATGGAATTGAGTTGAAATTGATTTCATCAAGAATCTATAGTAGAACTTTCATCGTGAAATTTATTTTGCAAATTGTGTTTATGAATGAAATTAATTTTATAATTTTATTGTCTGTATTGTCCAGATGCAAATCACCGCACTTATCCTCCTCGGCCTGGCCACTGGGTCTCTTGCCGTCGGCCTCGGTGTCACCAGGGACGCCTCTGTCATCGTCAACCTGGACAACAAGAAGGCTCCTCTCTGGGGACCTGTTGGTCTTGGAGGCTATGGTGGAATTGGTCTGGGCGGTATTGGTCTTGGTGGCATCGGAGGAATCGGCCTGAAGGGAGTCGGCATCGGTGCCCCTCTTGTCGGCGGAGTTGTCTCCGGTCCCATCGGTGGCGTTGGCCTGGGCGGCGTTGGTCTTGTTGGCATCGGAGGAATTGGTCTTGGTGGCATCGGAGGAATCGGCTTGAAGGGAGTCGGCATCGGCCGTGTGGCTTCCGCTCCTCTTGTCGGCGGAGTTGCGTCCGCACCCATCGGCGGCATCGGTCTAGGTGTTGGCGGCCTCGGTCTTGGTGGAGTCGGCCTCGGCAAGGGCATCGGTCTTGGTGGCCTGTGTTTGGTTGGTCCCATAGGTCTTGGACTGGGTGGCATCCACTAAGTCTATCATCTCATCTCCAGTGTTCAGACGTCCATAAATTATTCTGTACAGTATCTATATGTACTAGCTGCAATAAATTTATTACTTTACAAATCTGGGTCATATGTGTCATATTCTATTTTGATTAGTCAAAAATGGAAATCGACAAATTGAAACTACTCTATATTAATAAGAGGATTGTGGAATAAAAATTCTCATTAGATTGAGGTAGCAGATCCCTGTCCAATACCTAGAGCCATATTACATTTGCACACATAGAATTACCATAAAATTATAAACAAGATATGATACTTCATTTACAAATCTTCCGAATTATTTTATTATATTAGATAGAAGAATGGTATCAGAAAAGGAAATACTTTTAAAAATATACAAAAAGTGTTTATATTTTCATACAGTATATACAGTAGAACCTTTCTTTAGTGGACACCTTGCTAGCGGACATCTCTCTTTAAAGGACAGTTTTTATTTGCAAAATTACCATTTTTTTCTATTCAAAACTCTGGTAAGACAAAACCTCTCCTTAAAGGACATTTCGGTTCTGAAATTAGGAGTTGTACTTTACAGGGAAGTTCTACTTATATAAACAATCTTCTATTAAAATTTAGATATATTTTTATATCAATGATCTGGTGTGGAGTGTCAAGTTTTCTCTTGCAGCTGTAACAATTATCGCTTTTCAGTTTTTGCCTGTGTAATATTTGATTTATAGTTTTAACTTCAGTGTTAATAAATTTCCATCATTTAATAACCTTGTGAGGAGAGACGCTCCACTATATCAATAAAAAATCAAATTAATCTTTGTTGGGATTGAAGAGATACATTTTTTCTTATACTTAAAAAATATAGTTTCCTTACATTAGTTCTAAATTGATTGCACCTTTTAAAAAATATATTAATTTGTTAAAGTTGCAAAATACATTTTCTTTCTTGTGTGTTGTGTATGATATGATAATTTTTATAATTTTTTCAATATGTGTGTATGTGTTATTTATCAGTTTTTTTATAAACTCTACAAAATTATGGTTTTTTTCTACAAAATTTAGTTTCAACCTATTATATGAACAAACATGTTGCCTCTTTTAATTGCATATCAGTATATTCAGAAAAAAAATGGTACATCTTTTATCGAAAATAAACTACGTGTTTATTGCATGATATGTTTCGACGATCAGAACGTTCGTCTTTTTCAATTTCTTTGTTTTTTATTTGAATGTTGAATATCATTTATTGTGATATTTTTTAGAAAATATCTCTCACAGTATTTATATATGCGTAAAGGCATCGCGTGGTTGGCCAAAACATTTCAAAATACAGAAAAAACCCTGACAAAGATAAGTGTACAGCCTAGCGAAATATTGGATTTTTGTAATAAAAAAATGTTTTATTTTATTTTTGATCGAAAATATACTTATTAATTAATTAATATATATATAATAATCTAAACAACTTCAAAACATCCTTAAATATGGAAAGATAGGATTTTAACTAATGTAATGAAGTCTCAAATAAAAAGTCTGAATATACAAAACTCGCACGATATTTATTACACAACATAACATAATATAGAAAAAATAATATATGAAAAAATAATTTTGATTCAGTTCCAATCGGTGGGGATCGTCAGAAAAGGAACGATCTCCTCATCAGGGGTCCTCCACGGGCCGTCATTTTAGGCGGCGCCGGGCCTGGAGGTAGTGGACCTGTCCCTCATGTCAGAGGTAGCCATTTATTTTGGAGCTAAGTTGACCTGCCACTGAGTAGTGCTCCCAGTCTAAATGAAGAAGGTAGACGCCTTCTATTTCACCCAGTCATGATGGTTGTCAGCAGACACCATCACAACTTGATATCCCAATATGATTGTGTGGAGATAAAAAAGAGGAAGAAGAGGACAATAACAACATATAGTTGTATTAAAAACAAAAAAAGGCATTACTGAGACCGCTTACTTGAGAATTTCAGATGGCAGAGCGAGTTCCAGTAGAATTATAACAAATGAACTTTGATTTGAGCTTGTTCCATAATATTTTGGCCAACCCTTTTTATTCATAAATCAATAAGAGGCAACTACCTACTCGTTTCGGGTTGTTGGCCCTCGTCAGCTATTGGTCAAAATATCATTTAACAAGCCTGAATCAACGTTTGGTTGATTTTTGTTCCCCTAGATGGCGCTATACCATCTAAAATGTTAATGTGAGCGGTCAGAATATATGTATTTATATTTTTTTTTAATATCTCTCAACACCTAACCTTTTATATATATTTCTTATTTATTATATAGTTATATATAATATCATTTTGGTGTATAGGTGTATATGTAGGAATAAAAAATCATGAAGAAAGAGAGACCTGCTGGGTTATTCATATTACATATTATATATTTATACAAGTCAAAGTGAATAGAACATCGAAAAAGGTCAAAAGTCAAAACATCTTTTAATATATATAATGCCAGTTTTAGAACATGATTTCATTTATTGGGACATGAGAAATTTAACCATTATGACTGTAGTAGATCTACAAGGCTTAAATCCGAACTGGTTTGGAGGCGCTTTACACATCCTATCGGCCATCCACGACAGCCTAGAAAGAACTAGACACTCAAGGATCTTGCCCAAACCAGGCAGCATCGTGATTGGACGGTGTAATGCGAGAAAGTCCTCTCCACTTCGCTTGGGAACGAGAACAACGAAAAGACATAAATTGGATTCAAAATAAAGAAGGTAAAGTCAAGTGTATTTACGCAGGTTTGGCCTTAAATACCCATTTCTTGGTTTCTCAAGAAGCCTCTGCAGCCAAAAATATTTTTGGTCGCAGTGGTACAGCCTATTCCACGCTGACGAGCGCCAACAGCGCGAAACGCGTTCGTGGATGGCTTTTCTTGATTTATCAAGAAATTGGATTGGCTAAATATCAGGGAACAGGTTAAATCAGTTTTTACTTGAATACTGTTCACTAGATGGCGCTCTGCCATCTGAAAAGCACATGTGCTTTTGGTCAGGATATGCCTTCTTTATTTTTAATATCAACACCTGACCTTTTTATTTATTTATTTTTTGTTTTTTTCATATATTGGATTGAATATAAATATTTTAAAATAATATTTCGGTTGGCTAAACGCCAATTTTTGTCAAGGCATTGCAATTTTACGAACCAACCCAGCCTCGTTGTTTGTTTTGTTTATAAATAATATAGTGCCTTGACAAAGGTTGGCATTCAGCCAACTGAAATATTGGTAAAAAGATCTTCATTCAATATAATATATGCCTTTTCATTTAATAATTCTCTAATATCTTGCATATTTTCATTCTAAAATACTCCTTAAAACTTTCTTTAATCTGTAAATTGTTTTTCTTAATACACACAACTCTTTACAATTTGATTTCATTTAGCTAAATTTGTATATCAACCCTTTGTACATTTATCAATTTTGTTGATATTTTTTCTCTTTTTCATCTAACTAACTTGCATACTAATTATGTTCATATTTCAAATATCTTTCTTTTCTTTCAAAATTTTGTTTATGTTTAAAGTGCAAGTGTCCCTAGGGGGACATAGCGCTCTAAGTCGAAATAAAGAATATAAAGCTTTTTATTATATAAAGATTCAAATATATATTGCTCTATTTTCAGAACTATATTTATTTATATTATTAATAAATTGACTATTTCTAGATGGAACAAAAATAAACTAAACATTTATTTAACTTGTTCCGTGATATTTGGCCAACCCCATTTCTTGATAACTCATGAAAAGCCAACCACGAACGCGTTTCGGGCTCTTGGCCTCTCGTCGGCGTGCTGCAGACTATTTATATTATATATTTATGTCACTATATGGCAGCAACCATATTGCCACGTGGAAAATTAGGGAAGACAAATTACGGATTGAATCAACAATTTATTTCATGCAAGAACAAACTATCAGTGATTAAAAAAAAAAGATAAGCAAAGAGGGAAGTGTACAGAGTAGCAAATATAAACATAAAAATGATACTCTGTTATAAAAGAATAAATACTTTGTTACATAGTTCCTTCCCTATGGGAGCTGTGACCCACAGCTAGCAATTATTGTAGATGCGTACATGGATCTGACGTGCTTCTGCCAAGGATTCCATCGAAATCTTGGAACTTTGTCACTAGTACCTTTGCCTCCTTTTTATTGCGGCGTGAAGAGAGGCTTTGTCGTCGTATCGTCTATAGGGACATCGTGATCTTGAAAGGAAGTCTTGGCTTTGACACATCGGTGGAATCCTGGAGCCAGTCTCCGAAAATGTATATCATAGCACCCATGGCCTCTAGGTCTTTACGGCGATCTTCAGTTTGTCTTCCCTAATTTAACCAGCATATCCACCAAAATGCCACATATAAAATTAGGGAAGATCAACTTCGGGATGAAACAACAATTTATTTCAGGCAAGAACAAACTATGAGAGATAAACAAAATATAAGCAAAGAGGGAAGTTTACAGAAGAGCAAAATATAAACATAAAAATGATACTATGCTAATAGAATAATATATAATTTGTTACCATATCAATATAAATGGTATATTCAAATTTGATAAAAAATATATTTTAGTAAACATTTGTTCCAGTAACAGGCCAAAATTGTATCAAGCCAATTTTATAAATAGTTACAAAAACTTCCAATAGATGACAGTATTGTGCAAAAGCAAAAAGGTGCTATTTATTAAATATATTTATATGAATAAAAATATATCCATTCAATTTCAAATTTTATATATTTATATTTTGTGGAAAAATCATATAATGAATATGTATGAAATACACCTTCGCCAAAATTTTAAGAATATATTTCCCCAAAAAAAAAATGATTAAAATTATATAAAGCTGGCATTTTAAAAAATTTTCAAGAGAAATTTTGTGATTTGAGACCTAAATTAGATTGTAGTTTTAGCAATTTTGATTATGAGAAAAATTGTTATAGAAAGCTTCTTTCCCAACTTAGCAAAAATCTTTGAGAAATTGATTGTCAGAAAAATGATGGATTATTTAATTCCCCTGCTGAACACAAATCGGTTTCTTGAAAGGACGTTCAATAGAAGAGATCTATCAGAAACACCAAATTGTTCCTGCAAAGAAACTGAACAAACTGCTCTTCACCTTATCTACCACTGTCCGAACTTTACAGAAGTGAGACATCGATTGTTCCCTGATTTAAATGATCTAACTCTTTTACCTCAGCCACTTTGTCTATATAAATTTATGAACTACTCGTATTTCGAAAAAATCATTTAAATTTGTAAATATTTAATCCTTAGTTCTATTTTTCAAAATTTTAATTTTCAAAGAGAAATAATGTAATATATTTTTCTCTCAAAATATAATATATATTTAAAATATATATACAATAATGTGTATATAAAATTGTATTTATTATCAAGTTGTTAACGTGATAATCCTGTTAAAGGACTGACAAATCTGAAAGCTTGAAAATAAAAAGTTGTACAAGAAACTTATAGCTCTGGAAGCTTCATTTATTTTATAATATTAGTTCTAATTTGTTTGCTGTTTTGTTTTCTCTGTATTAGGCGCAAATATTTCACTACCGCGCCTGGTTCATTAATCAATTAATACAAATCTGTTATAGAATTATGAATTATTGTTGATATCATCATTCACAAAGAAACCATAACTCCGCCTTTGCCAGTCCTAAGCCCAGATGAAAAAGGAGGAGGGGGGAGCAGTAACAAGCTACCTAAAAAACCTGAGCTCAGCTGGCCCGACTGATAGTACCCTGTAAGGGCTCCTAATCCAGGGATACAGGATGAGCAGCGTTTGTACTCCATGTTAGGAGCGGCTGTACATGGTGTCTGTTCCTCATGTCAGAGGCGGCCATTTCTTTTTGAGTTAAGTCGGCCTGCCACTGAGTAATGCTCCCAGTCTTAATGACAAAGGCAGACGCATTTTACTTCACCCAGTCATGAGAGAGATATATAAACTGTTTATCACACACACAACCTCTATATTTTTAAATATGATGAATTTGCACGCCATCTGTATTGAGAAATTAAAACTATTGTAGACGCGTATGTTTCTTTTAAAAATTGAACAATTTTCCACTGCCCTTACAGCATTGATAACTTTCCCCCTAAATTCATAAGTATATGTTTTTTAGGCTCAAACATGTATCTCTTCGGTTTATACATTTTGGAATAATCATTGTGGGTAGAAATAGGGGACTGCTTTTACTGTAACTGCACCACATGTCTACACATGTGAAAAGCAGTTCGACTTTACACTTACAAATGTGCCAGAGACCCGTTTGGTTACTTGCACCGCTAGTGGGGTTGGACTTTTGCAAGATTCGGAGGCCATTGCAGCATTTTTTTTTTAAATCAGAAAAATATCTCAATCCTGGAATCGAACCCGGGTCATAGCGATCGAAAATCAATGGTGCAGACCATCCTTCCAATAACCCCCACTGCTGAAAGTACGAAAAGTTATTGTGTTTAGCTTTTATTTATTGATGAAGAGAACGACCTGGAACTTTGTTTCAAGAAAATGGTTCATGAATTGTTTCATCTTCCATTCCAATGTAGATTAAGTGATTGTACACACGTTGGTATAATCTCATCTTCTTCTTCTTCCTTCTTATCTCCTCTCAATCATATTAGGGTATCAAGCTTGTGAAGCTTGTTGATGGTGTCTGCTGGGGATGAGTAGAGCTCATCAATGGATGAGTCAATATGTTGGTATAATGATTTCATATTATGGACAGCTAATTGTCCAGACGCCCTCTAGCAGTATATGGACCTGTATATGACCTTTCATTTCAACGCTTTTATAGGATTTTAGTTCAAAATTTCTTAACCCTTGATAACTCAATTGCAGAGCGGAGGACTGTAGATGTTTCAACGGTAATCCTTAGGTCGCTGGTTCAAATCCGGCTCGAGGATTTTTTTTTTTTTATTTTTTCAGATGACTTTTTTTATAAAATACTTGAGTTTCTTTTTTTTTTTTGAATATATATAATATAATTTATTTATTACCAGTTGCAAATAAGACACGCTATATCCGATATGTATAATTTCGCGTGAAAACTATTTACAATAATACATATCAAATATAATAATAATTTATGTATATATCTAAAGTTTTTTTTAGATAGATCTATTAAATAGAGAGATAGGAAACTGATTATTTCATTATTTAAAAAATAACAAAAGTAAAATTAAGAAAATGATATCTTCTGGTCATGCAACTAAAAGTTACTAATGGTTGGGTGGCATTATCAGTAAAATTGCGCTTTTGTGAATTTGTTTCATATTCATTTAATAATATTCATTTAAGATTATATTAATATGTAAATGGTTCTGTAAAGAAATCTGATCGCCTTTTAAAATATGTATTTATTTTATTCGTTTTTTAATCAATTTAATTTACAAAATAAAAAAGTCCTTCGAGCCGGACCAGCGACCTAAGGATCACCGTTAAAACATCTACAGTCCTCCGCTCTGCCAACTGAGCTATCGAGGGATATAAATAAATGACCTAAAGGGTTTGATAATGTTGAAATGGAAGGTCACCGCTAGAAGATGTCTAGACAGTTGGCTGTCCATATAATTGTCACGTAAGAAATTAGGGAAGACAAACTTCAGGATGACACAGAAATTTATTTGAGGCACAGGTACAAACTAAAATTTATAAAATACAAGATAAGCATAAAATGAAGTTTACAGAGTAGCACAAAAAATATATAAATATGGAAATTTATAATATATTCATATAATATAAATATTTCACTGCATAGCTCCTTCCCAATGTCTTGCTTGCGGTCCTGTACCCCCAATCTTAGGGAGCATTTCCTCGCGGAATTCTCGCCTGAACACAAGATTATTCATGTCAAATTCCTTAACACTGTCATCGAGCATGCTGGGGACAAGGATTCCATAACTCGTAACGGCCTGTCGGAACTCAAGGCGGCTTTGAGCTCCTGATGAAATCCAGACGTCCTTTGTCTGTTGTAAATATTTCTCCCTCTCTCCCTACTGTTGACTAGATGTCAATAAACTGTTTTTAATTGTCAATTGTCACAGCTTGTAAATCTTGTAGCGAAGTATTTATTATTTTGCACTAATGTTAATAGAGTATCATTTTTATGTTTATATTTTACTACTCTGTAAATTTCTCTCATTCCTTATATTTTGTTTATTCTTCATAGTTTTTTATTGCTATAAATAAATTGCTGTGTTATCTTTAGTGCGTGGCTCCAGGAATCCGGGTTACCTTAAGAGAAGAGAGAGAGCTGTGTCATCCTGAAGTTTTTGTCTTCCGTAATTTTCCACGTGGCAATATTGTTGATTCAGACATTGATCTGACGTGCTTCTGTCAAGAATTCCTTGAAGTCTTGGAACTTTGTCCCCAAATACTTTAACGTACTATTTCTTGTGGCGTGAAGAGCAGCTTTGTCGTTGTATCGTCTATAGGAACATCGTTATCTTGGAGGGAAGTCTTGACTTCAATACAGCGGTGTAATCCAGGAGTCATTAGGTGAAAATGTAGATCACAACACCTCAAAGTACTCTCAGTTATCTTCAGTTTTGTCTTCCCCAAATCTACCCAGCATATCCACCAAATGTCATGTAGACAATTAGGAAAGACAAACTCGCAATGGAAGCCCGCGCTGATCCTACATTCAAATAACTGTAAACATCCGAATCATTTTATTTGATTTTAAATCTTATTCTATTGGCGAGTCAATGTAAATATTTTCTCCTGTAGAAGGGCTGTCTTGCCCGAAACCTAGAGATATTTGTAAATAAAAGATTTGTTAAAAATAAACTTTTCCATGGAGGCCTAATATTTGTATTTTAACATTTGTAAGCGCAAAATTCGAACTGCTTTCTATATATGTAAACATTTAGTGCTATTACAGTGAAACAGTCGCCAACTTCTACCCACCATGATTATCATCTTCTTGTACCATGTGTACCAAGGGAAGGGAAAAGATAATAATAAGAAGAATAATATTAAGACAATATTTTACTTTAAGAAGTCTCTATAAAGTATTGTTATAAAACTTATAATATACAATATAATCTCCCTTTAGCAGACACCTCTCCACAAAGGACAGTTTTCATTTGCAAAATAACCATTTTTACTATTTAACAATTCTCTGGTAGGCGGACATCTCTCCCTAAAGGTAACTTTGGCTCTGCAATTAGATGTTGTCCTTTACAAGGAGGTTCTACTATACGAGCAGTTATTTACATTAAAAATAACGAAAGTGGGTCCCCAAAACACCGGTTGATAATTTTAAAACTCTGATAGATTTCTCATTTTGAAATAAAAATTTATAATGTGATCAATTTACATAGCAGAGAATGTTTTACCATATCCATAAATCTTTATAGCTATACGAGATGTTAAATTAAGCCTGATTGATATCAACAAAGGAAGATCAAACATGTCAATTAGGGAATGAAGAGAGTTTACCGGTAGAGTTTACTACGGTTGCAAGACCAGGCCATTTGTTTCAGATACTACACGTTGTAAAGGAGAAGAGGAAAGGACTCCAAATTTTGATCTGGGCGGCATCAGGGCTGTAAGGTAATGAATGACCTCTGGTTTTATAGGCCGCACTCTGCAAATGCTTAAAGAATTTATCAAGATGGCACTAGGGCTGGAAGATCTGACCGTTTGTTTTAGATGATTCCACAGATTGTGAAAGCTCACGGAATTGGTGAGAACGGCATTACAACTGCGATATCTGGTTTGAAGATTGTACGTTGCTGAATAATTTTGGACAGGCGGCTCTATAGCTGTTAATATATCTTTCTTTCATATGCACTCTTCCTTCTTCTTCTTCTTTCTTATCTCTACTCAATCATATTAGAGTATCAAGCTTGTTTGACAACCATTACGACTGGGTGAAGTAGAATGCGTCTGCCTTTGTCATTAAGTCTGGGAGCACTATTCAGTGGCAGGCCGACTTAGCTCCAAAAGAAATGGCCGCCTCTGACATGAGGAACAGACACCATATGCAGCCGCTCCTAACATGGAGTACAAACGCTGCTCATTCTGTATCCCTGGATTAGGATCCCTTACAGGGTACTATCAGCCAAGCCAGCTGAGCCCAGGTTTTTAGTGAGCTTGTTACTGCTCCCCCTCCTCCTTTTTCATACGGGCTTGGGACCGGCAAAGGCGGAGTTTCATGCACTCTGGACTCCTGGAACGGACAAAAGTCGCCAACTGTCCGGGTAGAAATGATAAATATGGATCAGTTTCTCATTTTGAAATTGAAACATATGATGAGATACAATTTACATAGCAGAGAATGTTTTACCATTGCATAAATCAATGATAACAATACGAGATGTTGAATTAAGCCTGATTAATATCAACAAAGGAAGATCAAACATGTAAATTAGGGAGAGAAGAGAGTTTACCAGTTCCGTGGTCCTTGGACTCCGCCCAGTACTGGCTGATGCAACGGTATCCCATATATACCGCCACCATCGGACAACGGATCATACATCCTAGCTCAACCTAAGGTAGGTGAAGTAACCATCAATCTCTATATCAGTCAATATTTGATGTTCTCTTTCATAAAATTATAAATAAGTTAGAATTATTTCAAATTTAAGAATTAAGGCCGTTTTCTATTTCTTTATTAAAATATATATGCCAAGATCTCATGAGAGAGTAATAACCTGTTCAAAAATAACTTTGCTCGGTACCGCTTAAAAAGAACAACGTAGCTTATGTTATGATGCACTAGCACGCCATCTGTTATGAAAATTCGAAACTCTTTAAATTGTTTCATTTCAAAAAGAATCTTAGGCGTCTAAAATAGTTTCGAATTTTCAAAGCTTATGATATTTACAATGAATAATATGTACAGGTTCTTCGCATATAAAAAAGTGTCTAATGCGGGATTCGATCCCGGTTAATGGCTGTCGGATATTGACGGTATATACCGCCGGCCACCGACTTCTGAGAATTAACCTATTCAATATAGGCTATATTTATACAATATTATATCAATCAATCAATACTTATTTTGAATGTAAATCTACTGTCCTAAAGGCTTATGTCAATAGTTTGCTTAAATACCATTTATAAGATTCCACCTTTCAATGTAAAATATAAAAGCAGAATGTTCCAATACAGTATTAGAGCTCTAAAGAAGCGGTCTGGTAGATTAAATTGGCGAAACTGTTGGGAGGATTCACCACTGATGAGCCAAACGCTTCCAATATTTTTTCATCGCAGTAAGGACAATAGAAGTTTGATTTATTTGTGAAAAGAAAAATTCGCGTTTTGGTGTTTTCATTTGTATTATATATATGGCGTGCTATTGCCATGTATTAATAAATACTTTTATTAAGGCATTTATTCTTATAAACATATTTCTTCAAGAGATACATAAAAGGAATGTAAGAAGAATATGATAAAGAAATTCGAATTTACAAAGTCTATGGGAATATGTAGATTTATAGCTATAATTTATTCGATATAATATTATATAGCTTCTTATTAAGATATCCTCTTCAATTAGAGTATATAAATTCACAAAATATCATATGTTTGACCTCTAGCGGGAATATCTTATAATATATATAGGTTAAAAGGTGGTGGTAGTGTCTTGTCCATGGATCAGATGGGTCCATGCACCCTGATCACAATACCGGCCAATTGAGGTGGTGGTGGTGCCTTGTCCATGGATCAGATCAGATGGGTCCATGCACCCTGATCACAATACCGGCCAACTGAGGTGCCTTGTCCATATGGATATAAGTTATAAGGTGATGATGGTGTTTGTCCATGGATCAGATGGGTCCGTGCACCCTGATCACAATACTGGCCAACTGAGATGCCTTGTCCGTATGGATATAGGTTATAAGGTGATGATGGTGTTTCTCCATGGATCAGATGGGTCCATACACCTTGATCACAATACCGGCCAACTGAGGTGGTGGTGGTGTCTTGTCCATGGATCAGTTCGGTCAATGCACCCTGATCACAATACCAGCCAACTGAGGTGGTGGTGGTATCATGTCCATGGATCTGATGGGTTCATGCACCCTGATCACAATACCAGCCAATTGAGGTGGTGGTGGTGTCTTGTCCATGGATCTGATGGGTTCATGCACCCTGATCACAATACCGGCCAATTGAGGTGGTGGTGATGTCTTGTCCATGGATCTGATGGGTCCATGCACCCTGATCACAATACCAGCCAACTGGGGTGGTGGTGGTGTCTTGTCCATGGATCTGATGGGTCCATGCACCCTGATCACAATACCAGCCAACTGAGGCGGTGGTGGTGTCTTGTCCATGGATCTGATGGGTTCATGCACCCTGATCTCAATACTGGCCAATTGAGGTCGTGGTGGTGTCTTGTCCATGGATCAGTTCGGTCAATGCACCCTGATCACAATACCAGCCAACTGAGGTGGTGGTGGTATCATGTCCATGGATCTGATGGGTTCATGCACCCTGATCACAATACCAGCCAATTGAGGTGGTGGTGGTGTCTTGTCCATGGATCTGATGGGTTCATGCACCCTGATCACAATACCGGCCAATTGAGGTGGTGGTGGTGTCTTGTCCATGGATCTGATGGGTCCATGCACCCTGATCACAATACCATCCAACTGAGGTGGTGGTGGTGTCTTGTCCATGGATCTGATGGGTCCATGCACCCTGATCACAATACCAGCCAACTGAGGCGGTGGTGGTGTCCTTGTCCATGGATCTGATGGGTTCATGCACCCTGATCTCAATACCGGCCAATTGAGGTCGTGGTGGTGTCTTGTCCATGGATCAGATGGGTTCATACACTCTGATCACAATACCAGCCAACAGAGGTGGTGGTGGTGTCTTGTCCATGGATCAGATGGGTCCATGCACCCTGATCACAATACCAGCCAACTGAGGTGGTGGTGGTGTCTTGTCCATGTATCTGATGGGTCCATGCACCCTGATCACAATACCAGCCAACTGAGGTGGTGGTGGTTTCTTGTACATGGATCTGATGGGTTCATGCACCCTGATCACAATACCGGCCAATTGAGGTGGTGGTGGTGTCTTGTCCATGGATCAGATGGGTTCATACACTCTGATCACAATACTGGTCAACTGAGGTGGTGGTGGTGTCTTGTCCATGGATCAGATGGGTCCATACACCCTGATCAAAATACTGGTCAACTGAGATGCCTTGTCCGTATGGACATGAGTTATAAGGTGATGATGGTGTTTGTCCATTGATCAGATGGGTTCATGCACCTTGATAACAATACCGGCCAACTGAGGCGCCTTGTCCATATGGATATAAGTTATAAGGTGATGATGGTGTTTTTCCATGGATCAGATGGGACCATGCACCATGATCACAATACCGGCCAACTGAGGTGCCTTGTGCGTATGGATGTAGGATATAAGGTATATGATATATAGTTTATATATAAAATTTATTTCAAATTTCAACAAAAACAGCTAACAATAAATTATCGTTTATTTTTGGTAGCTTTTTAGTAGCCTCCATAAATATAAATATATTTTTAAAATATTTCTTAATAAAGAGGCTTTTGTGTATAATATATTATACACCCATATCTCGCTTTGCGTCGGGGTTACGTTCCAAAAAAACACGACGCAAATTGAAACGACGCAAAGTGAAAATATGTGAAGGCGCAATCGAAAACAAAGGTGTTGCCATATTTTAGGAAATAATTTTTTTTTTTAAGTAAAGACTCGAATCCAAAACAACGCAACTTCGAAAATATAATGACGCATAGTTAAAATAAGTAAAAATTAAACAGCGACGCAACTTCGAAAAAAAACGCAAAACGAAACGACGCAAAGCGAGGTATTGGTGTATATATATATAAATATTATATATATATATTAAAATGTATAATGTTTATTTAAAAAATGAGCCTTTATTGATTAAATTATTTCTTATTATAACACGTCAAAATTTTTCTGAGGACTAAGGTATTCTTGTGAGCGTTGTTTTGATTTCGCCCAACATTCCTTCTAGTGTACAGTCTATACAATGATAGCATACTATCTTTCAAATCATCTCTGAATTCAATAAACAGAAAACATGTGATTGATTATATTAGTAACTCCAACTGAGTATATAAATACGTGAAGGACATTGGACACACAATATCTCAATAGATATTATTTCATTAGAAGGTTCTTTTGAAAAATCTCTTGAGACATGGATTTGAGGTGTGTAAATTGATCTAATCAAGAATCAATATTATAACTTTTGTCTTGATATGTATTTTTCAAATTGTGTTTATGAAAATATTAATTTTATAATTTTATTGTTTGTGTTGTCCAGATGCAGCTCGTTGCCCTTCTCCTCCTCGGCCTGGCCACCGGGTCTCTTGCCCTCGGCCTCGGTGTCACCAGGGACGTCTCTGTCACCGTCAACCTGGACAACCAGAAGTCTCCTCTCTGGGGACCTGTTGGTCTGGGAGGCTACGGCGGTATCGGTCTGGGTGGTATTGGTCTGGCGGCGTTGGTCTTGGTGGCATCGGAGGAATCGGCCTGAAAGGAGTCGGCATTGGTGCTCCTCTTGTCGGCGGAGTTGTCTCCGGTCCCATCGGTGGCATTGGCCTGGGCGGCGTTGGTCTTGGTGGCATTGGAGGAATTGGTCTTGGTGGCATCGGAGGAATCGGCCTGAAGGGAGTCGGCATCGGCCGCGTGGCTTCCGCTCCTCTTGTCGGCGGAGTTGTGTCCGGACCCATCGGCGGCATCGGTCTTGGAGGAGTCGGCCTCGGTCTTGCTGGAGTCGGCCTCGGCAAGGGCATCGGTCTTGGTGGCCTGGTTCTGGTTGGTCCCATCGGTCTTGGACTGGGTGGCATCCACTAAGTCTATCATCTCATCTCCAGTGTTCAGACGTCCTTAACTTATTCTTTACAGTATCAATATGTACTAGCTGCAATAAAGTTATTACTTTACAAGTCTGTGTCATATGTGTTGTATTTTTATTTTGAAGAATCAAAAATGGAAATAAACAAATTGAAACTACTCTATATCAATAAGAAGAATGTGGAATAAAAATTCTCATCAGATTGAGGTAGCAGATCCCTGTCCAATACCTAGAGCAATATTACATTTGCACTCGTAGAATTACTATAAAATATTCTAAACAAGATATGATACTTCATTCACAAATCTTCCGAATTATTTTAATATAATAGATAGAAGAATAGTATCAGGAAAAGAAATACTTTTGAAAATATACAAAAAGCGTTTATATACATATATACAGTAGAACCTCCCTTTAGCGGACACTTCGCTAGCGGACACCTCTCTAGAAAGGACAGTTTTCATTTGCAAAATTAACATTTTTACAATTTAGCCACTTTCCGGTAAGAGGGCACTTCTCCCTAAAGGACACTTTGGCTCTGAAATTAGGTGTTGTCCTTTACAGGAAGATTCTATTTATATAAATCATCTGATATTAAAATTTAGATATATTTTTATATCAATGATCTGGTATGAGTATCAAGGTTTCTCTTTCAGCTGTAGCTGTTATCGCTTTTCTGTTTTTGCTTGTGTAATATTTGATTTAAAGTTTTAACTTCAGTGTTAATATATTTCCATCATATAATAACATTGTGAGGAGACGCTCCACTATATCAATAAAAATCAAATTAATCTTTGTTGGGATTGAAGAGATATATTTTTTCTTATACCTAAAAAAAATTGTTTCCTTACATTAGTTCTAAAATGATTGCACTTTTTAAAAAATAGTCATTTTTTCAAAGTTGGAATACATTTTCTTTCTTGTGTGTTGTGTATGATATGATAATTTTTATAATATTTTCAATATGTGTGTATGTGTTATTTATCAGTTTTTTATAAACTTTACAAAATTATGTTTTTTTCTACAAAATTTAGTTTTAACCTATTATATGAACAAAAATGTTGCCTATTTTAATTGCATATCAGTTTATTCAGAAAAAAAATGGTACATCTTTTATCGAAAATAAACTACGTTTTTATTGCATGATAGGTTTCGACGATCAGAACGCTCGTCTCTCCCAAAATCTTTGTTTTTTATTTGAATGTTGAATATCATTTATTGAGATATATTTTAGAAATATATCTCTCTCAGTATTTATATATGCGTAAAGGCATCGCGTGGTTAGCCAAAACATTTCAAAATACGGAAAAACCCTGACGAAGATAAGTGTACATCCTAGCGAAATATTGGATTTTTATAATAAAAAAAATGTTTTATTTTATTTTTGATCGACAATATACTCATTAATTAATTAATATATATAGAATAAACTAAACAACTTCAAAACATTCTTTAAATATGGAAAGATAGGATTTTAACTAAGGCAATGAAGTCTCAAGTAAAAAGTCTGAATATACAAAAACACGCACGATATTCATTACACAACATAACATAATATAGAAAAAATAATATATGAAAAAAGAATTTTGAATCAGTTCCAATCGGTGGGGATCGTCAGAAAAGGAACGATCTCCTCAGCAGGGGTCCTCCACGGGCCGTCGTCCTCGGCGGCGCCGGACCTGGAGGTAGTGGACCTGTCCCTCATGTCAGAGGTAGCCATTTCTTTTGGAGCTAAGTTGACCTGCCACTGAGTAGTGCTCCCAGTCTTAATGAAGAAGGTAGACGCCTTCTACTTCGCCCAGTCTTGATGGTTGTCAGCAGACACCATCACAACTTGATATCCTAATATGATTGTGTGGAGATAAAAAAAAAGAGGAAGAAGAGGACAATAACAACATATAGTTGTATTAAAAATAAAAAAGGCATATCCTGAGACCGCTTACTTGAGAATTTCAGATGGCAGAGCGAGATCCAGTAGAATTATAACAAATGAACTTTGATTTGAGCTTGTTCCATAATATTTTGGCCAACCCTTTTTATTCATAAATCAATAAGAGCAACTACCTACTCGTTTCGGGTTGTTGGCCCTCGTCATCTAATGTCCAAAATATCATTGACAAGCTTGAATCAACGTTTGGTTGATTTTTGTTCCCCTAGATGGCGCTATACCATCTAAAATATTAATGTGAACGGTCAGAATATATGTATTTATATTGTTTTTATATCAACACCTGACCTTTTATATATATTTCTTATTTTTAATATAGTTATATATAATAGTATTTTGGTGTATAGGTGTATATGTAGGTATAAAAAAGCATGAGGAAAGAGAGACCTGCTGGGTTATTCATATTAAATATTATATATTTATACAAGTCAAAGTGAATAGAACATCGAAAAAGGTCAAAAGTCAAAACATCTTTTAATATATATAATGCCAGTTTTAGAACATGATTTCATTTATTGGGACATGAGAAATTTAACCATTACGGCTGTAGTAGATCTACAAGGCTTAAATCGGAACTGATTTCGAGGCGCTTTACACATCCTATCAGCCATCCACGACAGCCTAGAAAGAACTAGACGCTCAAGGATCTTGCCCAAACCAGGCAGCATCGTGATTGGACTGTGTGATGCGAGAAAGTCCTCTTCACTTCGCTTGGGAGCGAGAACGACGAAAAGTAATAAATTGGATTCAAAATAAAGAAGGTAAAGTCAAGCGTATTTACACAAGTTTAGCCATTAATACCCATTTCTTGGTTTCTCAAGAAGCCTCTGGGACCAAAAATATTTTTGGTCGCAGTGGTACAGCTTACACCACGCTGACGAGCGCCAACAGCGCGAAACGCGTTCGTGGATGGCTTTTTTTGATTTATCAAGAAATTGGATTGGCTAAATATCAGGGAACAGGTTAAATCAGTTTTTACTTGATTTCTTTTCACTAGATGGCACTCTGCCATCTGAAAAGCACATGTGCTTTTGGTCAGGATATGCCTTCTTTATTTTTAATATCAACACCTGACCTTTTTATTTATTTATTTATTTTTTTTTCATATATTGGATTGAATACAAATATTTTAAAATAATATTTCGGTTGGCTAGACGCCAATTTTTGTCAAGGCATTGCATTTTTACAAACCAACCTAGCCTCGTTGTTTGTTTTGTTTATAAATAATATAGTGCCTTGACAAAGGTTGGCATTCAGCCAACTGAAATTTTGGTAAAAAAGATCTTCATTCAATATAATTTATGCCTTTTAATTAAATAATTCTCTAATATCTAGCATATTATCATTCTAAAATATTCATTAAAACTTTCTTCAATCTGTAAATTGTTTTTCTTGAATACCAACAATACTTTACAATTTGATTTAATTTAACTAAATTTGCATATCAACCCTTTGTACATATATAAATTGTGTTGATATTTTTTCTATTTTTATCTAACTAACTTGCATACTAATTATGTACATATTTCAAATATCTTTCTTTCTTTTCTTTCAAAATTTTGCTTATCTTTAAAGTGCAAGTGTCCCTAGGGGGACATAGCGTTCTAAGTTGAAATAAAGATTAAATGCCTTTTTATTATATGAAAATTCAAATATATATTGCTCTATTTTCAGAAATATTTATATTATTAAAAAATTGACCATTTCTAGATGGAACAAAAATAAACTAAACATTTATTTAACTTGCTCCGTGATATTTGGCCAACCCAATTTCTTGATAAATCAAGAAAAGCCAACCACGAACGCGTTTCGGGCTCTTGGCCCCTCGTCAGCGTGCTGCAGACTATTTATATTATATATTTATGTCACTATATGGCAGCAACCATATTGCCACGTGGAAAATTAGGGAAGACAAATTACGGATTGAATCAACAATTTATTTCATGCAAGAACAAACTATCAGTGATTAAAAAAAAAAGATAAGCAAAGAGGGAAGTGTACAGAGTAGCAAAATATAAACATAAAAATGATACTGTGTTGATAAAATAATAAATACTTTGCTACATAGCTCCTTCCCTATGGGAGCTGTGACCCACATCTATCAATTATTGTAGATACTGACATGGATCTGACGTGCTTCTGCCAAGGATTCCATCGAAATCTTGGAACTTTATCCCTAGTACCTTTGCCTCCTTTTTCTTGCGGCGTGAAGAGAGGCTTTGTCGTCGTATCGTCTATAGGGACATCGTGATCTTGAAAGGAAGTCTTGGCTTTGACACGTCTGTGGAATCCTGACAGTCTCCGAAAATGTATATCATAGCACCCATGGCCTTTAGGACTTTTCGGCGATCTTCAGTTTGTCTTCCCTAATTTACCCAGCATCTCCACCAAAATTCCACATATAAAATTAGGGAAGATCAACTTCGGGATGAAACAACAATTTATTTCAGGCAAGAACAAACTATCAGTGATAAAACAAAAGATAAGCAAAGAGGGAATGAACAGAGTAGTAAAATATAAACATAAAAAATGATACTCTGCTAAAAAAAATAATAAATAATTAGTTACAATATAAATGGTATATGCAAATTTGTTTAAAATATATTTTAGTAAACATTTATTTCACACACACAGTAACAGGACAAAATTGTATCAAGTCAATTTTATAAATAGTTACAAAAACCTCCAATAGATGACAGTATTGTGTAAAAGCAAAAATATTCTATTTATTAAATATAATCGATATAAATAAATAGTACATTCATTGAATTTCAAATTTTATATATTTATATTTTGTGGAAAAATCATATAATGAATTTGTATGAAATACACCTTCGCCAAAATTTTAAGAATATATTTTTACAAAAAAAAAATGTTAAAATTATAAGCTAGTTCCATAGTTTAAAATTTTCAAGAGAAATTTTGTGATTTGAGACCTAAACCAGATTGTAGTTTTAGCAATTTTGTTTATGCCAAAATCTGTTATAGAAAGCTTCTTTCCCAACTTAGCAAAAATCTTTGAGATATTGATTGTCAGAAAAATGAAGGAATATTTAATTTCCCTGCTGAACACAAATCGGTTTCTTGAAAGGACGTTCAATAAAAGAGGTCTATCGGAAACACCAAATTGTTCTTGCGGAGAAACTGAACAAACTGCTCTTCACCTTATCTATGACTGTCCGAACTTTACAGAAGTGAGACATCGATTGTTCCCTGATCCTAAATGATCTAACTCTTTCACCTCAGCGCCATTTTTTCTATATATATTTTATGAACTCTGTCGAATAATATATGTAAATTTGTAAATATTTAATCCTTAGTTCTAATTTTCAAAATTTTGTTTTCCAAACAGAAATAATGTAATATATTTTTCGCTCATTATATAATAAATATTTAAAATATGTATATAATATTGTGTAAATAAAAATTGTATTTATAATCATTCAATAACTCATATCTTTGCAGAAGGTCTGTAGAGATAATATTTGATGATATTTAAAAGAAGTGCATTACCAGTAAATTTATTTGTGTAAATATTAACGATAGATGGCAATTAAATTTAAATTACTAATATATATTTGTTATAAAACATATTTTGCGGAAGAGCTTTGCTCGATGCAACACCTTCAAATTATATGTATGTTCCTCTACAGACCTATAAACTTATGTTCATAGTGCACTAAACACCTCTAAGCTGCCTTCCATAAGTCCAACCTCACCAGTCTTTTCTTCTTTCTTATCTCCACTCAAGCATATCAGGGTATCGAGCTTGTAGAGCTTGTTGATGGCGTCTGCTGGCAATGAGTCTTCTTCATTCTTATCTCCACTCAATCATATTAGGATATTACGTTTGTAGAGCTTGTTGATGGTGTCTGCTGGCAATGAGTCTTCTTCATTCTTATCTCCACTCAATCATATTAGGGTATCAAGCTGGTAGAGCTTGTTGATGGTATCTGTTGGGGATGAGTCTTCTTCTTTCTTATCTCCACTCAATGATAATTAAGGTATCAAGCCTGTAGAGCTTGTTGATGGTGTCTGTTGGGGATGAGTCTTCTTCTTCTTTTTATCTCCACTCAATCATATTATGGTTTCAAGCTTATAGAGCTTGTTGATGGTGTCTGCTGGGAATGAGTCTTCTTATTCTTATCTCCACTCAATCATAATTAAAGTATCAAGCTTGCAGAGCTTGCTGATGGTGTCTTCTGGGTATAAGTCTTATTTCTTATCTCCACTCAATCATATTAGGATATCAAGCTTGTAGAGCTTGTTGATGGTATCTGCTGGGGATAAGTCTTCTTCTTCTTTCTTATCTCTACTCAATCATATTAAGGTTTCGAGCTTGTAGAGCTTGTTGATGGTGTCTGCTGGGGATGAGTCTTCTTCTTTCTTATCTCCACTCAATGATATTAAGGTATCAAGCTTGTAGAGCTTGTTGATGGTGTCTGCTGGGGATGAGTCTTATTCTTCTTTCTTATCTCCACTCAATCATATTAGAGTATCAAGCTTGTAGAGCTTGTTGATGATGTCTGCTGGGGATGAGTCTTCCTCTTCTTCTTTATATATCCACTCAATCATATTAAGGTATCAAGCTTGTAGAGCTTGTTGATGGTGTCTGGGGATGAGTAAAGCTCATCAATGGATGAGTCAATACGTTGGTATAATATTTTCATATATAATGGACAGCCAAGTGTCTTGACGCCTTCTAGAGGTGAACTCCCATTTCAACGTTATTATAAGATTTTAATTCTAGTTTTTTTCCCAAATTCGATAGCTCAGTTGACAAAGTGGAGGACTGTAGATGTATAAACGGTCCATCCTTAGGTTGCTGGTTCAAATCCGGCTCGAGGGACCTTTTTTTAAATATAAAACTAGATAACTTAATATTCTTAATTTAATTTGTAAATTAAATTCACTGTGCATTAAATTGATGAAGAGGGAGCAATCTCTCGAAATATTTTGAGAGAAAAAAAATGTTTTTTTTCTTTCTTTACAGATCCAGGTACCCCCTTTTATTTAATCTTAATATTCTTAATAACTCAAAAAGTCAACCATAATATAACAAAAGTAAAATTATATATTTGTTATATTTTTTTTCAGATGACTTTTGATAAAATTATTTGCTTCTTTTTTGATGAATATCTATATATATATATATATATAAATCAATATTTGTATATGTTTGTTTGTTTGTATGTCCGGTATACAAATTCGCAGTAGTTCACTAATTCAAACCATAATTTCCATACATAGGTTAAAAAATACGGGGAAGACGATAGGCTATTTTAAAAATATATAAATCAATTATTAAAACTATATATTCAAATTATTCTACTTAGCTCACGAACATCGCCCTCTATCAAAGATTATATTAAATTATGCTGATGCAAACAAATAGATAATGCTAATAACAAACAATTATTTTAAAAAAATCTTATCTAAATATAAATCACTCGGGTAGATATGCACACGGGTCAATCCCGGGGCGAAGCCCGGGTCACCCGTTTAGTATCTAATATAATAATAATTTACATAAAGAGTAAAACCTCAATGAGAAGACACTCACGCTAGAGGATACCTCTCTACAAAGGACATTTTTTATTTACAAATTTCCCTTTTTACTCTTTAGTAACTCTACGTTAAGAAGACACCTCTCTCTAAAGGATACTTTAGCTCTGAAATTAGATGTCCTTTACAGAGAGGTTCTACTGTATATCAAAAGTATTTTAGATAGCTTCATTAAAAAGCGATGAAACTGATTAATTCAACATTTAAAAAATAACAAAATTAATATTAAGGAAAAAAAAACATTTTCTGATTGTGCAACGAAAAGTTGCTAATGGCTTGCATCATCAGTAAAATTATACATTTGTTAATTTGTTTCATATTTGTGGTGGTTTTTAATTAACGACAATCCACAAAAATAATTTCTTAAAATTTATTTGATAGCGATTTTGTTTTAAGTTGAAAATTTGCCTTGAATTAAATACCAAACGATGTACGTTTTCGTTGTTTTTAAATATTGCGAAATATGTTATAATTTTTGTTTTAAATATAAATACTTATATATATTTCTTAAATATTTATAATTTGATATTATGAGTAATTTTATTTTTCACTTTTGATCAAATTGAAATTCTTGTTTGATTGCTTGCAAATGTTCGTTAAAGTTTATATTTTAAATACGGCTCACCAATTTATGTGGGCGGCATGGAATTCTAGGCGGAGTCAGATAACAAATTATTTATTGTAAAATCAACTTTTAATTACATTTATTTATACAAATTATCAGAAAGGTTAAATTGTTGTATATTACACGTTGAAGTTTTATATATATATATATATGTGTGTGTGTGGTCAAATATCATTTCTAGATTATATAATGTTAGATATATGTGTTTGATATATTATAGATAAATATTTACATTTTATATGATATATGATTTATATTTAGAATGATGTATAATTATTTTATTATATTGATATGACAACAATTAATATGATATTAATGTTAATTCATATAATTTAAAAAAGTATATTTTATGAGCATTATATATTTATAAGATAATTTAATTTAATATTTGAATTAAATATAGTTATTAAACAAATTAAAACTTATAATGAAAATATGAAAAGTTAATATTTGGGAGCCACTACATCACTCCCCTTCCAGTGACGGAAGTCACGTCCAATAGACTCATTGTACCAGGAAGGAGTTTTTATCCGTCTTCCGCTGCGGGTCTCCTTTGGCAATTCGAACCGCACCCCAGGCTTAGATGGTTGCGGTTTACTGGAAGGCCCGATGTGATCTTCTCTGCTGGCAGGTATGATGGGATCTCCACTGCTGGCAGGTTGATTTAGTGTTCCCAATATATAAGCGGGCTTTAATCGATCTATCGATATCTTCACTTCCCTGTTCTTAATTTTTAGCGTAAAAAATTTATCAGATTTTTCAAGAACTGGATAAGGTCCTTCGTAATATGGTTCTAAAGGCTTTCTAATTTTATTGATTCTCAAGAAAACTTAATCAGATTTAAATAAATCTTTATGGATAAAAATATATTTGGTTACATTGTGATTCGTTGTTATTGGTCTAACCATATGCATATACTCTATGAGGTTTGATATAAATAAACTGGAATCAACTCGACTTACAGGCTACTCAAAAAATTATCCAGGTAATTTAATGGTTTTTCCATAAACCATCTGTGATATTGAAAAACCCGTATCCTCTCGAATAGCAGCGCGTAACGCTAGGAGTATTGTCGGCAGAGAATCGGTCCATTTGACTGAATTATGAGCTTTAATAGCAGTTTTAAGTGTCCGATTAAAACGTTCAATTTTACCTTTACTTTGAGGATGGTAAGGAGTAGTATGTAACAGTTTCGTACCGCATATAGCTGCAAGATCTTTGAATACTTGAGATGTAAATTGTCTTCCCTGATCTGAAACTATAGTGTAGGGAGTTCCAATTCTTGACACCCCAGTTATTATAAAAGGCTAGGGCTACACCCTCAGATGTTATGTTCTCCAAGGGTGCTACTTCCATCCAGACGTATATCTGTCAATGCAAGTGAGACAATAATACTTTCCATTTGATGGAGGTAGTGGCCCAATTAAATCAATATGAATCACACTGAATCTTTCGTCGGGCTCTCGAAATGTACCAATTTGGGATTTTGTGTACCTCGTTACCTTTGTTTTTTGACAATTAATGCAAGCGTGGTACCATTTTCGAACGTCTTTTTTTATTTCTTTCCAGATAAATTTTGATTTAAGTTGATTAATTGTAGCCTTTATACCCGAATGATTTAAATCGTGAAATTGATGAAAGATTTGAATTCGAAATTTTTCTGGAATAAACAGTCTTATATTTTCAGTTGACACATCACACCAAAGCATTTTGCCAGATTGTAATGGATATTGTTTGAATTTTAGCGATGTATTTTCTTTGCGTAGATTAAGTAATTCATCACTATTATTTTGTTCCTCTGCAATTTTATCATAATCAATACTTCTTTACCACTAATATGCCGGATGTCTGTGGAAAATTGTGAAATATATTGAAGTTGTCTCTGTTGTCTTGGCGAAGCTTTTTCATTATTTGTTTGAAAGCATATACTAATGGCTTATGATCAGTGAATATATAGAATTCTCTTCCTTCCAACATATATTTAAATTTTTTAATACTCAAATAAATTCCAAGTAATTCCCTATCATAGGTACTGTATACCTTTTGAGCATTATTTAACTTCTTCGAAAAGAATGCTATTGGCTTCCAACAACTATTTTCGCATTGCTGCAAAACTGAACCAATATCATTATTAGATGCGTCTGTACAGAGCGATAATAGAAGTGCAGGGTTGGGGTAGCATAATAATGCAGCACTTGCTAAGTCTTGTTTACATCTTTCGAACTGCAACTTGGCCTCTTCTGACCAATCGATTTTTCTTTTATCATTATTTTTTGAATCTTTCAGATAATCATGAAGAAGAGCCTGCGTAGAAGCTGCGTTCTCAAGATATCTACAATAAAAATTTACCATACCTAGGAAGGTACGCAATTCCCGTTTCGTCGTTGGCAGTTTATAATCTAGAATTGTTTGAACTTTTGATGGAAGCGGTTGAGACCCTCCATTAGCTATCCAGTGCCCTAGAGATTCTAATTGGTCAACTCCTAAGATAGATTTAGCGATGTTTATGCGCAATCCATAGTTTTGTAGTTTCTCGAGAACCAATTTTAAATGGTTTTCATGTTCTTCACAAGTTTCTGAAGCCACTCTAATATATCGTCCAAATAGGGAAATGTAAAATCCAAGCCACGAAGTACTTCATGAATAAAACGCTGAAACGTAGCTGGTGCATTCCTAAGACCAAAGCTCATGACGTTAAACTCATAAAGCCCAAATGGAGTTATTATGGCTGTTTTAGGCTTGTCCTCCTCGGCAATGGGGATCTGGTAATAGGCTTTAAACAAATCAAGTCTAGAAAAAAATCATCTTTCCACTTAAAATATGCTGAAAGTCTTCCAATCTAGGTATTGGGTAGCGATCAGGCAAGGTTTGAGAATTTAATTTCTGTAGTCACCACAAGGTCTTAATGTACCGTCGTTTTTGGTGACCAGGTTGTGATTTGATGGCCGGATTATTTCATGCTCGAGAATAAATTGGAACTCTTGTATAGCTTCATTTAATATTTTTGGATCCAACGGTCGAGCTCTAGAGAACACTGGTGGTCCTTTTGTTATTATAAAGTGCTTCACATCGTGATTAGCTTTCATTATTCCTACGTTGGGCCTCGTAATATCTGGGTAATTAGCCAATAGTTTAGAAAAAATTGATGTTGTTCTATAAGAGCTAAAAGTCTCTTCAGAGATTGAGAAGATATCACCTTTTATTGTCAGGTTTGTTATACCGTCAATCAATTGTCTTCTATTAATATCGAGGATTAATTTGAAATTATTTAGAAAATCGGCTCCAAGTATACCCCTGTTGGTTTTAGCTATTACAAATAGCCATTGGAATTGTCGCCGTAGACCAAGATCTAAAGATAATATTTGAGTACCGTACGTGGAGATTTCCGTTCCATTGGCTGCATATAGCTTGAAATCGTTCAGGGTGGTCCCAATTTTTCCTTTGAAAGGTATTGAGGAAACATCAGCTCCACTACCTACTAAGAATTGCATGCCAGTATTTTTGTCACTTACAAATAAACGGCTATTGCGACGTATGTTCTGTCCAGCAGCAGAGTGCGTCGCACCACTTACTGCTGGTTGGAGTTTTCCGCATTGACCCATTCACATGGCTTTTTACATTTTCCAGGTAGGCAGTTTTTTACATACCTATAATGGAAATAGCAAAATTTTCCCTTTGGATTATATCCGCCCTTAGCTCTGGAACGGGAGCGTGCATTGTAGCGATAATCACGTGAACTTCGGTCACGAGATCTACCTTGATGCTCCATTTTCATACTTTCTATTTTCTGTTCCAGAGATTCTATTTTTTTGTAATAAAATTTTTGTTTCATTCTCCGGCTTATCTGCCTCGTAAATCTCCGCCTTGGGGTTTAATTCAGCTATTCTATCAGCCATTACTGCCAATTTGTCGAGCTCTTCCTCGCTAATTATTAAAATTTGCTGAATTGCCTGTAGTAGTTTTTCGAGCCATAGCGTCTTTATAAATTTATCGGATAAGTCCTCTGTTGCTAATGATATCAATTTCTGCAACAGCTGGCTGGGCTTTAGATCACCTAGTTCAATTCCCGATAGCAGTTTTCGAATTCTTTTTGATTCGCCATCTTTAAATATTCTAAGAAGTCTCTCTTTTGCCTCTGAATATTTATTTATTTCTTTAGAGGTAATTATATCCCAGAGGTTTTCGACATACTTTGGTTCCAATTGAGCGATTAAATAATTGAATTTCGTATTTTCTGTCTTATATATTATTTATCAAGAACTGAGCCTCAACTTGATGGAACCATATATCAGGTCTTTCAATCCAGAAAGGTGGAAGTTTAATATTTACCTTATAGGTCTCAACTTTCTCAGTTTCCTCACTTTTCATTTTATCAATTCGTTGTGCTGGTTCTTTTGTTCGGCTCACCAATTTATGTGGTGGTTAATTAACGACAATCCACATAAATAATTTCTTAAAATTTTATTTGATAGCGATTTTGTTTTTAAGTGAAAATTTCCCTTGAATTAAATACCAAACGATGTACGTTTTTCGTTGTTTTTAAATATTGCGAAATATGTTATAATTTTTGTTTTAAATATAAATACTTATATGTATTTCTTAAATATTTATAATGAAATCCATTATTTACATACATTCACAAAAGCAAACGATTACAGAATTGATGACTCTGATACTTGTATATTTTAATAATATAAATTAGTTTTTTAAAAAATGCATCGGCCGGGGTTCGAACCCGGGCCGCCCGCGTGGCAGGCGAGCATTCTACCACTGAACCACCGATGCCCAAATGGCCATATTTGGGTATTTATTCCATTCACAAAAGCAAACGATGACAGAATTGATTTTTGATGACTCTGATACTTGTATATTTTAATTTATATAGTTTATTCGTTTTTTATCAATATTTTATCAAACTTATAAAAAAAAGACTCCCTCGAGCCAGATTTGAACCAGCGACCTAAGGATCACCGTTAAAAAATCTACTGTCCTCCGCTCTGCCAACTGAGCTATCGAGGGTGGGTATATGTGGACTTAAAGGATTTAATAACGTTGAAATGGGAGGTCACCGCTCGAGGATGTCTAGACAGTTGGCTGTCCATAAAATTGTCACGTAGAAAATTAGGGAAGACAAACTTAAGGATGACACAGAAATTTATTTTAGGCACAGGCTCAAACTGAAATTTATAAAAATACAAGCATAAAGGAAGTATACCTAGTATTAAATTTGCAATCTGTTTATAAAATATAGATATTTCATTATATAGCTCCTTCTCTATGGGAGCTGTCACTTACAGCTTGTAAATTTTGTTACTGCTGACATGGATCTGACGTGCTTTTGCCAAGGATTCTCTCGGAGTCTTGGAATATTTTTCCCTAGTACTTTAACGTCCTATTTCTTGAGGCGTGAAGAGCAGCTTTGTCGTTGTATCGTCTATAGGGACATCGTCATCTTGAAGGGAAGTCTTGGCTTCAATACAGCGGCGGAATCCTGGAGATTTTAGATGAAAATGTAGATCCCAGCACCTCAAAGTATTTTCGGTTATCTTCAGTTTTGTCTTCACAAATCTACCCATCATCTCCATTAAATATCACGTAGACAATTAGGAAAGACAGACTTGCAATGGAGGCCCGCGCTGATCCTTCATTCAAATAACTGTAAACATCCAAAGCATTTAATTTTATTTCAATTATTCTTCTATTGGCGAGTCAATGTAAATATTTTCTCCTGTAGAAGGGCTTTCTTACCCGAAAGCTTGAGATATTTGTAAATAAATGATTTGTTAACAAGAAACTTTTCACTAGAGGCCTAATGTTTGTATTTTAACATTTGTAAGTGCAAATTTCGAACTGCTTTCTATATATGTAAACATTTAGTGCTATTACAGTGAAGCAGTCGCCAACTTCTACCCACCATGATTATCATCTTCTTGTACCACGTATACCAAGGGAGGAGAAGGATGATAATTAGATTAATATTAGAACAATATTTTACCTTAAGAATATGTTCTTGTTATAAAACTTATAATATACAATAGAACCTCCCTTTAGCGGACACCTTTCCACAAAATACAGTTTTCATTTGCAAAATTACCATTTTTACAATTTATCAACTCTCCGGTAAGCGGACATCTCTCCCTAAAGGACAGTTTGGATCTGCAATTAGATGTTGTCCTTTACAGAGAGGCTCTACTATACAAGCAACTTTTTACATTAAAAATAATGACAGTAGGTCACCGAAAAACACCTTGTTTGATCATTTTAAAACTCTGATAGATTTCTCATTTTGAATTAAAAATTTATAATGTGATCAATTTACATAGCAGAGAACGTTTTACCATAGCCATAAATCAATGATAACTATACAAGGCTGGAACAAGCCTGATTGATATCAACAAAGGAAGATCAAACATGTCAATTAGGGAAAGAAGAGAGTTTACCGGTAGAGTCCACTACGGCTGCAAGACCAGGCCATTTGTTTCAGATGCTACAAGTTGTAAAGGAAAAGAGGAAAGGACTCAAAATTTTGATCTGGGCGGCATCAGGGCTGTAGGTAATGACCTCTGGTTTTATAGGCAGCACTATGAAAATGCTCAATGAATTTATCAAGACGGTTCTACGGCTGCAAAATCTGCCCGTTTGTTTTAGATGTCATACGTTGTGAAGGCTCACGGAATTGGTCAGAACGGCACTATGACTGCGATATCTGGTTTGAAGATTGTACGTTGCTGAGGAAATGTGAACAGGTGGCTATATAGCTGTTGATATATCATTTTTTTTCATATGCTCTCTATCTTCTTCCTCTTCTTTCTCATCTCCATTTATCATATAAGGGTATCAAGGTTGTTTGACAACCATCATGACTGGGGGAGTAGAATGCGTCTGCCTTTGTCATTAAGACTTGGAGTACTACTCAGTGGCAGGCCGACTTAGCTTCAAAAGAAATGGCCGCCTCTGATATGAGGAACAGATGCCTTGTGCAGCCGCTCCTAACATGCAGTACAAACGCTGCTCATCCTGTATCCCTGGATTAGGAGCCCTTACAGGGTACTATCAGCCGTGCCAGCTGAGCTAAGGTTTTTTTTGGTGAGCTTGTTACTGCTCCCCCTTCTCCTTTTTCATCCGGGCTTGGGACAGACAAAGGCAGAGTTTTATGCACTCTGGACTCCTGAAACGGACAAAAGTCGCCAACTGTCCGAGTAGAAATAATAAATATTGATCAGTTTCACGTTGTGAAGTTGAAACATATAATGTCAAACAATTTACATAGCAGAGAAAGTTTCACCATTCCATTAATCAATGATAACTATACGAGGTGTTGAATGATATTAAAAAAAAGATGATCAAACATGTCGATTAGGGAGAGAAGAGAGTTTACCGGTTCCGTGGTCCTTGGACTCCGCCCAGTACTGGCTGATGCAACGGTATCCCATATATACCGCCATCATCGGACACCGGATCATACATCTTCAGCTCAAACTAAGGTACGTGAAGTAACCATCAATCTCTATATCAGTCAATATTTAACGTTCTTTTCATAAAATTCTGAATATGATAGATTTGTTTGTCAAATTGAAGAATTAAAACAGTTTTCTATTTCCTTATTAAAATATATTTTCCAAGATCTCACGAGAAAGTAAAAACCTGTTCAAAAATACCTTCACTAGGTTCCGCTCAAAAAGAACAACATAGCTTATATTATGATGAACTAGCGCGCCATCTGTTATGAAAATTCAAAACAATTTAAAATGTTTAATTTCAAAAAGAATCTTACGCGCCTTAAATAGTTTCGAATTTTCATAGCTTATTAAATTTCAAATATATTCTCACAATGAGTTTTTTTTTTTTTAAACGCTAGCTTTCAAGTTTAAACACAGCTTTAGTAAGACCAACGTCTTATACAGATTCACCACAGGAAGAAAGGAAGCATAGAAGAAACTCCTGTACTCTAGGCAGCACAGAACTCAACAACAGCCTCCAGGTCCGACACATGACCAGTGACCACACCGTGCATACGTCAAATTCATCAGAACATTCAAACTTTGAATAGAACAAAAACCTCATTGATACAACGATTATTTCAGACTATTCACAACCAAGTCAGTTGAGATCTCTGACGTACGAAGCCATGTCATGCCATTTATCAAGAATAGAGTTTCATAGCTTATGTTATTCACAATGTATAATATGTACAGGTTCTTTACCTTTAGGAAAAGTGTCTAATGCGAGATTCGATCCCGGTTCATAGCTGTCGGATATTGACGGTAATATACCGCCGGCCACCGACTTCTGAGAATTAACCTATTTAATAAAGGCTATATTTACACAATATTATATCAATCAATCAATACCTTTTTTGAATGTAATTATACTGTCCTAAAACCTTTGCCCATAGTTTGTTTGTACATCATTTCTATGATTCTAACTTTCAATGTAGCATATAAAAGCAGAATGGTCCAATACAGTATTAGAGCTCTAAGAAGTGGTCTGGTAGATTGAATTGATGAAACCGCTGGGAGGGTTCACCACTGAGTAGCCAAGCCCTCCCAATATTTTTTTCATCGCAGTAAGGGCAGTAGAAGTTTGATTTATTTTTGAAAAGAAACATTCGCGTTTTGGTGTTTTCATTTGTATTTTATTGATGACGCGTTATTGCTTTGTATTAATCGAAACTTTTATTAAGGCATTTATTATTATACACAGATTCCTTCGAGAGATGCATAAAAGGAATGTAAGAAGAGTGAGAAAGAAATTAGAATTTACAAAGTGAATGGGAATATGTAGATGTACAGCTATATTTTTTCGGTATAATATTAAACACTGCGTGACATTGAAAATGGAACACCAAGAAATAGTGGCCAGAAAGTGATGAAACTCGGCAGACAGAGAGAGACAGGGACGAACAATAAGTGATCTTTATTTCAAAATGATAGTCATAATACAGAGCGAGAACGGCGTCGGCAAGTAGCAAGTAGGACCACCGCGGACGGCGATGCACGCAGCAACACGTCTAGGTAGAGAGTCAATCAGAGTACGGATGGCGTCCTGAGGGATGGCTCTCCATTCCCTCTCAACCATTTGCCACAGTTCGTCTTCTGAACGCGGCTGTGGCAAGGCATGCAAACGGCGTCCAATGATGTCCCAGACGTGCTCGATTGGTGAGAGATCAGGAGTGTACGGTGGCCAGAGGAGCATCTGTACATCTTGCAGAGCTTGTTGGCTAATGCGAGCAGTGTGCGGTCGGGCGTTATCCTGCTGATAAAGGGCATTGGGTACCCCCTGAAGGTAGGGGAGTGTCACCGGTGGCAGCACATCATCAACGTATCGTTGGGCCGTCATAGTGCCCTGAATACGAAGTAAAGGTGACCTGGAATCAAACGCGATTGCGCCCCAAACCATGATTCCACGTTGTCGCACGGTGGGGCGTTCCACAATTGCTGTCGGATTGGACCTTTCTCCACGTAGACTTCACACGCGTACACGGCGACTATCACTGGACAAGCAGAAACGCGACTCATCTGAGAACACGACCCTGTGCCATTCCGTCATCCACGTCGATCTAGCCCGGCACCATTCCAAACGTTGGCGCCTATTCGGTGGGGTCAATGGCAGTCTTCTTAGCGGACGGCATGAGTGCAAGCCATTAGCAACCAATCGACGGGAAATGGTTCTGGTCGAGATGGAATGATCTAGGGTGTCTTGCACATGTTTCAGGATGGCGGTACAAGTGGCTTGTGGGGCCGCCACTGCTTGTCGAAGGATACGCCGATCCACACGTGCTGACGTCACTCTGGTTGCACCGGCATTCCTATAAATTGCCACATTTCCTTGTTCCAACCATATTCTCCACAGTCGGTGCACCGTGGACGCACCAAGGTGTGTATCAGCTGCGATTTGACGTATGGACCAACCTGCCCTTTTCAGTCCGATCACCATGCCCCTCGTAAAAGCGTCTGTTTGCTTGAACTGCCTCCGTTTACGATGACCTTGCAATCTCTGTTATTACACGTGTCTTTTGACACAAGAAAAAAATTATACAATGATTTTCCTTGAAGAAATAACGACACGAATACTGTCCTTTCTGCAAGTTCCTTCCCTTATATCTTACTCCATGTGCGCACGAGAGCTGCGCATTTTACATCAATTGCATAACTCGGTTAGGCGCGTCTACCCTGAAATTTGCATAATTTTCTGGCCACTATTTCTTGGTGTTCCATTTTAAATGTCACGCAGTGAATATTAGATAATAATAAGGCATATATTGATTTAATAAAATATTTATTTTGCCAATATTTCGGCTGGCCGAACGCCAACCTTTATCCAGGCATTGCATCTTTATATGCACAAACTCAGGTCGCATAGTGTTATAATATCACAGGTGAAATCATTTAAAATACAAAGTAGGTGGGGAAAATTTGTGCATGAAAATATTTTCTAAAATTACAATCAGAATAAGTTAAATATCTTAAAATATTAAAGGAAAAACAATGAGGTCTATCTTATATTCTAAAATATTTGTAATAAGTACATAAAATATAAGATAGACATCATAATTTTTCCTTTAATATTTAAAGATATTTAACTTATTCTGATTGTAATTTTTGAATTTTTTTCATGCACAAATTCTCCCACTTACTTTGTATTTTAAATGATTTCACCTGTGATATCATAACACTATGCGGCGCTGAGTTTGTGCATAAAAAGATGCAATGCCTCGATAAAGGTTGGCGTTCGGCCAGTCGAAATATTGGCAAAATAAATCTTTTATTAAATTCAATATATGCCTTTTTATTATCTAATGAATTAAATATAGATTGCTCTTTTTCAAAACAATATTATACGAGGGTTGTCCGTTAAATAAGTTCCACGGGGCACCACTGTCGTGAGGATCGCTTTTAGGCTCGAGCCGACTGCACGGGCTCGTAGCTTGTTCTCCTTACTCCAATTTCCCACCAAGGACACGTCGCTGGTAAGCTTAGTCTTGGCTGAGCAGCCGTTAGTGATGGAGTTTCCCCTCGTGTCTCCCGCCAGCTGCGAATTACGGTCAGTAATTCGATTTTTGGCCGCAAAGAAGAATTCGGCGAAGGACATTCATGCTGAACTCTGTCAAGTGTATGGAGAAGGGTGTATGAGTTCCGGGATGGTGCGCAGATGGGTCAGAGAATTTAAAAACAGCCGAACAGACGTCCACGATGAACCGCGTGCTGGACGGCCATCGGTTTCGGACGAAACCATTGCCAAAGTCGAAGCGGCAATGCTTGAAGATCGACGGGTTACTGTGCGGAAGCTCTGCGATTTGGTTCCTGATGTCAGTAAAACCACCATCGACAAGATTTTGCGTGGACATTTAGGGTATTCAAAGGTCTGCGCAATATGGGTTCCGAAAATGCTGACTGAAGACCATAAACGGCAGCGGGTTTATGTGCCCAGAAATTTCTCGATTGCCACAAAACTGACGGAGAGGAATTTTTGGATTCGATCGTTACTGGTGATGTGACATGGGTACACTACACCACACCGGAGACAAAGGAGCAATCCAAGCAGTGGAATCACATTTCTTCGCCGAAACCTCTAAAGTTTAAACAAACACTTTCTGCCGGGAAACTTATGGCTACCGTCTTTTGGGACCGAAAGGGCCTATTGTTGTGCGACTTTATGCGTCTGGGTACAACAATCAATTCCGACCGGTACTGTAAGACCTTAAAACAACTTCGACGCGCGATTCAGAACAAGAGGAGAGGGATGTTAACCAAAGGGGTGCGTTTTCACCACGACAACGCTCGGCCGCACACCGCCCGTCAAAACCACCGCCCTCATCGAAGAATTTGAATGGGAATTGGTGTCACACCCACCTTACAGCCCGGACGTAGCTCCTAGTGACTTCCATTTTCTTCCCCGAGTTGAAGAAAAACCTGGGGGGAACCCAATTCCAGGACGATGACGAGTTGGAAGAAGCGGTTTTAGGCTTCTACGTGGCCAGGCGGCAGAGTTCTTCGACTCTGGGTTCCATAAGTGGGTGTACCGAATGCAAAAATGCGTAGAACGAAACGGGGAATATGTAGAAAAATGAAAAAAAGTCTGATATTTTCGAAAATGTATAGTTCAGGGCAAATAAACCTGTTTTTCTGTATGAAAAACCTCTGTGGAACTTATTTAACGGACAACCCCTCGTATATATAGCCTAATATTAAAATATCCTTGTCAATTAGAGTATATAAATTCACAAAAGATTATATGTTTGTGTGACCTCTAGTGCGAATATCTTATAATATATATAGATTAAAAGGTGTTGGTGTCTTGTCCATGGATCAGATGGGTCCATGCACCCTGATCACAATACCGGCCAACTGAGGTGTCTTGTCCGTATGGATATAAGTTATAAGATATATGATATATAGGTTATATATATATATACAATTTCTTCCAAAATTCAACAAAAACAGCTATAAATAAATTATTGTATATTTTTGGCTGCTTCTGTTCTCTTAAAATCAAACGATATCTGTGAATAATTATGTTCTATGAACTGAATATCATCCAGTATCTGATGCATTGACTTTTGGCCTCCATAGAAATCACAACAATAAATATACAAAAGAGCCAACTTTTTCATATCAGTACAGTTTAACTATTTATTTGTTAAATAAACGCTTAAGTCCAAAGCATCTTAGAAAAAAGATCTGTGGCTTTATTTTAAAACCCATTTATTTTTATTATAAACTCATATATGTAAGCAATGGTCGCCTCTCTCGTCAAAACAAACGTCAGAATCCGACGCCATCCATTGACCGTCGCCGCAACTAGCGGCATCGGGTCGGTGACAAAGCTATATATATATATTTATAAAAAAAACTAAATAAAAAATAAAATATAAAAAGATCAGGTTTTGAAACCAATATTAAAAATGGCATATCCTGACCAGGAGCACATGTGCTTTACAGAAGGCAGAGCGCCATCTGGTGGAACAGAAATCAACTAAACATTGATTTAGCCTGTTCCCTGATATTTGGCCAACCCAATTTCTTGATAAATCAAGAAAAGCCATCCACGAACGCGTTTCGCGCTTTGGCGCTCGTCAGCGTGAAGTAGGCTGAACCATTGCGACCAAAAAAGATTTTTTGATCCCAATGGCTTCCCGAAAAACCAAGAAATGGGTATTTAAGGCCAAACTTGCGTAAATACGCTTAGCACATTAAAAAACGAAATAAAAAAATAAAAGATAAAAAGATCAGGTGTTGAAATCAATATTAAAAATGGCATATCCATATATTAAATAATAGCTGAACGCCTACCGAAATATTGACAAATAAATATTTTATTCAACCCAAAATATGCCTTTTTATTATCTAATGATTTAAATATGGATTGTGTTATTTTCATATTATATATATTATATTATATATATATAATACCGATGGAATTTTGCCGGAAGGAAATTGATCTAAAGAGACAAGGGTCGCCTTCCCGTCAAAATAGACGTCTAAAACCAGACGCCATCTATTGACCGTCGCCGCAACTAGCGACCTCGGGCCACCTCTTTGGCAGATTGTTAAGATTCCATTAGATCCCGTGTGGATCTCATGGAATAAAGTCCGCCCTAGACTGACGAGGGCCATTAGCCCGAAACCATGGTCTCTAGGTGGACACTTTTCAGTTTGCCAAAGCTGGTGTTGTGGCTTTGTCACCGACCCGAGGCCGCTAGTTGCGGCGACGGTCAATAGATGGCGTCTGGTTTTAGACGTATATTTTGACGGGAGAGGCGACCCTTTTTTTATCATGACACGCCAAAATTCTTCTGAGGAACAAGGTATTCTTGTGAGCGTTGTTTTGAATTCGCCAAACATTCCTTTTACTATACAGCCTATACAAGAAACCCCTAAATACTTTCGTCCCAATTTTTATAACTCACAATTTGTTACAAACCACAGAAATTTCAAAAGTTTTTTAAATAGAATAAAGGCAGTGGAGGATTCAAGTTGTTTTCGTGGTGTTCAGGAACAAACCTCAAGACATCTACTGGTCGATTGCCCAGCATTTCAAGATTATAGAATAAACTAGTTGTTTGTGAACTTAACGATTTGATTTCAGATAAAAAATCATATTTAAAGTTTAATTAATTTTGTAAATACATTCTAAACTTTCTACAAAATCTAGATCTCTAGTGTTTTCATGTGTTGAATAATGTGAATAACTTATGTTAATAAACTTTTCTCCTTGTTTGGCGCAAGTATCTCTTGCGGATATAGCGCTTTGGAAATAAAATAATTTGTAATTTATAAAGCCTATACAATGATAGCATACTATCTTTCAAATCATCTCGTCTGTGAATTCAAAATACAGAAAGCATATGTGATTGATCATATTATCAACTCCAATTGAGCATATAAATACGTGACGAACAGTGGACACAATATTTCACAATAGATGATATTATTTCATTAGAAGGTTCTTTTGAAAAATCTATTTAGAACATGGATTTGAGGTGTGAATTGATCTAATCAATAATCTATAGTAGAACTTTAATCATGAAATGTATTTTGCAAATTGTTTTTATGAATGATACTAATTTTATAATTTTATTGTCTGTGTTGTCCATATGCAGCTCGCCGCACTTATCCTCCTCGGCCTGGCCACCGGGTCTCTTGCCGTCGGCCTCGGTGTCACCAGGGACGCCTCTGTCACCGTCAACCTGGACAACCAGAAGGCTCCTCTTTGGGGACCTGTTGGTCTGGGAGGTGGAATTGGGTCTTGGCGGTATCGGTCTTGGTGGCATCGGAGGAATCGGGCCTGAAGGAAGTCGGCATCGGTGCTCCTCTTGTCGGCGGAGTTGTCTCCGGTCCATCGGTGGCATCGGCCTTGGCGGCGTTGGTCTTGGTGGCATCGGAGGAATTGGTCTTGGCGGCATCGGAGGAATCGGCCTGAAGGGAGTCGGCATCGGTCGTGTGGCTTCCGCTCCTCTTGTCGGCGGGGTTGTGTCCGGACCCATCGGCGGCATCGGTCTTGGAGGTGTCGGCCTCGGTCTTGGTGGAGTCGGCCTCGGCAAGGGCATCGGTCTTGGTGGCCTGGATCTGGTTGGTCCCATCGGTCTTGGACTGGGTGGCATCCACTAAGTCTATCATCTCATCTCCAGTGTTCAGACGTCCTTAAATTATTCTGTACAGTATCTATATGTACTAGCTGCAATAAAGTTATTACTTTACAAGTCTGTGTCATATGTGTTATATTCTTATTTTGAAGAGTCAAAAATGGAAATAAACAAATTGAAACTACTCTATATTAATAAGAGGATTGTGGAATAAAAATTCTCATTAGATTGAGGTGGCAGATCCCTGTCCAATACCTAGAGCAATATTACATTTGCACTCGTAGAATTACTATAAAATTCTAAACAAGATATGATACTTCATTTACAAATCTTTCCAATTATTTTATTACAATAGATAGAAGAATGGTAGCAGGAAAATAAATACTTTGAAAATATACAAAAAGCGTTTATATACATATATACAGTAGAACCTCCCTTTAGCGGACACTTCGCTAGCGGACACCTCTCTATAAAGGACAGTTTTTCATTTGAAAAATTAACATTTTTACAATTTAGCCACTTTCCGGTAATAGGGCACCTTTCCCTAAAGGACACTTTGGCTCTGAAATTAGGAGTTGTCCTTTACAGGGAGGTTCTACTTATATAAACAATCTGCTATTAAAATTTAGATATACTAGCCGAGTGACCCGGGCAATGCCCCGGGTTTACCCGAAGGACCCGCAGGTGAGAAACTATAGAAGAAAAATTTTAACAAATCAGAAAATGAAATTGCAAACAACAGAACTACACTTCTTTAAGGACATGAGAGCACATGCACTGTATCACCATACGTGTACCATTTTCAAAGACCCTGCTTAGGATTAAAACTTCTCAGAAGCATAACAATAGTACCAACCTAGAGGTTAACTGGTGTGGATGCATTCCTCTGGGAGTAAGACTATTGAGAAATTCAGTAGGGAGTTATTTTGCTTCTCCGCATTCTAACACTCCAACTTTTAACACTGTGGAAACACTGACTCATGTTTGGTAAGCAATTTCAGGGAAGAAACTATAGACATTGGATTAAATAAATTATTAATTAAATTGCATTAAATAAAAATTATTAGATTTAAATAAATATTATTAGAGTGAAAAAAAAAGAAAAAATTAACAAATTAGAAAATAAAATTTCGAAAAATACAACTATATTGCAGATAAGATAAGAGGACCTTATTAAAAAATAAACAAACTGTAATTCGACACTATCGATAATTCGACACTTTCGATAATTCGACACTTTCGATAATTCGACCATTTTAAAAATCAAATTTACAAGGTTGATTGTTGTTTAAATACAACTTTGATTTTGCATGCATAAACACAGGCTCTTGTAGCAAGAACCCAAATATTATTTATAGTCATAGCAAAAGCCAACTTTAGTGAAAACTGATGCCTCTTCAGAATGAATGGAAGACTGAAATCTGAAGGAGCAGAAGATATGGGTCATCTTTACATGTATGCTATCCAATGTTCGCACACTTGAAAAAGCCACATATAAAGTTGTCCGTGCGTAAACACAGGCTCTTTTAGCCAAGGTTTGGCCTTGAGCCTTATTTATAGTCATAGCAAACGCCAACCTTAGTGAAAACTAACGCCTCTCTAGAATGAAGCGAAGGTTGGTATCCGAAGGGGCCAAAGATATTTCAGACACTATACAGTGTGTTCAACTTTGGGCACTGTCAGTATATGTGCTTCAAGGACATGAGAGCACATGCGCTGAAACACCATACGCGTTCCATCGCAAAGATCCTAAAGGCATTGGTGAAAGTATGAATGACCCATATCTTCTGCTCCTTCAGATTTCAGTCTTCCATTCATTCTGAAGAGGCATCAGTTTTCACTAAAGTTGGCTTTTGCTATGACTATAAATAATATTTGGGTTCTTGCTACAAGAGCCTGTGTTTATTGCATGCAAAAGCAAAGTTGTATTTAAACAACAATCAACCTTGTAAATTTGATTTTTAAAATGGGTCGAATTATCGAAAGTGTCGAATTATCGAAAGTGTCGAATTATCGATAGTGTCGAATTACAGTTTGTTTATGTATTTTTTAATAAGGTCCTCTTATCTTATCTGCAATATAGTTGTATTTTCAAAATTTTATTTTCTAATTTGTTAATTTCTTTCTTTTTTTTCACTCTAACAATATTTATTTAAATCTAATAATTTTTATTTAATGCAATTTAATTAATAATTTATTTAATCCAATGTCTATAGTTTCTTCCCTGAAATTGCTTACCAAACATGAGTCAGTGTTTCCACAGTGTTAACAGTTGGAGTGTTAGAATGCGGAGAAGCAAAATAACTCCCTACTGAATTTCTCAATAGTCTCACTCCCAGAGGAATGCATCCACACCAGTTAACCTCTAGTTGGTACTATTGTTATGCTTCTGAGAAGTTTTAATCCTAAGCAGGGTCTTTTAAAATGGTACACGTATGGTGATACAGTGCATGTGCTCTCATGTCCTTAAAGTAGTGTAGTTCTGTTGTTTGCAATTTCATTTTCTGATTTGTTAAAATTTTTCTTCTATAGTTTCTCACCTGCGGGTCCTTCGGGTAAACCCGGGGCGTTGCCCGTGTCACTCGGCTAGTATGTATATAAAAAAGCAAAGCCCAATTCTAAACCCAAATATTTTTTTTATGAGAAGAACATCAACATATTGCATGATTACGGCAGTCCATAGCTTCCCTGACAAAAATTCACCAAGAAAGTAAAATATTCCAAAATTTTTCTGTGTGTAAATTGCTAAATATGTAAAAAACATGTATACAAAAAAGCAAAGCCCAATTCCAAACCCAAATATTTTTTTTATGAGAAGAACATCAACATAATGCATGATTACGGCAGTCCATAGCTTCCCTGACAAAAATTCACCAAAAAAGTTAAATATTCCATAAATATTTCTGTGTATATATTGCTAAATGTGTAAATAACATGTATATAAAAAAGCAAAGCTTAATTTTAAATTTCATTATCCTTTTTACAGGAAAAGCATCAAAATACTGCATAAGTACGGCACTTTTGCAGCCGCATGATTACGGCAGTCCATAGCTTCCCTGACAAAAATTCACCAAGAAAGTTAAATATTCCAAAATTTTTCTGTGTGTAAATTGCTAAATATGTAAAAAACATGTATACAAAAAAGCAAAGCCCAATTCCAAACCCAAATATTTTTTTATGAGAAGAACATCAACATAATGCATGATTACGGCAGTCCATAGCTTCCCTGACAAAAATTCACCAAAAAAGTTAAATATTCCAAAAATATTTCTGTGTATATAATGTGTAAATAACATGTATATAAAAAAGCAAAGCTTAATTTTAAATTTCATTATCCTTTTCACAGGAAAAGCATCAAAATACTGCATTAAGTACGGCACTTTTGCAGCCGCATGATTACGGCAGTCCATAGCTTCCCTGACAAAAATTCACCAAGAAAGTTAAATATTCCAAAATTTTTCTGTGTGTAAATTGCTAAATATGTAAAAAACATGTATTCAAAAAGCAAAGCCCAATTCCAAACCCAAATATTTTTTTTATGAGAAGAACATCAACATAATGCATGATTACGGCAGTCCATAGCTTCCCTGACAAAAATTCACCAAAAAAGTTAAATATTCCAAAATATTTCTGTGTATATATTGCTAAATGTGTAAATAACATGTATATAAAAAAGCAAAGCTTAATTTTAAATTTCATTATCATTTTCACAGGAAAAGCATCAAAATACTGCATAAGTACGGCACTTTTGCAGCCCCCCTGACAAAAATTCACTAAAAGAGGTAAGTATTCAAAAAAATATTTTGGTATATATATTGCTAAATGTGTAACAAACATGTATATAAAAAAGCAAAGCTTAATTCTAAGTTCTAATATTTTTTTTATAAGAAAAGCTACAAAAGCAAATAGGTGAAGCCATTTAGCCATTTTCAAAATCTGATTGTGAAAGAGTAAAAAAATGAGTAAATAAGAGCAAATATAAAGAAAAAGTATTGCTAAATGTGTAATAAACATGTATATAAAAAGCAAAGCTTAATTCTAAGTTTTAATATAAAGAAGAAATAAGACACAAAAATGGAGCTAAATTCAAATGAAAAACTATAACAAATTAATAAAAAAAAATAAGACCTAATCCAAATGCCACCATCATCAGACAAAAGAAAAAATGAGATTTTATTCTTTAGTTCATTTATTCTTCTGTCTGATGCTGTTGCTGAAACGTCACACACTATTGAATTATTTGGATTAGGTCTTATTAATGAGAAAAAAAAAAGATGCCAAAGAGAGATGAAAAGATGCCAAAAAAGATAACCAGATACAAAAATTGTGCTAAATTCAAATGAAAAACTATAACAAACACTTATAAAAGATAATTATTATAGAATAAAAGTAATAATTCAATCTACAATTCGAAAAATTTATATATTTAAATGAAAAACTATAACAAAGTACTTACATAATCAAATGAATCAGAAATATATATTATTTCAAACACATTTTACGCATTTCAAAACAAATGAATTGATGATGATAAATGCAAAAAATCTACGATTGTAAAATAGATTAAATTAAAAAATAAAAATAACTGTTAACATTAGGAAAATAAAAACAGGCCTATCATACGAAGAAAAAAATAACGAAAATTTTGGTATATAGATTGTTATGTGTAGTTCAGAATCTTCGGAGGAGATAGCTCAGGACTTTACAATGGAAAACTCTGTTACGGTATTATCTATATAGATTTTATTATCAATGATCTGGTGTGAGTATCAAGGTTTCTCTTTCAGCAGTAGGATTTATCGTTTTTTCTGTTTTTGCTTGTATAATATTTGATTTATAGTTTTACTTTCAGTGTTAATATATTTCCATCATATAATAACCTTGTGAGGAGAGACGCTCCACTATATCAATAAAAAATCAAATTAATCTTTGTTGGGATGGAAAAGATATATTTTTTCTTATACTAAAACAAATTTGATTCCTCACATTCGTTCTAAAATGATTGCACTTTTTAAAAATTAGTTATTTTGTTAAAATTGCTATACATTTTCTTTCTTGTGTGTTGTGTATGATATGATAATTTTTATAATTTTTTCAATATGTGTGTGTTAGTCATCAGTTTTGTTATAAATTCTACAAAATTATGGTTTTTTCTACAAAATTTAGTTTTACCCTATTATATGAACAAATATGTTGCCTATTTTAATTGCATATCAGTATATTCAGAAAAAAGGCACATCTTGTATCGAAAATAAACTACGTTTTTATTGCATGATACGTTTCGACGATCAGAACGTTCGTCTCTCCCAAAATCTTTGTTTTTTATTTGAATGTTGAATATCATTTATTGTGAGATATTTTATAAAAATATCTCTCCCAATATGCGTGAAAGCATCGCGTGGTTAGCCAAAATATTTCAAAATACGGAAAACCCTGACGAAGGTAAGTGTACAGCCTAGCGAAATATTGGATTTTTGTAAAAAAATAACAGCATTTTTTTTCTCTTCGATCCTCAAAATATGTTTATTAATTAATTAATATATATGGAATATACTGAACAAATCCAAAACATACTTTAAATATGGAAAGATAAGTTTTAACTAATGTAATGAAGTCTCAAGTAAAAAGTCTTAATATATAAAAACACGCACGATATTTATTCCACACAACACACAATACATATAAAATAAGAATTGAAAAAAAAAAGGAATTTTGATTCAGCTCCAATCGGTGAGGATCGTCAGAAAAGGAACGGTCTCCTCAGCAGGGGTCCTCCACGGCCCGTTGTCCTCGGCGGCGCCGGACCTGGACGTAGACGGCGATGGCGAGTCCGCCCAGGACTGCGGACTCCAGGATGGTCAGGACCAGCTCAGGGCGGTGGACCAGCAGGGCGAGGGGGTCCTGGGACTCACGGGACTCCGGGGAATGGTGACACGGGGCGCAGTGACGTCCTGTCTGATGGGCATTAACTGGCCCAGGCTCAAGACGAGCAGAATAATTACTTTAAACAGCATCGACATGGTTTCATACGTCAGGGATCTCAACTGTCTTGGTTGTGAATAGTCTGGGGACAATGATTGTAACAATGGGGCTTTTGTTATATTCAAAGTTTGAATGTTCTGATGAACTTGACGTATGCACGGTGTGGCCACTGGACATGCGTCGGACCTGAAGGATGTTGTTGGATTCTGTGCTGCCTGGAGTACAGGAGCTCCTACTATACTTACTTTCTTTCTGTGGTGAATCTGTATAAGACCGGCGGTCTTACTAAAGCTGTGTTTAAACTTGATTATTGAAGGCATAGTTATTATAAATATCTTAGAATATTCATATATTTCCTATTTATCAATACATAATTTGTAATGGAGATACCCGAAAATATAAGCTTTAAGTTTTCATGACTGAATCTATTCGAGTAAGAATAAGATCTTGGTGACTATTTAAATCTGCATCTTGATTATGTGACAGAATTTTTTTCCAATAAGGGACCTTACTGAGTAGCGTCATCTTCGCAATTTCAATCTTTAAGACAGGTCATTTGAACCCATTTTATGAATTAAAGAGATAACGCTAAATCTTAGTCCCTAATGCGTATACTTTGACTTCCTCATGTTTCTGGTAAAACATTAAAGTAAACTTATTAATATATGTATATATGTATGAATGTTAACAAATAAGAAGATCAGAGTTGTAAACCTTCTATACCAATATATACATTGTTATAATAGAAGAGCTGAGACAATGGGACCTAATGGAGATTATTTGAACGACTTGAGGAATAAGCAACAACAACATATAGTTCCATAGAAGCATAGGGCGCTTCTCCCGTCAAAATAAACGTCAAAACCTGACGCCATCTATTGACCATCGACGCAACTAGCGGCCTCGGGTCGGTGACAAAGCCACAACACCAGCTTTGGCAAACTGAGAAACGTCCACCTAGAGACCTCTTTGGTAGATTGTGAAGATTCCATTAGATCCCGTGTGGATCTCATGGAATAAAGTCCGGCCTAGACTGATGAGGGCCATTAACCCGAAACCATGGTCTCTAGGTGGATGCTTCTCAGTTTGCCAAAGCTGTTGTTATGGCTTTATCACCGACCCGAGGCCGCTAGTTGCGGCGACTGTCAATAGATGGCGTCAGGGTTTGACGCTTATTTTGACGGGAGAGGCGCCCTATGCTTCTATGGATCAATTTCCTCTCGGAAAATTTTCCACCAACATATAGTTGTATTGAAAACAAAAAAAGACATTTTCTTAGAATGCTCATATGAGAATATCAGATGGCAGAACGAGATCCAGTAGAATTATAACAAATGAACTTTGATTTAAGCTTGTTCCATGATATTTTGGCCAACTCATTTTATTCATAAATCAATAAGAGCCAAATACTTACTCGTTTCGGGTTGTTGGCCCTCGTCAGCTAATGTCCAAAATATCACTGAACAAGCCTTAATCAACTCTTAGTTGATTTTTGTTCCCCTAGATGGCGCTATACCATCTAAAATGTTTATGTGAACGGTCAGGATATATGTATTTATATTGTTTTTTAATATCAACACCTAACCTTTTATATATATTTCTTATTTTTATATAGTTATATATAATAGTATTTTGGTGTATAGGTCTATATGTAGGAATAAAAAATCATGAAGAAAGAGAGACCTGCTGGGTTATTCATATTAAATATTATATACTTATACAAGTCAAAGTGAATAGAACATCGGAAAAGGTCAAAAGTCAAAACATATTCTAATATATATAATGCCAGTTTTAGAACATGATTTCATTTATTGGGAGACATGAGAAATTTAACCATTATGACTGTAGTAGATCTACAAGGCTTAAATCTGAACTGGTTTGGAGGCGCTTTACACATCCTATCGGCCATCCACGACAGCCTAGAAAGAACTAGACGTTCAAGTATCTTTCCCAAACGAGGCAGCATCGTGATTGGACGGTGTGATGCGAGAAAGTCCTCTCCACTTCGCTTGGGAACGAGAACGACGAAAATACATATATTGGATTCAAAATAAAGAAGGCAATGTCAAGTGCATTTACGCAAGTTTGGCCTAAATACACATTTCTTGGTTTCTCAAGAAGCGTCTGGGACCAAAAATATTTTTGGTCGAAGTGGTACAGCTTACACCACGCTGACGAGCGCCAACAGCGCGAAACGCGTTCGTGGATGGCTTTTCTTGATTTATCAAGAAATTGGATTGGCTAAATATCAGGGAACAGGTTAAATCAGTTTTTACTTGATTTCTGTTCACTAGATGGCGCTCTGCCATCTGAAAAGCACATGTGCTTTTGGTCAGGATATGCCTTCTTTATTTTTAATATCAACACCTGACCTTTTTATTTATTTATTTTTTGTTTTTTCATATATTGGATTGAATACAAACATTTAAAAATAATATTTCGGTTGGCTGAACGCCAATTTTTGTCAAGGCATTCAATTTTTACAAACAACCTAGCCTCGTTGTTTGTTTTGTTTATAAATAATATAGTGCCATGACAAAGGTTGGCATTCAGCCAACTGAAATATTGGTAAAAAGATCTTCATTCAATATAATATATGCCTTTTCATTAAATAATTCTCTAATATCTTGCATATTTTCATTCTAAAATATTCCTTAAAACTTTCTTCAATCTGTAAATTGTTTTTCTTTAATACACACAACTCTTTACAATTTGATTTCATTTAGCTAAATTTGTATATCAACCCTTTGTACATTTATCAATTTTGTTGATATTTTTTCTCTTTTTCATCTAACTAACTTGCATACTAATTATGTTCATATTTCAAATATCTTTCTTTTCTTTCAAAATTTTGTTTATCTTTAAAGTGCAAGTGTCCCTAGGGGGACATAGCGCTCTAAGTTGAAATAAAGAATAAATGCCTTTTTATTATATAAATATTCAAATATATATTGCTCTATTTTCAGAAATATTTATAGTATTAAAAAATTGACCATTTCTAGATGGAACAAAAATAAACTAAACATTTATTTAACTTGCTCCGTGATATTTGGCCAACCCAATTTCTTGATAACTCATGAAAAGCCAACCACGAACGCGTTTCGGGCTCTTGGCCTCTCGTCAGCGTGCTGCAGACTATTTATATTATATATTTATGTCACTTTATGGCAGCAACCATATTGCCACGTGGAAAATTAGGGAAGACAAATTACGGATTGAATCAACAATTTATTTCTGGCAAGAACAAACTATCAGTGATTAAAAAAAAAGATAAGCAAAGAGGGAAGTGTACAGAGTAGCAAAATATAAACATAAAAATGATACTATGTTGATAAAATAATAAATACTTTGCTACATAGCTCCTTCCTATGGGAGCTGTGACCCACAGCTATCAATTATTGTAGATACTGACATGGATCTGACGTGCTTCTGCCAAGGATTCCATCGAAATCTTGGAACTTTATCCCTAGTACCTTTGCCTCCTTTTTCTTGCGGCGTGAAGAGAGGCTTTGTCGTCGTATCGTCTATAGGGACATCGTGATCTTGAAAGGAAGTCTTGGCTTTGACACATCGGTGGAATCCTGGAGGCAGTCTCTGAAAATGTAGATCACAGCACCCATGGCTTCAAGGACTTTTATACGATCTTCTGTTTGTCTTCCCTGATTTACCCAGCATCTCCACCAAAATGCCACGTATAAAATTAGGGAAGATCAACTTCGGGATGAAACAATTTATTTCAGGCAAGAACAAACTATGAGTAATAAACAAAAGATAAGCAAAGAGGGAAGTGTACAGAGTAGTAAAATATAAACATAAAAAATGATACTCTGCTAAAAAATAATAAATAATTAGTTACAATATAAATGGTATATGCAAATTTGTTTAAAATATATTTTAGTAAACATTTGTTTCAGTAACAGGACAAAATTGTATCAAGTCAATTTTATAAATAGTTACAAAAACCTCCAATAGATGACAGTATTGTGTAAAAGCAAAAATATTCTATTTATTAAATATAATCGATATAAATAAATAGTATATCTATTTAATTTCAAATTTATATATTTAAATTTTGTGGAAAAATCATATAATGAATTTGTATGAAATACACCTTCGCCAAAATTTTAAGAATATATTTTTACAAAAAAAAGTTAAAATTATATTGGTAGTAATCAGATTTTAGAATTTTCAAGAGAAATTTTGTGATTTGAGACCTAAATTAGATTGTAGTTTTAACAATTTTGATTATGCGAAAATCTGTTATAGAAAGCTTCTTTCCCAACTTAGCAAAAATCTTTGAGAAATTGATTGTCAGAAAAATGATGGAATATTTAATTCCCCTGCTGAACTCAAATCGGTTTCTTGAAAGGACGTTCAATAGAAGAGGTCTATCAGAAACACCAAATTGTTCCTGCGAAGAAACTGAACAAACTGCTCTTCACCTTATCTATGACTGTCCAAACTTAACAGAAGTTTGACATCGTGTGTTCCCTGATTTAAATGATCTAACTCTTTTACATCAGCCACTTTGTCTATATAAATTTTATGAACTCTATCGAATAATACATGTAAATTTGTAAATATTTAATCCTTAGTTCTAATCTTCAAAATTTTGATTTTCAAACAGAAAAAATGTAATATATGTTTCTCTCAAAATATAATATATATTTAAAATATGTATATAATAATGTGTATATAAAATTGTATTTATTATTAAGTTGTTAACGTGATACTCCTTTTGAAGGACTGACAAGTCCGATAGCTTGAAAATAAAAAGTTGCACAAGAAACTTATAGCTCTGGAAGCTTCGTTTATTTTATAATGTTAATTCTAATTTGTTTGCTTTTTTGTTTTCTCTGTATTAGGCGCAAATATTTCAATATCGTGCCTGGTTGATTATAAATTAATGAAAATCTGCTATAGAATGATGAATTCTTGTTGATGTCATCATTCACAAAGCACCTCTCTGAAGATTATATTGTCAAGAAGCTCCATGGGACACCTGTCAATCATCCCTGTACCCCGGGGGGGAGGGGGGGGAGGCACAGGTGTGAGGGGATCTTGAAATCTTATCTGCAAATAAGGAAAACGGGACGGTGGCTGACGTCGCTCATCATTTTTATCTTTACCTTGGGATAAGTTGTTCTCCCTATAAATACCTCTTGTATATAATTTTATTGGAGAACTAAAAGGTAAATACCCACCTTTATAATAAAATAATTATTCCCAAATTTGCCCTTACTTTATTTATCTCCGCGACAATGTGAACTGTTTAACACACACTCTCTCTCTTTCTAATTTCCAATATGATGCATTGGCACGCCATATGTATTGATAAATTGAAACTATTATAGGCGTTATGTTTCTTTTAAAAATTAAACAAATATCCACTGCCCTTACTGCAATGATAATTCCCCCCCTAAATTCAGAAGGATATTTTATTTAGTCTCAAAGATGAATCTTTTCGGTTTATATATTTTTGAATATTCAACTGATGAAAGTTTTTTTTCTTTTTTCCCTAGGACCCGTGGTGCAAGCCATGATAATCATTGTGGGTAGAAGTAGGCGACTGCTTTTACTGTAACTGCACCACATGTCTACGCATGTGAAAAGCAGTTCGACTTTGCACTTACAAATGTAACAGAGCCCCGTTTGGTTACTTGCACTCGCCGGTGGGGTTAGACTTTTGCAAGAATCGGAGGCCATTAGAGCATTTTTTTCTATCAGAAAAAAGTGCCCAATGCGGGAATCGAACCCAGGTTTTAGCGGTCGAAAACCAACGGTTTAGACCATCCTTCCACTCACCCTAACTGCTGAAAGTACGAAGAGTTATTGTGCTTAGCTTTGATTTATTGATGAAGAAAACGACCTGGAACTTTTGTTTCTAGAAAATGGTTCATTAATTGTTTCACCTCCCATTCCAATGTAGATTAAGTGATTTAACACACTTTGGTATAATCTCTTTTTCCTTCCTATCTCCACTCAATCATATTAGGATATCAAGCTTGTAGAGCTTGTTGATGGTGTCTGCTGGGGATGAGTCTTCTTCTTTCTTCTCTCATTAGTAGAGGTATTAGTAGAGCTCATCAATGGATGAGTCAAAACGTTGGTATAATGATTTCATGTTATGGACAGCCAAGTGTCTAGACGCCCTCTAGAGGTGACCTCCCATTTCAACATCAGAGGATTTTAGTTATACGAGGGTTGTCCGTTAAATAAGTTCCACAGATGTTTTTAATACAGAAAAACAGGTTTATTTGCCTTGAACTATACATTTTCGAAAATATCAGACTTTTTTCATTTTTCTACATATTCCCCCGTTTCGTTCGACGCATTTTTGCATTCGGGACACCCATTTATGGAACCCAGAGTCAAAGAACTCTGCCGCCTGGCCGCGTAGAAAGTCTAAAACCGCTTCTTCCAATTCGTCATCGTCCTGGAATTGGGTTCCACCCAGGTTTTTCTTCAACTCGGGGAAGAGATGAAAGTCACTAGGAGCTACGTCCGGGCTGTAAGGTGGGTGTGACACCAATTCCCATCCAAATTCTTCGATGAGGGCGGTGTGCGGCCGAGCGTTGTCGTGGTGAAAACGCACCCTTTGGTTAACATCCCTCTCCTCTTGTTCTGAATCGCGCGTCGAAGTTGTTTCAAGGTCTCACAGTACCGGTCGGAATTGATTGTTGTACCCCGACGCATAAAGTCGCACAACAATAGGCCCTTTCGGTCCCAAAAGACGGCAGCGATAAGTTTCCCGGCAGAAAGTGTTTGTTTGAACTTTAGAGGTTTCGGCGAAGAATTGTGCTTCCACTGCTTGGATTGCTCCTTTGTCTCCGGTGTGGTGTAGTGCACCCAGGTCTCATCACCAGTAACGATCGAATCTAAGAATTCCTCTCCGTCAGTTTTGTGGCAATCGAGAAATTTCTGGGCTGCATCAACCCACTGCCGTTTGTGGTCTTCAGTCAGCATTTTCGGAACCCATCTTGCGCAGACCTTTGAATACCCTAAATGTTCATGCAAAATCTTGTCGATGGTGGTTTTACTGACATCAGGAACCAAATCGTAGAGCTTCCACGCAGTAACCCGTCGATCTTCAAGCATTGCCGCTTCGACTTTGGCAATGGTTTCGTCCGAAACCGATGGCCGTCCAGCACGCGGTTCATCGTGGACGTATGTTCGGTCGTTTTCAAATTCTCTGACCCGTCTGCGCACCATCCCGGAACTCATGCACCCTTCTCCATACACTTGACAGAGTTCAGTATGAATGTCCTTCGCCGAATTCTTCTTTGCGGCCAAAAAGCGAATTACTGACCGTAATTCACAGCTGGCGGGAGACACGAGGGGAAGCTCTATCACTAACGGCTGCTCAGCCAAAACTAAGCTTACCAGCGACGTGTCCTTGGTGGGAAATTGGAGTGGGGGAGAACAAGCTACGAGCCCGTGCAGTCGGCTCGAGCCTAAAAGCGATCCTCATGACAGTGGTGCCCCGTGGAACTTATTTAAAGGACAACCCTCGTAGTTTTTCCTCAATAGCTCAGTTGGCACAGCAGAGGACTGTGGATGTATAAACGATGATCCTTAGGTTGCTGGTTCAAATCCGGCTCGAGGGACTTTTTTTTAAATATAAAACTAGATAACTTAATATTCTAAATAACTCAAAAAGTAAACCATATATCAGCCATAATTAAACAAAAGTAAAATTATATATTTGTTATATTTTTTTCAGATGACTTTTGATAATGTTGTGTCTCTATGTTCATACAACTACTCCTGGACACCGAGATCCATTAAGCGAAAGATGAAACCTTTATTCCTCATCAACGCTAATATGACTTAATATTTACAATTTAATGATACATATATATACATAAAAATAATTAACATACAAACAAACAAACACTATGCAAAACCTTATTTGCATATCTCGACAATTTATCTAAAACATAACTATTGTTATGCAAAACACCACATGCAAAACATGTGGTGTAGTGTAGAGACACAACAGTGGCGACGAGTAAAGAACGTTATACACAAGTAAATGAAAGTGAGCGAACAATGATGAACATTGAACAATTCAACCCAAACAATGGAAATGAAATCTCAAGTTATTTAGAGCGCTTCGAATCCTATTGCATAGCGAATGATATAGTAAAGGTTGATAAAAAGAAGGCAACATTTTTCTCGCTATGTGGAAGAGAAACGTATAATTTAATACGGACGTTGACCTCTCCCAAGAATCCATTGGAAACAGAATGGGAGGAGATAGTAGCAGGGATAAAAAAATACTTTGATCCGACGCCAAATATAATAGTGCAGCGTTTTAAATTTGCGAAAAGGCTTCAAATGCCAAATGAAACAATATCTGAATTTATAACAGCTCTAAAGAAAATTGCCGAGAAGTGCGAATTTCCTGATTTGGAGGATAGGTTACGTGATGCCCTGGTATGCGGTATTCTAAACGGGGAGATACAATCAATGCTGTTAATGAACAGTATGCTAACATTTAAAGTGGCTCAAGATATGGCATTAGCACATGAGGCTGCAGTAAAGAACGTTGCAGAAATTAAAGATGGGAAACCTCAGGAAGAAATGAATGTTTTGGGAAGAGCTGTTAAGGTGAGACAGAGGAATGAGAAGATTTTTAAATGTTTCCGCTGTGGATACACAAATCACAGAGAAGAGCAATGTTTCTTTAAAGATAAAAGATGTTTTAAATGCCAGAAGTTAGGGCATATATCTAAGGTCTGTAAGAACGGGAACTGGAGGAGCGATCGTAATAATTGCTCGATAGATGAGGAGGCAGAGGCAACTAATGGCCTTTTTAATATAAATCAAGTGAAGGACACAAGTAACATGCGGAGTTATATGGTAAAAGTACGGACTAGCGGTCGAGATATGAATATGCTCATTGACTCAGGAACAGGGAAAAATATTATTTCTGAGAAGACGTACATTGAAACTTGGATGAAGTCAGAAAGGCCTAGAATAGAGAAGGATTCTACCAAGTTGGTGCAATGGAACAGGCAGAGGTTATCGATTCTGGGTAAAATAAAAGCCGACGTAAAAGTGAACAAAAGAAGTATCACAATGGAATTGCTTGTGATCGAAGGTCCGGGCCCAAATATGATTGGAAGGGAGGCGTTTGACCAGATTGGAATTGGTCTTGAATGGATAAGTTATGGCGACAGTGTATGTCAAATCAATGCGGTAATGAATGGAAATGGTATGGCCGCTGCGATGAACGGCAATGGCAATGGAGCTAAGTACGGTAATGGCAATGGAATGGCCGCGGCTATGAATGGAAACGGCAATGGAATGGCTGCTTATATGAATGGTAATGGAATGGCTGCAATGATGAATGGAAACGGAGGCAAATACGCCAATGGAATGATGAGCGGAGCTAATGGAATGGGCGCGGGTTACATGAACGGTGGGGAGGACATGTACAGTGAGGGTGACGGGCTGAGCGTGTACGGCAACCCCGGCGTGGACTTCCCACTTTTCGCCTCGATGCCCGAGACCAGCTTCCAATGCGGACAACAGGAGCTTCCTGGATATTATGCCGATCAGAGGGACCCACCAAGGCTGGAGGAAACACCTGGGCCAAGTAGACCAATAAGAAACCGGAGACTCCCCGAATACTTTAAAGATTGTGTAACAAATTGGGGGGTGAGAAGATGTGGTGTAGTGTAGAGACACAACAGATAATATTCTTTGCTTCTTTTTTGATGAATATATCTAATATAATTATTTATATATAGAGAGAGTATTACCTCCATGATAGGACACTCACGCTAGAGGACACCTCTCTAGAAACAACAGTTTTCATTTACAAATTTCCCTTTTTACTATTTAGTAACTCTCCGTTAAAAAAAAAAACCTCTCTCTAAAGAACACTTTAGCTCTGAAACTAGGTGTCCTTTACAGAGAGGATCTACTGTATATTTAAAGTGTTTTAGATAGCTTCATTAAAGAGAAAGGAAACTGATTATTTCAACATTCAAAAATAACAAAAGTAAAATTAGGAAAAAACATTTTTTGATCGTGCAACTAAAATTTGCTAATGGCTTGCATCATCAGTAAAATTTTACCTTTGTGAATTTGTTTCATATTTATACAGGCTCGAAAAGTGTCCATGGTTAGCTTTTCTTGATTAATCAAGAATGGGTATTTGACCAATTGTGGAATAATTAAAAGTCAACGAGAATAGTTGGTATTTATTACATTAGATGGCGCAAGCCATCAGAAAATTTCAGTTGCATGATAAGGAGATGTCTTTTTTCATAATATTGATTTAGTTTATTCGTTTTTTTTAAATCAATTTAACTTAAAAAAAAGAAACTCCTTCGAGCCGGATTTGAACCAGCGACCTAAGGATCACCGTTGATACACCTACAGTCGTCCGCTCTGCCAACTGATCTATCGAGGAATATAAAGAAATTGACCTAAAAAAGATTTAATAACGTTGTAAATATGTGAGGTCAACGCCAGCGGACGTCTAAACAGTTGGCTGTCCATAAAATTGTCACGTAAGAAATTAGGAAAGACAAACTTAAGGATGACACATAAATTTATTTTAAGCACAGGCTCAAACTAAAATTTATAAAAGCATAAAAGAAGTATACATAGTATTAAATTTACAATATGTTTATAAAATATAGATATTTCACTACATAGCTCCTTCCCTATAGGAGCTGTGACTTACAGCTTGTAAATCTTGTTGATACTGACATGGATCTGGCGTGCTTCTGTCGAGGATTCCCTTGAAGTCTTGGAACTTTGTCCCAAATACTTTAACGTCCTATTTCTTGCGGTGTGAAGAGCAGCTTTGTCGTCGTATCGTCTATAGGGACATCGTCATCTTGAAGGGAAGTCTTGTCTTTAATACAGCGGCGGAATCCTGAATCACTAGATGAAAATGTAGATCACAACACCTCAAAGTATTCTCGGTTATCTTCAGTTTTGTCTTCCCAAATCTACCCAGCATCTCCATCAAAATTTACGTAGAAAATTAGGAAAGACAGACTTGCAATGGAGGCCCGCGCTGATCCTTCATTCAAATAACTGTAAACATCCAAATCATTTATTTAATTTTAAATCTTATTCTATTGGCGAGTCAATCTAAATATTTTCTCCTGTAGAAGGGCTGTCTTGTCCGAAGGCTTGAGATATTTATAAATAAATGATTTGTTAACAAGAAACCTTTCACTGTAGGCCTAATGTTTGTATTTAAATATTTGTAAGTGCAAAATTTGAACTCTTTTCTATATATGCAGACATTTAGTGCTATTACAGTAAAGAAGTCATCAACTTCTACCCACCATGATTATCATCTTCTTGTACCACGTGTACCAAGGGAGGGGGAAAGATAATAATAAGATTAATATTAAAACAATATTTTACTTCAAGAGATCTCTATATGTTCTTGTTATAAAACTTATAATATACAATTTAACCTCCCTTTACGGACACCTTTCCACAAAAGACAGTTTTCATTTGCAAAATTACCATTTTTACTATTTAACAATTCTCTGGTAGGCGGACATCTCCCCCCTAAAGGGAACTTTGGCTCTGCAATTAGATGTTGTCCTTTACAAGGAGGTTCTACTATACGAGCAACTATTTACATTGAAAATAACGAAAGTGGGTCCCCAAAATACCGGTTGATAATTTTAAAAACTCTGATAGATTTCTCATTTTGAATTAAAAATTTATAATGTGATCAATTTACATAGCAGAGAATGTTTTACCATATCCATAAATCAATGATAGCTATACGAGATGTTAAATTAAGCCTGATTGATATCAACAAAGGAAGATCAAACATGTCAATTAGGGAAAGAAGAGAGTTTACCGGTAGAGTTTACTACGGTTGCAAGACCAGGCCATTTGTTTCAGATACTACACGTTGTAAAGGAGAAGAGGAAAGGACTCCAAATTTTGATCTGGGCGGCATCAGGGCTGTAAGGTAAATGACCTCTGGTTTTATAGGCCGCACTCTGCAAATGCTTAAAGAATTTATCAAAATGGCACTAGGGCTGGAAGATCTGACCGTTTGTTTTAGATGATTCCACAGATTGTGAAAGCTCACGGAATTGGTGAGAACGGCATTACAACTGCGATATCTGGTTTGAAGATTGTACGTTGCTGAATAATTTTGGACAGGCGGCTCTATAGCTGTTAATATATCTTTCTTTCATATGCACTCTTCCTTCTTCTTCTTCTTTCTTATCTCTACTCATTCATATTAGAGTATCAAGCTTGTTTGACAACCATTATGACTGGGTGAAGTAGAATGCGTCTGCCTTTCTCATTAAGTCTGGGAGCACTATTCAGTGGCAGGCCGACTTAGCTCCAAAAGAAATGGGCCGCCTCTGACATGAGGAACAGATGCCATGTGCAGCCGCTCATAACATGGAGTACAAACGCTGCTCATTCTGTATCCCTGGATTAGGAGCCCTTACAGGGTACTATCAGCCAAGCCAGCTGAGCCCAGGTTTTTAGTGAGCTTGTTACTTCTCCCCCTCCTCCTTTTTCATCCGGATTTGGGACCGGCAAAGGCGGAGTTTTATGCACTCTGGACTCCTGGAACGGACAAAAGTCGCCAACTGTCCGGGTAGAAATGATAAATATGGATCAGTTTCTCATTTTGAAATTGAAACATATAATGAGATACAATTTACATAGCAGAGAATGTTTTACCATTGCATGAATCAATGATAACTATACGATATGTTGAATTAAGCCTGATTAATATCAACAAAGGAAGTTCAAACATGTCAATTAGGGAGAGAAGAGAGTTTACCAGTTCCGTGGTCCTTGGACTCCGCCCAGTACTGGCTGATGCAACGGTATCCCATATATACCGCCACCATCGGACACCGGATCATACATCCTCAGCTCAACCTAAGGTAGGTGAAGTAACCATCAATCTCTATATCAGTCAATATTTGATGTTCTCTTTCATAAAATTATAAATAAGTTAGAATTATTTCAAATTGAAGAATTAAGGCCGTTTTCTATTTCTTTATTAAAATATATATGCCAAGATCTCATGAGAGAGTAATAACCTGTTCAAAAATAACTTTACTAGGTACCGCTTAAAAAGAACAACGTAGCTTATGTTATGATGCACTAGCGCTATCTGTTATGAAAATTCGAAACTATTTAAATTGTTTAATTTCAAAAAGAATCTTGCGCGTCTAAAATAGTTTCGAATTTTCTAAGCTTATGTTATTTACAATGAATAATATGTACAGGTTCTTCACATATAAAAAAGTGTCTAATGCGGGATTCGATCCGGGTTCATGGCTGTATATACCGCCGAACACCGACTTCTGAGAATTAACCTCTTCTATAAGCTATATTTACACAATATTATATCAATTAATCAATACTTATTTTGAATGTAATTCTACTGTCCTAAATGCTTATGTCAATAGTTTGCTTAAATACCATTTATAAGATTCTACCTTTCAATGTAGCATATAAAAGCAGAATGTTCCAATACAGTATTAGAGCTCTAAAGAAGCGGTCTGGTAGATTAAATTGGCGAAACCGCTGGGAGGATTCACCCCTGATGAGCCAAACGGTTCCAATATTTTTTCATCGCAGTAAGGACAATAGAAGTTTGATTTATTTGTGAAAAGAAAAATTCGCGTTTTGCTGTTTTCATTTGTATTATATAGATGGCGCGTTATTGCTATGTATTTATAAACACTTTTATTAAGGCATTTATTCTTATAAACAGATTCCTTCGAGAGATACCTAAATTGAATGTAAGAAGAATGAGAAAGAAATTCTATTTCACAAAGTCTATGGGAATATGTAGATTTATAGATATAATATATTCGGAATAGTATTTAAATTATAGTATTTAAATTCACAAATTTTATATGTTGACCTCTAGCGCGAATTTCTTATAATATATATATAGGTTAAAAGGTGATAATGGTGTTTGTCCATAGATCAGATGGGTCCATGCACCCTGATCACAATACCGGTCAACTGAGGTGCCTTGTCTGTATGGATATAGGTTATAAGGTTATGATGGTGTTTGTCAATGAATCAGATGGGTCCATGCACCCTGATCACAATACCAGCCAACTAAGGTGCCTTCTCTGTATGGATATGAGTTATAAGGTAATATGATTTATAGGTTATATATATATAAAATTTCTTTCAAATTTCAACAAAAACAGCTATCAATAAATATTCGTTTATTTTGGGTTGCTTCTTTGTAGCCTCCAAAAATATAAATATATATAAGAAAATAGGTCGTAATAAAGAGACTTTTGTGTATGATATATTTTATATATATTCAAATGTATAGTGTATCTTTTTTTTTTACAAAAATGAGCTTATATTGATTTAAATTGTTTATTATTGTAGCACGTCAAAAATCTTCTGAGGACCAAGGTATTCTTGTGAGCGTTGTTTTGATTTCGTCCAACATTCCTCCTACTATACAGCCTATACAATGATAGCATACAATCTTTCAATCACCTCCTGTCTCTGAATTCAAGAAACAGAAAACATGTAAACGATTATATTAGTAACTCCAACTGAGCATATAAATAGGTGATCAACAATGGATACACAATATTTCAATAGAGGATATTATTTCATTAGAAGGTTCTTTTGAAAAATCTCTTTAGAACATTAAATTGAGTTGAAATTGATTTCATCAAGAATCTATTTTAGAACTTTTATCGTGAAATGAATTTTTAAAATGTGTTTCTTCATAATGTCAATTTCATAATTTGATTGTCTGTGTTGTCCAGATGCAGCTCGTTGCCCTTCTCCTCCTCGGGCCTGGCCATCGGGTCTCTTGCCGTCGGCCTCGGTGTCACCAGGGACGCCTCTGTCACCGTCAACCTGGACAACCAAAAGGCTCCTCTCTGGGGACCTGTTGGTCTTGGAGGCTAAGGTGGAATTGGTCTGGGCGGCGTTGGTCTTGGCGGAATTGGACTTGGTGGCATCGGAGGGATCGGCCTGAAGGGAGTCGGCATCGGTGCTCCTCTTGTCGGCGGAGTTGTCTCCGGTCCCATCGGTGGCATTGGCCTGGGCGGGCGTTGGTCTTGGTGGCATCGGAGGAATTGGTCTTGGAAAGGGCATCGGTCTTGGTGGCCTGGGTCTGGTTGGTCCCATCGGTCTTGGACTGGGTGGCATCCACTAAGTCTATCATCTCATCTCCAGTGTATAGACGTCCTTAAATTATTCTGTACAGTATATCTATATGTACTAGCTGCAATAAAGTTATTTTACAATGCACTAGCGCGCCATCTGTTATCAAATTACAAAACTATTCTAGACGCCTAATATTATTTTTAAATAAAACAATTTCTACTGCCCTTACTGCTATCAATCTATATTGATAAAAGGATTGTGGAGAAAAAATTCTCATTAGATTAAGGTGGCAGATCCCCGTCCGATACCTAGAGAAACATTACATTCGAACTCGTGGAATTACTATATAATTCTAAACAAAATATGATACTTCATTTACAAATCTTCAGAATTATTTTATTACTAGCGGATGTACCCGGCTTCGCCCGGGGTTTTACCCGAGTAAAGATTTGTCTAACGAACATTTGTTAAAACAATTCTCTATAAACTTATAGAAAAATAATAGATATATTTTTGATAATTTGAAACTCGTAAATTTGAATCTCTCGATAAAGTGAGCATTCTTTTCCCGGTCACTGTTTGCGGTGTCATCCTGAATTTTGTCTTTCCTAATTTTCTACATTACAAAATCATCGTTTTATCTAGTGAAAATATTTTCCCGTTCCCTCGAAAAATACTCGATAGGTTGAATAAAATCAATATTAATTGGTTCCCTCGGTAATTGGAAGTTAAAGGAATAGTATCTTCGCCTTGGAATTGTATCATTATTCTTGTCTCAAATAAATTGCCTTGTCATCCTGAGATAATCTTACTTTTAATAAATAATCTTTAAGATAATAAACTTAGTGATAATAAAACTTATAGATAAAAAAAATTCGTTATCATCGTCGCAATGGTGAGGCTGCTTGCAAGTTAAATCTACAAATCTGCAAATAACTCTAAGGATATTCAAGATATTCAAGAAATTATTTTTTAAAAACCTTCCCGGGATATACCTAATAATATCCCAAATTTTAATGGCGATTGGATGTATGGTTTTTGAATCTATAGAGTACAGACAGACAGACAGACAGATAGACAGACAGACAGACATTCAATTTTATATATATATAGATAATAAATAGAAGAATGGTAGCAGGAAGGAAATACTTTTGAAAATATACAAAGCGTTTATATATATATATATGCAGTAGAACCTCTCTTTAGCGGACACCCCGCTAGCGGACACCTCTCTATAAAGGACAGTTTTCATTTGCAAAATCACCATTTTTTATATTTAGCAACTCTCTGGTAAGACAAAACCTCTCCTTAAAGGACACTTTGGCTCTGAAATTAGGAGTTGTCCTTTACAGGAAGGTTCTACTTATATAAACAATCTTCTATTAAAATTTAGATATATTTTTATATCAATGATCTGGTGTGAGTATCAAGGTTTCTCTTTCAGCTGTAGCTGTTATCGCTTTTCTGTTTTTGCTTTTGTAATATTTGATTTATAGTTTTAACTTCAGAGAGAGAGAGAGAGAGTGTTATTATATTTCCATCATTTAATAACCTTGTGAGGAGAGACGCTCCACTATATCAATAAAAAAATCAAATTAATCTTTGTTGGGATTGAAGAGATACATTTTTTTTATACTTAAAAAATATAGTTTCCTTACATTAGTTCTAAAAAAAATGATTACAATTTTTAAAAAATAGTTAATTTGTTAAAGTTGCAATACATTTTCTTTCTTGTGTGTTGCGTATGATATGATAATTTTTATAATTTTTTCAATATGTGTGTATGTGTTATTTATCAGTTTTTTTAATAAACTCTACAAAATTATGGTTTCTCCTACAAAATTTAGTTTTAACTTATTATATGAACAAATATGTTGCCTATTTTAATTGCATATCAGTATATTCATAAAAGAAAAACGGTACATCTTTTATCGAAAATACGAGGTGTGTTCAAAAGGTATCGCGATCTTTGAATTTTCGCGGGTTACGTATATTCGAATTTCGAACTTTTTGTGGCTTTATGTTGCTACTCATGTCTCTCACTTATGCCGACAAGCTCGGCCATTTTGAAAGTTCACTTAATTGTTGACAGCTGCTTTGCTTGCATGTATTTTGGATCGTGTTCGATTTTTACCTATTAAAAAAAATGGATCAAAGAACCTGTATCAAATTTTGTGTAAAAAAACGAAATTAAGTGCGCGGATGCATTCCGAATGTTGACTGTGGCATACGGAGAAGCTACCTTGGACCGAAGCAACGTTTATCGGTGGTACAAAATGTTCTCAGAAGGCCGAGAAGATGTGAACGACGAAGAACGTGCCGGACGCCCGTGCACTTCAACAACAGACGAAAAATTATTGAAGTGGAGAAAATGATATTGGCCAATCATCGAATCACCATTAGAGAAGTTGCTGAGGACCTAAACATATCGATTGGCTGGTGCCATTCGATTTTTATCAATGATTTGGGCATGAGACGGGTCGCCGCGAAATTCGAACCAAAATTGTTCAATTGCGACCAAAAACAGCATCGAATGTACATTGCTAATGACATGTTGGACTCTGTCCGCGACGACCCAAATTTGCTCCAGAGGGTCATAACTGGTGACGAAGCGTGGGTTTATGGTTATGACGTAGATACCAAATCTCAATCATCTCAATGGAAGCTGCTGCACGAACCAAGACCAAAAAAAGCGCACCAAGTTCGGTCGAATGTGAAAGTTTTGCTGACAGTTTCTTCGATTGCAGGGGCCTGGTGCATCATGAGTTCTTGCCACAGGGTAGAACGGTCAATAAGGAATATTACCTGCAAGTTATGCGCAATTTGCGCGAAGCAATCCGCCAGAAACGCCCGGATTTGTGGAAGAACAAAAATTGGCTTTTGCACCACGATAACGCCCCTGCTCACACATCGTTGCTTGTGCGCGACCTTTTGGCCAAAAACAACACACTAATGATGCCGCAGCCACCGTATTCCCCAGATCTGGCCCCCTGTGAATTTTTCTTTATCCCTAAACTGAAGAGGCCCATGAAAGGACGACGTTTACGCTACGCTTGACGAGATAAAGACGGCATCAAAGGAGGAGCTGAAAAAGATTTTAAAAAATAATTTTTTGAAGTGCTTAGAAGATTGGAAAAACCGTTGGCACAAGTGTATAATATCTAATGGGGATTCCCTTGAAGGGGATAAAATAGGTATTCATGAATAAATAAATAATTTTGAAAAAACACAAAAGTCGCGATACCTTTTGAACACACCTCGTAAACTACGTTTTTATTGTATGATATGTTTCGATGATCAGAACGTTTGTCTCTCCCAAAATCTTTGTTTTTTATTTGAATGTTGAATATCATTTATTGTTATATATTTTATAAAATATCTCTCTCAGTATTTATATATGCGTAAAGGCATCGCGTGGTTAGCCAAAACATTTCAAAATACGGAAAAACCCTGACGAAGATAAGTGTACATCCTAGCGAAATATTGGATTTTTATAATAAAAAAAAATGTTTTATTTTATTTTTGATCGACAATATACTCATTAATTAATTAATATATATAGAATAAACTAAACAACTTCAAAACATTCTTTAAATATGGAAAGATAGGATTTTAACTAATGTAATGAAGTCACAAGTAAAAAGTCTGAATATACAAAAACACACACGATATTTATTACACAACATAACATAATATAGAAAAAATAATATATGAAAAAATAATTTTGATTCAGTTCCAATCGGTGGGGATCGTCAGAAAAGGAACGATCTCCTCAGCAGGGGTCCTCCACGGGCCGTCATCCTCGGCGGCGCCGGACCTGGAGGTAGTGGACCTGTCCCTCATGTCAGAGGCGGCCATTTCTTTTGGAGCTAAGTTGACCTGCCACTGAGTAGTACTCCCAGTCTTAATGAAGAAGGTAGACGCCTTCTACTTCACCCAGTCATGATGGTTGTCAGCAGACACCATCACAACTTGATATCCCAATATGATAGTGTGTAGATAAAAAAGAGGAAGAAGAGGACAATAACAACATATAGTTGTATTAAAAACAAAAAAGGCATAACCTGAGACCGCTTACTTGAGAATTTCCGATGGCAGAGCGAGATCCAGTAGAATTATAACAAATGAACTTTGATTTGAGCTTGTTCCATAATATTTTGGCCAACCCTTTTTCTTCATAAATCAATGAGGCAACTACCTACTCGTTTCGGGTTATTGACCCTCGTCACCTAATGTCCAAAATATCATTGAACAAGCCTGAATCAACGTTTGGTTGATTTTTGTTCCCCTAGATGGCGCTATACCATCTAAAATGTTAATGTGAGCGGTCAGGATATATGTATTTATATTGTTTTTTAATATCAACACCTGACCTTTTATATATATTTCTTATTTTTATATAGTTATATATAATAGCATTTTGGTGTATAGGTGTATATGTAGGAATAAAAAATCATGAAGAAAGAGAGACCTGCTGGGTTATTCTTATTAAATATTATATATTTTTACAAGTCAAAGTGAATAGAACATCGAAAAAGGTCAAATGTCAAAACATCTTTTAATATATATGATTCCAGTTTTAGAACATGATTTCATTTATTGGAACATGAGAAATTTAACCATTACGGCTGTAGTAGATCTACAAGGCTTAAATCCGAACTGGTTTGGAGGCGCTTTACACATCCTATCGGCCATCCACGACAGCCTAGAAAGAACTAGACGTTCAAGTATCTTTCCCAAACGAGGCAGCATCGTGATTGGACGGTGTGATGCGAGAAAGTCCTCTCCACTTCGCTTGGGAACGAGAACGACTAAAATACATATATTGGATTCAAAATAAAGAAGGCAATGTCAAGTGCATTTACGCAAGTTTGGCCTTAAATACACATTTCTTGGTTTCTCAAGAAGCCTCTGGGACCAAAAATATTTTTAGTCGCAGTGGTACAGCTTACACCACGCTGACGAGCGCCAACAGCGCGAAACGCGTTCGTGGATGGCTTTTCTTGATTTATCAAGAAATTGGATTGGCTAAATATCAGGGAACAGGTTAAATCAGGTTTTACTTGATTTCTGTTCACTAGATGGCGCTCTGCCATCTGAAAAGCACATGTGCTTTTGGTCAGGATATGCCTTCTTTATTTTTAATATCAACACCTGACCTTTTTATTTATTTATTTTTTGTTTTTTCATATATTGGATTGAATACAAACATTTAAAAATAATATTTCGGTTAGCTAAACGCCAATTTTTGTCAAGGCATTGCATTTTTACAAACCAACCTAGCCTCGTTGTTTGTTTTGTTTATAAATAATATAGTGCCATGACAAAGGTTGGCATTCAGCCAACTGAAATATTGGTAAAAAGATCTTCATTCAATATAATATATGCCTTTTCATTAAACAATTCTCTAATATCTTGCATATTTTCATTCTAAAATATTCCTTAAAACTTTCTTTAATCTGTAAATTGTTTTTCTTTAATACACACAACTCTTTACAATTTGATTTCATTTAGCTAAATTTGTATATCAACCCTTTGTACATTTATCAATTTTGTTGATATTTTTTCTCTTTTTCATTTAACTAACTTGCATACTAATTATGTTCATATTTCAAATATCTTTCTTTTCTTTCAAAATTTTGTTTATCTTTAAAGTGCAAGTGTCCCTAGGGGGACATAGCGCTCTAAGTCGAAATAAAGAATATAAAGCTTTTTATTATATAAAGATTCAAATATATATTGCTCTATTTTCAGAACTATATTTATTTATATTATTAAAAAATTGACTATTTCTAGATGGAACAAAAATAAACTAAACATTTTTTTAACTTGTTCCGTGATATTTGGCCAACCCAATTTCTTGATAACTCATGAAAAGCCAACCACGAACGCGTTTCGGGCTGTTGGCCCCTAGTCAGCGTGCTGCAGACTATTTATATTATATATTTATGTCACTATATGGCAGCAAACATATTGCCACGTGGAAAATTAGGGAAGACAAATTACGGATTGAATCAACAATTTATTTCAGGCAAGAACAAACTATCAGTGATAAAAAAAAGATAAGCAAAGAGGGAAGTGTACAGAGTAGCAAAATATAAACATAAAAATGATACTGTGTTGATAAAATAATAAATACTTTGCTACATAGCTCCTTCCCTATGGGAGCTGTGACCCACAGCTATCAATTATTGTAGATACTGACATGGATCTGACGTGCTTCTGCCAAGGATTCCATCGAAATCTTGGAACTTTATCCCTAGTACCTTTGCCTCCTTTTTCTTGCGGCGTGAAGAGAGGCTTTGTCGTCGTATCGTCTATAGGGACATCGTGATCTTAAAAGGAAGTCTTGGCTTTGACACATCGGTGGAATCCTGGAGCCAGTCTCCGAAAATGTTTATCATAGCACCCATTGGCCTTTAGGTATTTTCGGCGATCTTCAGTTTGTCTTCCCTAATTTACCCAGCCTCTCCACCAATATTCCACATATAAAATTAGGGAAGATCAACTTCGGGATGAAACAACAATTTATTTCAGGCAAGAACAAACTATCAGTGATAAAACAAAAGATAAGCAAAGAGGGAATGGAACAGAGTAGTAAAATATAAACATAAAAAATGATACTCTGCTAAAAAATAATAAATAATTAGTTACAATATAAATGGTATATGCAAATTTGATTAAAATATATTTTAGTAAACATTTGTTTCACACAGTAACAGGGCAAAATTGTATCAAGTCAATTTTATAAATAGTTACAAAAACCTCCAATAGATGACAGTATTGTGTAAAAGCAAAAATATTCTATTTATTAAATATAATCGATATATATAAATAGTATATCCATTGAATTTCAAATTTATATATTTATATTTTGTGGAAAAATCATATAATGAATTTGTATGAAATACACCTTCGCCAAAATTTTAAGAATATATTTCCACAAAAAAAAATGTTAAAATTATATTGAGAGTAATCAGTTTTTAGAATTTTCAAGAGAAATTTTGTGATTTGAGACCTAAATTAGATAGTAGTTTTAGCAATTTTGATTATGCTAAAATCTGTTATAGAAAGCTTCTTTCCCAAATTAGCAAAAATCTTTGAGAAATTGATTGTCAGAAAAAAATGATGGAATATTTAATTTCCCTGCTGAACTCAAATCGGTTTCTTGAAAGGACGTTCAATGGAAGAGTTCTATTATAAACACCAAATTGTTCCTGCGGAAAAACTGAACAAACTGCTCTTCACCTTATCTACGACTGTCCAAACTTTACAGAAGTGAGACATCGTGTGTTCCCTGATTTAAATGATCTAACTCTTTACATCAGCCACTTTGTGTCTATATAAATTTTATGAACTCTGTCGAATAATACATGTAAATTTTTAAATATTTAATCCTTAGTTCTAATCTTCAAAATTTTGATTTTCAAAACAGAAATAATGTAATATATGTTTCTCTCAAAATATAATATATATTTAAAATATGTATATAATAATGTGTATATAAAATTGTATTTATTATTAAGTTGTTAACGTGATACTCCTGTTGAAGGACTGACAAGTCCGATAGCTTGAAAATAAAAAGTTGCACAAGAAACTTATAGCTCTGGAAGCTTCGTTTATTTTATAATGTTAGTTCTAATTTGTTTGCTGTTTTGTTTTCTCTGTATTAGGCGCAAATATTTCAATATCGTGCCTGGTTGATTAATAAATTAATGAAAATCTGCTATAGAATGATGAATTCTTGTTGATGTCATCATTCACAAAGCACCTCTCTGAAGATTATATTGTCAAGAAGCTCCATGGGACACCTGTCAATCATCCCTGTACCCCGGGGGGGAGGAGGGGGAGGCACAGGTGTGAGGGGATCTTGAAATCTTATCTGCAAATAAGGAAAACGGGACGGTGGCTGACGTCGCTCATCATTATTATCTTTACCTTTGGATAAGTTGTTCTCCCTATAAATACCTCTTGTATATAATTTTATTGGAGAACTAAAAGGTAAATACCCACCTTTATAATAAATTAATTATTCCCAAATTTGCCCTTGCTTTATTTATCTCCGCGACAATATGAACTGTTTAACACACACTCTCTCTCTTTCTAATTTCCAATATGATGCATTGGCACGTCATATGTATTGATAAATTGAAACTATTATAGGCGTTTATGTTTCTTTTAAAAATTGAACAAATATCCACTGCCCTTACTGCAATGATAATTTCCCCCCTAAATTCAGAAGGATATTTTATTTAGTCTCAAAGATGAATCTTTTCGGTTTATATATTTTTGAATATTCAACTGATGAAAGTTTTTTTTTCTTTTTTCCCTACGACCCGTGGTGCAAGCCATGATAATCATTGTGGGTAGAAGTAGGCGACTGCTTTTACTGTAACTGCACCACATGTCTACGCATGTGAAAAGCAGTTCGACTTTGCACTTACAAATGTAACAGAGCCCCGTTTGGTTACTTGCACTCGCTGGTGGGGTTAGACTTTTGCAAGAATCGGAGGCCATTAGAGCATTTTTTCTATCAGAAAAAAGTGCCCAATGTGGGAATCGAACCCTGGCTCGTAGCAGTCGAAAACCAACGGTTTAGACCATCCTTCAACCGACCCCCACTGCTGAAAGTACGAAGGGTTATTGTGTTTAAACTTTGATTTGTTGATGAAGAGAACGACCTGGAACTTTTGTTTCTAGAAAATGGTTCATTAAATGTTTTCACCTCCCATTCCAATGTAGATTAAGTGATTTAACACCCGTTGGTAAAATCTCTTTTCTTTCTTATCTCCACTCAATTATATCAGGATATCAAGCTTGTAGAGCTTGTTGATGGTGTCTGCTGGGGATGAGTCTTCTTCTTTCTTCTCTCATTAGTAGAGGTATTAGTAGAGCTCATCAATGGATGAGTCAAAACGTTGGTATAATGATTTCATGTTATGGACAGGGCAAGTGTCTTGACGTCTTCTAGAGGTGAACTCCCATTTCAACATCAGAAAATTTTAGTTATAGTTTTTCCTCAATAGCTCAGTTGGCACAGCAGAGGACTGTGGATGTATAAACGGTGTTCCGTAGGTTGCTGGTTCAAATCCGGCTCGAGGGACTTTTTTTTAAAATATAAAACTGGATAACTTAATATTCTTAATAACTCAAAAAGTTAACCATATCAGCCATAATTAAACAAAAGTAAAATTATATATTTGTTATATTTTTTTCAGATGACTTCTGATAAAATTCTTTGCTTCTTTTTTGATGAATATATCTAATATAATAATTAATATAGAGAGAGAGTATTACCTCCATGATAGGACACTCACGCACACCTACGTTAGAGGACACATCTCTATAAAGGACACTTTGGCTCTGAAAATAGGTGTTCTTTACAGGAGGTTCTACTGTATATCAAAAGTTTTTTTAGATAGCTTCATTAAAGAGAAAGGAAACTGATTATTTCAACATTTTAAAAATAACAAAAGTAAAATTATGAAAAAACATTTTCTGATCCTGCAACTAAAATTTGCTAATGGCTTGAATCATCAGTAAAATTTTACCTTTGTGAATTTTGTTTCATATTTATCCAGGCTCGAAAAGTGTCCGTGGTTAGCTTTTCTTGATTAATCAAGAATGGGTATTTGACCAATTCTGGAATAATTAAAATCAACGAGAATAGTTGATATTTATTACATTAGATGTCGCAAGCCATCAGCAACTT
>CP092883.1:55795447-55888030 GCA_030710605.1 Cordylochernes scorpioides | reverse complement strand
CCTTATTGGCAAAAATTTTCTGTCACATAATCAAGATGCAGATTTGAATAGTCACCAAGATCTTATTCTTACTCGAATAGATTCAGCCATGAAAACTTAAAGCTTATATTTTCGGGTATCTCCAGTACAAATTATGTATCGATAAATAGAAAATATATAAATATTCTAAGATATATATATATATATATATATTATATATATATTAATAAAATGCAAATTTCATAAGTGGTGTTCGCTGAAAACTTTCGTTACAATGCATCAATTTCGACCAAATTTTCAACATTTATGTAAAACGAGCTGGAGCAGGTTTTGCTTAACATCAAAATATTTTTCCTAACATTAACATGCGTAACTCGGTGTTATCGATTAAATACAAAAAAATTCAACAGAGTTAATTTTATTTATATATAAATACAAAAAAAAATCAACAGAGTTAATTTTTTTACATACTAGTATGTAATTTATTAATAATTTTACTAGTATATATATTACATACTAGTATATATATTTATTAAATAACTATGCCTTTAATAATCAAGTTTAAACACAGCTTTAGTAAGACCACCGGTCTTATACAGATTCACCACAGTAAGAAAGTAAGCATAGAAGGAACTCCTGTACTCCAGGCAGCACAGCACCCAACAACAGCCTACAGGTCCAACGTATGACCAGTGGCCACACCGTGCATACGTCAAGTTCATCAGAACATTCAAACTTTGAATAGAACAAAAGCCCCATTGTTACAATCACTATCCCGAACTATTCACAACCAGTCAGTTGAAATCCCTGACGTACGAAGCCATGTCGATGCTGTTTGGAGTAATTCCTCTGCTCGTCTTGAGCCTGGGCCAGTCAATGCCCATCAGACAGGACACCACTACGCCCCGTGTCACCACTCCCTGGAGTCCCGTGGAGTCCCAGGACCCCCTCGCCCTGCTGGTCCACCGCCCTGTGCTGGTCCTGACTATCCTTGAGTCCGCAGTCCTGGGTGGACTCTCCATCGCCGTCTACATCCAGGTCCGGCGCCGCCGAGGACGGCGGCTCGTGGAGGACCCCTGCTGAGGAGACCGTTCCTCTTCTGACAATCCCCACCAATTGGAACTGAATCAAAATTCTTTTTTTTTTACTTCTCATTCTATATGTTATGTTGTGTAATAAATATTGTGCGTGTTTTTGTATATTCAGACTTTTTACTTGACACTTCATGACATTAGTTGAAAACCTATCTTTCCATATTTAAAGTATGTTTTGAATTTTTTCAGTATATTCTATATATATTAATTAATTAATAAGCATATTTTGGAGATCGAAATTAAAGAAAAAACTTTTTTACTTACAAAAATTTTCAATATTTGCTAGGCTTAATGGCTATTTTCTTCAGTGTTTTTCGGTTTTGGGAAATTTTTAGTTAACCACGCGATGCTTTCACGCATATTAGGAGAGATATTTTTATAAAATACTAGCGGATGTACCCGGCTTCGCCCGGGTTTTACCCGAGTAAAGGTTTGTCTAACGAAAATTTGTTAAAACAATTCTCTATAAACTTATATAAAAAAAAATAATAGATATATTTTGATAATTTGAAACTCGTAAATTTGAATCTATCGATAAAGTGAACATTTTTTCCCGGTCCCTGTGTGCCGTGTCATCCTGAATTTTGTCTTTCCTATTTTCTGCATTACAAAATCATCGTTTTATCTAGTGAACATTTTTTCCCGGTCCCTTGAAAAATACTCGATAAGTTGAATAAAATCAATATTAATTGGTTCCCTCGGTAATTGGAATTTAAAGGAATAGTATCTTTGCCTTGGAATTGTATCATCATTCTTGTTTCAAATAAATTGCCGTGTCATCCTGAATTTTGTCTTTCCTAATTTTCTACATTACAAAATCATCATTTTATCTATTTTTCCAATATATATGTTGTAGATAAATGATAAAACTAACTTTGACTTGTGAGCAATTAATAGGTAGAAAATCTTACTTTTGATAAATAATCTTTAAGATAATAAACTTATTGATAATAAAACTTATATATAAAAAAACTTGTTATCATCGTCGCAATGGGGGCGCTGCTTTCGAGTTAAATCTACAAATCTTCAAATAACTCTAAGGATATTCAAGATATTCAAGAAATTATTTTTCAGAAACTTTCCCCGTACTATACTAAATAACTTCCTAAAGTTTCATGGCGTTCCAATAAGTAGTTTGGTCAGGCATAAAGGACAGACACACACACATACATTCATTTATATATATATATAGATATCACAATAAATGATATTCAACATTCAAATAAAAACAGAGATTTTGGGAAAGACGAACGCTCTGTTCTTCGAAACGTATCATGCAATATATTTCGATACAAGATGTGCCTTTTTTCTGAATATATTGATATGCAATTAAAATAGGCAACATGTTTGTTCAAATAATAGGATAAAACTAAATTTTGTAGGAATAATCATAATTTTGTAGAGTTTATAAAAAAACTTATGAATAACACACACATCCATTATCACATACACACACATATATCATACACAACACACAAGAAAGAAAATACATTGCAACTTTAACAAAATAACTTTTTTTTAAAGTGCAATCATTTTAGAAAGAATGTGAGGAATCATTATTTTTAGTATAATAAAAATATATCTCTTCTCTCAACAAAGATTAATTTGATTTTTTATTGATATTTAGGAGCGTCTCCTCACAAGGTAATTATATGATGGAAATATATTAACACTGAAGTTAAAACTTTAAATCAAATATTACACAAGCAAAAACAGAAAAGCGATAACTGCTACAGCTGCAAGAGAAATCTTGATACTCATACCAGATCATTGATATAAAATATATCTAAATTTTAATATCAGATGGTTTATATAAATAGAACCTTCCTGTAAAGGACAACACCTAATTTCAGAGCCAAAGTGTCCTTTAGGGAGAGGTGCCCTCTTACTGGAAAGTGGCTAAATTGTAAAAATGTTAATTTTGCAAATAAAAACTGTCCTTTATAGAGAGGTGTCCGCTAGCGAAGTGTCCGCTATAGGGAGGTTCTACTGTATATCTACTTTTATATTTGCCTTATTCTGTCTGTTTGTCTGTTTGTCTGAAGCTCACGGATGGGATTTTTCATAACCATCGGTGGTTCAGTGGTAGAATGCTCGCCTGCCACGCGGGCGGCCCGGGTTCGATTCCCGGCCGATGCATTTTTTTTTTTTACAATTTTTAAAACTCATTTATATATTATACAAGAATGACATCCACGGCGCCAATTTATAATTGTAACGAATAGTATTTGAATAAAAGCATTTAATCGGGTAAAACCCGGGCGTTGCCCGGGTCATTCGTATATGATATAAAAAGCCAACAATGAAGAGTGAATGTAATATAAAAAGCCAACAATGAAGAATGAATGTAAGATAAAAAGCCAACAATGAAGAGTGAATGTAATATAAAAAGCCAACAATGAAGAGTGAATGTAATATAAAAAGCCAACAATGAATAGTAAATGTAATATAAAAAGCCAACAATGAAGAATGAATGTAAGATAAAAAGCCAACAATGAAGAGTAAATATAATATAAAAAGCCAACAATGAAGAATGAATGTAAGATAAAAAGCCAACAATGAAGAGTAAATATAATATAAAAAGCCAACAATGAAGAGTGAATGTAAGATAAAAAGCCAACAATGAAGAGTAAATGTAATATAAAAAGCCAACAGAGTGAATGTAAGATAAAAAGCCAACAATGAAGAATGAATGTAAGATAAAAAGCCAACAATGAAGAGTAAATCTCTATATCTCTATCTCTATATTTATATATAAAAGTCAATTTCTGTCTGTCTGTCTGTTTCGCGATAAACTCAAAAACTACTGAACCAATTGGTACCAAATTTTGCATGTCGCTTTTTATAAACCTGAGGAAAATTTTCGGCTGCATTTTGATTAGTATTTTTGGCTATTTCTTTTTTTCATTTGAAGAACTTTTTTTTACCCGGACTAATCCGGAATGGAGTGAATACCTAAATATGGCCATTTTTTAAAGCATCGGTGGTTCAGTGGTAGAATGCTCGCCTGCCACGCGGGCGGCCCGGGTTCGATTCCCAGCCGATGCATTTTTTTTTTACAATTTTTAAAACTCATTTATATTATCAACATATATAGTCACGGCCGTCATGGGTTCTGTCACGGGTGCGCGCGCATCATCATTATGATCATGATCATTATCTAATGATAATAATAATAATAATAATTATTATTATTATTATTATATTATTATTATTATTATCAACATATATAGTCACGACCGTCATGGGCCGGCCGGTTCTGTCACGGGTGCGCGCGCATCATCATTATGATCATTATCATTATTATTATATTATTATTATTATCCATCCATCAACATATATAGTCACGACCGTCATGGGCCGGCCGGTTCTGTCACGGATGCGCGCGCACAGGGAGGTCACGTGCTCGCCGGCAGCCAACGGGCGCGCGCCGCCGGCATTACGTCATAGATTATAAACACAAGGTAATAAGGCCAAATAAAAAAATAGCGTGTGATAAGGCACAATTTGGATTATCTACTTATATAATTGCCTTATTCTCTCTGTGTGAAGTTCGCTGTGTGAAGTTCACGGATAGATTTTGGTCAGAATGGATAAAATAAAAAAAGTGTCAAGGGATGGGAATTGAACCCACGACCTTCCGCTTACCGGGCAGATGCCATCACCACTAGGCTACCCTGGACATATTTTCCGTTCACATTTTTATTTTTATATTTCAAGACACACACAGTTTGGGGCGGGACGTTTCACAAGAGAGACATCCACGGCGCCAATTTATAATTGTAATGAATAGTATTTTAATTAAAACATTTTAAAAATATATACGCACTCGGGTAAAACCCGGGCGTTGCCTGGGCCATTCGTCTAGTATGTATATAAACGCTTTTTGTATATTTTCAAAAGTATTTATTTTCCTGATGCTATTCTTCTATCCATTATAATAAAATAATTCGGAAGATTTGTAAATGAAGTATCATATCTTGTTTAGAATTTTATAGTAATTCTACGAGTGCAAATGTAATATTGCTCTAGGTATTGGACAGGGATCTGCTACCTCAATCTAATGAGAATTTTTATTCTACAATCCTCTTATTAATATAGAGTAGTTTCAATTTGTTGTTTTCCATTTTTGACTCTTCAAAATAAAAATATAACACATATGACATAGACTTGTAAAGTAATAACTTTATTGCAGCTAGTACATATTGATACTGTACAGAATAATTTAAGGACGTCTGAACACTGGAGATGAGATGATAGACTTAGTGGATTCCACCCAGTCCAAGACCGATGGGACCAACCAGACCCAGGCCACCAAGACCGATGCCCTTGCCGAGGCCGACTCCACCAAGACCGAGGCCGACACCTCCAAGACCGATGCCGCCGATGGGTCCGGACACAACTCCGCCGACAAGAGGAGCGGAAGCCACACGGCCGATGCCGACTCCCTTCAGGCCGATTCCTCCGATGCCGCCAAGACCAATTCCTCCAATGCTACCAAGACCAACGCCGCCCAGGCCAATGCCACCGATGGGACCGGAGACAACTCCGCCGACAAGAGGAGCACCAATGCCGACTCCCTTCAGGCCAATTCCTCCGATGCCACCAAGACCAACGCCGCCCAGACCAATACCACCCAGACCGATACCGCCGTAGCCTCCCAGACCAACAGGTCCCCAGAGAGGAGCCTTCTGGTTGTCCAGGTTGACGTTGACAGAGGCGTCCCTGGTGACACCGAGGCCGAGGCCGACGGCAAGAGACCCGGTGGCCAGGCCGAGGAGGAGAAGGGCAACGAGCTGCATCTGGACAACACAAACAATAAAATTATAAAATTAATATTTTTCATAAACACAATTTGAAAAATACATATCAAGACAAAAGTTATAATATTGATTCTTGATTAGATCAATTTACACACCTCAAATCCATGTCTCAAGAGATTTTTCAAAAGAACCTTCTAATGAAATAATATCTATTGAGATATTGTGTGTCCAATGTCCTTCACATATTTATATACTCAGTTGGAGTTACTAATATTATCAATCACATGTTTTCTGTTTATTGAATTCAGAGATGATTTGAAAGATAGTATGCTATCATTGTATAGACTGTACACTAGAAGGAATGTTGGGCGAAATCAAAACAACGCTCACAAGAATACCTTAGTCCTCAGAAAAATTTTGACGTGTTATAATAAGAAATAATTTAATCAATAAAGGCTCATTTTTTAAATAAACATTATACATTTCAATATATATATATATAATTTATATATATACACTAATACCTCGCTTTGCGTCGTTTCGTTTTGCGTTTTTTTCGAAGTTGCGTCGCTGTTTAATTTTTATTTATTTTAACTATGCGTCATTATATTTTCGAAGTTGCGTTGTTTTGGATTCGATTCTTTACTTAAAAAAAAATTCTTTCCTAAAATATGGCAACACCTTTGTTTTCGATTGCGCCTTCACATATTTTCACTTTGCGTCGTTTCAATTTGCGTCGTGTTTTTTTGGAACGTAACCCCGACACAAAGCGAGGTATTGGTGTATATTATATAATACACAAAAGCCTCTTTATTAAGACATATTTTTAAAAATATATTTATATTTATGGAGGCTACTAAAAAGCAACCAAAAATAAACGATAATTTATTGTTAGCTGTTTTTGTTGAAATTTGAAATAAATTTTATATATAAACTATATATCTTATACCTTATAACCTACATCCATACGGACAAGGCACCTCAGTTGGCCGGTATTGTGATCAGGGTGCATGGTCCCATCTGATCCATGGAAAAACACCATCATCACCTTATAACTTATATCCATATGGACAAGGCGCCTCAGTTGGCCGGTATTGTTATCAAGGTGCATGAACCCATCTGATCAATGGACAAACACAATCATCACCTTATAACTCATGTCCATACGGACAAGGCATCTCAGTTGACCAGTATTTTGATCAGGGTGTATGGACCCATCTGATTCATGGACAAGACACCACCACCACCTGAGTTGTCCGGTATTGTGATCAGGGTTTATGGACCCATCTGATCCATGGACAAGACACCACCACCACCTCAGTTGACCAGTATTGTGATCAGAGTGTATGAACCCATCTGATCCATGGACAAGACACCACCACCACCTCAATTGGCCGGTATTGTGATCAGGGTGCATGAACCCATCAGATCCATGTACAAGACACCACCACCACCTCAGTTGGCTGGTATTGTGATCAGGGTGCATGGACCCATCAGATCCATGGACAAGACACCACCACCACCTCAGTTGGCTGGTATTGTGATCAGGGTGCATGGACCCATCAGATCCATGGACAAGACACCACCTCAATTAGCCGGTATTGTGATCGGGGTGCATGAACCCATCAGATCCATGGACAAGACACCACCACCACCTCAATTGGCCGGTATTGTGATCAGAGTGCATGAACCCATCAGATCCATGGACAAGACACCACCACCACCTCAGTTGGCTGGTATTGTGATCAGAGTGTATGAACCCATCTGATCCATGGAAAGACACCACCACGACCTCAATTGGCCGGTATTGAGATCAGGGTGCATGAACCCATCAGATCCATGGACAAGACACCACCACCACCTCAGTTGGCTGGTATTGTGATCAGGGTGCATGGACCCATCAGATCCATGGACAAGACACCACCACCACCTCAGTTGGCTGGTATTGTGATCAGGGTGCATGGACCCATCAGATCCATGGACAAGACACCACCACCACCTCAATTGGCTGGTATTGTGATCAGGGTGCATGAACCCATCAGATCCATGGACATGATACCACCACCACCTCAGTTGGCTGGTATTGTGATCAGGGTGCATTGACCGAACTGATCCATGGACAAGACACCACCACCACCTCAGTTGGCCGGTATTGTGATCAAGGTGTATGGACCCATCTGATCCATGGAGAAACACCATCATCACCTTATATCCTATATCCATACGGACAAGGCATCTCAGTTGGCCAGTATTGTGATCAGGGTGCACGGACCCATCTGATCCATGGACAAACACAATCATCACCTTATAACTTATATCCATATGGACAAGGCACCTCAGTTGGCCGGTATTGTGATCAGGGTGCATGGACCCATCTGATCTGATCCATGGACAAGGCGCCACCACCACCTCAATTGGCCGGTATTGTGATCAGGGTGCATGGATCCATCTGATCCATGGACAAGACACTACCACCACCTTTTAACCTATATACACTGCGTGACATCGAAAATGGAACACCAAGAAATAGTGGCCAGAAAATTATGCAAATTTCAGGGTAGACGCGCCTAACCGAGTTATGCAAATGATGTAAAATGCGCAGCTCTCGTGCGCACATGGAGTAAGATATAAGGGAAGGAACTTGCAGAAAGGACAGTATTCGTGTCGTTATTTCTTCAAGGAAAATCATTGTAGAAATTTTGTTCTTGTGTCAAAAGACACGTGTAATAACAGAGTATGCCAGGTCATCGTAAACGGAGGCAGTTCAAGCAGACAGACGCTTTTACGAGGGGCATGGTGATCGGACTGAAAAGGGCAGGTTGGTCCATACGTCAAAACGCACCTGATACACACCTTGGTGCGTCCACGGTGCACCGACTGTGGAGAAGATGGTTGGAACAAGGAAATGTGGCAATATATAGGAATGTCGGTGCAACCAGAGTGACGTCGGCACGTGTGGATCGGCGTATCCTTCGACAAGCAGTGGCGGCCCCACAAGCCACTTGTACCGCCATCCTGCAACATGTGCAAGACACCCTAGATCATTCCATCTCGACCAGAACCGTCGATTGGTTGCTAATGGCTTGCACTCATGCCGTCCGCTAAGAAGACTGCCATTGACCCCACCGAATAGGCGCCAACGTTTGGAATGGTGCCGGGCTAGATCGACGTGGATGACGGAATGGCACAGGGTCGTGTTCTCAGATGAGTCGCGTTTCTGCTTGTCCAGTGATAGTCGCCGTGTACGCGTGTGGCGTCGACGTGGAGAAAGGTCCAATCCGGCAGCAATTGTGGAACGCCCCACCGTGCGACAACGTGGAATCAAGGTTTGGGGCGCAATCGCGTATGATTCCAGGTCACCTTTACTTCGTATTCAGGGCACTATGACGGCCCAACGATACGTTGATGATGTGCTGCGACCGGTGACACTCCCCTACCTTCAGGGGGTACCCAATGCCCTTTATCAGCAGGATAACGCCCGACCGCACACTGCTCGCATTAGCCAACAAGCTCTGCAAGATGTACAGATGCTTCCCTGGCCACCGTACTCTCCTGATCTCTCACCAATCGAGCACGTCTGGGACATCATTGGACGCCGTTTGCATGCCTTGCCACAGCCGCGTTCAGAAGACGAACTGTGGCAAATGGTTGAGAGGGAATGGAGAGCCATCCCTCAGGACGCCATCCGTACTCTGATTGACTCTCTACCTAGACGTGTTGCTGCGTGCATCGCCGTCCGCGGTGGTCCTACTTGCTACTAAGCCGACGCCGTTCTCGCTCTGTATTATGACTATCATTTTGAAATAAAGATCACTTATTGTTCGTCCCTGTCTCTCTCTGTCTGCCGAGTTTCATCACTTTCTGGCCACTATTTCTTGGTGTTCCATTTTCAATGTCACGCAGTGTATATTATAAGATATTCCCGCTAGAGGTCAAACATATGATATTTTGTGAATTTATATACTCTAATTGAAGAGGATATCTTAATATTAAGCTATATAATATTATTCCGAATAAATTATAGCTATAAATCTACATGTTCCCATAGACTTTGTAAATTCGAATTTCTTTATCATATTCTTCTTACATTCCTTTTATGTATCTCTTGAAGGAATCTGTTTATAAGAATAAATGCCTTAATAAAATTATTTATTAATATATGGCAATAACGCGCCATCTATATGATACAAATGAAAACACCAAAACGCGAATTTTTCTTTTCACAAAAAAATCAAACTTCTATTGTCCTCACTGCGATGAAAAAATATTGGAAGGGTTTGGCTCATCAGTGGTGAATCCTCCCAGCGGTTTCGCCAATTTAATCTACCAGACCGCTTCTTTAGAGCTCTAATACTGTATTGGATCATTCTGCTTTTATATGCTACATTGAAAGGTAGAATCTTATAAATGGTATTTGAGAAAACTATTGACATAAGCTTTTAGGACAGTAGATTTACATTCAAAATAAGTATTGATTGATTGATATAATATTGTGTAAATATAGCCTTTATAGAATAGGTTAATTCTCATAAGTCGGTGGCCGGTGATATATACCGTCAATATCCGACAGCCATGAACTGGGATCGAATCTCGCATTAGACACTTTTTTATATGTGAAGAACCTGTACATATTATTCATTGTAAATATCATAACCTTTGAAAATTCGAAACTATTTTAGACGCGTAAGATTCTTTTTGAAATTAAACAATTTAAATAGTTTTGAAATTTCATAACAGATGGCACGCTAGTGCATCATAACATAAGCTATGTTGTTCTTTTTGAGCGGAACCTAATAAAGTTATTTTTGAACAGGTTATTACTCTCTCATGAGATCTTGGCATATATATTTTAATAAAGAAATATAAAACTGTTTTAATTCTTCAATTTGAAATAATTTTAACTTATTTATAATTTTATGAAAGAGAAAATTAAATATTGACTGAAAGAGAGATTGATGGTTACGTCACCTACCTTAGGTTGAGCTGAGGATGTATGATCCGGTGTCCGATGGTGGCGGTATATATGGGATACTGGGCGGAGTTCAAGGACCACGGAACTGGTAAACTCTCTTCTCTCCCTAATTGACATGTTTGATCTTCCTTTGTTGATATTAATCAGGCTTAATTCAACATCTCGTATAGTTATCATTGATTTATGCAATGGTAAAACATTCTCTGCTATGTAAATTGTATCTCATTATATGTTTCAATTTCAAAATGAGAAACTGATCCATATTTATCATTTCTACCCGGACAGTTGGCGACTTTTGTCCGTTCCAGGAGTCCAGAGTGCATAAAATTCCGCCTTTGCCGGTCCCAAGCCCGTATGAAAAAGAAGGAGGGGGAGCAGTAACAAGCTCACTAAAAACCTGGGCTCAGCTGGCTTGGCTGATAGTACCCTGTAAGGGCTCTTAATCCAGGGATACAGAATGAGCAGCGTTTGTACTCCATGTTAGGAGCGGCTGCATATGGTGTCTGTTCCTCATGTCAGAGGCGGCCATTTCTTTTGGAGCTAAGTAGGCCTGCCACTGAATAGTGCTCCCAGACTTAATGACAAAGGCAGACGCATTCTACTTCACCCAGTCATAATGGTTGTCAAACAAGCTTGATACTCTAATATGGTTGAGTAGAGATAAGAAAGAAGAAGAAGAAGAAAGAGTGCATATGAAAGAAAGATATATTAACAGCTATAGAGCCGCCTGTCCAAAATTATTCAGCAACGTACAATCTTCAAACCAGATATCGCAGTTGTAATGCCGTTCTCACCAATTCCGTGAGCTTTCACAATCTGTGGAATCATCTAAAACAAACGGTCAGATCTTCCAGCCCTAATGCCATCTTGATAAATTCTTTAAGCATTTGCAGAGTGCGGCCTATAAAACAAGAGGTCATTACCTTACAGCCCTGATGCCGCCCAGATCAAAATTTGGAGTCCTTTCCTCTTCTCCTTTACAACGTGTAGTATCTGAAACAAATGGCCTGGTCTTGCAACCGTAGTAAACTCTACCGGTAAACTCTCTTCTTTCCCTAATTGACATGTTTGATCTTCCTTTGTTGATATCAATCAGGCTTAATTTAACATCTCGTATAGCTATCATTGATTTATGGATTTGGTAAAATATTCTCTGCTATGTAAATTGATCACATTATAAATTTTTATTTCAAAATGAGAATTCTATCAGAGTTTTAAAATTATCAACCGGTGTTTTGGGGACCCAATTTCGTTATTTTTAATGTAAATAGCTGCTCGTATAGCAGAACCTCCCTGTAAAGGACACTTAATTGCAGAGCCAAAGTTCCCTTTAGGGAGAGATGTCCGCCTACCAGATAATTGTTAAATGGTAAAAATGGTTATTTTGCAAATGAAAACTGTCTTTTGTGGAAGGGTGTCCGTAAAGGGAGGTTAAATTCTATATTATAAGTTTTATAACAAGACTTTATAGAGATTGCTTCAGTAAAATATTGTTTTAATATTAATCTAATTATCATCCTTCTCCTCCCTTGGTATACGCGGTACAAGAATATGATAATCATGGTGGGTAGAAGTTGGCGACTGCTTCATATAATAGCACTAAATGTTTACATATATAGAAAGCAGTTCAAATTTTGCACTTACAAATGTTAAAATACAAACATTAGGCCTACAGTGAAAGGTTTCTTGTTAACAAATCATTTATTTATAAATATCTCAAGCTTTCGGGCAAGAAAGCCCTTCTACGGGAAAACTATTTACATTGACTCGCCAATAGAAGAAGAATTAAAATTAAATAAAATGCTTTGGGTGTTTACAGTTATTTGAATGAAGGATCAGCGCGGGCCTCAATTGCGAGTTTGTCTTTCCTAATTGTCTACATGACATTCAATGGAGATGCTGGGTAGATTTGGAAAGACAACACTGAAGATAACGGTGAATACTTTGAGGTGTTGTGATCTACATTTTAATCTATTGACGCCAGGATATTGCCGCTGTATTAAAGACAAGACTACCCTCCAAGATAAAGATGTCCCTATAGACGGTACAACGACAAAGCTGCTCTTCACGCCGCAAGAAATAGGACGTAAATGTACTAGGGACAAAGTTCCAAGACTTTCGAGGGAATCCTCGACAAAAGCACGTCCGATCCATGTCAGTATTAAAAAGATTTACTAGCAGTGAGTCACAGCTCCCATAGGGAAGGAGCTATGTAGTGAATATTGTATATTTAATACTATGTATACTTATTTTATGCTTGTATTTTTATAAATTTTAGTTTGTACCTGTGCATAAAATAAATTGCTGTTTCATCCTTAGGTTTGTCTTCCCTAATTTTTTACATGACAATTTTACGGACAATCAACTATCTAGACGTCCTCTAGCGGTGACCTCCCATATTACAACGTTATTAAATCTTTTTAGGTCAACTTATTAAATCACTCGATTGCTCAGTTGGCAGAGCGGAGGACTGTAGATGTTTCAACGGTGATCCTTAGGTCGCTGGTTTTAATCCGGCTCGAGGGACTTTTTTTTTTTGTTAAATTGAAAAAAAAAAAAAACGAATGAACTAAATAAATATTGTGAAAAATAGTACAAATGTGATATTTTACTGGGATAAGGTGCAAATTATGAAAGAGGCATCTCCTTATCATACAACTGATTAATCAATAATGGGTATTTGGCCAATTCTGGAATAATTAAAAATCAACAAGAATAGTTAATATTTATTCCGATAGATGGCGCAAACAATCAGAAAATTTCAGTTGCATGATAAGGAGATGCCTTTTTCATAAATAAATATTATTATATGAATATGAAACAAATTGACAAAGTTACAATTTTACTGATGATGCAAGCCATTAGCAACTTTTCGTTGCACGATCAGAAAATGTTTTTTTTTCTTAATTTTACTTTTGTTATTTTTTAAATGTTGAAATAATAAGCTTCATGTTTCTTTAATGACGCTATCTAAAACACTTTAAATATACAGTGGAATCTCTCTGTAAAGGACACCTAGTTTCAGAGAGAGGTGTCTTCTTAACGGAGTGTTGCTAAATAGTAAAAAGGGTATTTTTGTAAATGAAAACTGTCCTTTATAGAGAGGTGTCTTCTAGCGTGAGTGTCCTATCATGGAGGTTCTACTCTCTCACTATATATAAATTATTATATTAGATATATTCATCAAAAAAGAAGCAAAGAATTTTATCAAAAGTCATCTGAAAATAATATAACAAATATATAATTTTACTTTTGTTATATTATGGTTGACTCTTTGAGATATTGAGAATATTAAGTTATCTAATTTAAAATATAAAAAAAAGTCCCTCGAGCCGGATTTGAACCAGCAACCTAAGGAACACCGTTTATACATCCACAGTCCTCTGCTGTGCCAACTGAGCTATTGAGGAAAAACTATAACTAAAATCCTCTGATGTTGAAATGGGAGGTCACCTCTAGAGGGCGTCTAGATACTTGGCTGTCCATAACATGAAATCATTATACCAACGTATTGACTCATCCATTGATGAGCTCTACTAATACCTCTACTAATGAGAGAAGAAAGAAGAAGAAGACTTATCCCCAGCAGACACCATCAACAAGCTCTACAAGCTTGATTACTGATATGATTGAGTGGAGATAAGAAAGAAAAAGACACATCCCCAGCAGACACCATCAACAAGCTCTACAAGCTTGATACCCTAATATGATTGAGTGGAGATAAGAAAGAAGAAGACACATCCCCAGCAGACACCATCAACAACCTCTACAAGCTTGATATCATGATATGATTGAGTGGAGATAAGAAAGAAGAAAACACATCCCCAGCAGACACCATCAACAAGCTCTACAAGCTTGATATCCTGATATGATTGAGTGGAGATAAGAAAGAAAAAGACACATCCCCAGCAGACACCATCAACAAGCTCTACAAGCTTGATACCCTAATATGATTGAGTGGAGATAAGAGAGAAGAAGACACATCCCCAGCAGACACCATCAACAAGCTCTACAAGCTTGATACCCTAATATGATTGAGTGGAGATAAGAAAGAAGAAGACACATCCCCAGCAGACACCATCAACAAGCTCTACAAGCTTGATACCCTAATATGATTGAGTGGAGATAAGAAAGAAGAAGACACATCCCCAGCAGACACCATCAACAAGCTCTACAAGCTTGATACCCTAATATGATTGAGTGGAGATAAGGAAGAAGAAGACACATCCCCAGCAGACACCATCAACAACCTCTACAAGCTTGATATCCTGATATGATTGAGTGGAGATAAGAAAGAAAAAGAGATTTTACCAACGTGTGTTCAATCACTTAATCTACATTGGAATGGAAGATGAAACAATTCATGAACCATTTTCTAGAAACAAAAGTTCCAGGTCGTTTTCTTCATCAATAAATCAAAGCTAAGCACAATAACTCTTCGTATTTTCACACACACACACACACACACACAGCAGTTAGGGTGAGTGGAAGGATGGTCTAAACCGTTGGTTTTCGACCGCTAAAACCTGGGTTCGATTCCCGCATTGGGCACTTTTTTCTGATAAAAAAAATTCTCTAATGGCCTCCGATTCTTGCAAAAGTCTAACCCCACCAGCGAGTGCAAGTAACCAAACGGGGCTCTGTTACATTTGTAAATGCAAAGTCGAACTGCTTTTCACATGCGTAGACACGTGGTGCAGTTAGATTAAAAGCAGTCGCCTACTTCTACCCACAATGATTATCATGGCTTGCACCACGTGTACTAGGGATAAGAAAAAATTCATCAGTTAAATATTCAAAAATATATAAACCGAAAAGATTCATCTTTGAGACTAAATAAAATATCCTTCTGAATTTAGGGGGGAAATTATCATTGCAGTAAGGGCAGTGGATATTTGTTTAATTTTTAAAAGAAACATAAACGCCTATTATAGTTTCAATTTATCAATACAGATGGCGTGCCAATGCATGATATTGGAAATTAGAAAGAGAGAGAGTGTGTGTTAAACAGTTCATATTGTCGCGGAGATAAATAAAGCAAGGGCAAATTTGGGAATAATTAATTTATTATAAAGGTGGGTATTTACCTTTCAGTTCTCCAATAAAATTATATACAAGAGGTATTTATAGGGAGAACAACTTATCCCAAGGTAAAGATAATAATGATGAGCGACGTCAGCCACCGTCCCGTTTTCCTTATTTGCAGATAAGATTTCAAGATCCCCTCACACCTGTGCCTCCCCCCCCTCCCCCCCGGGGTACAGGGATGATTGACAGGTGTCCCATGGAGCTTCTTGACAATATAATCTTCAGAGAGGTGCTTTGTGAATGATGACATCAACAAGAATTCATCATTCTATAGCAGATTTTCATTAATTTATTAATCAACCAGGCACGATATTGAAATATTTGCGCCTAATACAGAGAAAACAAAACAGCAAACAAATTAGAACTAACATTATAAAATAAACGAAGCTTCCAGAGCTATAAGTTTCTTGTGCAACTTTTTATTTTCAAGCTATCGGACTTGTCAGTCCTTCAACAGGAGTATCACGTTAACAACTTAATAATAAATACAATTTTATATACACATTATTATATACATATTTTAAATATATATTATATTTTGAGAGAAACATATATTACATTATTTCTGTTTGAAAATCAAAATTTTGAAGATTAGAACTAAGGATTAAATATTTAAAAATTTACATGTATTATTCGACAGAGTTCATAAAATTTATATAGACAAAGTGGCTGATGTAAAAGAGTTATATCATTTAAATCAGGGAACACACGATGTCTCACTTCTGTAAAGTTTGGACAGTCGTAGATAAGGTGAAGAGCAGTTTGTTCAGTTTCTCCGCGGGAACAATTTGGTGTTTCTGATAGATCTCTTCTATTGAACGTCCTTTCAAGAAACCGATTTGTGTTCAGCATGGGAATTAAATATTCCATCATTTTTTTCTGACAATCAATTTCTCAAAGATTTTTGCTAATTTTGGAAAGAATCTTTCTATAACAGATTTTCGCATAATCAAAATTGCTAAAATTACAATCTAATTTAGGTTTCAAATCACAAAATTTCTCTTGAAAATTTTAAAGTTATGTAAATTTTCATATAATTTTAACATTTTTTTTTTGTGGAAATATATTCTTAAAATTTTGGCGAAGGTGTATTTCAAACATATTCATTATATGATTTTTCCACAAAATATAAATATATAAAATTTGAAATTGATCGTATATATTATTTATTTATATAAAATATATTTGATAAATAGAATCTTTTTGCTTTTACACAATACTGTCATCTATTGGAAGTATTTGTAATTATTTATAAAATTGATTTGCTTACTCACAATATTTGTCTGTTACTAGAACAAATGTTTGCTAAAATATATTTTTATCAAATTTGCATATACCATTTATATTGATATGTTTGCTGCCATATAGTGATATAAATATATAATTGTATAATGAATCAAAAGTTTTTATGAAGGAGTATCTTTTATTATATTTGTGCAAGCTTTCGAACTTTGCAGTTCTTCCACAGGCATGGATAGCACAGGGTAGTATTTCTGTGCTATACATGCCTGTGGAAGAACTGCAAAGTTTGAAAGCTTGCACAAATATAATAAAAGATACTCCTTCGTAAAAACTTTTGATTCGTTATACACTTATACCAATTGTACGGAGTTTACCTGTAGAAAAAAAAATAAATATATAATATAAATATTCTGCAGCACGCTGACGAGGGCCAACAGCCCGAAACACGTTCCTGGTTGACTTTTCTTGATTTACATAGTGTTATCAATAATTTCCAGGAATGCTAAATATTTTTTAAAATACAAAAGTATAATAAAGTTTTATTTTAAATTTCCCAAAATATAATCACCGTCACTATCTATACACTTGTTTCAAATTTTTTTTCCAGATAACAAAACACCTCTGAAAATCCTCATCTTTCAGGTTTTTCAAAATATACTTCGTATTCTCCTTTATTTAAGATATTTAGTCAAATCGACGTCTTTTTAATACTTTTTTAATTTTAGGGTAAAGGAAAAAGTCTTTGGGAACAAGGTCAGGAGAATAGGGTGGGTGGGGTAGTAAAGCAATTCCGTGTTTAGCCAAAAAAAGTTGTACAGTGACGGCCGTATGTGGCCGTGCGTTGTCATGTTGCAAGAGCTAATTTTTTTTATCCCATTTTTCTGGTCGTTTCTGACGCACAGCCTCCCTTAAACGGCGCAATACATCAAGATAGTAATGCTGATTAATGGTCTGACCCTCGAAAACGAATTCATTGTGTACCAATCCCTTTACAATAAAGAAAGTGATAAGAAGACACTTAAGTTTCGATTTGATCATCCTTGCTTTCTTGAATCTTGGTTCTCAAGGCTCTAGCCACTGGCTTGATTGCTTCTTAGTCTCGGGATCATATTCGTACACCCATGTTTTATCTCCTGTGATAACATTTTTGAGCCAATGGGGATTAGAATTAAACATTTCGACCATTTTTTGTACGTTTCTTTGCGATGCTTTTTCTGTTCATTCGTTAAGAGATATGGGACAAATTCAGCCGGGGATCGTTCAAGATGCAGATCATTCTTTTTTGATGGTTTGGCATGCTCCAAAAGAGATATCCAAGTCTTCTGATAGCTCTCTGATAGTTATTCTTGGGTTTTCTTTGATCGATGACTTGATTTTGAGAGCATTTTCGGGGTTTCTTATCGATAAAGGTCTGCCAGTGTGTAGATCATCCTTGACGCTTGTTAGACCACCTTTAAATCGTCCAAACCAATCAAATGTCCTCGATTGTGATAGGGCATCTTATTTTAAAGCCTGCTTCAACATTTGAAATGATTCTGAAGCTGTTTTCCCTAATTTAAAGCAAAACTCTATGCAGACTCGCTGTTTTTCATAACAGTCAATACTGAAGTTAGAAAATGTTCTGAAATACTCGAGCTTATAAATTCGAAAAAACGTGAGCGCGTGCGACTGTGCGATCAATTTTTTTTCTACGTGTTGCAATTTTTTTTTAATCTCTAAGGTCCTTATAAAATTATTTCATTATTTTGAATATTTTACGTGATCCAGTCATATTCCTGGAAATTATTGATCACACGTTATATCAAGAAATTGGATTGGCCAAATATAACGGAACAAGTTAAATAAATGTTTAGTTTATTTTTGTTCCATCTAAAAATGGTTATGTGAGCACGGTCAGGATATGCCTTTTTTATTTCTAATAATATAAATGGATCTGAAAATAGAGCAATCTATATTTGAATATTTATATAATAAAAAGGCATATATTAGATTGAAAAAAACAAATTTTTTTAAATCAATATTTCAGTTGGCTGAACGCCAACCTTTGTCAAGGCATTATCTATCTATATATATATATGTATATATATCTACATATATATATATAACTAGACCTATGACCCGGCTTCGGCCGAGAATTCCCCCGATTTCAATTTCCTTCATACTGAAAGTACATCAATAATAAATATTAGAAGTGCCATAGAATAGCAGAAGTACAGCAGAATACAGAAGTAACACATAAACTAAAGGAAAAAAGTGGGTGTGATGGCAAAAATTGTATTATATTAGTGTTTAGGTATTTGATTTAATTAATACAGTTGATATAATAATATATATTTATATTATATATAATATAAATGAGTTTTAAAAATTGTAAAAAAAAAGCCCAGGCCGCCCGCGTGGCAGGCGAGCATTCTACCACTGAACCACCGATGCTTATAAAAAATGGCCATATTTGGGTATTCATTCCATTCCGGATTACTCCGCGTGAAAAAAAGTTCTTCAAATGAAAAAAAGAAATAGCCAAAAATACTAATCAAAATGTAGCCGAACATTTTCCTCAGGTGTATAAAAAGCGACATGCAAAATTTGGTACCAATTGGTTCAGTAGTTTTTGAGTTTTTCGCGAAACAGACAGACATTGACTTTTATATATAGAGAGATTGAATGTCTGTCTGTCTGTACTCTATAGATTCAAAAACCATACATCCAACCGCCGTGAAATTTTTGGATACTATAAGGTATATCCCCGGGAAGTGTTTGAAAAATAATTTCTTGAATATCTTGAATATCCTTAGAGTTATTTGCAGATTTAACCCGAAAGCAGCGCCCCCATTGCGACGATGGTAACAAGTTTTTTTTATCTATAAGTTTTATTATCACTAAGTTTATTATCTTAAATATTATTTATCAAAAGTAAGATTTCTACCTATTAATTGCGCACAAGTCAAAGTTAGTTATCGAGTATATTTTTAAAGGGACCAGGAAAAAATGTTCACTAGATAAAACGATTATTTTGCAATGTAGAAAATTAGGAAAGACAATATTCAGGATGACACGGCAATTTATTTGAGACAAGAATAATGATACAATTCCAAGGCAAGATGCTATTCCTTTAACTTCCAATTACCGAGGGAACCAATTAATATTGATTTTATTTAACTTATCGAATATTTTTCAAGGGACAGGGAAATAATGTTCACTTTATCGAGAGATTCAAATTTACGAGTTTCAAATTATCAAAATATATATATTTTTAAATAAGTTTATAGAGAATTGTTTTAACAAATGTTCGTTAGACAAACCTTGACTCGGGTAAAACCCGGGCGAAGCCGGGTACATCCGCTAGTATTTCATATAAACAAAGCAAACAGCTAGGCTGGATTTGTTTATAAAAATGTAATGCTTTGACAAAAGTTGGCGTTTAGCCAACCGAAATATTGTTTTAAAATATTTTTATTCAATCCAATATATGACTTTTTATTACCTAAAATATTTTGAAGAGTTATATAATGGGGAAATTTATTAAATTGAAATACATGAAATAGTGTTTTACAAACTGTCATTATAAAAATATATTTTTGATATTTGACTTATTCGATGTACAAACCACTTTGACATGTATAGGTATATAAACTTTGAAATAAATAACCAAGGCCAACTCTTTAATTATTTTCTACATATACACATATATAACAAAATATTATTATATAACAAGAAATAGAATCGCCTGACATCATCTTGAAGAAGGTATAAAAGTTTACAAAGACGAGTTTGCCGAAGCTTGCCGAATTTACAACATTAATAAAAGAAACTAGTCGCCGATAACTTTTATTCCTTCTCTACAAGATAATATTATATATAACTATATAAAAAATAAGAAATATATATAAAAGGTCAGGTGTTGATATTAAAAACAATATAAATACATATATCCTGACCGTTCACACTAACATTTTAGATGGTATAGCGCCATCTAGTGGAACAAAAATCAACCAAACGTTGATTCAGGCTTGTTCAATGATATTTTGGACATTAGCTGACGAGGGCCAACAACCCGAAACGAGTAGGTATTTGGCCCTTATTGATTTATGAATAAAATGAGTTGGCCAAAAAAAATATCATAGAACAAACTTAAATCAAAGTTCAATTGTTTTAGTTCCACTAGATCTCGCTCTGCCATCTAATATTCTCATATGAGCATTCTAAGGATATGTCTTTTTTTGTTTTCAATACAACTATATGTTGATGGAAAATTTTCCGAGAGGAAATTGATCCATAGAAGCATAGGGCGCCTCTCCCGTCAAAATAAGCGTCAAACCCTGACGCCATCTATTGACAGTCGCCGCAACTAGCGGCCTCGGGTCGGTGACAAAGCCACAACAACAGCTTTGGCAAACTGAGATGCATCCACCTAGAGACCATGGTTTCGGGTTAATGGCCCTCATCAGTCTAGGCCGGACTTTATTCCATGATATCCACACGGGATCTAATGGAATCCTCACAATCTACCAAAGAGGTCTCTAGGTGGACGCTTCTCAGTTTGCCAAAGCTGGTGTTGTGGCTTTGTCCCCGACCCGAGGCCGCTAGTTGCGGCGACGGTCAATAGATGGCGTCAGGTTTTGACGTTTATTTTGACGGGAGAAGCGCCCTATGCTTCTATGGAACTATATGTTGTTGTTGATTATTCCTCAAGTCGTTCAAACGATCTCCATTAGGTCCGATTGTCTCATCTTTTCTATTATAACAATGTTTATATTGGTTTAGAGTGTTTACTTCTCTGATCTTCTTATTTGTTAACATTCATACATATACAAATATTAATAAGTTTACTTTAATGTTTTACCAGAAACATGAGGAAGTCAAAGTATACGCATTAGGGACTAAGATTTAGCGTTATCTCTTTAATTCATAAAATGGGTTCAAATGACCTGTCTTAAAGATTGAAATTGCGAAGATGACGCAACTTGGTAATGTCCCTTATTGGAAAAATTTTCTGTGACATAATCAAGATGCAGATTTGAATAGTCACCAAGATCTTATTCTTACTCGAATAGATTCAGTCATGAAAACTTAAAGCTTATATTTTCGGGTATCTCCGTTACAAATTATGTATTGATAAATATGACATATATAAATATTCTAAGATATTTATAATAACTATGCCTTCAATAATCAAGTTTAAACACAGCTTTAGTAAGACCACCGGTCTTATACAGATTCACCACAGAAAGAAAGAAAGCATAGAAGGAACTCCTGTACTCCAGGCAGCACAGCACCCAACAACAGCCTACAGGTCCGACGCATGACCAGTGGCCACACCGTGCATACATCAAGTTCATCCAAACATTCAAACTTCGAATATAACAAAAGCCCAATTGTTACAACCATTATGCCAGACTATTCGCAACCAAGCCAGTTGAGATCCCTGATGTACGAAACCATGTCGATGCTGTTTAAAGTAATTATTCTGCTCGTCTTGAGCCTGGGCCAGTTAATGCCCATCAGACAGGACACCACTACGCCCCGTGTCACCATTCCCCGGAGTCCCGTGGAGTCCCAGGACCCCTCGCCCTGCTGGTCCACCGTCCTGAGCTGGTCCTGACCATCCTGGAGTCCGCAGTCCTGGGCGGACTCGCCATCGCCGGCTACGTCCAGGTCCGGCGCCGCCGAGGATGACGGCCCGTGGAAGACCCCTGCTGAGGAGACCGTTCCTTTTCTGACGATCCCCACCGATTGGAGCTGAATCAAAATTCCTTTTTTTTTCAATTCTTATTTTATATGTATTGTGTGTTGTGTGGAATAAATATCGTGCGTGTTTTTATATATTTAGACTTTTTACTTGAGAGACTTCATTACATTAGTTAAAACCTATCTTTCCATATTTAAAGTATGTTTTGGATTTGTGTTCAGTATATTCTATATATATTAATTAATTAATAAACATATTTTGAAGATCGAAGAGGAAAAAATGCTGTTATTTATTACAAAAATCCAATATTCCGCTAGGCTGTACACTTACCTTCGTCAGGGTTTTCCGTATTTTGAAATATTTTGGCTAACCACGCGATGCTTTCACGCATATTGGGAGAGATATTTTTATAAAATATCTCACAATAAATTATATTCAACATTTAAATGAAAAACGAGATTTTAAAAAGGCGAACGTTCTGATCGCCAAAATATCATGCAATAAAAACGTAGTTTATTTTTGATAAAAGATGTATAACGTTTTTTTATGAATATACTGATATGCAATTAAAATAGGCAACATGTTTGTTCACATAAAAGGTTAAAACTAAATTTTGCAGGAAAAACCATAATTTGGTAGAGTTTATAACAGAACTGATGACTAACACACACACATATTGAAAAAATTATAAAAATCATCATATCATTCACAACACACAAGAAAGAAAATGTATTGCAACTTTAACAAATTAACTATTTTTTTTATAAAGTGCAATCATTTTAGAACTAATGTAAGGAAACATTTTTTTTTTAGTATAAGAAAAAATATATCTCTTCAATCCCAACAAAGATTAATTTGATTTTTATTGATATAGTGGAGCGTCTCCTCACCAGGTTATTATATGATGGAAATATATTAACACTGAAGTTAAAACTATAACTCAAATATTACACAGGCAAAAACAGAAAAGCTATAACTGCTACTGCTACTCATACCAGATCATTGTTATAAAAATATATCTAAATTTTAATATACGATTTTTTATATAAGTAGAACCTCCCTGTAAAGAACAACACCTAATTTCAGAGCCAAAGTGCCCTTAAAGGAGAGGTTTTGTCTTACCAGAGAGTTGCTAAATAGAAAAAAAATGGTAATTTTGCAATGAAAACTGTCCTTTATAGAGAGGTGTCCGCTAAAAGGAGGTTCTACTGTATGTATGTATTTAAAAGCTTTTTGTATATTTTCGAAAGTATTTTCTTCCTGCTTACATTCTTCTATCTATTATAATAAAATAATTCGTAAGATTTGTAAATGAAGTATCATATCTTGCTTAGAATTTTATAGTATTTCTACGAGTGCAAATATAAAATTGCTCAAGGTATTGGACAGGGATCTGCTACCTCAATCTAATTAGAATTATTATCCCACAATCCTCTTATTAATATAAAGTAATTTCAATTTGTTTATTTCCATTTTTGATTCTTCAAAATAAAAATATGACACATATGCCACAGACTTGTAAAGTAATAACTTTATTGCAGCTAGTACATATAGATACTGTACAGAATAATTTAAGGACGTCTGAACACTGGAGATGAGATGATAGACTTAGTGGATGCCACCCAGTTCAAGACCGATGGGACCAACCAGACCCAGGCCACCAAGACCGATGCCCTTGCCAAGACCAATTCCTCCGATGCCACCAAGACCAACACCGCCCAGGCCAATGCCACCGATGGGACCAGAGACAACTCCGCCGACAAGAGGAGCACCGATGCCGACTCCCTTCAGGCCGATTCCCCCGATGCCACCAAGACCAACGCCGCCCAGACCAATTCCACCATAGCCTCCAAGACCAACAGGTCCCCAGAGAGGAGCCTTCTGGTTGTCCAGGTTGACGGTGACAGAGGCGTCTCTGGTGACACCGAGGCCGAGGCCGACGGCAAGAGACCCGGTGGCCAGGCCGAGGAGGAGAAGGGCAACAAGCTGCATCTGGACAACACAGACAATTAAATTATGAAATTGACATTATTAAGAAACACATTTTAAAAATTCATTTCACGATAAAAGTTCTAAAATAGATTATTGATGATATCAATTTCAACTCAATTCCATGTTCTAAAGAGATTTTTCAAAAGAACCTTCTAATGAAATAATATCATCTATTGAGATATTGTGTATCCATTGTTGATCACCTATTTATATGCTCAGTTGGAGTTACTAATATAATCGTTCAGATGTTTTCTGTTTCTTGAATTCAGAGACAGGAGATGATTTGAAAGATTGTATGCTATCAATGTATAGGCTGTATAGTAGGAGGAATGTTGGACGAAATCAAAACAACGCTCACAAGAATACCTTGGTCCTAAGAAGATTTTTGACGTGCAACAATAATAAACAATTTTAATCAATATAATCTAATTTTTGTAAAAATATACACTATACATTTGAATATATATAAAATATATCATACACAAAAGTCTCTTTATTACGACCTATTTTCTTATATATATTTATATTTTTGGAGGCTACAAAGAAGCAACCAAAAATAAACAAATATTTATTGATAGCTGTTTTTGTTGAAATTTGAAAGAAATTTTATATATAACCTATATATATCATATACCCTATAACTTATATCCAAACGGAGAAGGCACCTTAGTTGGCTGGTATTGTGATCAGCGTGCATGGACCCACCTGATCCATGGACAAACACCATCATCACCTAATAACCTATATCCATACGGACAAGGCACCTCAGTTGGCCGGTATTGTGATCAAGGTGCATGGACCCATCTGATCCATGGACAAACACCATCATCACCTAATAACCTACATCCATACGGACAAGGCACCTCAGTTGGCCGGTATTGATATCAGGGTGCATGGACCCATCTGATACATGGACAAACACCATCATCACCTAATAACCTACATCCATACGGACAAGGCACCTCAGTTGGCCGGTATTGTGATCAGGGTGCATGAACCCATCTGATCCATGGACAAGACTCTACCACCACCTTTTAACCTATATATATATTATAATATATTCGCGCTAGAGGTCAAACTATAATATTTTTTGAATTTATATACTCTAATTGAAGAGGATATCTTAATAAGAAGCTATATAATATTATATCGAATAAATTATAGCTATAAATCTACATATTCCCATAGACTTTGTAAATTCGAATTTCTTTCTCATTTTTCTTACATCCCTTTTATGTATCTCTTGAAGGAATCTGTTTATAAGAATAAATGTCTTAATAAAAGTATTTATTAATACATATCAATTACGCGCCATCTATATAATACAAATGAAAACACCTACGCGAAGGTTTCTTTTCACAAATAATTCAAACTTCTATTGTCCATACAGCGGCTCATCAGTGGTGAACCTTCCCAACAGTTTCGCCAATTCATTCTACCAGACCGCTTATTCAGAGCTCTAATATTGTACTGGATCATTCTGCTTTTTTATATGCAACACTAAAGGGTGGAATCTTAGAAATGGTATTTAAGCAAACTATAGACATTAGCTATTAGGACATTAGAAAATATACTAAAAAAAGGTATTGATTAATTGATATAATATTGTATAAATATAGCCTATATTGAATAGGTTAATTCGAAGAAGTCGGTGGCCGGCGGTATAAGCTGTTAATATCCGACAGCCATGAACCAGGATTGAATCCCGCATTAGACACTTTTTTACATGCGAAGAACCTGTACATATTATTCATTGTAAATAACATAAGCTATGAAAATTCAAAACTAGTTTAGACGCGTAAGATTCTTTTTGAAATTAAACAATTTAAAGAGTTTTGAAATTTCATAACAGATGGCGTGCTAGTGCATCACAACATAAGCTATGTTGTTCTTTTTGAGCGGTACCTAGTAAAGTTATTTTTGAAAGGTTATTACTCTCTCATGAGATCTTGGCATATATATTTTAATAAAGAAATAGAAACGGCCTTAATTCTTCAATTTGAAATAATTTTAACTTATTTATAATTTTATGAAAGAGAAAATCAAATATTGACTGAAAGAGAGATTGATGGTAACTTCACCTACCTTAAGTTGAGCTGAGGATGTATGATCCGGTGTCCGATGGTGGCGGTATATATGGTATACTGTTGCATCAGCCAGTACTGGACGGAGTCCAAGGACCACGGAACCGGTAAACTCTCTTCTCTCTCTCTAATTGACATGTTTAATCTTCTTTTTTTGATATCAATCAGGCTTTATTTAACACCTCGTATAGTTATCATTGATTTATGGAATGGTAAAACATTCTCTGCTATGTAAATTGTTTCACATTATATGTTTCAACTTCAACTTGTTTCTACTCGGACAGTTGGCGACTTTTGTCCGTTCCAAGAGTCCAGAGTGCATAAAACTCTGCATTTGCTGGTCCCAAGCCCGGATGAAAAAGGAGGAGGGGGAGCAGTAACAAGCTCACTAAAAAACCTGGGCTCAGCTGGCCTGGCTGAAAGTACCCTGTAAGGGCTCCTAATCCAAGGATACAGAATGAACAGCGTTTGTACTCCATGTTAGGAGCGGCTGCACATGGTGTCTGTTCCTCATGTCAGAGGCGGCCATTTCTTTTGGAGCTAAGTCGGCCTGCCACTGAGTAGTGCTCCAGTCTTAATAACAAAGGCAGACGCATTCTACTTCACCCAGTCATAATGGTTGTCAAACAAGCTCGATACTCTAATATGATTGAGTAGAGATAAGAAAGAAGAAGGAAGAATGCATATGAAAGAAAGATATATCAACAGCTATAGAGTCGCCTTTCCAAAATTATTCAGCAACGTACAATCTTCAAACCAGATATCGCAGTCGTAGTGCCGTTTTGCCCAATTCTGTGCCCCTTCACAACGTGTAGCATTTCAAACAAGCGGCCAGATATTGCAGCCGTAGAACCGTCTTAATAAATTCTTTGAGCATTTTCATAGTGCTGCCTATAAAACCAGAGGTCATTACCTACAGCCTTGATGCCGCTCTAATCGAAATTTTGAGACCCTTCCTCTTCACAACGTGTAGCATCTGAAACAAATGGCCTGGTCTTGCAGCCGTAGTAAATTCTACCGGTAAATTCTCTTCTCTCTCTAATTGACATGTTTGATCTTCCTTTGTTGATATTAATCAGGCTTGTGTCAGCCAGTTATAAATATCATTGATTTATGGAATGGTAAACATTCTCTTCTATGAAAATTGTAGCACATTATAAGTTTTTAATTCAGAATGATAAATCTATCAGAGTTTTAAAATTATTAACCAATGTTCCGGTGATGCACTGTCTTTATTTTAAAGGTAAAGAGTTGCTCGTACAGTAAAACCTCTCTTTAAAGAACACCTAATTGCAGAGCCAAAGTTTCCTTTAGAAAGAGGTGTCCTCTTATCGAAGAGTTGCTAAATTGTAAAAATGGTAATTTTGCAAATGGAAATTGTTCTTTGTGGAGAGGTTTCCGCTAGTGGGGTGTTCGCTAAAGGGAGGTTCTACTGTATATAATAAGTTTTATAGCAAGAACTTATAGAGATTCCTTTAAGGAATAAATCGTTTTATTAATAATCTTATTATTATAAACACCTTTCTAGTGTAGACTAATTCATTACAGTATGTAGACTTTACATTCCAATGAAGACTAAGTGGTTGTATACACGTTGATCTAATGATTACATATTGTGGACAAATATGTATATTTTGAAGAGATTATTAATTTTTCATATTTACATCTTATTACTCTATTTATTACCCTTTTTGTTTATATTGTTTTGAAAATAGAGCAATCCACAAATAAATATTTAATTAAAAAGGCATATATTGGATTAAAATATCATTTATTTTACCAATATTTCAATTGGCTTAACGCTAATTTTTATCAAGGTATTAAAACATATTGATGTTATAATATCTTGATAAAGTTTGGCGTTCAGCCAACTGTCATATTGGTAAAATAAATGATATTTTGATCCAATATATGCCTTTTTAATTAAAGTTTATATTGTATTTTATAAAATTATAGTAATCACTCAAATAAATTGCTGTGTCATCTTGAAGTTTGTCTTTCCTAATTTTATACGTAAATTTTGATGGAGATTCTGGGTAAATTTGGGTAGACAAAACAGAAGATAGCCGAGAATACTTTGAGGTGCGGTGATCTACATTTTCAGTTAATGATTTCAGGATTCCTCCGCTGCATTAAAGCCAAGGCTTCCCTCCAAGATAACGATGTCCCTATAGACGAAGCGACGACAAAGCCGCTCTTCACGCCGCAAGAAATAGGATGTTAAAGTACTAGGGACAAAGTTCCAAGACTCCGAGGAAATCCTTGGCAGAAAACTGTCAGATCCATGTCAGCATCAACAAGATTCACAAGCTGTGGGTCACATAGGGGTAAATATTTACTCCTAATACAGAGGAAACAAAACAGCAAACAAATGAAAACTAATATTATAAAATAAAGCTTCCAGGGTTAAGTTTCTTGTACAACTTTTTATTTTCAAGCTTTCGGACTTGTCAGTCCTTTAACAGGATTATCACGTTAACAACTTAATAATAAATACAATTTTATATACACATTATTATATACATATTTTAAATACTTATTATATATTGAGAGAAAAATATATTTCATCATTTCTGTTTGAAAATTAGAACTAAGGATTAAATATTTACATATTTACATGTATTATTCTACAGAGTTCATAAAATTTATATAAACAAAGTGGCTGATGTAAGAGAGTTTAATTATTTAGATCAGGGAACACACGATGTCTCACTTCTGTAAAGTTCGGACAGTCATAGATAAGGTGAAGAGCAGTTTGTTCAGTTTCTCTGCAGGAACAATTTGGTGTTTCTGATAGATCTCTTCTATTGAACGTTTTTTCAAGAAATCGACTTGTGTTCTGCAGGGGAATTGAATGATTCGTGATTTTTCTGGAAATCAATTTGTCAAAGAATTTGGCTAAGTTGGGAAAGAGGGTTTCAATAACAGATTGCGCATAATCAAATTCGCTTAAACTACAATCTAATTTATGTCTCAAATCCCAAAATTTCTCTTGAAAATTTTAAAATCTGTTTAATTACGATATATAATTTTAACTTTTTTTTTGTGAAAATATATTCTTAAAATTTTGGCGAAGGTGTATTTCAAACATATTCATTATATTATTTTTCCACAAAATATAAATATATAAAATTTGAAATTGTGAGTGGATATATTTTTATTTATATAAAATATATTTATTAAATAGAAATTTTTTTCTTTTATACAATACTGTCATCTATTGGAAGTTTTTGGATATATTTATAAAATTGGCTTGATACAATTTTGTCCAGTTACTGAGACAAATGTTTACTAAAATATATTTTTATCAAATTTGTGTTTAACATTTATATTGATATGATTGTCGCCATAAAGTGATATAAATATATCAGTAAATTAAATTTAATTGCCATCTTTCGTTAAATTTTTACACGAATAAATTTACTGGCAATGCGCTTCTTTTTAGTATCATCAAATATTATCTCTACAGACCTTAATGCAATGATATGAGTTATTGAATGAGAGGGCTTGGCTCAAATTAATTTGGCGAAACCGCTGAGAGGGTTCCCTACTGATGAGCCAAGCCCTCTCATTCAATAACTCATATCATTGCAGTAAGGTCTGTAGAGATAATATTTGATGATATTAAAAAGAAGCGCATTGCCAGTAAATTTATTTCTGTAAAATTTTAACATAAATATATAATATAAATAATCTCCACCACGCTGACAAGGATCAACAGCTCGAAACGCGTATGTGGTTTACTTTCTTAATTTATCAAGAAATTGGGTTGGCCAAATATCACAGAACAAGTTGAATATATGTATAGTTTACTTTTGTTCCACTAGGAGGCGCTCTGCCATCTAGAAATGCTCAAGTGAGCACGGTCAAGTTATGCTTTTTTATTTTAATAATATAAATAGTTCTGAAAATAGAGCAATATATATTTGAATCTTTATTTAATAAAAAGGCCTTTATTCTTTATTTCGACGTTGAGCGCTATGTCCCCTTAGGGACACTTGCACTTTAAAGATAAACAAAAATTTTGAAAGAAAAGAAAGAAAGATATTTGAAATATGTACAGAATTAGTATGCAAGTTAGTGAGATGAAAAAGAGAAAAAATATCAACACAATTGATATAGGTACAAAGGGTTGATATGCGAATTTGGCTAAATGAAATCAAATTGTAAAGTATTGTGTGTATTCAATAAAAACAATTTACAGATTAAAGAAAATTTCAAGGAATATTTTAGAATTAAAATATGCTAGATATTAGAGAAATATTCATTTGAAAGGCATTTATTAGATTAAATAAAGATCTTTTTTACCAATATTTGAGTTGGCTGAACGCCAACCTTTGTCAAGACATTACATTTTGTATAAACAAAACAAACAACAAGGCTGGGTTGATTTGTAAAAAGCAATGCCTTGACAAAAATTGGCGTTTAGCCAACCGAAATATTGTTTTAAAATATTTGTATTCCATCCAATATTTTAAAAAACAATAGAAAAAAATATAAAAAGGTCAGGTGTTGATACACTGGTGTCCAAAAAATAAGAAACTTAACTAATATTGAAATTTCTCAAAAGCTAATTTATTAAAAAATATAAAATTTAGTATACAAATAGTTTAAACTATGGAGAATTTGACTAGCTATATGAAAATTGAAAAATATATTTGATATTATAAAATATGCAAATTATTACCAACATACCCAAAAGAAATAAGATATCAATAGGGAGTATGATCACCTCTAACAGCTATCAAGGTCTCACAGCGAGCCCTCATACTGTTTACCAGGCTTTTGAGGAGGTCCAGGGGTATTAAACCCCACTCCTCCAACAGAGCAGTTCTTAGCTCAACGAGGGTTCTGGGAGAGGGGTAACGAGCTCCAATACGCCTCCCTAGAGCATCCCACAATGCTCTATTAGATTCAGGTCCGGAGATCTGGCTGGCCAATCCATCCTTCGAATATTCTCACTCTGGAGATATTCATTGACTAGCCTAGCCATATGCGGACGAGCATTATCGTCCATTAAAATTAAATTGTGACCAATTTGATCTCTATAAGGTCTTAGATAGGGCTCAAGGATCTCGTCCATGTACCTTTGGGCAGTTAAAGTGCCCCCAGAAAAAAATGTGGAGGGGTGTGCGACTGCTAGAACTGATGCCAGCCCAGACTAAGAGACTGCCCCCTCTAAAACTGTCTATTTCCCTGATGTTACTGGGATGATAGCGGGTTCCAGGCTCCCTCCAGATGAAAACTCGTCGAGAATCTGTGTTTAAACTAAATCTTGACTCGTCACTGAACAGAACATTGGCCCACTGATCATGAGTCCAGGCGTGATGTTCTAAGCACCAATTCAAGCGGGCTCTCCTGTGAGCAGAGGTTAAAGGGATACAGACCATTGGTCGTCTTGCATGAAGAGCACCTTCGTGAAGCTTTCGGTAAACAGTTTGTCTTGAAATTCTCGTTCCAGTAGCACTTGAGAGTTCATTAGAGAGCTGAATAGCTGTCATCTTCCTATGGCGCTTGACAGTTACGACCAGATAACGGTCTTCAGAGGTAGCTGTTTTTCTTTTTCTACCAGAACCTTCTTTTCTTCTGATGGTTCCTGTCTCAATGAATTGTTTCCATATTTTGCTGACCACATATTTATTCACATTTAGCCATTTTGCTACTTCAACTTGTGATTGCTCTGCCTCCATTCTTCCAACAGCTCTCCATTTTAAATAATCTGCTAAAATTTATCGTAAACTCATATTTAACTAAGGATTAAATAAAATTATAATTGGACAATTCTTAGATGGGGTAAACGACACGCCAAATAGCACACTTTTAAAGACAAGCAAAAATATGCATATTTTCAATTTTACCGAATCGAATGGTTGCGATAAATAAATTCTACGACTTAAAATACCTAATTAAATTACTTTTTAGCTTTTAGTGTTGTATATTTTAAAACATATCATTAAAAAACAAAAGTTTCTTATTTTTTGGACACCAGTGTATTAAAAATAAAGAAGGCATATCCTGACCAGAAGCACATGTGCTTTTCAGATGTCAGAGCGCCATCTAGTGGAACAGAAATCAACTAAAAATTGATTTAGCCTGTTCCCTGATATTTAGCCAATCATTTTTTTTTATTAATCAAGAAAAGCCATCACGAACACGTTTCGCGCTGTTGGCGCTCGTCAGCGTGGAATAGGCTGTACCACTGCGACCAAAAATATTTTTGGCTGCAGAGGCTTCTTGAGAAACCAAGAAATGGGTATTTAAGGCCAAACTTGCGTAAATACACTTAACATTTCCTTCTTTATTTTGAATCCAATATATGTATTTTCGTCCTTCTCGTTCCCGAGCGAAGTGAAGAGGACTTTCTCGCATCACAACGTCCAATCACGATGCTGCCTCGTTTGGGCAAGATCCTTGAGCGTCTAGTTCTTTCTAGGCTTCGTGGATGGCCGATAGGATGTGTATAGCGCCTCCAAACCAGTTCGGATTTAAGCCTTGTAGATCTACTACAGCCGTAATGGTTAAATTTCTCATGTCCCAATAAATGAAATCATGTTCTAAAACTGAAATTATACATATTAAAAGATGTTTTGACTATTGACCTATTCACTTTGACATGTATAAGTATATAAAATTTGATATAAATAACCTAGCAAGTCTCTCTTTTTTCTTTAATTTTTATTCCTACATATACACCTATACACCAAAATAATATATAACTATATAAAAAATAAGAAATATATATAAAATATCAGGTCTTGATATTAAAAACAACATAAATACATATATCCTGACCGCTCACATTAACATTTTAGATCGTATAGCGCCATCTAGGGGAACGAAAATCAACTAAAATTTGATTCAGGCTTGTTCAATGATATTTTGGACATTAGCTGACGAGGGTCAATTACCCGAAGCGAGTAGGTGGTTGGCTTTTATTGATTTATGAAGAAAAAAGGTTGTCCACAATATCATAGAACAAACTTAAATTAAAGTTCATTTGTTTTAGTTCCACTAGATCTCGCTCTGCCATCTGAAATTCTCAAGTAAGCAGTCTCAGGATATGCTTTTTTGTTTTCAATAAAACTATATGTTGATGAAATATTTTCCGGGAGGAAATTGATCCATAGAAGCATAGGGCGCCTCTCCCGTCAAAATAAACGTCAAAACCTGACGCCATCCATTGAGTCGCCGCAACTAGCGGCCTCGGGTCGGTGACAAAGCCACAACACCAGCTTTGGCAAACTGAGAAGCATCCACCTAGAGACCATGGTTTCGGGCTAATGGCCCTCGTCAGTCTAGGCCGGACTTTATTCCATGAGATCCACACGGGATCTCATGGAATCTTCACAATCTACCAAAGAGGTCTCTAGGTGGACGCTTCTCAGTTTGCCAAAGCTGGTTTTGTGGCTTTGTCACCGACCCGAGGCCGCTAGTTGCGGCGACGGTCAATAGATGGCGTCAGGTTTTGACGTTTATTTTGACGGGAGAAGCGCCCTATGCTTCTATGGAACTATATGTTGTTGTTGTTGCTTATTCCTCAAGTCGTTCAAACGATCTCCATTAGGTCCCATTGTCTCAGCTTTCTATTATAACAATGTGTATATTGGTATAGAGTGTTTACAACTCTGATCTTCTTAGTTGTTAACATTCATACATATACAAATATTAATAAGTTTACTTTAATGTTTTACCAGAAACATGAGGAAGTCAAAGTATACGCATTAGGGACTAAGATTTAGCGTTATCACTTTAATTCATAAAATGGGTTCAAATGACCTGTCTTAAAGATTGAAATTGCGAAGATGACGCTACTCAGTAAGGTCCCTTATTGGAAAAAAAAAAATTCTGTCACATAATCAAGATGCAGATTTGAATAGTCACCAAGATCTTATTCTTACTCGAATAGATTCAGTCATGAAAACTTAAAGCTTATATTTTCGGGTATCTCCGTTACAAATTATGTATTGATAAATATGACATATAAATATTCTAAGATATTTATAATAACTATGCCTTCAATAATCAAGTTTAAACACAGCTTTAGTAAGACCAACGGTCTTATACAGATTCACCAAAGGAAGAAAGTAAGCATAAATGGAGTTCCTGTACTCAAGGCAGCACAGAATCTAACAACAGCCTTCAGGTCCAACGCATGTCCAGTGGCCACACCGTGCATACGTCAAGTTGATCAGAACATTCAAACTTTGAATATAACAAAAGCCACAATGTTACAATCATTATCCCAGACTATTCACCACCAAGCCAGTTGAGATCCCTGACGTACGAAACCATGTCGATGCTGTTTAAAGTAATTATTCTGCTCGTCTTGAGCTTGGGCCACTCAATGCCCATCAGACAGGACACCACTACGCCCCGTGTCACCATTCCCCGGAGTCCTGTGGAGTCCCAGGACCCCCCTCGCCCAGCTGGTCCTGACCATCCTGGAGTCCGCAGTCCTGGACGGACTCGCCATCGCCGTCTACATCAAGGTCCAGCGCCGCCGAGTACAACGGCCCTTGGAGGACCCCTGCTGAGGAGACCGTTCCTTTTCTGACGATCCCCACCGATTGGAGCTGAATCAAAATTCCTTTTTTTTTCAATTCTTATTTTATATGTATTGTGTGTTGTGTGGAATAAATATCGTGCGTGTTTTTATATATTAAGTCTTTTTACTTGAGAGACTTCATTACATTATTTAAAACCTATCTTTTCATATTTAAGTATGTTTTGGATTTTTGTTCAGTATATTCTATATATATTAATTAATTAATAAACATATTTTGGGGATCGAAGAGAAAAAAAATGCTGTTATTTTATTACAAAAATCCAATATTTCGCTAGGCTGTACACTTACCTTCGTCAGGGTTTTCCGTATTTTGAAATATTTTGGCTAACCACGCGATGCTTTCACGCATATTGGGAGAGATATTTTTATAAAATATCTCACAATAAATGATATATTCAACATTCAAATGAAAAACGAGATTTTAAAAAGACGAACGTTCTGATCGCCAAAATATCATGCAATAAAAACGTAGTTTATTTTCGATACAAGATGTGCCTTTTTCTGAATATACTGATATGCAATTAAAATAGGCACAACATATTTGTCCATATAATAGGGTAAAACTATATTTTGTAGGAAAAACCATAATTTTGTAGAATTTATAACAAAACTGATAAATAACACATACACACATATTGAAAAAATTATAAAAATTATCATATCATACACAACACACAAGAAAGAAAATGTATTCCAACTTTGAAAAAATGACTATTTTTTTAAAAAGTGCAATAATTTAGAACTAATGTAAGGAAACAATTTTTTTAGGTATAAGAAAAAATATATCTCTTCAATCCCAACAAAGAGTAATTTGATTTTTATTGATATAGTGGAGCGTCTCCTCACCAGGTTATTATATGATGGAAATATATTAACACTGAAGTTAAAACTATAATTCAAATATTACACAGGCAAAAACAGAAAAGCGATAACAGCTACAGCTGCAAGAGAAACCTTGATACTCATACCAGATCATTGTTATAAAAATATATCTAAATTTTAATATACGATTTTTTATATAAGTAGAACCTCCCTGTAACAGACAATACCTAATTGGAGAGCTAAAGTGTCCTTTAGGGAGAGGTGTCCTCTTACCAGAGAGTTGCTAAATAGTTAAAATGGTAATTTGTAAATGAAAACTGTCCTTTATAGAGAGCTGTCTGCTAGCGGAGTGTCCGCTAAAGGGAGGTTTTACTGTATATATATATATATATATATATATATATAACGCTTTTTATATATTCTCAAAAGTATTCCCTTCCTGCTACCATTCTTCTATCTATTATAATAAAATAATTGGAAAGATTTGTAAATAAGGTGTCATATTTTGTTTAGAATTTTATAGTAATTCTACGTGTGCAAATGTAATGTTGCTCTAGGTATTGGACAGGGATCTGCTACCTCAATCTAATGAGAATTTTTATTCTACAATCCTCTTATTAATATAAAGTAGTTTCAATTTGTTTATTTCCATTTTGACTCTTCAAAATAAAAATATGACACATATGACACAGACTTGTAAAGTAATAACTTTATTGCAGCTAGTACATATAGATACTGTACAGAATAATTTAAGGACGTCTGAACACTGGAGATGAGATGATAGACTTAGTGGATGCCACCCAGTCCAAGACCGATGGGACCAACCAGACCCAGGCCACCAAGACCGATGCCCTTGCCGAGGCCGACTCCACCAAGACCGAGGCCGACACCTCCAAGACCGATGCCGGCCGATGGGACCGGACACAGACTCCGCCGACAAGAGGAGCGGAAGCCACACGGCCGATGCCGACTCCCTTCAGGCCGATTCCTCCGATGCCGCCAAGACCAATTCCTCCGATGCCACCAAGACCAACGCCGCCCAGGCCAATGCCACTGATGGGACCCGAGACAACTCCGCCGACAAGAGGAGCACCGATGCCGACTCCCTTCAGGCCGATTCCTCCGATGCCGCCAAGACCGATACCGCCCAGACCAATTCCACCTCCCAGACCAACCGGTCCCCAAAGAGGAGCCTTCTGGTTGTCTAGGGTGACGGTGACAGAGGCGTCCCTGGTGACACCGAGGCCGAGGCCGACGGCAAGAGATCCGGTGGCCAGGCTGAGGAAAAGAAGTACTGCGAGCTGCATCTGGACAACATAGATAATTAAATTATAAAATTAATATTTTCATAACACAATTTTAAAATTTCATTTCAAGATAAAAGTTTTAATATAGATTCTTGATGATAACAATTTCAACTCATTCCATGTTATAAAGAGATTTTTCAAAAGAACCTTCTAATGAAATAATATCATCTATTGAGATATTGTGTGTCCAATGTTCGTTACGTATTTATATGCTCAGTTGGAATTGATAATATATTCAATCAACTGATTTCTGTATCTTGAATTCACAGACGAGATTATTTGAAAGATTGTATGATATCATTGTAATAAGCTCTATAGTAGAAGGAATGTTTGGCAAAATCAAAACAACGCACACAAGATTACCTTGTTCCTCAGAATAATTTTGGCGTGTTATGATAAAAAATAATTTAATCTTAAAGGCTCAATTTTTCAAATATACACTATACATCGAAATATATATAATTTTAAATGTATAAAATATATCATACACACAAACACACCTTATTAAGTGGAATTTTACAAATTAAAATAGAATAGAAAGTGAAAGATGCCCATATTTAATGATAATAATGAAATTTATTTATATACACACAGCAAAATTTAATAATAATAATAAAATTATGAATTTGTAGAAATTAATAATGCGTTGTCATCGGCTTTCAAAGAAAGCTAACGCGCCAATTTTGGTTGAAATTCCGAAACAAACCACAAGAATTGCACTACTTAGGAATTCTTACAAATTCAGAGATGATAAATTTTTGTAAACAAAGATTACACTCTGAAGACCCGAGAACAACGCCGCTTACTGATTTCTAAGAAGAAAGAACTATCCGAAAAAGGAATACGTTCAAAATTAAGAGACAATAAGCTTCTTGCAAATGGACAAAAATACGAAGTCGTTGGTGGTAGAGTGGTGGTGAAATGGGCTCTACATCATAGCAGTTGACGCAGCCCCGAAATGATGTTGACAACTCAGAAACTTTACAGATACTACAAAATAAAATACATATAAATAAAGATTCACAAAAAAGTTTTAAGACTATTAGCTTTAAAAAACCAAAAGTTACGGTAAACACAATAATATGCTGGAATATAAATGGACTTTTTAGTTGCTCTCTGTTTTTCCACTTCTCGAGTACATTAAAAATTACGAGATCTTCGCTTTACTTGAAACATGGTGTATAAATCTCACAAATATAACATTAAAGGATTTCCAAATTTTTGAACAACCGCAACTAAGACCACAAAAAGGGGAAGGGGATCAGGAGGAATAATTGTGGGTGTCAAAAAGGGGGACATTACAGGTTGCACAGTACAGAAAAGGATAACATCTGGATATCGATTTTTTTATCACAAAACATAGGAACCGACAAACCCACCACCTGCTTGATATTTGTATATCTCCCTCCAAACGAACTGTACCAGAACAACTTAGTTAGATTAACTAAATATATGGAAAAACAGATAACTGACGGGAAAGAACTAATTCTGATTGGGGATTTAAATATTAGAACTGGAGGGCTCGGGGGACTGTATAATCCAACAAATCTTCAACTCTCTTTAGTTTCCGAAAGAAAAGCAAGAGATCTAATAATTTTCACCACTGGCTGAAGGACTCCTCGAGTTTCTCGAGGACAATTCGCTGACAATAATCAACGGACGATCAACAGGAGACAGAGAGGGAGACTTTACATAGGTTTCGGAGAGAGGCTCATCAACTATTGATTACTACATAGTTTCCCAAGGAATACTGGAAAAAATATCAGACTTCAGGATAGAAACCCAGATGTACTCAGATCACCTTCCTCTTATCCTGAAGTTAACAGTCCAAAACACCAATGAAAACAAATCTAAGGTAGAAGAATATGGTGTTACGAGATACAGATGGACAGCTGAGGGAATTAAGACATTTAAACAGGAATTAAAGGAATTGCAAGTAGTAAAAATATCAAATCTCGATAGCTCCGTAAATACTTTCACTCAAAGAATTACCGAGGCAATGTCACATCAGGAATAATGTACTCAACTAAGGGTGCCACCGGAGAATCTAAACCATGGTTTGACAAAAACTGTTACGAGATGAAAAAGCTAACAAAAGAAAGTTTGAAGGAATACCGTAGAACCAACAGAAAGGAACACCTTGAAAGCTATGCTCTCCATAGAAAGAAATATCTCGGTTTATTAGAATGATAAAAGAAAGAAATATATTCAGGAAAAACAAGAAATATTGAGAAATATAAAAGATTCAAAGTCCTTTTGAAGACCATTGCGCTATTTAAAAGAGCAACAAAAATTCAAGGAGAAATTATTGTACAGGAATGGCACGAATTTTATTGCGAATTAATGAGTATTGAGGAAAAAGAGGAGATTTGTAATATAGAAGTGAGGATCTCGCCGAGCGATCCAATACTTGATCCAGAGATAACTTCTAAAGAGATAGGCAGGGCAATCAGAGATTTGAAAAATAGCAAGGCAAGTGGACCTGATGACATCCCCAATGAAATAATAAAAGTACTCCCAGTCTCATACATGGGTTATTAGAACAATTTTACAATAGAGCTCTGATAATGGGACACTATCCTACAATATGGACTAAATCGATCATACATCCAATCTTAAAAGCGGTGACAAAGACAACCCTTCAAATTACCGTGGTATAGCACTGATAAGCAATTTATCGAAACTTTTTACGACAATACTAAGATCAAGACTGAATGAATGGGTAGAAAGAAGAAACGTCATTCCAGAAAATCAGGCGGGTTTCCAAAGGGGCCGATCGTGTGTGGATCTGATATTCACATTGACCACTCTAATACAACTTTCACTGAGGAAAAAGAGAGGAAAATTATATGTATTTTTTGTTGATTTGAGAAAAGCATTTGACACAGTTCCTCACTCATTACTCTGGAAGAAATTAACCAATCTGGGCGTGAGCTATCAATTTATACATGCAATTAGAAATTACTACGAACAGGCGACTGTGGCAGTCAGATGGAGGGGATCAATTACAGAAAATATTAAGATACATTCGGGCGTTTTTACAAGGAGAGCCACTATCGCCATTACTTTTTATATTATTCATGACGGACCTGATTAAAATGTATGACAACTCAGATCTGACGAGTGTATACCTTCCGGAATTTGGTGATGTACACCTGCAGATGTATGCAGATGATATTGCTATTATAGGGGAGTCGAGGATAAACCTCCAAAAAAAGATTAATATATTGAAAGAATATCTTGGTGAGAATTATATGACACTGAACGAGTCCAAATCGAAGGTTATGGTATTTCGCAATGGTGGTAAACCCTCAAGAGAAGATAGATGGTACTGGAATGGTAAACCTCTGATGGTAACAAGAATATATAATTACTTGGGATACCCTCTGGTCAGTACAACTAAAACCACTCAAGCCGCAAACTTTTTCAAAGGAAAAGCACTTGCGGCAATAAATGCTACAACCCCAATATTGGCAATATCAAAATTAATTCATCGAACTCTGCAATGAAACTGTTTGACTCTATTGGGAAGGCTGTTTTGATGTATTCTGCTCCAATTTGGGCAACAGAGTAAAAGATTTATTAGACCATATACAAGATACATTATTCGTAGGTTTTTTAATTTGCCTAGATATACACCAGGATACATAATAAGACCAGAAACAGGCCGCGTCTCATTAATAATAACAGCTCTGAAATTGACCTTGAAATATTGGCTGAGGGTGCTGAGTATGGATACAAATAGACTGCTTCGAATATGTTTAACTAGAATGAGGCAATTATCCTTTGCTACAGGTGCGCCCATCGGTTTTATAAAACAATTAAGCAATTTACTTAATAAAAACGGATCCTTGTGGCTTACTTATTGTAATGATCCTGATTCACTAAGGAATGCTATCCCTGGAATATTAAGAACTGCGATGAGCAAACAATACAAAACGACTTAACAAGAATAACCCAATCAAAGTTATATTCCCACTATAGAGACATATATACAACGTTTACCACTGAAGAATACTTCTTAAGTGAACTCCCTTTTCCTATCATCAGATTAATTGCACAATTTAGAACTCTTTCAATTTCTTTCAGAGAACACCATTTGATTTTATTGAGGCGTGAAGACCTGAAATGCACTTTCTGTGGATCAGGAATAACAACGGAGATGTTGCACTACTTATTTGACTGTGCTGCTCTGTCTGAGGAAAGACGAAAACTAAATGATAAAACGGGGCAACTTTGTCCTTCATTTCCGGCACTGAATTAATGAAATATCAAAGAATAGGTATATAGCGATGGCGATATTTGGATTCCACAAGACTATATCCCGGAAAAAGGCCTCACAGTGTTCTCTCTATCCCTTGTGAACTTGCGAATCCTGTATAGGGCGAGAGGCCCTAAATAAAGGCTTTTGTTGTTGTTGTTGTTGTTGAATTTGTAGAAATTAGTTATCAAATGGATATTATAAAGACTACTCTTTATTAATGATTTGATTAAAATATTTGATGACTCGGGGTTGCCAGGAATATATACCCAATTTCGGAAACATACACCTCCTCCTATATGCCGACGATATTGTTTTGATCGGTGATTCTAAAATAAACCTTCAATTGAAAATCAATATACTGAAAACCTATCTAGAAACTAACTTACTAATTCTGAACGAAAACAAGTCAAGAATAATGGTTTTCCGTAATGGAGGAAAGGTGGCGCGTTCAGAAAGATGGTATTGGGGTCAAAGTCCTTTAAGTGTTACATCAAAATATACTGTTGGCTTCCGTAGGCGTTTCTTACTGGGAAAAAGAAAGAGAGGATCCAATGAAATAATTTAGTAGTGTTTATTAGAACAAAATCATCATAAAATGAACAACACATATAACAGAGAGTACCGTCGTCTTCCGGGTATTCCTTCTACTGGGGAGCTCGGATTCTATATTCTGTGCGTTTATAATCTGTTTATCTGTGGCTCTCTGGTCGGGATGGCGCCTACATTCGGCCATTCCTGATTTCAATCGTCCTCGATTGAACCTTGCGTTGCAGGAACGTCGTAGGTTGCGTCGGGGGGTATCTTCTACTTCTGGCTCCTCGTCCGGACTTTCTTCTGTAGCTGAGTCATTAATTCTATTTTGTTCCTACTGTCCTATCACACGGGTCCTTTCGAAAGATCTGGATCAGGTCTCTCAATTCAGGGTCGGAATGCTGAATCATCAAGATTTGTTCTTCCAGTGTGATTGTGAGGCACACTTCAAGGTTTTTCTCCACGATTTCCTCCATCGTGTCTCTAGGGTCGTCGACTGGAGCTCTACTCATTCCGTCTACGTGGGCCATCTTCTCCCCTGGTTTATGTCGAATTTCGAAATCGTATTCCTGAATCAGATTGTACCATCGCGCTATCTGAGGATTTGTAGTCTTCTTCGCGTTCATGTAGACCAGTGCTTGGCAATCTGTAACCACTGTAAACTTGATTCCTACGAGGAACTGACGTAGTCGATCCAAGGTCCACACTATCGCCATCAGCTCCAATTTGCTTGAGTGGTACATCTTCTCGGCCTTGTTGTCTTCTTGCTCACACAGTAGACCAAGCGCCATTTACAGTCTTCGTCCATCTGTAGCACCATTCCTGCTAATCCCTCAGCACTCGCATCGCAATGTACTTCTGTCTTGAGTTCAGGGTTGTAATGAGCTAGTACCGGATATTCGACCAGATCCTTTCGTAGTCCTCCAAATGACCTTCGCTGTTCTTCCTTCCATTCAAATTGTGAACCTTTCTTCGTAAGTCTGCTTAGCGGTTCTGCTTTCCTCGCGAAGTCCTTTACAAATCGTCTGAAGAAGTTCGTCAGTCCCAGAAAGCGTCGTATGTCGTGGACATTCTTGGGTTCTGGAAATTCTTCTATCGCTTTGATCTTTCTTGGGCCTGGCTTAAGTCCGCCTGTACTGATAACATACCCTAAGAACTCAACTTCCCTCCTTCCGAACTCACATTTGGAGGGTTTCAGTGTCAACTTCGCTGATCTTATTCTTTCGAGGACTTCCCTCAACCTTTCGATCATCTCCCGCCAATCCTTTGCCGGATAATCACGTCGTCGAGATAGCAGAATGCCTTCTTGTTCAGCAGTGGACCTAGGACAGTGTGCATCAGTCTTTGGAATTCAGCTGGTGCGTTGGCGAGTCCAAAATCATCCTTTCGAATTGACCTGTATCATCTGGGGTGATGAATGCTGTTTAATTTTGCCTTATCGGTCAGTGGTATCTGCAGATATCCATGCGCCAGATCCAGAGTGGTGAAGAATTTCGCATTCCTTAGGCCTTCCAGAAGGTCGTCTATCCTTGGTATGGAACTTGTCCTTAACTGTTGAATGTTGAGTCTCCTATAATCTACCACCAGACGATGATCTCCAGTTTTCTTTCTCACAAGTAGGACGGGACTAGCGTAGGGTGATCTAGTTTCCGTGACTATTCCATTGTCCTTCCACTCTCTGACAATCTCCCTGATTGCTTCGCGTTCACTTGCAGTCGTCTTATACGGTCTCAGACAGACTGGCTTGCTTCCATCAACCTCCTTAATGTCCATCTTGGTGACATCGGTGCACCCTAATTCCTCCATGCCAAGAGCGAAACAGTCTCTATACTCGTTTACTACATCTAGGATTTCTTGTCTCTCTTTCGAAGTCAGAGAATGATTGACGTTGATGTCCTCAGGCAGTATGGGGCGCTTACGTTTCATTTGGTCTTGTCCTTCCCTCTTCTCTTCATTTTTAGTCTGAAACGAATCCTCTGCGACGTCCCAGGTTAACAACAATATCATCAAGGTTCAGTAGTTCAACTCGCCCTACACATTGGTTCTTCCTTACTCTCAACTTGCCCTTGCCAGCTGAGATGATGGGTACGGTCGTCTTTCATCGACCACTTCCAATAGGGAATCGACACAGGCGTCATCTACTCCTGTGAACAATACATATCCGTCCTTTACCTCGTCTGTGATTGCACTTGTAAAGTTAATGGAGTCGCTCTCCAACTGAACAGTTTCGGTTGCTCTCAGTTCGATGCGACGCGACTTGATTTCTTCTTGCAGATTAGCAAACGGAAATTCGGATGAATAGCCAATATGCAGTTCCTTACCGATTCTCGCGAAGGATACGTAGGGCAGATCTGTCCATGTTCTTCCAATTAGTAGGTCTAAGGTTGGGCATCATCGTTAACAATGAATACAGCGATTTCTTTTCCGACTACGCCATCAATCTCCAGGTCAACTGTCGTTCCCAACGTCCTGGCAGCTGGTGCGGTCTGGTTACCGATGCCGTACAGACTAGTCGAGTCTGGTTCGATGTCGACGCTGATCCTCCTTGCGACCGATTCTCTCATTAGACAACTGCTGCTCCCGGTGTCTATCATTGCCTTCACGGTTTCCTTGTTGTCGATCTTGACATCCTTCAAATATACATCTGGCGGGACAGTCTCCAGTCCTTCGACTTCCAGGTTGGCTACTTTTAGTCCTTCTTTGGGTCTTGTGCAATTCCTTTCCTTGTGTCCCGTTTGACCGCATCCTCGGCATGTCAACGTAGTCCTGGGTGCTGGGCAGTCTCTGGCAATGTGTCCAAACTGATTGCAGTTGAAGCACTTCGGTTCTCCCTTGTCGTTTCTGATCGTACGTTGACCATTCTCCTCAAGGTGTTAGGGTACGTTTCACTGATTTCGTTCCTTGCAGCGTCTTGACCCGAAACATTCGTTCCTTGTTTAGTCTCTTTAACTTCGCTTTGGTTGGGGAATCTCGCAGATTTCTGCTGAAACGACGGTGGTATGGTGTTTCGCATTCCAATGCGGAGGTCCCATCTCGGTGCGAACATTTTCGTACTCGTCCAGTTTATCCGCCAACTCATCTGGGTTGTTTAACTTGGTCCAATCGTCAATGAGATGATTACGCAGCACATTTGGAACTTTTTTCTTTAGCTGGTTAGTGACGGACAAATCCTTTAGGGCGTCGAAATTTTCCACGTTCATTCCTTCGATCCATTCGTTGAAATATCCTCGCTTCGAAAGCGAAGTCTCTCCAGGAACCCTTTTGAGATCTCTCGTGCTTCTCGAATTTTGTCTGAATTGTTCGGGGCTCAACTTGTACCGTTTTAGGAGCAACCTTTTCACGAACCTATAATCGCCGCTTTGTTCTTCTGTTTCCCGAGCGATTAATTGAGTCATTTCGTAAGGTAGCAATCCTAGAGGCTGAACGCCCATTGGTCTTCATCCAATCCTAGTCGCTTTGCCTGTCTTTCGAAAAGAATTAGGTAAAAACTCAAATCATTGTCCTTCGACTCGTACTTGGGCATCAGTTTACGTATCTCGTAATGTGCGTCATTGCTGGTACTTCGAGACGTATCGTTGTTTCCGCGTGTAGTCTGGATGCGCAGCTTCTCAAGCTCGAATTCCATTACCATTTGTTCTTTTCGTCCCGTTCTATACGTTCTGCTTGCTCTGTTTGTGCTGTTTGTTCCCGTTCCTCGATCAGAGTCTCCAACAGTTGTTTTGCGAATTCTTCTTCGTAAGATTGACTATTCAGGATAAGGCGTTTTAAGTCGACGATCCTGCTCTCTGGCGGTACTACCTCGCCGAGTTCATACGCCAACTTGCTCAAATCGCATTTCCTTACTTTCGCTAAATAAGTCATGTTTTTCAAAAGGAAAAATAAACAAGGCAAAGTTTTTTTTTTTTAAATAAACAAATAAAACTGACTAAGCCAGATACGTACTGTTTCAATTATTTCTTTAAACGAAATCAACTTTTCTTTGGTAATTTTGAGACAATACTTTTTTTTTCTTTTTACCGCGATACTTTGCGATAATACTTTTTATTTGTTTCTTCAATTTACTTTAAAAATACTTTCTTTAGAATACTACTTACTTTACTTTAAAATACTTTCTTTAGAATACTGTACTTTACTTTAAAATACTTTCTTTAAAATACTTCACTTTACTTTAAAATACTTTCTTTAAAATACTTCACTTTACTTTAAAATGCTTTCTTTAAAATACTTTCTTTAAAATACTTCACTTTAAAATACTTCACTTTACTTTAAAATGCTTACTTTAAAATACTTCACTTTAAAATACTTTCTTTAAAATACTTCACTTTAAAATACTTCGCTTTACTTTAAAATGCTTACTTTAAAATACTTCACTTTACTTTAAAATGCTTACTTTAAAATACTTCACTTTACTTTAAAATATTCTTTAAAATACTTCACTTTAAAATACTTCACTTTACTTTAAAATGCTTACTTTAAAAATACTTCACTTTACTTTAAAATGCTTACTTTAAAATACTCTTATCGAGATGATTTTGCAATAATATTTTACCGAGGTGACTTGTAATAATACTTTTAGGAATAGGTAATTAAATTTCGTACATACCATGCAACTCCTCTTACGTTGATCGGTCACCGCGCCACGTCCTTCTCGTTTCCAAATTATTCCAGTGAATCTTCAATTTTTCAGGACTATCCCACTTCTGAATTTCTGTTGGCTTCCGTAGGCGTTTCTTACTGGAAAAAGAAAGAGAGGATCCAATGAAATAATTTAGTAGTGTTTATTAGAACAAAATCATCATAAATGAACAACACATAACAGAGAGTACCGTCGTCTTCCGGTATTCCTTACTACTGGGGAGCTCGGATTCTATATTCTGTGCGTTTATAATCTGTTTATCTGTGGCTCTCTGGTCGGGATGGCGCCTACAATACGTACCTGGGCTACCCGCTAACCCCTTCGATTTCTTTCACTCAAGTTGCCTTAAATTATAGAGGCAGGACCATGGCCGCGAAGGGTGCTGTGGGGGAGATTATTTTGAAGTCCAAGCTCAAATCCTTCCATGCAAGTATGAGATTGTTGGATTCTATGATCTTGACAGTCCTACTCTATGCGGCTCCAATCTGGGCACATGATCAAGCCTTAATCTTAGATAGAATCCAGGATACCTTTCTCAGACGTTTTCTGTGCCTTCCAAGCTATACTCCGGGCTATATTTGAGGGCCGAAACAGGAATAAACTCTCTTGATATCACAGTGAAAAATAAACTTTAAAATTCTGGACTAGAATTCTGAAAATATACGGCAGCAGGCTACCTTCAATTTGTTTGGCACATTTGTGGGACATTTCAATTTATTCAAAACAGAATATCGGACTGGTAAAAAGTATAACAGAGCTACTTAATAACACCGGCTTCTCATGGCTTGTTGGATGTACAGACTTCAATATTCTACAAAGATGCATCCCCCTAATTATTAGAGACGGCAACCGATCAGTCCTTGCAGCTGGATTATGTAAGAATAAGAAAATCAATACTCTACTCTCACTATAAATTTTCATTCATCACCTACAATGGAATGCTATCTGAACGACAATATCCCCCTAACCTTAAAGAGAATCATTGTACAAGTAAGAAGCCTTTTTGTAGTACAGAGAATTAATCATGTTTCACTATTGAAAACTAAGACCATAAAATGCACCTTATGCAACGGTGAATTTAGTCTCGATTTTCCACACTACATGTTCTACTGTACGGCAATGGAAGAAGAAAGAGAAATTCTTCGTCAAGAGACCGGCTATAATAGCAATTCGCCTTATGTTTAATGGCAAAAGGCGTAAAATCCAGACCCTTTGCATTCGCTTTTTATAAATACTGGAAATCAGCTCAATCAAAATATTTAGCACAGACACCGGATCCAACTCGATAATTGGTCGAGGCCAATACCCAATATTTGTATATAACTACGATGCTAATTTGTTATTTATTTATTTTGTTCTACAGGGAGAATCCTGTATGGCACGTGTGCCCAATAAAGGGATTGTTGTTGTTGTTGTTATTATAAAGAATTTTTATTGATGCTACTTCTATTTATTTATATTTATACTTGTTCTGAAAATAGAACAATCCATACTTAAATCATTAGATAATAAAAAAACATATATTGGATTTAATAAAATATTTATTTGCTAATATTTCGGTAGGCGTACAGCTATTATAAATATATATATGAGTTTATAATAAGGTAAATGGGTTTTAAAATAAAGATACAGACCTTTTTTCTAGGATGCTTTGGACTTATGCGTTTTTTTAACAAATAAATAGGTAAAACTGTACTGATATTAAATATCATATATATATCCTTATATATATAAAAATGAAATGCGAAATCGATGTTTGTTATCGCATCACGCAAAATCTACTGACTCAATCATTATGGAATTTCGCACGTTGGTAGCTGAAGATTTCGTTTAACATATAGGCTATTCAAAAAACTAAAAAAGTTAATGTGCTTTTTTTTTTAAATAAAAAACCAAAAAGCGTTAGTTCCAGTCTTTTACCGCTAGGGCGCAGCACTGGTCGCGACGATAAATGAATTTGATTTTTTAAAGCATCGGTGGTTCAGTGGTAGAATGCTCGCCTGCCACGCGGGCGGCCAGGGTTCGATTCCCGGCCGATGCATTTTTTTTTAACAATTTTTAAAACTCATTTATATTATATCTTCTATATAAATGGAAATTTCATAAGTGGTGTTCGCTAAAAACTTCGTTACAATGCATCAATTTCGACCAAATTTTCAACATTTATGTAAAACGAGATGGAGCAGGTTTTGCTTAACATCAAAATATTTTTCCTAACTTTAAAATACATAACTTTGCTGTTATCGATAAAATACAAAAAAATTCAACAGAGTTAATTTTATTTATATATAAATACAAAAAAAAAATCAGCAATTCATTCAACTCAATCTAAAAAAATATTCAAAACAAGCAATTTTAAGATAATACGAAATGTAAAACAGTCGGTCAAGAAAACAACAACGATATTACTCTTTCTCACATTCACACACAATCTTGATTAATAATTAAAACTAATCTTTAGCATTGTTTATTATACTTCATAATAAAATATTCGTTAGGCAAACTTTCACTCGGATAAAACCCGGGCGAAGCCGGGTACACATCCGCTAGTATATATATATATATATATATATTATATATATATGTCATAATTTGTATAATTAATGCCCAAGAGATATGTTTTATTTTCGCCATAATTATATTTTAAAATGTAAATACAAATTCATCCATGTATAAATCTGTACAAAATAAATCTGGGAGCCAGCGCGCGCCGGGGAAGGCCACGCCTCCGCCGCGTGGCGCGTGCTCACGAGTGTCGAACAAGTTATTTTTTGACGCGTACATACACAACGCTTGCGCCCTTCCATTCGACCACGGCAGCTACGACAGATTTAAGAGTCGACAGAAATAAGAACCTCAAGAGAATGAGCAAGGCAAAGAGACAAGCAGGCCAGAAAGAGGCCGAAATAGCTCAAGAGAATAAGTCAGTAATTGATGCACTAACAGCGATGATGAAAAGACTTGGGCGGGACGCGCCCGCCGCCGCAGCCAGATTTGACGGTTCAAGTTCCGCGGAATCATTCTTAAGGGAGCTGGAGAGGTCCCGGAATTCCAAAACAGCAGCTGCGACGAACGAAGCCGCATGGTAGTGGCAGCGCTAGAAGGAGAGCCCCGGAGAACACTCCAATCCATGGACTACCTCTATGAACCCTACTGGAGGATCAAACAAGTCCTTGAGGATCTGTACCCCCACCCGAGACTCCGACACACCAAGAGTTCTATCAACTACGCTGCGGGCCTCAAGGCTTACAAGAATACTATTTACAGAAGGTACGCATAGGTACGCAGCTCAACATCGATCGCAAGGAAATGGTCAATGCTCTCACTCAAGGAATGCCCTCCTACAGTCGAAATCTCCTACTGATTGCAACACCCAGCAGCCCGTCGGAATGGCTCACTCTGGCCAGGAGAATCTATGGTATCGGCGGAGACCCGAGTCGTCCCGGCATTTCCTCTCCCACAGAAAGCCCATCTCCGCGCCAATCCGGTATACAAGCAAACAATTCATTATGGCGCTCATCCCAGAAGCGACCAGAAGGATCTCCCTCCACTCCGCCTACACCATGCAAGCACTGCCAAGGGCCCCACTGGAACAATCAGTGCCCACAACGGTCCACCTTGCCAGGACAGCGTGCCGATCATCCTCGACTATCGACACCGCCGCGGTATTTTCGTGACCCAAGAGACAGCACTACCAAGTAACCAGAAGTACAACCCACACGCTATTAATGGCGTAAGTACCCTGACTCTCAAGTTGCTACTTGCCAACCATTTGTTTTCATTTCTAATAGATACTGGCGCTAATATTAATATTATTGGTTTGAAACAATTTAAAACATTAAGAACTAAAATTTCACTTTTAAATTATGATGTTACTATTAGGACATTGTCTCATAATATCCAACCTGTGGAATTTGCATTTATTTCAGTTACTGTAGGATCCATTAAGGAACACTTGTTATTTTATATAATAGATAATGATCTACCATTTGGCATTTTGTCTTTAAACTCATTATGGATATTCCGATTAACTATTGATATTTTTTTCAAAGAGAATATATCAGGATGATATCATGTTAGCACCGTCACAATATTGTTTTAAAGATTATTTTACTCCATCATTAAAAAACTTTACAATTCAACACGACCCTAATAACCATACCATGCCCCACACTACTCAATCTTTTCCTCATGACACCCTTAATAGTACCACAAATGTAGAAAATTATATAGTTGCACATCCTCATCTAATTAATGAATGTAAACATCTTATTAGAGAAAATATTGGTTTGTTCCCTATCGATAAGTTTTCAGTACCTGCTTTAAATATCGACCCGGTTAAAATTATACCTAACAGTGATAAGATTATAACACTAAGACCATATAGAATACCATATAGCGATTATCCTGAAATAAAATATCAAATAGAGAAAATGTTAGAAAATGAAATAATAGAACCATCAAATAGCCCATATGCCGCTCCCGTAACACTTGCTAGAAAAAGGGATGGCTCGAAACGCTTTTGCGTAGATTTTAGAAAACTTAACGAATTAATGACTGTAGATAACCAACCCATACCACTAATAGAAACAGTACTAGATCAATTATCTAATTCCAAATACTTTTCCACCATAGATATAACCTCCGCCTTCTGGCAAATTCCTATCCATCCCGAATCTAGGCCCCTACTTTCATTTGTAACCCACCTGGGGCAATACCATTTTAATAGACTTCCATTTGGTCTCAAATTAAGTCCTCAAATATTCGAAAGGCAGTTAAATCAATTGATACAGAAACACAAATTAACATTTGCTAATCATATTTTGATGACTTCATAATACATTCTAACAGTTTAGAGGAACACTTAGGACATTACAGGATTTTTTCATCATTTTGTAAATTAGAAATATAAAATTAAATCTTAATAAATGCCAGTTTTTCAGGACATCTATTGACTACCTGGGATATAAGATCAGTTCAGGTACTTGCACTCCACTTGTTAGGAATATAGATGTAATTGATGCCATAAAACCCCCTACTAACGTAAAAACCTTGCAATCTTTCCTAGGCGCCATTAATGTTTACAACAAATTCATTCCAGATTATGCGCGCATTAGAAATCCTCTAAATCAACTTTTGAAAAAGAACGTTAAATGGGAATGGACGTCAGACTGTCAAAAGGCGTTTGACAAACTCAAACAACTACTTTCATCAGGTCCCATTCTACATCTTTATAAATCAGACTTGCCCTGTCAAGTGTACTCTGATGCATCTTTGCAAGGGATAGGAGGAGTACTGAAACAGCTCCATCTCTCTCTCCAGATGGAAACTCTTATCCAGTACAATATTTTAGCCGCACTCTGCGCAAATACGAGCGCAATTATACCATCACCGAATTAGAGTGTCTGGCCATAATTGAAACAGTAGATCGTTTCAAGGTCTATCTGGCGGGAAATTGTTTTACCATTTTCACCGATCATTGCGCCTTTTAGTGGCTTAAAAACATCAAAAATCAGACAGGAAGACTCTTTCGATGGAGTTTGAGATTGTCAGTCTACGACTATCAGGTGAAATACATCAAAGGCACCAAACAACTAGAGGCTGACCTTTTATCCCGAAATCCGTTTTGTGGCCTTCTTGACGCCACACAATTAAAAATGTACCAAAGTGAGCTTCGGGATAATTCCAAGTACGTTCACCAAACCTCAGGCTTGACTACCGTCACCAGACGTGGTGTGAGCAAAATAGTTGTTCCGTCATCCTTACGACCCACCATACTTAGAGAAGCCCACCAGAAATTCAACCATCCAGGAATTTCTCAATTGACTAGGATTATCTCCGCCCAATACTTTTGGAGCGGAATGTCGTAGACATTCGTGCCTTCGTTAAGAATTGTAACATCTGTCAAATGAGCAAAACCCCAAAAGGACCGGAGTATGGAGAGTTGGGCGAATTGCCAGAATCCCCACTGCCATTCGATCTGGTCTCTATGGACACTATAGCCGGGTTTTCTAGATATGGAAGTGCAAAAAATTACCTGCATGTAGTAGTGACCACGCGACTCGATTCGCATGGACATTTCCATCTCGTTTCACCAGTACGACCACATATATGCAAGTAATAAAAAAGGTCCTACAAAGTGGTTGTCCGAAGCGCCTCCTTACAGATAGAGCCCCTGCCTTTACATCACCGAGGTTTAGGAGATTTCTAATCTCCCATAACATCCAACCAATGCTCACTACAAGCAACCATCCACAAGCAAACGGTTTATCCGAACGTTCGAACGCAACCCTGACCGGAAAACTTAGGCTCCTCCATCTTCAACATCCAAGAGCTAGTTGGACTATGCTCCAATCCAAAGTAGTTAAGGCATATAACGATACCCCTCATTCCGTCACGGGATTTCCCCCATCATACCTTATGGACGGTTCCCTACCGAAAGAACTGTCACAACATCTAGATCCTTATCCATCAGTCACTGAATCCAGACGCCTAGCGTTACAAAGAACGAAAGAACGTCATAAGATAGATAAGATCAGATTTGATAAAAATCACAGGTCCCCCGACTTTGAAGTAGGCGATCTAGTCCTTACCAAAATTTACCAACACCCCAATACGGGTAAATTAGTGCCTTACTTCAGTGGACCATATGAGATAATTGAGGTGATATCCCCCTATACAGTTAGAATCAATAGACCTAATCAAGCTCAAAACTTAGAAACAGAAATTATCCACGTAAACAAATTGAAACATTATTCCGAAGACACTAAGTACATCTTCACACCTCACTCAATGAACAACAATAGCGCGCCAAAATCATATTTTATTTACCATCATTTCCCACCTGAAATATTTCATGATGATTATAAGAATTATGCATCTACATTCAGTAACCCATTTAATCACATGAACCCCGATATTTTCTTAGATAATGACGAACAGACATTAACAGCCAGATACATTTCTACTCCTGACACCACCCCAAAGATTGATATCCAATCAGAACCTTCCCCTACAACGAAGATAATGCTCCCATCCTCACCAACACTTAATCATACTCCGCAAATTAGCCCTCAATTCAGTGCTCTCCTTATTAACTGTGACAATGCAAAATTAGAAAATAGGTCATTTATAAGCAAAAATACGTTAGTACCGTTACCCATAGTTAAATATTTTAATAGAATTAAACAATTCCCAATATTTTTTCTATCCCTCCTCACAATGGCGTTCATTAACCCAAACGTCTCCATGACGATTATACATTTTCTAATTTATTTATTGCCGTCGTCCCGATTGAGACAAATTCAATCAATCTTGATTCATTGTCTTGAAGAGCTTTCAATAGTCCTTTGGAACACCTTAAAGGACTTCATTAACCACTCAGAAAAGAATGGTGACCATGACATTAAGATTGATGATCCCCCATAAGATCCTAACGTCAGGGAATTCCTATATATAATTCCTATTTTGAATTAGAATAACACCACCTGCGTAACACATTGACCACCCCAAACTGATAGTCTTTTTCCAAATTCACTTCCTTTTAAGGTGTCAGCAGGATTACTGATAGTCACAGACCCGTTTTGAAACAATCCGTTCAGGATGTACGTCACAGAATTCAGTACATTTCCCTCTGACCACTTGCAATAAACCATTATGTTCACACACCTACATCAAGAGATATTCTCCTTGCGCTACTTCATTGACATGACAACCGTCCCCTTTTCTCTCCATCCCAAACGAGAAACCTTCCGAGGACTCCAGTGACCCAATTTGGATCATCCTACCAAATTGTTCGCCACGACCAAGTCTTCATTCCTCAAACGTATCCTGCCATATCAAACATTCCTTATAATCCCTGAGCACCTTTTTACACCCCTCTTCTTACTTTCCCTATGGAGAGTACGGTTCATAGGAGAATGCTTAGCCCATAATCAATCCACCAACACTCCAGCGCAGGAGATCCTCTCACGCACAGAACATTCTCACAAACAGATACACAGTCGTAGCCACATCACACAGGTTCGTATCCTGCTACACATTTGAAACTTTATTATCTTTGTATTATATATCAGACTTTATGTTGTGTTAATCCCTACTTGTATATATTTTAATATAATATCACACAAATTTCCAATTTTGTACATAGTATCAGAATTCAATTTATAAAATTGCCTCCCAATCTCAACTAAATAATTTTAAAATCATTTTAAAATTTATTTATCCCACACAGGTTCCATCTGTCATAATTTGTATAATTAATGCCCAAGAGATATGTTTTATTTTCGCCATAATTATATTTTAAAATGTAAATACAAATTCATCCATGTAAAATCTGTACAAAATAAATCTGGGAGCCAGCGCGCGCGGGGGAAGGCCACGCCTCCGCCGCGTGGCGCGTGCTCACGAGTGTCGAACAAGTTCTTTTTTGACGCGTACATACACAACGCTTGCGCCCTTCCATTCGACCACGGCAGCTACGACATATATATATATATATAAAGATAGAGGTTGTCTGGCCAGAGAGAGAGAGAGTATTCATATTTCTATGAAAAATAGACACTTCGGCCAGTTAGAGTTTTTATTTTTCTCAACGTTTCAACAAAAATGCTTTATTTTTATTAACTTCTCCTGACGAAGACAGAATAATTTTGTTGTTGAAACGTTGAGAAAATTAAAAACTCTAACTGGCCGAAGTGTCTTTTTTATATATAAAATAGTTGGCTCTTTTGTATATTTATTGTTGTGATTTCTACGAGGTAAAAGGTAAATTCATCAGGTACTGAATAATATCTAGTACATAGAACATAATTTTTCACAGTTAGTGTTTGATTTTTAAAAGGCCAGAAGCAGCCAAAAATAAATTAAATTTATTTATAGCTGTTTTTGTTGAAATTTAAAAGAAATTAACAAATATATATTCGGCCTACATGTTAATCATTTAATTGTGAATTTATATATTAAATTAAAGCAGTAGAATATCTTTATATTATAAACTAAATGTATATGATATTATATCAAAGTAATTATACAGATCTCTGTAGCTCTCTATATCTTCATATTTGACATGAACTTTGCATATTTGAATTTCTTTCTTCCTTTTCTTTCACTCCTTCTCTGTATCTATCGGAAGAATCTGTTTATAAGACGAAATGCCTTGATAAAAGTATTGATTGAATGATAAAATGTTTTGTAAATATGACTTATAGAATAGGTTAATACTTTCTCAAGAAATCTTGGCATATTTTTTTAATAAAAAATATATAAAACGGTTTTTATTCTTCAATTTGACAAATAATTAAAATACATTCAGAATTTTATGAAAGAGAACATCAGATATTGACTAAAAGAGAGATTGATGGTTACTTCACCTACCTTAGGTTGTGCTGAGGTTGAATGATCCGGTGTCAGATGGTGGCGGTATATATGGGATACCGTTGCATCAGCCAGTACTGGGCGGAGTCCAAGGACCACGGAACCGGTAAACTCTCTTCTATCCCTAATTGATATGTTTGATCTTCCTTTGTGGATATTAATCAGGCTAAATTTAAATCCTCGTATGAGCTTTAATCATCCCCAGACACCATCAACAAGCACTACAAGCTTGATACCTTAATATCATTGAGTGAAGATAAAAAAGAAGAAGACTCATCCCCAGCAGACACCATCAACAAGCTCTACAAGCTTGATACCCTGATATGATTGAGTGGAGATAAGAGAGAAGAATAAGACTCATCCCCAGCAGACACCATCAACAAGCTCTACAGGCTTGATACCTTAATATCATTGAGTGAAGATAAAAAAGAAGAAGACTCATCCCAGCAGACACCATCAACAAGCTCTACAAGCTCGATACCCTGATATGATTGAGTGGAGATAAGAAAGAAGAAGCCTCATCCCCAGGAGACACCATCAACAAGCTCTACAAGCTCGATACCCTGATATGATTGAGTGGAGATAAGAAAGAAGCAGACACATCCCCAGCATACACCATCAACAAGCTCTACAAGCTCGATACCCTGATATGATTGAGTGGAGATAAGAAAGAAGAAGCATCATCCCAGGAGACACCATCAACAAGCTCTACAAGCTCGATACCCTGATATGATTGAGTGGAGATAAGAAAGAAGAAAAGACTGGTGAGGTTGGACTTATAGAAGGCAGCTTAGAGGTGTTTAGTGAACTATAAACATAAGCTCATAGGTCTGTAGAGGAACATACATATAATTTCAAGGTGTTGCATCGAGCAAAGCTCTTCCGCAAAATATGTTTTCATAACAAACATATATTAGTAATTTAAATTAATTGCCAACTATCGTTAAAATTTTACGCAAATAAATTTACTGGCAATGCGCTTCTTTTAAATATCATAAAATATTATCTCTACAGACCTTACTGCAAAGATATGAGTTATTGAATGAATATAAATACAATTTTTATATACACACAATATTATATACATATTTTAAATATTTATTATATATTGAGAGAAAAATATATTACATTATTTCTGTTTGGAAATCAAAATTTTGAAAATTAAAACTAAGGATTAAATATTTACAAATTTACATGAATTATTCGACAGAGTTCATAAAATTTATATAGACAAAGTGGCTGATGTAAAAGAGTTAAATCATTTAAACCAGGGAACAAACGATGTCTTACTTCTGTAAAGTTTGGACAGTCGTAGCTAAGGTGAAGAGCAGTTTGTTCAGTTTCTCTGCAGGAACAATTTGGTGTTTATAATAGATCTCTTCTATTGAACGTCCTTCAAGAAACCGATTTGTGTTCAGCAGGGGAATTAAATATTCCATCATTTTTCTGACATTCAATTTCTCAAAGATTTTTGCTAAGTTGGGAAAGAAGCTTTCTATAACAGATTTTAGCATAATCAAAATTGCTAAAACTACTATCTAATTTAGGTCTCAAATCACAAAATTCTCTTGAAATTTTAAAATTGTGTCAACGTTTATGCAATTTTAATTTTTTTTTTTTTTGTGAAAATATATTCTTAAAAATTTGGCGAAGGTGTATTTCAAACATATTCATTATATGATTTTTCCACAAAATATAAATATATAAAATTTGAAATTAATCGTATATATTATTTTTTAATATAAAATATATTTAATAAATATAATCTTTTTGCTTTTACACAATACTGTCATCTATTGGAAGTATTTGTAATTATTTATGAAATTGATTTGCTTACTCGCAATATTTGTCTGTTACTAGAACAAATGTTTACTAAAATATATTTTTATCAAATTTGCATATACCATTTATATTGATATGCTTGCTGCCATATAGTGATATAAATATATAATATAAATATTCTGCAGCACGCTGACGAGGGCCAACAGCCGAAACGTGTTCCTGGTTGACTTTTCTTGATTTACATAGTGTTATCAATTATTTCCAGGAATGCTAAATATTTTTTTAAAATACAAAAGTATAATAAAGTTTTATTTTAAATTTCCCAAAATAATCACCGTCACTATCTATACACTTGTTCCATCTTTTTTCCAGATATCAAAACACCTCTGAAAATCCTCATCTTTCAGGCTTTTCAAAATATACTTCGTATTCCCTTTATTTAAGATATTTAGTCAAATCGACGTCTTTTTAATACTTTTTTAATTTTAGGGTAAAGGAAAATGTCTTTGGGAACAAGTTCAGGAGAATAGGGTGGGTGGGGTAGTAAAGCAATTCCGTGTTTAGCCAAATAAAGTTGTACAGGGACGGCCGTATGTGGCCGTGCGTTGTCATATTGCAAGAGTCAATTTTTCTTATCCCATTTTTCTGGTCGTTTCTGACTCACAGCCTCCCTTAAACGGCGCAATACATCAAGATAGTAATGCTGATTAATGGTCTGACCCTCGGGCACGAATTCATTGTGTACCAATCCCTTTACATCAAAGAAAGTGATAAGAAGACACTTAAGTTTCGATTTGATCATCCTTGCTTTCTTGAATCTTGGTTCTCAAGGCTCTAGCCACTGGCTTGATTGCCTCTTAGTCTCGGGATCATATTCGTACACCCATGTTTTATCTCCTGTGATGACATTTTTGAGCCAATAGGGATTAGAATTAAACATTTCGACCATTTTTTGTACGTTTCTTTGCGATGCTTTTTCTGCTCATTCGTTAAGAGATATGGGACAAATTTAGCCGGGATCGTTCAAGATGCAGATCATTCTTTATGATGGTTTGGCATGCTCCAAAAGAGATATCCAAGTCTTCTGATAGCTCTCTGATAGTTATTCTTGGGTTTTCTCCGATCGATGACTTGATTTTGAGAGCATTTTCGGGGTTTCTTATCGATTAAGGTCTGCCAGTGTGTAGATCATCCTTGACGCTTGTTCGACCAGCTTTAAATCGTCCAAACCAATCAAATGTCCTCGATTGTGATAGGGCATCTTATTTAAAAGCCTGCTTCAACATTTGAAATGATTAGGAAGCTGTTTTCCCTAATTTAAAACAAAACTCTATGCAGACTCGCTTTTTTCAATACAGTTCATACTGAAGTTAGAAAATGTTCTGGTATACTCGAGCTTATAAATTCGAGCGCGTGCGACTGTGCGATCAATTTTTTTTTCTACCTGTTGCAATTTTTTTTTTAATCTCTAAGGTCCTTATAAAATTATTTCATTATTTTGAATATTTTACGTGATCCAGTCATATTCCTGGAAATTATTGATCACACGTTATATCAAGAAATTGGGTTGGCCAAATATCACGGAACAAGTTAAATAAATGTTTAGTTTATTTTTGTTCCATCTAAAAATGGCTATGTGAGCATGGTCAGGATATGTCCTTTTTATTTCTAATAATACATATATCCTGACCGTTCACATTAACATTTTAGATGGTATAGCGCCATCTAGGGAAACAAAAATCAACCAAACGTTGATTCAGGCTTGTTCAATGTTATTTTGACCAATAGCTGAAGAGGGCCAACAGCCCGAAACGAGTAGGTAATTGGCTTTTATTGATTTATTAAAAAAAAAGGTTTGCCAAAATATCATGGAACAAGCTTAAATCAAAGTTCATTTGTTTTAGTTCCACAAGATCTCGCTCAGCCATCTGAAATTCTCATATGAACGGTCTCAGGATATGCGGTTTTTTTTTTGTTTATAATACAACTATATGTATATTTGAAACTATTGAAGTAATTTGACAATTGAAACAACTTTTATTGACATCTTGTCAATATTAACACTCAAAGAGAGTTATAATAGTAAAATAATATAATAATATATAGGAAAATTAGAATATGTACAAAAAGTTATATAATAGAGGATGACGGGAGGCATCCTCGGCGCGCGAGTGTTCTCCTCCAGGCGATGAGCGGGTCCTCCACTCCACCGAGCCCAACCTAAACAAAGTGGCGGTAGATACGTAACTTTGCCGACGCGAGGATGGTCAGGGCCTCGTCCTCAAAGCCGGACCCGAAGATCCAAGCCTGCAGGTCAGGGGGCCGCCCGATGATGTTGAAGGCCTCCCGAACGAGGAGCCTGATGGACTGGCAGCTCCAGTAACGGTGTCCCAGGGAGCAGTTGACGGACCCGCAGGCAGGACAAGAGGAGCTGGCCGAGGCAGGATGGGCCGGGTGGGGAAGAGCATGGAGGGCCAACTTGAGGGCGGCATCGGCCTCGTGGCCCGAGAAGGCGTAACGCCGTAGCGAAGCCCAGTCAACCCTGGCCGGTGGGCTGATAGTAGCTGCCCATCTCGCCAGGTACCGGGAGATCGGCGTGGCCGCAAGGCGCGGACGATCCAGGGCCCGTCGGGTCGAGCGGGTCGTGAGGCCGAGGAACGGCGTGGCCGTCCCGCGCAGCACCACAGCCCCAGCCAAGGTAGTCTCCCGGAAGCTCTCATCCTGAACGTTCTCAGCCACCACCCTCTGGCAGAAAGCGACGAGGGCCGCGGCGTCAGCAAGGGCGGAGCGCGTAGGGCGGGCGATGTGGGGGTCCCCTAGGTCTCGGATTCGGGCCCCGACCCAGCGCGCGGGAGCCAGGAGGTCGGGAGGGCGAAGGAACCGGCAACCGCCGATGATGGGAAGGTCCAGCAGCTGGGACGTGGGGACCAACCGGTGGTTGAGGCCCAGGATTTTGAAGGCCTCCTCCCAAAGTCTTAGTAGACGGTGGCGGCGAGGCTGGAGTCGCATGCCGTCAGGTGGAGGGCGGATCCAGGCCTCGCTAGCGACCAGCCAGTTGAAGCCATTCCTGCCTCCACGGAGCGCGACCTGGACACCCTTAAGGCAGGCCAGCTGGAGCTGAGTTCCCACGTCGAGGAGGCCGAGGCTATTATAATAATTATTATTATTGAAACTATTATAGACGCGTATGATTCTTTTTGAAACTAAGCAATTTCTACTGCCCTTACTGCAATGGAAAAATTAAAGGGAGGGCCTGGCTCATCAGTGGTGAACCCTCCCAGCGGTTTTGCCAGTTTAATCTATCATACTGATGTTATATTGCATTTTTGGAAATTCCTTTTATAGTGATACTGATGCTAGACTCTTGGAATGGGTATTTTAGAAATTGTAGGGCAGTTGAAATTTTTAATTTCGAAAAAAATCATAAGCGTCTATAATAGTTTTGAATATTCATAACAGATGGCGCCCTGATGCATCATAACACAACTAAATGTATATGTGGTATTTCGGCAGTCTGGTCTGTTGTATTGAGCAGTGGGGAAAGATGATGATTGCGCAGTCGTGATGGTGGTGAGTGGTAAGGCACACAGAGACGAATCACAGGGGAATCCGAGACATCAGAGAGAGGGAAGGCAGAGTCCAAGTTGCGGCCGACGGGCCATCCACTAACGATCTGCCTGCTCCTTCTGTCCGCTATATGGCATCTGCTGTACTGACTGACTTGGCTGCGGGGCAAGCCCTTTTTATATGCTCAAGTCTTACGTCACCGGACGTCTTGCGCCGTGGCGTCAAGGCGGTTGACCTCATTGGCTGCGGGTAAGCCCTGTTACGTCATTGGACGTTTGGTGCCATGGCGTCGCGACGGTTGACCTTATTTGGCTGCGGGTAAGACCTGTTACGTCATTGGACGTCTGGCGCCGCGTTGACGCGACGGTTGACCTCATGTTTGCGGGGTAAGCCCTGTTGGTTTCTACGTTCCCTCTAGATGTACCTCTTTACTTAATTGAACACATAAAACGATACATACAAAGTTAAATTGATTAAAGGAGGATTGGGTACCATGATTAAAAGTCCATATTAGAGTAGGGGTGTAAGAAGAGATGGTGAGTATTTACACAGGTGTTTATGATTCTTAAATTACCACAGATTGGCCCCCTGGGTTGAAGAATTTAAAAAGGGGCAGCCTGAGTTAAATTTTGGTAGATGGGAAGTAATATTTTGGGGAAAATTAATTGGGTAAACAAACAAAGCTTATACAGGGTGGTAAGAATTTGCGGTCGACAAGGTTACAGAATGGAAAGATGAAGTAGGAACTGTTAAAAGAGTGACAACATGGTGATTAAATTGGTTGAAAGCAAGATCAGCTTGAGAACATGGGTTTGCAAGGCGTTTTGCTAGGACGTCTTGGAACTAGTTAACAAGGGATCAAAAAAACTATTGTTCTCCACTTAGCGGTCTTGGGTGGGGAAAAAAGAATGAAAATAGCGCGATGGTGAGTGAGTGAAAAAAATGCCTGCAGAGTATTTAAGCTTGGTGTATGGACAAACTACATCAAGGTAATTTCTGCAAGTGTAAAAAAATGAACATAAAAAAAGAAAAACAACATATTAAAAAAAACTGACAAAGACATGGGTGGTGAAAAGATCCGCTAAGATGGTAAGGTTTATTGAAAGGCAAGGTAATTGCGTGGTTGTTGAGAGAAAACAATTGCAGAAGTTGAGAATTGTGAAAAGAAAAATGGTGAAATAAAATTAAAATATAATGATATTTACAAAAGTGGGACAATGGAAAAACATTGATTAAAATTTGTAAACAAGTCCACTTTAGGTTTTAAAGATCGCTTGAAAAGATGTTGCAGTGGTAACATAGGGTGAGAAAAAATTGTGTGGGAACATAGGTTAACCAACGAATCAGTGTGCAGCATTGCGACAAGACATTGATTTTAAGGGAGATAGTTGCGGGGTAGTATGGTACAACACGTGGAGTACAAATAAAATAAGGTTGGGATAAGCTATCTGTGATGTAATGGAAATAGTTGTCAGGACGTAGGTGGTGGGGGAGTTCTAAATAGACGTTGAACGGTTTCTCCTATCAAAATCCATATGATGGTAAATAGTTGGAAAATGGCTTCTTGTAGTTGAAAAAGTCTATCAGTTTCTTGTGCGTATATTCCTATGTAGATATGCGTGATTAGCGGGACGGTGGAGAAGGTCATTGTTAGCGTGTAAGTTAGGAGAATTAAGTGGAAAATAAAAAATGTTTTCATATTGTATCCTATATTTTTTATGAGAGAGATTAGTTGTGGGCTGAGCCATTTATGTTGGAGGGTTGATGACTTGACTTGGGACTGGGTTGGTTCATGATTGATTTGTAGCTGGGGAGCTGGGGAAGCATTGTTACTTGAAGTCGGTTCTACTTGGATTAGGGTAAAAATATTTGGGGTTAGAGGTAGAAGAGGTTGGCTGCTGGCCTTGGTATTCTTGGAACAAGTCCGGTGAGAGATGTCGGAACGGAAATGAGTCATTGTCTTTGGGTTGAACATAATGGGCCTGCATGGTGGGGGGTGCTATATGAGGGACGCTTTCTGTGTAGGGTCTAAGTTTGTTGACATGTATTATGTCGTGTTCCTTATTGAGCGGCTGATTTGGTTTATTAATCTTTACCACATTGGGAGAAATAATTTCTAAAATTGTGTAGGGACCTGTGAAATAAGGGGTAAACTTTCCAGTGTTAGGATGATGGTACACTTTGACAAGAACGAGGTCTCCAATTTCAAAGTTAGATGTTTTGTGATTAAGATAAAATTTTTGTTTATCTTTGTCGTGTTTCAGTTGTGTGCGTTGGTAGGCTTGTTGTCTGGCAATGTAAATAGCGGGTAAGGGTTAATGTGATTAGAAAGTTCTGTGGGTATAATGCCGAAAAGTAAATAGGATGGGGGAAAGCCTGTCACTGAGTGAGGGGTGTTATTATAAACTTGTGTAACCTTGTTAACGAGCTTTGTCCATGAGGTTTTTGGGTTTTAGAGATGTAGTAGTCTGAGTTTACCTGTAATTGTAGAGTTTAGATGTTCGCAAAGACCATTTGCTTGAGGGTTATTACTAGTTGTGTTTAAGGGTTGTATGCCATGGGCTATTAGGAATCTTCGGAACTTCTCTGAGGTGAACGAAGGTGCTCGATCCGAGAGTAAGCGTTTTGGAGAGCCGTATACTAACACTTTTTTAATTGCTTGTATGTAGGTTAAGGTACTGGTAGATTTTGAAGGAAATGTCCATGCGTATCTGGTCATATGGTCAACAATTACATGTAAGTGGGTTTTAGAATTGCCGTATTTAGCGAATCCTGATACTGTGTCTATTGAAAGGAGGTCGAATGGTTTGGTAGCAGAGGGGGTTTGTCCAAGTTCTCCATAGGTGGGTCCTTTTGGATGTTTGGTTAACTAACATGTGGTACAAGAATTTATATGATTTTTAATGTCTCTTGACATGCCACTCCAATTGTATTGGCCGGAGATAAGGCGACTCATTTAAGATATACCAGGGTTGTTGTATTCTAAATGTACTTCGTTTAGAAGGGTGATGCGAAGTTTCTCTGGAATCAGAATTTTGGTTACTCCTTTGCGTGTGATGGTGTGTAATCCGTTTGTGTCTTGTGTGATGTGTGGATGTGTAGTGGAATTGTTTTGGTGTATCTTGATGGTGTCGGCGTCTAGGAATCCGCAGAAGGAATTGGGTGAGAGAAGGTCAGCTTCGTATTGTTGGGTACCTTTAATGTTGCGAATTTCGTAGTCATATGCAGATAGTCTTAAGCTCCATCTGAATAGACGTCCTGTGGGATTTTTGATAGATTTTAGCCATTGTAGATCGTGGTGATCAGAGAAGATGGTGAAATTTGTGCCTGTAAGGTAAATGCGGAATTTTTCTACGCTTTCAATTATGGCTAGGCATTCTAACTCAGATATGTTGTAATTTTGTTCGTGCGGGCGTAAGGCTCGGCTATAATATTGTACGGGATGTATTTGGTTGTTGGGGTGGACCTGTTATAAAATGCCAGCGATACCTTGTGTTGAAGCGTCGCAGTAGAGTTGGCAGGGTAGACCTTCTTGGAACAAATGTAAGACGGGTTGTGTAGTGAGACTTTTTTTAAGGTTTCAAAAGCTTGTTGACAAGCATCGCTCCAGTGCCATTTTACGTCCTTTTTAAGTAAGTTGTTAAGGGGTGTTCGGAGACGAGCATAATTCGGAATAAATTTATTATATACGTTAACTGCACCTAGGAAAGATTGTAGCGATTTTTGATTATAAGGGGGTTTTATGGCATTAATTGTATCGAGGTTTCTAAGCTGGGGTGTATATGTGCCTGCGGATATGGTGTATCCGAGAAACTCTATGGATGTTTTGAAAAATTCACACTTCTTATAAATTTAGTCTGATGTTTTCTGCTTGGCAAACTTCGAAAAATTTTGTAAGGTGTTGTATGTGTTCTTCTGTGGACTCTGAGAATGTAATAAAGTCGTCAAAATAATGTTCTATGCATTGTAAGTTGTGTTTTTGTATGATCTGACTGATTGCGCGTTCGTAAATTGGGGGTGAATTCTTCAGGCCAAAGGGAAGGCGGGTCCATTGATATTGTCCATCACGTGTAACAAAAGCAAGAAGTGGTCTAGATTCTGGTGCGATCTCTACTTGCCAGTATGCAGAGGCGATGTCGGCGGAGGTAAAGACTTTGGCGCGCGAGAGTTTATCCAGCACGGAATCAATTAAGGGGAGGGGGTGGATATCTGGCTGAATTATTTCTTTTAGTTTTCTATAATCTATGCAGAAGCGTTTTGTTTTATCGCGCTTTGTTACTAACGTTACAGGACTTTCGAACGGAGAGTAGGACTTTTCTGTGATATTGTGTTTTAACATTTCGGCGACTTGATTTTGAATTTCCTTTAGGTCGCAATAAGGAACTCTGTATGGCCTGAGTGTAATTATTTTATCAGAAGTAGTGTTAATTTTGACGGGGGAATGTTTAAAGTGGGGACATCAAATTTGTTTTCAGAAAATATGTGTTGATAGTTATGCAATAGGAGATTAAATTGGGTCGGAAAATTAGGGTGAGACAATTCAGTTCGCGCATCAGTTAGCTGGCAATTAGGGCTAATAAAGGTTGTGGGAATTAAAAAAATAACTTGGACATTTTTCTGAAAAGGCATAATTATTTGTGGTAAGTGCATGTGCTAATTGGTTGCAACGTGAGGGCAGAGATGTTTGGGATGCCTTGAAATGTCGCTGGCATTCCCAATAAGCACATGCACGTGGAACAAGGGAAATATTATACATATTTTTTAGCTAAGGGTGAGTTACTTTGAAGTATAAAGAATTTGTGAAAATTAATTTGCAGTTTAATTTTTTTAAGCGTATCTATTGAAAGTATACCAAATGGAAGTTTAGCATCTATGACATAAATTCTGATCTTTTCTGTTATTTTGCCTAAGGTTAGCGGAAGATAAACATAGCCTGCGGTGGTAATACTTTGTGAGATAGAACTAATTTGAAATTGCTCTTTAATTAATTCTATTTTTTGTGTTAAGATCTTTTTTAAAAAAATAAAGGTATTTAATGGTATAATATTTACGGTTGCGCCAGTATCAGCTAGAAAAGGAAGGAAATGTTTGTGATTGAGGAGGACTTTTGAAATAAGGTTATTAACGAAAATTAGGGTAATCCTCTACCTGTTTGGGGCTAGTGTTGCTTGTCTTCGGGGTGGCTGGCGCAGTAGACGGGGTCGTCTGGCGACCATTGTTGGTTTGATTGAAGGTGCTTTGGCGGTTGTGGCTGGCGTGATAGGTTTGGCCGTGCTGGGCGTTAGAAGCAGGTCGTTGCTGGCACTGGGAGTGCCAGTGTTGTCCTTGGCAGAACTTGCGGGGGGAAGGTGGCATTGCTGCGTAGTTTTGTGCCCGTGGTGTAGGTCGTGGGGTATTGTGGTAGGGTCCTTCCATCCGTGGATGGTTGTCTGGGCAACGTGGTGGTTGTGGGGAGAAGTTTCCTCGTACCCTTGATGTCAGTTCATACCACTCGGAAAGTGATTTGGGTGGCACAACTCGAACAAGGCGCTGATCCCCAGTGGGCAGTCCTTCGGTCAAGGCCTCTATGATAACAGGTCTTGGCAAGTTCAATTGTATCCCTAACGTTGCCTTGGTCCTAAAGTACTCTTCAAGAGAGTTGTAATGTTGGGATTTTGTAGCGAAAAATTTCGCGTAGGTTGTGTCGGTATTATCTGGGAATAAGTCCTCTAGGGTTCTCTGCGCTTCTTCATACGGATTAGTATCAATTCAGAGTTGTCTAAAAAGATCGAGGAGCTGCTTAACAAGGTATTTGGGAAGTTTTGCAGTTTTTGTTGAGGGGTTAAGTTCTGAGTTTGTAAGTTAAAGTTCCTAAAGAAACATGAAGCGTTGTACATACCATCAAAGGCGGGTAGATCCAGGTCTCGGGGATGAAGGGGTTGCAGTCTTTCTAGGATGGTTGCCAAATGAAGGATGATGGTGCTAAGATGGGGTGGTGGTGTTGTCGGTCCGTGGTCGTTGTTGGGTAACTCTCCGATCTCCTGCTCCTGGGCTTCTTTTTCGTCCTTGTTCATCCTGTCGACTTTATGTCGAATCCTGTCGACTTTCTTCTCTAGCTGTGGTGATTCGGTAGTATGGTCTGTTGTATTGAGCCGTGGGGAAAGATGATGATTGCGCAGTCATCACGACTGCGCAATCATCATCTTTCCCCTGGGTGGTGAATGGTAAGGCACACAGAGACGAATCACAGGGTAACCCGAGGCATCAAAGAGAGGGAAGGCAGAGTCCAAGTTGCGGCCGGCGGGCCATCCACTAACGATCTGCCTGCTGCTCCTGTCCGCTATATGGCATCTGCTGAACTGACTGATTTGGCTGCGGGGCAAGCACTTTTTATATGCTCAAGTCTTACGTCACCGGACGTCTGGCGCCGTGGCGTCGAGGCGGTTGACCTCATTGGCTGCGGGTAAGCCCTTTTACGTCATTGGACGTTTGGTGCCATGGCGTCGCGACGGTTGACCTTATTTGGCTGCGGGTAAGACCTGTTACGTCATCGGACGTCTGGCGCCGCGTTGACGCGACGGTTGACCTCATTGTTTGCGGGGTAAGCCCTGTTGGTTTCTACGTTCCCTCTAGATGTACGTCTTTATTTAATTGAACACATAAAAACGATACATACAAAGTTAAATTGATTAAAGGAGGATTGGGTACCATGATTAAAAGTCCATATTAGAGTAGGGGGTGTAAGAAGAGATGGTGAGTATTTACACAGGTGTTTATGATTCTTAAATTACCACATATATATATTATATTGGTATAGAGTGTTTACAACCCTTATATTCTTATTTGCTAACATTCATACATATATACAAATATTATTAAGTTTACTATATTCTTTGACCAGAAACATGAGGAAGTCAAAGTGTACACATTAGGGACTATGATTTATCTGTACCTTTTTGATTCGTAAAATGGGTTCAAATGACCTGTCTTAAAGATTGAAATTTCGAAGATGACGCTACTCAGTAATGTCCCTTGTTGGCAAAACATTTCTGTCACGGAATCAAGATGCAGATTTGAATAGTCCCCAAGATCTTTTTCTTCCTCTAATAGGTTCAGCCATGAAAACTTGAAGCTTATTACTGAGGGTTTCTCCATTACAAATTATGTATTGATAAATATGAAATATATGAATATTCTAAGATATTCTAATAACTATTCCTTCACTAATAAAGTTTACACACAGCCTTATTAAGACCACCGGTCTCATACAGATTCTCGCACAAGAATAAAGTAAGCATAGAAGGAGTTCCTATACTCCAGGCAGCAGAGAATCCAACAACAGCCTCCAGGTCCGACGTATGACCAGTGGCCAAACATTTCTTCGTGCATACGTAAAGTTCATCAGAACACTCTAACTTGAATTGAACAAAAGCCCCCATTGTTACAATCATTATCCAAGACTATTCACAACCAAGCCAGTTGAGATCCCTGACGTACGAAGCCATGTCGATGCTGTTCGAAGTAATTATTCTGCTAGTCTTGAGCCTGGGCCAGTCAATGCCCATCAGACAGGACACCACTACGCCCCGTTTCACCACTCCCCGAAGTCCCGTGGAGTCCCAGGACCCCCTCGCCCTGCTGGTCCTCCGCCCTGATCTGGTCCTGACCATCCTGGAGTCCGCAGTCCTGGGCGGACTCGCCACCGCCGTCTACATCCAGGTCCGGCGCCGCCGAGGACGACGGCCCGTGGAGGACCCCTGCTGAGGGGACCTCTTCTGACGATCCCCACCGATTTAAGCTGAATCAAAATTCCTTTTATTCACTTCTCATTCTATATGTTATGTTGTGTAATAAATATTGTGCGTGTTTTTGTATATTCAGACTTTTTACTTGAGACTTCATTACATTAGTTAAAATCCTATCTTTCCATATTTAAAGGATGTTTTGAAGTTGTTTGGTTTATTCTATATATATTGATTAATTAATAAGTATATTTTCGATCAAAAATAAAATAAAACATTTTTTTTATTACAAAAATCCAATATTTCGCTAGGATGTACACTTATCTTCGTCAGGGTTATTCCGTATTTTGAAATGTTTTGGCCAACCACGCGATGCCTTCACGCATAAATAAATACTGAGAGAGATATTTTCTAAAAATATCACAATAAATGATATTCAACATTCAAATAAAAAACAAAGATTTTGGGAGAGACGAACGTTCTGATCATCGAAACATATCATGCAATAAAAACGTAGTTTATTTTCGATAAAAGATGCACCGTTTTTTAATGAATATACTGATATGCAATTAAAATAGGCAACATGTTTGTTCATATAATAGGTTAAAACTAAATTTTGTAGAAAAAAAACCATAATTTTGTAGAGTTTATAAAAAAAACTGATAAATAACACATACACACATATTGAAAAAAATATAAAAATTATCATATCATACACAACACACAAGAAAGAAAATGTATTCCAACTTTGAAAAAATGACTATTTTTTTAAAAAGTGCAATCATTTTAGAACTAATGTAAGGAAACAATTTTTTTTAGGTATAAGAAAAAATATATCTCTTCAATCCCAACAAAGATTAATTTGATTTTTATTGATATAGTGGAGCGTCTCCTCACCAGGTTATTATATGATAGAAATATATTAACACTCTCTGAAGTTAAAACTATAAATCAAATATTACACAGGCAAAAACAGAAAACCGATAAATCCTACTGCTGTAAGAGAAACCTTGATACTCACACCAGATCATTGATATAAAATATATCTAAATTTTAATATCAGATGGTTTATATAAATAGAACCTTCCTGTAAAGGACAACACCTAATTTCAGAGCCAAAGTGTCCTTCAGGGAGAGATGCCCTCTTACCGGAAAGTGGCTAAATTGTAAAAATGTTAATTTTGCAAATAAAAACTGTCCTTTATAGAGAGGTGTCCGCTAGCGAAGTGTCCGCTAAAGGGAGGTTCTACTGTATATATGTATATAAACGCTTTTTGTATATTTTCAAAAGTATTTCTTTTCCTGATGCTATTCTTCTATGCATTATAATAAAATAATTCGGAATATTTGTAAATGAAGTATCATATCTTGTTTAGAATTTTATAGTAATTCTACGAGTGCAAATGTAATATTGCTCTAGGTATTGGACAGGGATCTGCTACCTCAATCTAATGAAAATTTTTATTCCACAATCCTCTTATTAATATAGAGTAGTTTCAATTTGTTTATTTCCATTTTTGATTCATCAAAATAAAAATATGACACAGACTTGTAAAGTAATAACTTTATTGCAGCTAGTACATATAGATACTGTACAGAATAATTTAAGGACGTCTGAACACTGGAGATGAGATGATAGACTTAGTGGATGCTACCCAGTCCAAGACCGATGGGACCAACCAGACCCAGGCCACCAAGACCGATGCCCTTGCCGAGGCCGATTCCTCCAAGACCGAGGCCGACTCCTCCAAGACCGATGCCGCCGATGGGTCCGGACACAACTCCGCCGACAAGAGGAGCAGAAGCCACACGGCCGATGCCGACTCCCTTCAGGCCGATTCCTCCGATGCCACCAAGACCAATTCCTCCGATGCCACCAAGACCAACGCCGCCCAGGCCAATGCCACCGATGGGACCGGAGACAACTCCTCCGACAAGAGGAGCACCGATGCCGACTCCCTTCAGGCCGATACCTCCAATACCACCAAGACCAATTCCTCCAATGCCACCAAGACCAACGCCGCCAAGTCCAATACCGCCCAGACCAATTCCACCTCCCAGACCAACAGGTCCCCAGAGAGGAGCCTTCTGGTTGTCCAGGTTGACGGTGACAGAGGCGTCCCTGGTGACACCGAGGCCGAGGCCGACGGCAAGAGACCCGGTGGCCAGGCCGAGGAGGATAAGTGCGGCGAGCTGCATCTGGACAACACAGACAATAAAATTATAAAATTAATATCATTCATAAACACAATTTAAAAATACATTTCAACACGAAAGTTCTAATATTGATTATTGATAAGATCAATTCACACACCACACACCTCAATTCCATGTTCTCAAGAGATTTTTCAAAAGAACCTTCTAATGATATAATATCATCTATTGAGATATTGTGTGTCCAATGTTCGTCACGTATTTATATGCTCAGTTGGAGTTACAAATATAATGGTTCGCATGTTTTCTGTTTCTTGAATTCACAGACGAGATGATTTGAAAGACTGTATGCTATCCTTGTAAAGACTGTAAAGTAGAAGGAATTTTGGGCGAATCAAAACAACGCTCACAAGAATACCTTATTCCTCAGAAGAATTTTGGCGTGTTACAATAATAAACAATTTTAGTTAATAAACTCTCATTTTATAAATGAACACTATACATTGAAATAATATATATTGAAATATATAAAATATATCATACACAAAGATACCCTCATTAAGTGGAGTTTACAAATTAAAATATAATAGAAAGTGTGGTGTAAAAGAGACTCATTTTAAATGAAAATAATGTAATTTATTTACATACACACAGGAAACCTTAATAATAATAATAATAATAATAATAAAATGAATTTGTAGAAATTAGTTATCAAATTATATTATATAGAAATAATTTTAATGCTACTTTTATTTATTAGATAATAAAAAGGCATATATTGAATTTAATAAAATATTTATTTTGCCAATATTTCGGCTGGCTGAACGCCAACCTTTATCGAGGCATTACATTTTTGTATACACAAACTCAGCGCCGCATAGTGTTATAATATCACAGTTGAAATCAATTAAAATACAGAGTAGGTGGGAAAAATTTGTGAATGAAAAAATTATTATAAAAATTGCAATCAAATATGTAAAATATATTAAAATATTAAAGGAAAAAAAATGAGTTCTATCTTTATATTTTAAAAAAATTGTAATAAGTACATAAAAATAATTCAATAATAATTCAATAAGAGATAAATGTAAAAATATATGTATCTATTAAAACATTTGAAATTAAATTTAAAATGATTTAAACAATAAACTGTATGAACTTTTTTAAAACGTTTAACAAAAACCACTTAAAGATCGTTTAAATCAACACAAATCAGGACTAAGGAATTACAACCCACTGTCTCTCCTTGTAGATCATGCACTGAAAAACAACCACACTCCGGATTTCGAAAATACAGCTGTTTTATACCAGAACATTAAAGAAAAACACTGCCGATTATTCTTAGAAAGCTGGGCCTCTGCAGAAGACACAGAAAGCATATATAGAAAAATTGATTTACCAGACATCTACACACCATTTAGATCTTCTTAATTTTTGTCTAATTATTTTAATTTCAATTAGTTAATTTTTATTTTGAATTGACTTATTTTATACTATTTTAAAGGAGGGAGAGGTGCCGTTTTTCAAAATTACATAACTTTGCTTTATTTATTTTTTTTGCTTTAATGAATTTTTAAATTTTGTTGTAATACCCGCGATTTCTTAAATTATATTTTCACACATTAGTAATAACCTGTAAAAGTAATACATACCACTTGTTTAAAATATTTTTACATTTATCGCTTCAAAACCCAAAAGTATTGATACATTAAATATATAACATATTACATGCAATACTTTAAACTTTTTTAGTTTCCACTTTTTAATTTATTTTTTCTCATTTATTCATCCTAAATTGTTTTAACTTCCATTTCAATGCATTTTTATAATTTCTTTTTTACTTACATATAAATCGATCTCCTTAATTTTTTAAATGAATTTTTTAAATACCCACATTTTTTTGTTAAACGTTTTAAAAAAGTTCATACAGTTTATTGTTTAAATCATTTTAAATTTAATTTCAAATGTTTTAATAGATACATATATTTTTACATTTATCTCTTATTGAATTATTATTGAATTATTTTTATGTACTTATTACAAATTTTTTAAAATATAAAGATAGAACTCATTTTTTTCCTTTAATATTTTAATATATTTTACATATTTGATTGCAATTTTTATAATAATTTTTTCATTCACAAATTTTTCCCACCTACTCTGTATTTTAATTGATTTCAACTGTGATATTATAACACTATGCGGCGCTGAGTTTGTGTATACAAAAATGTAATGCCTCGATAAAGGTTGGCGTTCAGCCAGCCGAAATATTGGCAAAATAAATATTTTATTAAATCCAATATATGCTGTAGTATTCTGTGTTTTAAAAATATATAATAGATCATCATCATAAACAATAATATACGATGTTTAATGTAAACAACGTGTTAATGTAAAAATATAAATATAAAGTGTAATAAACAATTAGTAATAATAATTTCATCTGGTGAGTAATGTTTAATTAAATAATAACTATACAACAATAACTATACAACATAAATTGGCGACGAGGATGGGATCATTGAAGAAGTGCATCAAGGTTCTGAATGGGTTTCTAACATAATAGTTGTTCCAAAAAGGGATAGTGAGGAAATTAGACTATGCATAGACCTTCGGGAAGTGAATAAAGCAATATTGAGAGAAAGACATCCAATTCCTACAATTGACAATATGTTACATGCCCTTAAAGGTGCTAAAGTATTTGCAAAGCTGGATGCAAAAAAAGGGTTTTGCCAGGTTGACTTAGACCCTCAATCAAGACCCCTTACAACTTTCATCACGCACCGTGGTTGTTACAGATTTTGTAAAGTTCCTTTTGGTCTATCAAGTGCTCCAGAGGCATATCAGAAAGGAATGGATTCAATTTTGCTTGATTTGAAAGGTGTAATTTGTTACTTGGACGATGTCGTTGTTTACGCCAAAGATAGACAAGAACTAGAAGAAAGGCTTAGAAAAGTCTTACAAAGATTTGATAAAGTAGGCATTAGGCTCAACAGGAATAAGTGCAAATTTGCCATGGAAGAATTGGATATTTTAGGTCACATTGTTAGTAGTGAAGGTATTAAACCTGATAATAGGAAAATAGAAGCAGTCTTAAATTTTCCAATACCAAAAAATATTGAGATGTTAAGGTCATTCTTAGGAACTTGTGGGTTTTTAAGAAAATTCATACCTAATTTTTCTAAATTGGCTGAACCTCTAAATAATTTGACTAGAAAAAAATGTTAGGTGGAATTGGGATTTGAAAACAAATAAAGCATTTCAGGATCTTAAAGAGTCACTAACAAAAGAGCCATGCTTGGCATATTACAACTTGAACTCACCAACTGAATTAATCACAGATGCAAGCCCTATTGGTCTTGGAGCAGTATTAATACAAACACAACAAAATGGCATTAAAAGACCCATTGCATATGCCAGCAGATCCTTAACTGATACTGAAAAAAGATATTCACAAATAGAAAAAGAGACATTGGGATGTGTATGGGCAATTGAACATTTTAACACCTATATTTGGGGAAGGAAATTTGTGTTAAAAACAGATCACAAACCTCTAATCTATATGCTCAATCCTAAAAATGGAGCTGTTTTGCCTCCAAGAATTCAAAGATTGAGTTGGAGATTACAACCATATGACTTTAAAATTGAATTCATTCAAGGAAAGCAAAATATTGCAGATATATTTTCAAGACAACCTCTTTCTAACACAAGTGATGAAAAATGGCTGGAGGACTATGTTCATAAAGTCTTATCCATCACTTCTGAAGAGCTTCAAGCACTGTCTTTGAAAGAGATAAAAGTTTGTACAGAGCAAGATCCTTTGTTTCAAAAACTGAAAGATATGGTTCAAAAGGGAGTTTGGCCATATCCTTTGAATGAAGAATTCAAATGTTTTTATAAGTTTAAAGATGAACTCTCAATTTTTGATAATCTTATCTTAAAAGGAAGTAGAATTTTGCTACCTTCAAAACTAATAAAGAGAGTCTTGAGAATTGCACATGAAACACATCAAGGAATGACAAGAACCAAACAACTGTTAAGAGAAAAATATTTTTGGATAAACATGGACTTTGACATTGAAATTTTGATAAGAAACTGTCCAATTTGTGTAAGGAATCAACCATTGATAAATGATCAACCATTGCGAATAGTTCCATTACCATCAAAACCTTGGATGAAACTTGGAATTGACATAGTTGGTCCAATTGGCCATCATTATGTTTTAACAGTGATCGACTACTATTCTTCATATCCTGAAGCAATGATAATAGAAGACATTTCCAGCAAGACAATTATTAAAAAATTGATGGAGTTTTTTGCAAGACATGGTTATCCACATGAAGTTGTAACAGATAATGGCTTACAGTTTGTAAGTATATCAATGGAAAGATTTTTAAAAGAATGTGGAATCAGGCACATCAAAGCCTCACCCTATTACCCAAAAAGTAATGGGAAGATAGAAAGATTCCATAGATTTCTAAAGAAACAATTCAATTCAAGTTCTGAAGAAGGGAAAGATTGGAAAGAAGATTTATCCAGAATTTTAATGTCTTACCGAACTACTCCAAACAGATCTACAGGAAAGACTCCAGCATTCCTATTATTTTCAAGAGAAATCAAAACTAAATTAAGCTCACTTGTTAATGATGCAGAAGAAGATGAATCCAACATCAAAGAATTCAATATGGTCTACAAAGAAAAAATGAAAACATATAATGATATAATTCGGAAAGCTAGTCCTCATAATTTTGAAATTGGAAATTTAGTTTATGTGGCAAATCCAAATAATGGAAAACTTGATTCAAATTTCAGATCAGAACATCATGTCATTCTTGAAAACACTTCAATAAATTCTTTTAAATTAGTCAACACTAAAAATGGGAAAATAATTCATAGAAATGCTAAACATTTGAAACATGTTCCTACTCAAGAGACCAATCAAGGCATTTCTGACTTGATTCCAGAAGAGAGCCAGGAAAATCTTAGTTCAGATTCGACAAGAATTGAACACCTCAACTCTTCTGATGTACAAATACCAGATGATAATTCCTCAAACCAAGACAAGGACACTTCTTTAAACCGACCAAGTTCAAGTAGAACAGGGTCTACATTTAACCCAGTTGTTTCAGATAGACTTGATGCCGAGGCTCTTCACCAGTTGCCACCAGAGGTTTCTCCACCCTTGCCGACTACCAAGGAACCCGTGATCACCAGGAGTGGAAGAGTCGTCAAGCCATCATCAAGATATAAAGACATGATTCCTTTCATCTAAAGGAAGGAGGGAATGTAGTATTCTGTGTTTTAAAAATATATAATAGATCATCATCATAAACAATAATATACGATGTTTAATGTAAACAACGTGTTAATGTAAAAATATAAATATAAAGTGTAATAAACAATTAGTAATAATAATTTCATCTGGTGAGTAATGTTTAATTAAATAATAACTATACAACAATAACTATACAACATATGCCTTTTTATTATCTAATGAATTAAATATGGATTGCTCTATTTTCAAAACTTTTATTATTTATATATTTATATTTGTTCAGAAAAAAATTGCAATTCATATTTAAATCATTAGATAATAAAAAGGCATATATTGGATTGAATAAGAGATTTATTTTCCAATATTCCGGTTGGCTGAACGCCAACCTTTATCAAGGCATTATATTTTGTATAAATAAACTCACTTGATAAAGGTTGGCGTTCAGTAAACCGGAATACTGGCAAATAATTTTTTTTTATTCAATCCAATATATGATTTTTATTATCTAATATATTTATATATATAAAATAAAAGGATTTAAAAGCGCGAATGTTTCTTTTATACATAAAACGAACTTCTACTGTCCTTACTGCGATGAAAAAATATATAAATAAATAAGTAGAATAAGTATATAAATAAATACTTGAAAACCATTTCTAAGATTCCATCCTTCAGTGTAGCATATAAAAGCAGAATGATCCAATATAGTATTAGAGCTCTGAGAAGCGGTCTGGTAGATTAAAAATTGGCGAAACCGCTGGGAGGGTTCACCACTGATGAGCCAAGCCCTCCCAATATATTTTTTCATCGCAGTAAGGACAGTAGAAGTTCGTTTTATGTATAAAAGAAACATTCGGGCTTTTAAATCCTTTTATTTTATATGTATAGATGGCGCGTTATTGCTTTGTGTTAATTTATATTTATATATATTGAAAATTATATTTCAACAGACTATACTGCAATGAAAATAAATTAAAAGAGGGTTTGCATTGCTGATCAGTAATGAATCCTCTCCCAGAAGGAGTTCGTAAATATAGCTACAGACCCGTTCTATTAATGTATTAGGATGAATTTATTATACGGTATTATATATATATATGGAAGCAATGGTCGCCTCTCCCGCCAAAATAAACGTCAGAATCTGACGCCATCTATGACGGCAAATTTTCCATCTATGTTTTGCCAATAGATTTGGCCCAGCCACATTGCCAGCAAAACACCTCTTTGGTAGATTGTGAGGATCCCATTAGATCCCGTGTGGATCTCATGGAATAAAGTCCGCCCTAGACTGACGAGGGCCATTAGCCCGAAACCATGGTCTCTAGGTGGACGCTTATCAGTTTGCCAAAGTTGGTGTTGTGGCTTTGTCACCGACCCGATGCCGCTAGTTGCGGCGACGGTCAATAGATGGCGTCAGATTCTGACGTTTATTTTGACGGGAGAGGCGACCATTGCTTCCATGGATTAATTTCCTCCCGGCAAATTTTCCATCTATATATATATATATATATGAAAAAACAATAGAAAAAAAAATAAAAGATAAGTGGGTCAGGTGTTGATATTAAAAATAAAGAAGGCATCTCCTGACCACGAGCACATGTGCTTTACAGAAGGCAGAGCGCCATCTGGTGGAACAGAAATCAAATAAACATTGATTTAGCCTGTTCCCTGATATTCGGCCAACCCAATTTCTTGATAAATCAAGAAAAGCCATCCACGAACGCGTTTCGCGCTTTTGGCGCTCGTCAGCGTGGAGTAGGCTGAACCACTGCGACCAAAAAATATTTTTTGGTCCCAGTAGCTTCCCGAAAAACCAAGAAATGGGTATTTAAGGCCAAGTACTGTACTGATATAAAATAGTTGGCTCTTTTGTATATTTATTGTTGTGATTTCTACGAGGTAAAAGGTAAATTCATCAGATACTGAATAATATCTAGTACATAGAACATAATTTTTCACAGTTAGTGTTTGATTTTTAAAAGGCCACACACAGAAGCAGCCAAAAATAAATTAAAATTTATTTATAGCTGTTTTTGTTGAAATTTAAAAGAAATTAACAAATATATATTCGGCCTACATGTTAATCATTTAATTGTGAATTTATATATTAAATTAAAGCAGTAGAATATCTTTATATTATAAACTAAATGTATATGATATTATATCAAAGTAATTATACAGATCTCTGTAGCTCTCTATATCTTCATATTTGACATGAACTTTGCATATTTGAATTTCTTTCTTCCTTTTCTTTCACTCCTTCTCTGTATCTATCGGAAGAATCTGTTTATAAGACGAAATGCCTTGATAAAAGTATTGATTGAATGATAAAATGTTTTGTAAATATGACTTATAGAATAGGTTAATACTTTCTCAAGAAATCTTGGCATATATTTTAATAAAAAATATATAAAACGGTTTTAATTCTTCAATTTGACAAATAATTAAAATACATTCAGAATTTTATGAAAGAGAACATCAGATATTGACTAAAAGAGAGATTGATGGTTACTTCACCTACCTTAGGTTGTGCTGAGGTTGAATGATCCGGTGTCAGATGGTGGCGGTATATATGGGATACCGTTGCATCAGCCAGTACTGGGCGGAGTCCAAGGACCACGGAACCGGTAAACTCTCTTCTCTCCCTAATTGATATGTTTGATCTTCCTTTGTGGATATTAATAAGGCTCGTTTTTCAGCCCCTTGTATAATTATCATTGATTTATGGAAATGGTAAAACAATCTTTATCTGTGCTATATGTGAATTTTATAATGGAACGAATTATTCTATATACAGTTACGAGCGTCATCATCTCTGTCACCGTTTGCTTTTTCTGGAATGGCGCTCTCCTATTGGTTGGCTACGATCACGTGGTTACGATGGCGCCGCCACTACGCGAAACACTTTGTTTTTGTATATTCCAAACCAATCCAATACAACAAAAGGTCGGTGGACAAGTGTGTAACACCCTTCATTCCCGACAGTCATAAACCGGGATTTAATCCCGCCTTAACCTTTTGTTTAATATGTGAATAACCTTTATATTATTAATTGTTTCAAATATCATAAACTTGGTTGTTCTTTTTGAGCGGTACCTAATAGAGTGATTTTGGAACCGGCGGAATCCAATACAATAGTAGAGCGGTTTAGAGATTAATTTGGCGAAACCGCTGAGAGGGTTCACTACTGATGAGCCAAGCCCTCTAATTCAATAACTCATATCATTGCAGTAAGGTCTGTAGAGATAATATTCGATGATATTTAAAAGAAGCGCATTGCCAGTAATTTTATATGTCTAAAATAAATAAATATTGTAGCGAAGTGAAATTGCTGGCTCAGCAACCCTGGAGCTGACGTCACGTTCCGGTGGAGGTTACCCCTGCGAGGCCGCGTGGCCACGAGACATTTATTCTTTGCTCTCTCTACTTTGTTTACTATTTTAAATATAGCTATTTCTAGATATCACTTAATTATAATTAATTAATTCATTCATATTTCTCGTTTGTTCTTCTTTTGACCTCGATTTGTTTGGTTAATAAAATAACGTTCTTCGTTTGTGGATCACCGACTCTACCTTTCTGCTACGCTACAACTGGTGGAGACGCTGGATCGTCAAGACCGATATCCCTTCAGACATAAAAGAAGGACTGAAACTGTTAAACAAGAAGATAGTGTAGAGCTCAAGGAGATGACCGTGAAAATAGAGGAAGCTACCCAGGTGGGCAATTATTTTGTTCAGCACCTACCAAGGAATCCTTCCATGTTCTCCGGGGAGGATGGTGAGGATCCCCTTACCTGGTTAAAAGGTTACAAACGTGTGGCGAAGCATAATCATTGGGACGAAACCCTCTGTCTTGCCAATGTCTACTTTTACCTGAATGGAACTGCCCTCAAATGGTTTGAGAATAATGAGGAGACCATCCGGAATTGGGAAGAGTTTACTACTCAATTGGAGAGTGTATTTGGGAAAAGTGAGAGTCTGCGGCTGCTTGCCGAGAAAAAACTTAAAATCCGGGCTCAGCTAAAGGGTGAAAGCACCGAGTTCTATATACAAGACGTCCTACGACTCTGCAAAGAGGTGGATCTCCAAATGAGCGAGGGGGATAAAATCTCCCACCTCATGAAAGGAATAGTGGAAGAACTTTATCAGGCGCTTCTTCCAAGAGACATAAACAATACGGATCAATTTGTGTCTGAGTACCGCCGCATTGAAGCGCTTCATCGTCGGCGTGTGACCCCCGCCAAGTACGAACGCTTGCCCAATGTAGCATCCCTTGATGTCTGCGATGATAATACAAATTTGTCATCCATGATTAGAAAAATTGTCCGCGAGGAGGTGCAACGGGCCTTGGCCGCTCCTCGTGAAGAACCAAGAATCGCCAACATTGAAGATATGGTGAGGGAAGAAATTGATAAAACCCTCGCTCCACTATCAAATCCTTCGCTACATAGCCCCCCTCTCAAAGGACATCGACCCGATGCTCAGCAGAGACCTGCGCCTCCAGTCTACGAGCTCGCGACTGCGTAATAGGGCCAGGGATATTCAGGTCTCCTGGTCTGGGGACCTCCTCCTGGGCCAAGGGTGGTTGCCTCCCTTCCGCTGGAACTTCTTCCTTTTGAGAGATGTTGACCTATGAAGAGAGCAAAGAATAAATGTCTCGTGGCCACGCGGCCTCGCAGGGGTAACCTTCAATTTTGGACGGGAACAAATGAAAGACCCGGACTTCACGAAGATAGCCGACAAAATCCAACAGGAAACATCTAACAAGTCCTTTATGAAAAAAAAAAAAAATACGATCCAATGGGAAGGGAATGGCTTCTGGTGGTCCCCCGCCACTTGAGGCCTGAAATACTGAGAAACTTACATGATTCTCCCACTTCAGGACATCTTGGATTTACTAAGACATATGATCGAATAAGAAAAAAATTCTACTGGCCCGGAATGTATAGAAATGTTAGGAAGTATGTGGCTCACTGTCCAGATTGTCAGCGACGCAAACGCCAGCCCCAACTCCCTCCAGGACTTTTGCAGCCGATACCTGTGCCTATAGCCGCCTTCGAAAAAGTGGGAATGGATCTCCTTGGAAGGTTTCCAACATCTATGTGCGGGAATCGCTGGATCATTGTCTGTACGGATTACCTCACCAAGTTTGCGATCACGAAAGCTCTACCGACAAGTGAATCAGTGGAAGTAGCGACATTCTTCATTAAAGATGTAATTCTGATGCACGGTGCGCCGAGGGAAGTTATCACAGACCGAGGACGAAATTTTACATCTTCAATGATTCGTGATCTGAACAAACACTGCAGAATAACTCATCGGACAACAACCGCCTACCACCCTCAGACCAATGGACTCACTGAAAGGTTGAATAAGACAATAGCAGACATGCTGTCCATGTATGTGGACGTCAACCAGAAAGATTGGGATGAGATTCTCCCATTCGTGACGTTCGCATACAACACGGCGAAGCAAGAGTCCACGGGGTTTAGTCCATTCTACCTTGTGCACGGGCGTGAGGCGGAGACCCCACTAGACTTGCTATTTCCCAAATTTCCTTCAGAGGATGAAGATGACTTCATCCAGACGCTAGGATCAAGGGCCGAAGAAGCGCGACAGCTGGCACGCATTCACACTATGAGGTCCCAGGGAGGAAATAAACTCTGTTACGACGCCCATCACAGAAACATAATCTATCAGCCCGGAGTTCTCGTTTGGATCTATATCCCTGTGCGCAAGGTGGGTTTGTCTGAAAAACTAATGCGACGTTATTTCGGCCCGTATAAAGTAACAAGAAAAATATCCGATGTGACATATGAAGTGGAGACATTCGGAGACCAGCATGGTCGTCGTAAAACAAAGGACATAGTTCACATCTGCAGGATGAAGCCCTATTTAGATCCAGAGAAGCGGGAGGACCACGTGGAGGAGGACATGGAGGACAACTTATCAAGTCCTCAAAAGGAAGAAGTTCCAGCGGAAGGGAGGCAACCACCCTTGGTCCAGGAGGAGGTCCCCAGACCAGGAGACCTGGATATCCCTGGCCCTATTACGCGGTCGCGAGCTCGTAGACTGGAGGCGCAGGTCTCCTGCTGAGCATCGGGTCGATGTCCTTTGAGAGGGGGGCTATGTAGCGAAGTGAAATTGCTGGCTCAGCAACCCTGGAGCTGACGTCACGTTCCGGTGGAGGTTACCCCTGCGAGGCCGCGTGGCCACGAGACATTTATTCTTTGCTCTCTCTACTTTGTTTACTATTTTAAATATAGTTATTTCTAGATATCACTTAATTATAATTAATTAATTCATTCATATTTCTCGTTTGTTCTTCTTTTGACCTCGATTTGTTTGGTTAATAAAATAACGTTCTTCGTTTGTGGATCACCGACTCTACCTTTCTGCTACGCTACAATATTATAAAAAAGGTATCTCCTTATCGTGCAACTGAAAGTTGCTGATGGCTTGCGCCATCAATCGGAATAAATATCAACTATTCTTGTTGATTTTTAATTATTTCAGAATTGGTCAAATACCCATTTTTTATTAATAAAGAAAAGCTAACCACGGGCGCGTTTCGGGCCTGTATAAATATGGAACAAATTCACAAAGGTAAAATTGTACTGATGATGCAAGCCATTAGCAAATTTTAGTTGCACGATCAGAAAATGTTTTTTCCCTAATTTTACTTTTGTTATTTTTGAATGTTGAAATAATCAGCTTCATTTCTCTTTAATGAAGCTATCTAAAAAAACACTTTAAATATACAGTAGAACCTCTCTGTAAAGGACACCTAGTTTCAGAGCTAAAGTGTTCTTTAGAGAGAGGTGTCCTCTCAACGGAGAGTTACTGAATAGTAAAAAGGGAAATTTGGAAATGAAAACTGTCTCTTTATAGAGAGGTGTCCTCTAGCGTGAGTTTTCTCTCATTGAGGTTTTACTCTCTATATAAATTATTATTAATTATTATATTAGATATATTCATAAAAAAAGAAGCAAAGAATTTTATCGAAAGTCATCTGAAAAAAAAATATATATATCATTTTACTTTTGTTACATTATGGTTAAAATGGTTGAATTTTTAAGCTATTAAGAATATTAAGATATCTAGTTTTATATTTTAAAAAAAGTCCCTCGAGCCGGATTTGAACCAGCAACCTAAGGATCACCGTTTATACATCTACAGTCTTCTACTGTGCCAACCGAGATATCGAATTTAGAAAAAAACTAGAGTTAAAATCTTCTAATACCATTACTTGGGAGTTCACCTCTAGAAGGCGTCGAGACACTTGGCTGTCCATAATATGAAATCATTATACCAGCGTATTGACTCATCCATTGATGAGTTTTACTCATTCCCAGACACCATCAACGAGCTCCACAAGCTTGATACCTTAATATGATTGAGTGGAGATAATAAAGAAGAAGAAGAAGAAGACTCATCCCCAGCAGACATCATCAACAAGCTCTACAAGCTTGATATCCTGATATGATTGAGTGGAGATTAGAAAGAAGAATAAGACTCATCCCCAGTAGACAACATCAACAAGCTCTACAAGCTTGATACCCTGATTAATTGAGTGGAGATAAGAAAAAAGACTCATTCCCAGCAGACACCATCAACAAGCTCTACAAGCTTGAAACCTTAATATGATTGAGTGGATATAATAAAGAAGAAGAGGAAGACTCATCCCCAGCAGACATCATCAACAAGCTCTACAAGCTTGATACTCAAATATGATTGAGTGGAGATAAGAAAGAAGAATAAGACTCATCCCCAGCAGACACCATCAACAAGCTCTACAAGCTTGATACCTTAATATCATTGAGTGGAGATGAGAAAGAAGAAGACTCATCCCCAGCAGACACCATCAACAAGCTCTACAAGCTCGAAACCTTAATATGATTGAGTAGAGATAAGAAAGAAGAAGAAGACTTATCCCCAGCAGATACCATCAACAAGCTCTACAAGCTTGATCCTAATATGATTGAGTGGAGATAAGAAATAAGACTCATACCCAGAAGACACCATCAGCAAGCTCTGCAAGCTTGATACTTTAATTATGATTGAGTGGAGATAAGAAATAAGAAGACTCATTCCCAGCAGACACCATCAACAAGCTCTATAAGCTTGAACCATAATATGATTGAGTGGAGATAAAAAGAAGAAGAAGACTCATCCCCAACAGACACCATCAACAAGCTCTACAGGCTTGATACCTTAATATCATTGAGTGGAGATAGAAAGAAGAAGACTCATCCCCAACAGATACCATCAACAAGCTCTACCAGCTTGATACCCTAATATGATTGAGTGGAGATAAGAATGAAGAAGACTCATTGCCAGCAGACACCATCAACAAGCTCTACAAGCTCGATACCCTAATATGATTGAGTGGAGATGAGAAAGAAGAAAAGACTGGTGAGGTTGGACTTATGGAAGGCAGCTTAGAGGTGTTTAGTGAACTATAAACATAAGCTCATAGGTCTGTAGAGGAACATACATATAATTTGAAGGTGTTGCATCGAGCAAAGCTCTTCCGCAAAATATGTTTTATAACAAATATATATTAGTAATTTAAATTTAATTGCCATCTATCGTTAATATTTACACAAATAAATTTACTGGCAATGCACTTCTTTTAAATATCATCAAATATTATCTCTACAGACCTTCTGCAAAGATATGAGTTATTGAATGATTATAAATACAATTTTTATTTACACAATATTATATACATATTTTAAATATTTATTATATAATGAGCGAAAAATATATTACATTATTTCTGTTTGAAAAACAAAATTTTGAAAATTAGAACTAAGGATTAACTAACTAAGGATTTACAAATTTGCATATATTATTCGACAGAGTTCATAAAATATATATAGACAAAATGGCGCTGAGGTGAAAGAGTTAGATCATTTAGATCAGGGAACAATCGATGTCTCACTTCTGTAAAGTTCGGACAGTCATAGATAAGGTGAAGAGCAGTTTGTTCAGTTTCTCCGCAAGAACAATTTGGTGTTTCCGATAGACCTCTTTTATTGAACGTCCTTTCAAGAAACCGATTTGTGTTCAGCAGGGAAATTAAATATTCCTTCATTTTTCTGACAATCAATATCTCAAAGATTCTTGCTAAGTTGGGAAAGAAGCTTTCTATAACAGATTTTGGCATAAACAAAATTGCTAAAACTACAATCTGGTTTAGGTCTCAAATCACAAAATTTCTCTTGAAAATTTTAAACTCTGGAACTAGCTTATAATTTTAACATTTTTTTTTTGTAAAAATATATTCTTATAATTTTGGCGAAGGTGTATTTCATACAAATTCATTATATGATTTTTCCACAAAATATAAATATATAAAATTTGAAATTCAATGGATATACTATTTATTTATATCGATTATATTTAATAAATAGAATATTTTTGCTTTTACACAATACTGTCATCTATTGGAGGTTTTTGTAACTATTTATAAAATTGACTTGATACAATTTTGTCCTGTTACTGAAACAAATGTTTACTAAAATATATTTTAAACAAATTTGCATATACCATTTATATTGTAACTAATTATTTATTATTTTTTTAGCAGAGTATCATTTTATATGTTTATATTTTACTACTCTGTTCCATTCCCTCTTTGCTTATCTTTTGTTTTATCACTGATAGTTTGTTCTTGCCTGAAATAAATTGTTGCTTCATCCCGAAGTTGATCTTCCCTAATTTTATATGTGGAATTTTGGTGGAGATGCTGGGTAAATTAGGGAAGACAAACTGAAGATCGCCGAAAAGACCTAAAGGCCATGGGTGCTATGATATACATTTTCGGAGACTGGCTCCAGGATTCCACCGATGTGTCAAAGCCAAGACTTCCTTTCAAGATCACGATGTCCCTATAGACGATACGACGACAAAGCCTCTCTTCACGCCGCAAGAAAAAGGAGGCAAAGGTACTAGGGATAAAGTTCCAAGATTTCGATGGAATCCTTGGCAGAAGCACGTCAGATCCATGTCAGTATCTACAATAATTGATAGATGTGGGTCACAGCTCCCATAGGGAAGGAGCTATGTAGCAAAGTATTTATTATTTTATCAACACAGCATCATTTTTATGTTTATATTTTGCTACTCTGTACACTTCCCTCTTTGCTTATTTTTTTCATCACTGATAGTTTGTTCTTGCCTGAAATAAATTGTTGATTCAATCCGTAATTTGTCTTCCCTAATTTTCCACGTGGCAATATGGTTGCTGCCATATAGTGACATAAATATATAATATAAATAGTCTGCAGCACGCTGACGAGGGGCCAAGAGCCCGAAACGCCCTCGTGGTTGGCTTTTCATGAGTTATCAAGAAATTGGGTTGGCCAAATATCACGGAACAAGTTAAATAAATGTTTAGTTTATTTTTGTTCCATCTAGAAATGGTCAATTTTTTAATTATAAATATTTCTGAAAATAGAGCAATCTATATTTGAATTTTTATATAATAAAAAGCATTTATTCTTTATTTCAACTTAGAGCGCTATGTCCCCCTAGGGACACTTGCACTTTAAAGATAAGCGAAATTTGTAAGAAAAGAAAGAAAGATATTTGAAATATGTACATAATTAGTATATAAGTTAGTGAGATGAAAAAGAGAAAAAATATCAACACAATTGATATATGTACAAAGGGTTGATATACAAATTTAGCTAAATGAAATCAAATTGTAAAGTTTTGTGTATTCAAGAAAAACAATTTACAGATTGAAGAAAGTTTTAAGGAATATTTTAGAATGATAATATGCTAGATATTAGAGAATTATTTAATTAAAAGGCATATATTATATTGAATGAAGATCTTTTTTACCAATATTTCAGTTGGCTGAACGCCAACCTTTGTCAAGGCACTATATTATTTATAAACAAAAAACAACGAGGCTAGGTTGGTTTGTAAAAATGCAATGCCTTGACAAAAATTGGCGTTTAGCCAACCGAAATATTATTTTAAAATAGTTTTATTCAATCCAATATATGAAAAAAAAAAAATAAATGAATAAAAAGGTCAGGTGTTGATATTAAAAATAAAGAAGGCATATCCTGACCAAATGCACATGTGCTTTTCAGATGGCAGAACGCCATCTAGTGAACAGAAATCAAGGAAAAACTGATTTAACTTGTTCCCTGATATTTAGCCAATCCAATTTCTTGATAAATCAAGAAAAGACATCCACGAACGCGTTGGCGCTCGTCAGCGTGGTGTAAGCTGTACCACTGCGACCAAAAATATTTTTGGTGTCAGAGGCTTCTTGAGAAACCAAGAAATGGGTATTAATGGCTAAACTTGCGTAAATACGCTTGACTTTACCTTCTTTATTTTGAATCCAATTTATGTCTTTTCGTCGTTCTTGTTCCCAAGCGAAGTGGAGAGGACTTTCTCGCATCGCACCGTCCAATCACGATGCTACCTCGTTTGGGCAAGATCCTTGAGCGTCTAGTTCTTTCTAGGCTGTCGTGGATGGCCGATAGGATGTGTAAAGCGCCTCCAAACCAGTTCGGATTTAGGCTTTATAGATCTACTACAGCCGTAATGGTTAAATTTCTCATGTTCCAATAAATTAAATCATGCTCTAGAAACTAATTATTAAAAGATGTTTTGACATTTGACTTTTTCGATGTTCTATTCACTTTGACTTGTATAAGTATATAAAATTTAATATAAATAACCCAGCAGGTTTCTCTTTCGCCTTTATTTTTATTCCTACATACACCTATACACCAAAATACTATTATATAACTAAAAAATAAGAAAAAATATATAAAAGGTTAGGTGTTGATATTAAAAAACAATATAAATACATATTCTGACCGTTCACATTAACATTTTAGATGGTATAGCGCCATCTAGTGGAACAAAAATCAACCAAACGTTGATTCAGGCTTGTTCAATGATATTTTGGACATTAGCTGACGAGGGCCAACAACCCGAAACGAGTAGGTAGTTGCCTCTTATTGATTTATGAATAAAAAGGGTTGGCCAAAATATTATGGAACAAGCTCAAATCAAAGTTCATTTGTTATAATTCTACTGGATCTCGCTCTGCCATCTGAAATTCTCAAGTAAGCGGTCTCAGAATATGCCTTTTTTTGTTTTTAATACAACTATATGTTGTTATTGTCCTCTTCTTCCTCTTTTTTATCTCCACACAATCATATTGGATATCAAGTTGTGATGGTGTCTGCTGACAACCATCATGACTGGGTGAAGTAGAAGGCGTCTACCTTCTTCATTAAGACTGGGAGCACTACTCAGTGGCAGGTCAACTTAGCTCCAAAAGAAATGGCCGCCTCTGACATGAGGGACAGGTCCACTACCTCCAGGTCCAGGCGCCGCCGAGGATGACGGCCCGTGGAGGACCCTTGCTGAGGAGATCGTTCCTTTTCTGAGGATCCCCACCGATTGGAACTGAATCAAAATTCTTTTTTCATATATTATTTTTTCTCTATTATGTTATGTTGTGTAATAAATATCGTGCGTGTTTTTGTATATTCAGACTTTTTACTTGAGACTTCATTACATTAGTTAAAATCCTATCTTTCCATATTTAAAGGATGTTTTGAAGTTGTTTAGTTTATTCTATATATATTAATTAATTAATAAGTATATTGTCGATCAAAAATAAAATAAAACATTTTTTTTATTACAAAAATCCAATATTTCGATAGGATGTACACTTATCTTCTTCAGGGTTTTTCCGTATTTTGAAATGTTTTGGCTAACCACGCGATGCCTTTACGCATATATAAATACTGAGAGAGATATTTTATAAAATATATCACAATAAATGATATTCAACATTCAAATAAAAAACAAAGATTTTGGGAGAGACGAACGTTCTGATCATCGAAACATATCATGCAATAAAAACGTAGTTTACGAGGTGTGTTCAAAAGGTATCGCGACTTTTGTGTTTTTTTCAAAATTTATTTATTTATTCATGAATACCTATTTTATCCCCTTCAAGGTAATCCCCATTATATATTATACACTTGTGCCAACGGTTTTTCCAATCTTCGAAGCACTTCAATAAATCATTTTTTAAAATCTTTTTCAGCTCCTCCTTCGATGCCGTCTTTATCTCGTCAAGCGTAGCGTAACGTCGTCCTTTCATGGGCCTTTTCAGTTTAGGGATCAAGAAAAATTCACAGGGGGCCAGATATGGGGAATACGGTGGCTGCGGCATCATTAGTGTGTTGTTTTTGGCCAAAAAGTCGCGCACAAGCAACGATGTGTGAGCAGGGTCGTTATCGTGGTGCAAAAGCCAATTTTTGTTCTTCCACAAATCCGGGCGTTTCTGGCGGATTGCTTCTCGCAAATTGCGCATAACTTGCAGGTAATATTCCTTATTGACCGTTCTACCCTGTGGCAACAACTCATGATGCACCACGCCCCTGCAATCGAAGAAAACTGTCAGCAAAACTTTCACATTCGACCGAACTTGATGCGCTTTTTTCGGTCTTGGTTCGTGCGGCAGCTTCCATTGAGATGATTGAGATTTGGTTTCCACGTAATAACCATAAACCCACGCTTCGTCACCAGTTATGACCCTCTGGAGCAAATTTGGGTCGTCGCGGACAGAGTCCAACATGTCATTAGCAATGTTCATTCGATGCTGTTTTTGGTCGCAATTGAGCAATTTTGGTTCGAATTTCGCGGCGACCCGTCTCATGCCCAAATCATTGATAAAAATCGAATGGCACCAGCCAATCGATATGTTTAGGTCCTCAGCAACTTCTCTAACGGTGATTCGATGATTGGCCAATATCATTTTCTCCACTTCAATAATTTTTTCGTCTGTTGTTGAAGTACTCGGGCGTCCGGCACGTTCTTCGTCGTTCACATCTTCTCGGCCTTCTGAGAACATTTTCACGCCGCAAGAAATAGGACGTTAAAGTACTAGGGATAAAGTTCCTAGACTTCAAGGGAATCCTTGACAGAAGCACGTCAGATCTATGTCAGTAACCACAATAATTTCTAGCTGTGGGTCATAGGGAAGGAGCTATGTAACAAAGTATTTATCGTTTTATTAACAGAATCATTTTTGGGTTTATATTTTGCTACTCTGTAAACTTCCCTCATTGCTTATCTTCTGTTTATCATTCATAGTTTGTTCTTGCCTTAAATGAATTTCTGTGTCATCCCCAAGTTTTTGTCTTTCCTAATTTTCCACGTAGCATTTTGGTGGAGATGCTGGGTAGAATAGGGAAGACAAACTGAAGATCGCCGAGAATACCTTGAAGCCATGGGTGCTGTGATCCACATTTTCAGAGACTGGCTCCAGTATTCCACCGCCGTGTCAAAGCCAAGACTTCCCTCCAAGATGACGATGTCCTTATAGACAATAGGACGACAAAGCTTCTCTTCTCGCCGCAAGAAATAGGACGTTAAAGTACTAGGTCAATTAATTCCAAGACTCCGAGAGAATCCTTGGCAAAAGCACGTCAGATCCATGTCAGCATTAACTAAATTTACATGCTGTAAATTGGAAAGGAGCTATGTAGTGAAATATTTATATTTAATGAACAGATTATCAATTTTCATATTGATATATTTTTTGTGCTACTCTTTAAACATCCTTTTATGATAATCAAGTCTATATCTATATATAAAATTGAATGTCTGTCTGTTTGTCTGTACTCTATAGATTCAAAAACCATACATCCAATCGCCGTGAAATTTTGGAATATTATTGGGTATATCACTGGGAAGGTTTGTGAAAAATAATTTCATGAATATCTTGAATATCCTTAGAGTTATTTGAAGATTTGTAGATTTAACTCGCAAGCAGCGCCCCCATTGTGACGATGATAACAAGTTTTCTTATCACTAAGTTTGTTATCTTAAATATTATTTATCAAAAGTAAGATTATCTCAGGATGACACGGCAATGTGACACGGGAAAAAATGTTCACTAGATAAAACTATGATTTTTTTATGTAGAAAATTAGGAAAGACAAAATTCAGGATGACACGGCACACAGGGACCGGGAAAAAAATGTTCACTTTATCGAGAGATTCAAATTTACGAGTTTCAAATTATCAAAATATATATATATTTTTTAAATAAGTTTTTAGAGAATTGTTTTTACAAATGCTCGCTAGACAAACCTTTACTCGGGTAAAACCTCGGGCGAAGCCGGGTACGTCCGCTAGTATATAATAAATTGAATGTCTCTCTGTCTGTCTGTACTCTATAGATTCAAAAACCATACATCCAATCGCCGTGAAATTTGGAAAATTATTAGGTATATACCCGAGAAGGTTTTTGAAAAATAATTTCTTGAATATCTTGAATATCCTTAGAGGTATTTGCAGATTTGTAGATTTAACTAAATGATGATGATTATTTATCAAAAGTAAGATTTTCTACCTATTAATTGCGCACAAGTCAAAGTTAGTTTTATCATTTATCTACAACATATATATTGGGAGAATAGATAAAATGATGATTTTGTAATGTAGAAAATTAGGAAAGACAAAATTCAGAATGAGACGGCAATTTATTTGAGACAAGAATAATGATACAATTCCAAGGCAAGATACTGTTCCTTTAACTTCCAATTACCGAGGTAACTAATTAATATTGATTTTATTCAACTTATCGAGTATTTTTCAAGGGATGGGAAAAAAAAG
>CP092883.1:55694749-55795347 GCA_030710605.1 Cordylochernes scorpioides | reverse complement strand
GACAATGCCCGCCCTCACACAGCGCACTTGGTGACGAGTTTTTTGGCGAAAAACGGGACAGAAATCCTACCTCAACCACCCTATTCCCCAGACATCGCACCAAATGACTTTTTCCTGTTCCCCAAACTCAAAGCAGTTCTAAAAGGAAGACATTTTGACACCAGGGAAGACATAATAGAAAAATCGCTGCTGGCATTGAGAGCATTCCAAAAGAGGCCTATAAAAACTGTTTCGACAATTGGGAGAAACGATGGCGCTGGTGCGTTGAAGCAAGGGGGGATTACTTTGAAAAGCTTTAATAAAAAAAAATTTAAAAAATCTTACCTTTTTTTTTTATGGACCCAGTCCGGGAACTTATGGGACATACCTTGTATATCATTCTAGCCGAATGACCCGGGCAACGCCCGGGGTTTACCCGATAAAATGCTTTTATTCAAATACTATTCGTTACAATTATAAATTGGCGCCGTGGATGTCATTCTTGTATAATATATAAATGAGTTTTAAAAATTGTAAAAAAAATAATGCATCGGCCGGAATCGAACCCGGGCCGCCCGCGTGGCAGGCGAGCATCTACCACTGAACTACCGATGGTTATAGAAATGGCCATATTTGGGTAATTATTCCATTCACAAAAGCAAACGTTGACAGAATTGATTAAGAAAGAGCAATGCCCGGGTTTTACCCGATTAATGCTTTTATTCAAATACTATTCGTTACAATTATAAATTGGCGCCGTGGATGTCATTATTGTGAAACGTCCCGCTCCAAACTGTCTGAGAAGCGATATTTTTATAAAGAGATGATCTGGCTTTGTGTCTTCTGCTCGAATGAATGTTTTTCTGTTAGAATTTTGTTCCTGCATACTAAAAATGAACTGGCTTCACCCGTGGTCTCTTCTTTTTGGAATTTTTCCGGATATAATTTTGTATCTGATAATCAAATATGATACAGCAATATTGTCAAATAATTTTCTGAAAAAAGACAACTACTTTTTTTCCCAGAACCTGTCAATTTATTTTTCTTGACTTAAAATCCGAAAAATATATTTCCAGATTTTCTCTATGTCCTGGTAAAACACGTTTTACATGTCCATTAGGTCAGCTGATATTGCCTCCCATCTTCACCGCTAGAGGCGCTGCTTGCGAGCGAAAGGGCAAATTTGTCACGCAATTTGCAAATAACTTGTATACATACTTGTATACTTGTGTACATAGACCACAAATCTGTACATAGACAGGAAAAGCACATATATTTTAATAATATAAATGAAATTTAAAAATTGTAAAAAAAAAAAAATGCATCGGCCGGGAATCGAACCCGGGGCGCCCGCGTGGCAGGCGAGCATTCTACCACTGAACCAAAAGCAAACGGTAACAGAATAAAGAAAGAATTGTGCATGACGCTGATAACTGTATATATTAATTATATACTTCTTGTATAGTTTATTGTTTACTTCTTGTATAGTTTATTGTATACTTCTTGTATAGTTTATTGTATACTTCTTGTATACTTCTTGTATAGTTTATTGTATACTTCTTGTATAGTTTATTGTATTCCTCTTGTATAGTTTATTGTATACTTCTTTTATACCTTTGTATTGTTTACTGTATACTTTTTTATTTATTGTATACTTCTTGTATAGTTTATTGTATACTTCTTGTATAGTTTTGTATACTTCTTGTATATTTTATTGTATACTGCTTGTATAGTTTATTGCATACTTCTTGTATAATTTATTGTATACATTGTATAGTTTATTGTATACTTCTTGTATAGTTTATTATATATTTCTTGTATAGTTTTATTGTATACCTCTTGTATAGTTCATTGTATACTTCTTGTATAGTTTCTTGTATACTTCTTGTATAGTTTATTGTATACTTCTTGTATAGTTCATTGTATACTTCTTGTATAGTTTCTTGCATACTTCTTGTATAGTTTATTGTATACTTCTTGTATAGTTTATTGTACACTTCTTGTATAGTTTTTGTATACTTCTTGTATAGTTTCTTGCATACTTCTTGTATAGTTTATTGTATACTTCTTGTATAGTTTATTGTATACTTCTTGTATAGTTTCTTGTTTACTTCTTGTACAATATATTGTATAGTTTATTGTATACATATTGTATAGTTTATTGTATACCTATTGTATAGTTTATTGTATACTTCTTGTATAGTCTATTTTTTCAATAATATAAATGGGTTTTAAAAATTGTAAAAAAAAATGCATCGGCCGGGAATCGAACCTGGGGCGCCCGCGTGGCAGGCGAGCATTCTACAACTGAACCAAGAGCAAACGGTGACAGAATTAAGAAAGAATGCATGACGCTGATAACTGTATATATTAATAAACGCTTTTTGTATATTTTCAAAAGTATTTCCTTTATTGCTACCCTTCTTCTATCTATCATAATAAAATAATTCGGAATATTTGTAAATGAAGTATCATATCTTGTTTAGAATTTTATAGTAATTCCACAAGTTCAAATGTAATGTTTCTCTAGGTATTGGACGGTGATCTTCTACCTCAATCTAATGAGATTTTTTCTCCACAATCCTCTTATCAATATAGAGTAGTTTCAATTTGTTAATTTTCATTTTTACTCTTGAAAATAAAAATATAACACATATGGCACAGACTTGTAAAGTAATAACTTTATTGCAGCTAGTACACAGATACTGTACAGAATAATTTAAGGACGTCTGAACACTGGAGATGAGATGATAGACTTAGTGGATGCCACCCAGTCCAAGACCGATGGGACCAACCAGATCCAGGCCACCAAGACCGATGCCCTTGCCGAGGCCGATTCCTCCAAGACCGAGGCCGACACCTCCAAGACCGATGCCGCCGATGGGTCCTGACACAACTCCGCCGACAAGAGGAGCGGAGCCACACGGCCGAAGCCGACTCCCTTCAGGCCGATTCCTCCGATGCCACCAAGACCAACGCCGCTCAGGCCGATGCCACCGATGGGACCGGAGACAACTCCGCCGACAAGAGGAGCACCGATGCCGACTCCCTTCAGGCTCATTCCTCCAATGCCGCCAAGACCGATACCGCCCAGACCGATTCCACCTCCCAGACCAACCGATCCCCAAAGAGGAGCCTTCTGGTTGTCCAGGTTGACGGTGACAGAGGCGTCCCTGGTGACACCGAGGCCGAGGCCAACGGCAAGAGACCCGGTGGTCAGGCTGAGGAGAAGAAGTACTGCGAGCTGCATCTGGACAACACAGATATTTAAATTATAAAATTAATATTATTAAGAAACACAATTTTAAAAATTCATTTCAAGATAAAAGTTCTAATATAGATTCTTGATGATATCAATTTCAACTCAATTCCATGTTCTAAAGAGATTTTTCAAAAGAACCTTCTAAATAAATAATATCATCTATTGGGTATTGTTTGTCCAATGTTCATCACCTATTTATTTGCTCAGTTGGAGTTACTAATAAAATCAATCACATGATTTCTGTTTCTTGAATTTACAGACGAGATGATTTGAAAGATCGTATGCTATCATTGTATAGACTGTATTGTAAGAGGAATGTTGGGCGAAATCAAAACAACGCTCGCAAGACTATCTTGTTCCTCAGAAGAATTCTGACATGTTAAATAAGAAATAATTTAATCAATAAAGGCTCATTTTTTAAATAAAGATTATACTTTGAATAAAATACATAAAATATATCATACACAAAAGTCTCTTTATTTCGACCTATTTTTTCAAATATATTTATATTTATGGAGGCTACAAATAGGAAATCAAAAATAAACTATAATTTATATTTAGCTGTTTTTGTTGAAATTTGAAAGAAATTATATATATAACCTATATATATCATATACCTTATAACCTACATCCATACGGACAAGGCACCTCAGTTAGCCGGTATTTTGATCAGGGTGCATGGACCCATCTGATCCATGGAAAAACACCATAATCACCTTATAACCTACATCCATACGGACAAGGCCCCTCAGTTAGCCGGTATTTTTATCAGGGTGCATGGACCCATCTGATCCATGGACAAACACCATCATCACCTTATAACCTACATCCATACGGACAAGGCCCTCAGTTAGCCGGTATTTTGATCAGGGTGCATGGACCCATCTGATCCATGGACAAACACCATTATCACCTTATAACCTATATCCATACGGACAAGGCACCTCAGTTAGCCGGTATTGTGATCAGGGTGCATGGACCCATCTGATCCATGGACAAACACCATCATCACCGTATAACCTACATCCATACGGACAAGGCACCTCAGTTAGCCGGAATTGTGATCAGGGTGCATGGACCCATCTGATCCATGGACAAGCATCACCACCATCTTTTAACCTATATATATTATAAGATAATCGCGCTAGATTTCAAAGTATAATATTTTGTGAATTTATATACTCTAATTGAAGAGGATATCTTAATATTAAGCTATATAATATTATATCGAATAAATTATAGCTATACATCTACATATTCCCATAGACATTTAAATTCAATTTTTTCTTTCTCACTCTTCTTCCACTCCTTTTACGTATCTCTCGAAGGAATCTGTTTATAAAAATAAATGCCTTAATAAAAGTATTGATTAATACATATCAATAACGCGCCATCTATATAAAATATATAAAAACACCTACGCGAATGTTTCTTTTCACAAATAACAAACTTCTATTGTCCATTACTGCGATGAAAAAAATATTGGGAGGTCTTGGTTCATCAGTGGTGAACCCTCCAGCGGTTTTGCTAATTTAATACACCAGACCGCTTCTTTAGATCTCTAATACTGTATTGGATCATTCTGCTTTTATATGCTACATTGAAGGGTGGAATCTTAGAAATGGTATTTAAGCAAATATAGACATAAGCTTTTAGGACAGTAGAATTACAATCAAAAAAGGCATTGATTGATTGATATAATATTGTGTAAATATAGCCTATATAGAATAGGTTAATTCCCTGAAGTCGGTGGCCGGCGGTATATACCGTCAATATCCGACAGCTATGAACCGGGATCGAATCCCATTAGACACTTTTTATATGTGAAGAACCTGTACATATATATTTATTGTGAATAACATAAGCTATGAAACTCTATTGATAAATGGCATGACATGGCTTCGTACGTCAGGATCTAAACTGACTTGGTTGTGAATAGTCTGAGATAATGGTTGTATCAATGAGGATTTTGCTATTCAAAGTTTGAATGTTCTGATGAACTTGACGTATGCACGGTGTGGCACTGGTCATATGTTGGACCTGTAGGCTGTTGTTGAGTTCTGTGCTGCCTGAGTACAGGAGTTCTTCTATGCTTCCTTTCTTCCTGTGGTGAATCTGTTAAGACGTTGGTCTTACTAAAGCTGTGTTTAAACTTGAAAGCTAGCGTTTTTTTTTTAAAAAGATACTCATTGTGAGAATATATTTGTAATTTAATAAGCTATGAAAATTCGAAACTATTTAAGGCGCGTAAGATTCTTTTTGAAATTAAACATTTTAAATTGTTTTGAATTTTCATAACAGATAGCGCTAGTGCATCATAACATAAGCTATGTTGTTCTTTTTGAGCGGTACCTAGTAAAGTTATTTTTGAACAGGTTATTACACTCTCATGAGATCTTGGCATATATATTTTAATAAAGAAATAGAAAACGGCCTTAATTCTTCAATTCGAAATAATTCTAACTTATTTATAATTTTATGAAAGAGAACATCATATATTGACTGATATAGAGATTGATGGTTACTTCACCTACCTTAGGTTGAGCTGAGGATGTATGATCCGGTGTCCGATGGTGGCGGTATATATGGAATACCGTTGCATCAGCCAGTACTGGGCGGAGTCCAAGGACCACGGAACTGGTAAACTCTCTTCTCTCCCTAATTGACATGTGTTGGAAATGATTCAGGAAGACGGCTCTAGATGGCGCGCGCCAAGGGATGCGCCACAGAGTGCGCCACAGAGTCTGTCCACGTGACTTTAAGCGTCTATAAAAGCTGGCGAGATAAAGTATGAGATAGGCGCGCGGGGAGGGTGAGAGTCTGAAGATTAGGAGAGCGAAATAAGGAGCTCGAGCTCAAGTGAAGTATAGGGAAGATAAAGTCTGAAGCCTGATTCAGAGGTTCCTAGGAAGCCAGAAGATAAAGTCTGAAGTATAAAAGAGGATAAAGTCTGAAGCATAGAGAAGATAAAGTCCACTGAAGTAAAGGAAGCTGAATCAAGCCTAACCTGATAGTTCGGGATTGATTAGATCAAAATTGGTTCATTTTGTGTCTCATTTTAGCATTGTACAATAAAGCCTCATTTATTTAAAAGCATCAAATCCGGCTTATAATTTCCTCCAGAGTAACACCAGCCTATCGCTATATTGCAATATAGTTAGAAAAAGGCTTATTTAAATTATTCATTTTGCCTATCATTTAATATCTAAATTTGACTCCTTTTTTACAACATGTTTGATCTTCCTTTGTTGATATTAATCAGGCTTAATTCAACATCTCGTATAGTTATCATTGATTTATGCAATGGTAAAACATTCTCTGCTATGTAAATTGTATCTCATTATATGTTTCAATTTCAAAATGAGAAACTGATCCAAATTTATCATTTCTACCCGGACAGTTGGCGACTTTTGTCCGTTCAGGAGTCCAGAGTGCATAAAACTCCGCCTTTGCCGGTCCCAAGCCCGGATGAAAAAGGAGGAGGGGGAGCAGTAACAAGCTCACTAAAAACCTGGGCTCAGCTGGCTTGGCTGATAGTACCCTGTAAGTGCTCCTAATCCAGGGATACAGAATGGCAGCGTTTGTACTCCAAGTTAGGAGCGGCTGCATATGGTGTCTGCTCCTCATGTCAGAGGCGGCCATTTCTTTTGGAGCTAAGTCGGCCTGCCACTGAATAGTGCTCCTAGACTTAATGACAAAGGCAGACGCATTCTACTTCACCCAGTCATAATGGTTGTCAAACAAGCTTGATACTCTAATATGATTGAGTAGAGATAAGAAAGAAGAAGAAAAAGGAAGAGTGCATATGAAAGAAAGATATATCAACAGCTATAGAGCCGCCTGTCCAAAATTATTCAGCAACGTACAATCTTCAAACCAGATATCGCAGTTGTAATGCCGTTCTCACCAATTCCGTGAGCTTTCACAATCTGTGGAATCATCTAAAACAAACGGTCAGATCTTCCAGCCCTAGTGCCATCTTGATAAATTCTTTAAGCATTTGCATTGTGCGGCCTCTAACACTAGAGGTCATTACCTACAGCCCTGATACCGGCCAGATCAAAATTTTGAGTCCTTTCCTCTTCTCCTTCAGAACGTGTAGCATCTGAAACAAATAACCTGGTCTTCCAGCCGTAGTAAACTCTACCGGTAAACTCTCTTCTCTCCCTAATTGACATGTTTGATCTTCCTTTGTTGATATCAATCAGGCTTGTTTTAACCTCGTATAGTTATCATGATTTATAGAATTGCAAAAGATTCTATGCTAAGTGAATTGATAAAATTATAAATTTTTAGTTCGAAATGAGAAATCTATCATAGTTTTAAAATTATCAAACAAGGTGTTTTTCGGTGACCCATTGTCTTTATTTTTAAGGTGAAAAGTTGCTCGTATAGTAGAACCTCCTTGTAAAGGACAACATCTAATTACAGAACCAAAGTTCCCTTTAGGGAGATGTCCGCTTACTGGAGAGTTGTTATATTGTAAAAATGGTAATTTTGCAAATGGAAAATGTCCTTTGTGTAGAGGTGTTCGCTAAAGGGAGGTTCTATTGTATATTATAAGTTTTATAACAAGAACATATAGAGATTACTTAAAGTAAAATATTGTTTTAATATTAATATAATTATCACCCTTCTCTTCTCTTGGTATACGTGGTACAAGAAGATGATAATCATGGTGGGTAGAAGTTGATGACTTCTTTACTGTAATAGCATTAAATATCTTCATATATAGAAAGCAGTTCAAATTTTGCACTTACAAATGTTAAAATACAAACATTAGGCCTCCAGTGAAAAGTTTCTTGTTAACAAATCATTTATTTACAAATATCTCCAGGTTTCGGGTAAGAAAGCCCTTCTACAGGAGAATTTACATAGATTCGCCAATAGAATAAGAATTAAAATCAAATGCTTCGGAATTTTACAGTTATTTGAATGAAGGATAAGCGCGGGCTCCATTGCGAGTTTGTCTTTCCTAATTGTCTATGTGACATTTGGTGGAGATGCTGGGTAAATTTGTGAAGACAAAATCGAAGATCGCCGAGAATACTTTGAAGTGCTGTGATCTACATTTCATCTAATGATCCAGGATTCCGTCGCTATATTAAAGCCAAGACTTCCCTCGAAGATAACGATGTCCCTATAGACGGTACGACGACAAAGCCGCTCTTCACGCCGCAAGAAATAGGACGTTAAAATACTAGGGACAAATTTCCAAGACTTCAAGGGAATCTTTGACAGAAGCACGTCAGATCCATGTCAGTAGCAACAAGATTTTCAAGCTGTAATTCACAGATCCCATAGGGAAGGAGCTATGTAGCGAAATATTTATATTTAATGAACAGATTATTAATTTTCATATTTGTATATTTTTGTGCTACTCTGTATACTTCTTTTATGCTTATCTTGTATTTTTATAAATATTAGTTTGAGCCTGTGCCTCAAAAAAATTTGTGTCATCCTGAAGTTTGTAATTTCTTACGTGACAATATTATGGACAGCCAAGTGTCTAGACGTCTTCTAACGGTGACCTCCCATTTCAACGTTATTAAATCCTTTTTGGTCAATTACTTATATCCCTCGATAGCTCAGTTGGCAGAGCGGAGGACTGTAGATGTATAAACGGTGATTCGACAGAGTTCATAAGATTTATATAGAAAAAGTAACTGATGCAAGAGAGCTAAATCATTTAGATCAGGGAACAATCGATGTCTCACTTCTGTAAAGTTCGGACAGTCATAGATAAGGTGAAGAGTAGTTTGGTCAGTTTCTCCGCAGGAACAATTTGGTGTTTCTGATAGATATCTTCAATTGAACGTCACTTCAAGAAACCGATTTGTGTTCAGCAGGGGAATTAAATAATCCACCATTTTTCTTACAATCAATTTTTCAAAGATTTTGGCTAAGTTTGGAAAGAAGCTTTCTATAACAGATTTTCGCATAATCAAAATTGCTAAAACTACTATCTAATTTAGGTCTCAAATCACAAAATTTCTCTTGAAAATTTTAAAGTTATGTAAATTTCAATATAATTTAAACATTTTTTTTGTGGAAATATATTCTTAAAAATTTGGCGAAGGTGTATTTCATACATATTCATTATATAATTTTTCCACAAAATATAAATATATAAAATTTGAAATTGATCGGATATATTATTTATTTATATAAAATATATTTAATAAATAGAACCTTTTTGATTTTACACAATACTGTCATCTATTGGAGGTTTTTGTAACTATTTATAAAATTGGCTTGATACAATTTTGTCCTGTTACTGTGTGTGTGAGACAAATGTTTACTAAAATATCTTTTAAACAAATTTGCATATACCATTTATATTGTAACTAATTATTCATTATTTTATAGCAGAGTATCATTGTTTATGTTTATATTTTACTACTCTGTACACTTCCCTCTTTGCTTTTCTTTTGTTTTATCACTGATAGTTTGTTCTTGCCTGAAATAAATTGTTGTTTCATCCCGAAGTTGATCTTCCCTAATTTTCCACGTGGAATTTCGGTGGAGATGCTGGGTAAATTAAGGAAGACAAACTGAAGATCGCCGAAAAGACCTAGAGGCCATGGGTGCTATGAACTACATTTTCAGAGACTGTCTCCAGGATTCCACCGACGTGTCAAAGCCAAGATTTCCTTCCAAGATCACGGTGTCCCTATGGACGATACGACGACAAAGCCGCTATTCACGCCGCAAGGAAAAGGAGGCAAAGGTACTAGGGACAAAGTTCTAAGACTTCGATGGAATCCTTGGCAGAAGCACGTCAAATCCATGTCAGTAACTACAATAATTGCTAGTTGTGGGTCACAGCTCCCATAGGGAAGGAGCTATGTAGCAAAGTATTTATTATTTTATCAAAACAGTATCATTTTTATGTTTACATTTTGCTACTCTGTAAACTTCCCTCTTTGCTTATCTTTTTTTTTATCACACATAGTTTGTTCTTGCCAGAAATAAATTGTTGACTCAATCCGTAGTTGGTCTTCCCTAATTTTCCACGCGGCAATATGGTTGCTGACATATAGTGATATAAATATATAATGTAAATAGTCTGCAGCACGCTGACGAGGGGCCAACAGCCCGAAACGCGTTCGTGGATGGCTTTTCTTGATTTATCAAGAAGTTTGGTTGGCTAAATATATCACGGAACAAGTTGAATAAATGTTTAGTTTATTTTTGTTCCACTAGATGGCGCTCTGCCATCTAGAGATATGTTTTTTTTTTTAATTTTAAATCGAATCCAACAATTCTTGACAGCGCAAAACTCTAAGTTCTTCCTGGTCTTGCGTCAACACTTTCGGCACAAGCTTCGCACAGACCTTACGCATTTGCAGATCCTCGGTCACTATCCCATGTACCACAAATGTGGGCATGTGTAATGTGTCAGCAATTTGCTGGATGCTTAATCGACGGTCGGTACGTAAAACTCCGAGCATACGATCCACGTTCTCGTCAGTTCTGGCCGTTGTTGGGCGTCCTGAACGGGGTTCGTCGGCGACCTCCTCCCGGCCCTCTTTGAACGCCTTGTGCCACTTCCCAGACTGTGATCTTGAAATGCAATCGTCCTTGAAGGCTTTTTGCAGCATCTGGAATGTTTCGGTTGCATTTTTTCCAAGCCTCACGCAAACTTTATGGCGTATCGTTGTTCAAGCGAACGCTCCATCGCGCTGTGTTACAAAAGTTGAAAACACACTTCAAGCGGAGGCATGTATCTCCCCTCACACTGCTCGAACTCAACTGACGACCGGATGGATTGAAAGGGCATATCCCTCCACCACATTTCTTACGGTTTTACCGTGCTGCCATCTATCGTCGCGTCACAATAACATTATGCTCATTACTTTCATAATGGACCCTGTATATCCTGACCGTTCACATTAACATTTTAGGTGGTATAGCGCCATCTAAGGGAACAAAAATCAACCAAAAGTTGATTCAGGCTTGTTAAATGATATTTTGACCAATAGCTGAGGAGGGCCAACAACCCGAAACGAGCAGGTAGTTGGCTCTTATTGATTTATGAATAAAATGGGTTGGCCAGAATATCATGGAACAAGCTTATATCAAGTTCTACTAGATCTCACTCTACCATCTAAAATTCTCAAGTAAGCAGTCTCAGGATATGCCTTTTTTGTTTTTAATACAACTATATGTTGTTGTTGTCTTCTTCTTCTTCTTCTTTTTTTATCTCCACTCAATTATATTAGGATATCAAATTGTGATGGTGTCTGTTTGACAACCATCATGACTGGGTGAAGTAGAATGCCTTTGTCATTAAGACTGGGAGCACTACTCAGTGGCAGGCCGACTTAACTGCAAAAAAAGGCCGCCTCTGACATGAGGAACAGACGCCATGTGCAGCTGCTCCTAACATGGAGTACAAACTCTGCTCATCCTGAATCCCTGGATTAGGAGCCCTTACAGGGTACTATCAGCCAGGCCAATTGAGCCCAGGTTTTTAGTGAGCTTGTTACTGCTCCTCCTTTTTCATCCAATTGTTGTTGCTTATTCCTCAAGACGTTCAAACGAGCTTCATTAGGTCCCATTGTCTCAGCTTTTCTATTATAACAATGTATATATATTATATTGGTATAAAGTGTTTACAACTATGATATTCTTATTTGCTAACATTCATACTTATATACAAATATAATAAGTTTACTATAATGTTTGACCAGAAACATGAGAAAGGCAAAGTGTACGCATTAGGGACTAAGATTTAGACGTACCTCTTTGATTCCTAAAATGGGTTCAAATGACCTGTCTTAAAGATTGAAATTGTGAAAATGACGCTACTCAGTAATGTCCCTTGTTGGCAAAAAATATTCTGTCACATAATCAAGATTCAAATTTGTCTAGTCACTAAGATCTTTCTCTTACTCGAATAGGTTCAGCCATTAAAACTTAAAGCTTATCTCTAAAGGTATCTCCATTACAAATATATTTGTATTGATAAATGTGAAATTTGAATATTCTAAGATATTCTAATAACTATTCCTTTAATAATCAAGTTTAAACACAGCTTTAGTTAGACCACCGGTCTTATACTAAGATTTAGACGTACCCCTTTGAAGTAAGTAAGCATAAAAGAAACTCCTGTACTCCAGGCAGCACAGAATCCAACAACAGTCTCCAAGTCCAACGTATGACCAGTGGCCACACCGTGCATACGTCAAGTTCATCAAAACATTCAAACTTTGAATAGAACAAAAGCCCCATTGTTACAATCATTATCCCGGACTATTCGCAACCAAGTCAGTTGAGATCCCTGACGTACGAAGCCATGTCGATGCTGTTCGAGTAATTATTCTGCTCGTCTTGAGCCTGGGCGAGTCAATGCCCATCAGAGAGGACGTCACTACGCCCCGTGTCACCACTCCCCGGAGTCCCGTGTAGTCCCAGGACCCCCTCGCCCTGCTGGTCCACCGCCCTGAGCTGGTCCTGACCATCCTGGAGTCCGCAGTCCTGGGCGGACTCCCCATCGCCGTCTACATCCAGGTCCGGCGCCGCCGAGGACGACGGCCCGTGGAGGACCCCTGCTGAGGAGACCGTTCCTCTTTTGACGATCCCACCGATTGGAACTGAATCAAAATTCTTTTTTTACTTCTTATTCTATATTATGTTATGTAATAAATATTGTGCGTGTTTTTGTATATTGTAACATAGTATTTCTTAATTTTATTATTTTTTATTTAACAGAGTGGTCATTTTTATTTTTATATCTTGCGACTCTGTAAATTTCCCTCGTGGCTTATCTTTTGTTTACCTTTTTTAGTTTGTCCTTCCATGAAATGAATTTTGTTTCCTCCTGAAGTTTTTTGTCTTCCCTAATTTTCCACGTGGCATTTTGGTGGAGATGCCGGGGAGGTTAGGGAAGACAAACTGAAGATCGCCGAGAAGAATTTGAAGCCATGGGTGCTGTAATCCACATTTTCAGAGACTAGCTCCAGGATTCCACCTCCGTGTCAAAGCCAATACTTCCTTCCGAGATGACGATGTCCCTATAGACGACGATACGACGACAAAGCCGCTCTTCACGCCGCAAGAAAATGGACGCAAAGGTACTAGGGACAAAGTTCCAAGACTTCGATGGAATTCTTGGCAGAAGCACGTCAAATCCACGTCAGTATCTACAATAATTGCTAGCTGTGGGTCACAGCTCCCATAGGGAAGAAGCTATGTAACATAGTATTTATTAATTTTATTTATGTAACATAGTATTTCTTAATTTTATTATTTTTTATTTAACAGAGTGGTCATTTTTATTTTTATATCTTGCGACTCTGTAAATTTCCCTCGTGGCTTATCTTTTCTTTACCTTTCTTAGTTTGTCCTTCCCTGAAATAAATTTTGTTTCCTCCTGAAGTTTTTGTCTTCCCTAATTTTCCACGTGGCAATATTCAGACTTTTTACTTGACACTTCATAACATTAGTTATAAACCTATATTACCATATATAAAAGATGTTTTGAAGTTTTCAGTATATTATATTATATATAATAATAATATATAAGCATATTTTGATCGAAAAAAAAAAATTACAAAAATCCAATATTTCGCTAGACTGTACGTCTATCTTCTTCAGTGTTTTTCTGTTTTTGAAATATTTTGGCTAACCACGCGATGCCTTCACGCATATATATATATATTAAAAATAAATAAAGCATATCCTAACCAGGAGCACATGTAATTTTCAGAAGGCAAAGCGCCATCTAGGGAACAGAAATCAACTATACATTGATTTAACATGTTCCCTGATATTTGGCCAACCCAATTTCTTGATAAATCAAGAAAAGTCATCTACGAATGCATATATATATATATAAATATTGAAAGAGATATTTTTCTGAAATATCTCACAATAAATATGATTCAACATTTAAATAAAAAAAAACAGAGATTTTGGAAAGACGAACGTTCTGATCGTCTAAATATCATGCATTTAAAACCCAGTTTATTTACAATCCAAGATGTTCCGTTTTTTTAGATGAAATTCTGATTTGTAATTAAAATAGGCAGAGTTTGTAGAATTTGATAAAAAATAAACTTATAAATAACCTATAGAAAAATATATTAAAATAACCATATTGTACATAACACACAAGAAAGAAAAATATATTTCAACCTTAAGAAAATTACTAATTACAAAAAGTACTATTATTTTATAACGAATGTAAAGGAACCAAATTTTTATTTTCAGTATAAGAAATGAATATTTCTATTTCATGCCAATTTTTTTATATAGTGGAGCGTCTCTTTACAAGGTAATTAATGAAATGCTGTTAACACACACACACACAAAAGTTAAAACTATAAATCAAATTACACTAGCAAAAAAAAAACAGAAAAGAGATAGCTATTACAGCTACAAGAAAACTTGAAACCAACACTATTAAAATATTTTATTTTTCCGTTTATCATTACTCTTCACAATTCATCTTTTATACTTCATCCCTGAGGTTAAAAATAATCCTTATTTCTCCTCAAAAATAAATTTAAATATTTCGTTCAAAAGAAACACATGCGGGAAAATTTTCAAATGCCGTTTTACAATCATAAGCCGCATTATATTGTATTATATAAAAATCTGTTTAAATTTTAATATCAAATTGTTTATATATATATGTTGTGATGTAGTTTTATCCTGTAGGATGACTAGTTTGGTATGTTACTGCAGTCGTGTGGCCACAATGTTCAGAGTGGTTTCAGGCGTGATTGGGATTACACAAAAGACAAGACATGTTGGATGTGATCACCGAGATAATGAGAGAGTGTGAAGCCGACGCCTATTAAGGCAGATTTGTAGAGGGCGTCTGTCAATCATCGTGTTTTAGCCCTATCTTTGAGCAAGAAGGGGTACACCTGGTACCCCGAAATGTCTTTCGTACCTTTTTCCTGTCTGGTGCCAGCTGTCACTCAATAAAATTTTATTATTTTGTTTTCATTACATGATGGCCAAACTGGCCAGTTGAATTTTGTTTTTACAGTGTTGGTGGTTACACTATAGTTAAATTACATATGAGGATATAAGTATATAATTGGAATATATTACAACATATATATGAACACGTTTAATATATTCTCAAAAGTACTTTTTTTCCTGATACCATTTTAATTGTAATGCAACTTTTAATACTTCTAATAGCGCTTGCATTTATTGTAATAAGATAATCATGTAAATTGTGTAAATGAAGTGCCATATCTTGTTTAGAATTTCATAATACTTCCACACGAGTTCAAATGTAATGTTGATCTAGGTATTGGACGGAGATCTGCTATCTCAATCTAATGATAATTATTATTCCATAATCCTCTTATCATTATAAAGTAGTTCCAATTTGTTGTTTCCATTTTTGACTCTTCAAAATAAAAATATAACACATATGACACAAACTTGTAAAGTAATAACTTTATTGTAGCTAGTATATTTAGATACTGTATACAGAATAATTTAAGGACGCTGAACACTGGAGATGAGATGATAGACTTAGTGGATGCCACCCAGTCCAAGACCGATGGGACCAACCAGACCCAGGCCACCAAGACCGATGCCCTTGCCGAGGCCGACTCCACCAAGACCGAGGCCGACACCTCCAAGACCGATGCCGCCAATGGGTCCAGACACAACTCCGCCGACAAGAGGAGCGGAAGCCACACGGCCGATGCCGATTCCCTTCAGGCCGATTCCTCCGATTCCGCCAAGACCAATTCCTCCGATGCCGCCAAGACCAACGCCGCCCAGGCCAATACCACCGATGGGACCGGAGACAACTCCGCCAACAAGAGGGGCACTGATGCCGACTCCCTTCAGGCCGATTCCTCCGATGCCACTAAGTCCAATACCGCCCAGACCGATACCGCCGTAGCCTCCCAGACCAACAGGTCCCCAGAGAGGAGCCTTCTGGTTGTCCAGGTTGACGGTGACAGAGGCGTCCCTGGTGACACCGAGGCCGAGGCCGACGGCAAGAGACCCGGTGGCCAGGCCGAGGAGGAGAAGTACGGCGAGCTGCATCTGGACAACACAGACAATTAAATTATAAAATTAATATCATTCATAAACACAATTGAAAAATACATTTCAACACGAAAGTTCTAATATTGATTCTTGATGAAATCAATTTCACCTCAAATCCATGTTCTAAAGAGATTTTTCAAAAGAATCTTCTAATGAAATAATATCATCTATTGAGATATTGTGTCCAATGTTCGTTATGTATTTATATGCTCAGTTGGAGTTACAAATATAATCGTTCACATGTTTTCTGTTTCTTGAATTCACAGACGAGATGATTTGAAATATTGTATGCTATCATTATATAGACTGTAAAGTAGGAAGAATGTTGGACGAAATAAAAACAACGCTCACAAGATTACCTTGTTCCTCAGAAATTTTGGTGTGCTATAATAAGAAAGAAATTGAATCAATAAATACTCATTTTTGTAAATATACACCATACATATAAAAAATATATGAAAAATAGTACAAATGTGCTATTGTACTGGGATAAGGTGCATAAATTCATAAAAATGCATCTCCTTATCATGCAACTGATAGATGGCGCAAGCCATCAGCAACTCTCAGTTGCACGATAAGGAGATGCATTTTTATGAATATAAATATATATAATTATTTGAATATATAAAATATATCATACGCACAAACACCCTTATTAAGTGAAATTTACAAATTAAAATATAATAGAAAGTTAAAGATACCCATAGTTAATGATAATAATGACATTTATTTATATACACACCGGAAAAACTTAATAATTATAATAAAATAATGAATTTGTAGAAATTAGTTATCAAATTATATTATATAGAAATAATTTTGATGCTACTCTTATTTATATATATTATACTTGTTCTGAAAATAGAACAATCCATACTTAAATCATTAGATAATAAAAGACATATATTTGATTTAATAAAAGATTTATTTGCCAATATTTCGGTTGGCTGAACGCCAACCTTTATCAAGGCATTATATTTTTGTATAAAAAAACTCGCTTTATAAAGGTTGGCGTTCAGTCAACGAAATACTGGCAAATAAATCTTTTTTTTATCAATCCAATATATGCCTTTTTTATCTAATATATTTAAACATATTGAAAGCTATTTTTCTATAGACTATACTGCAATGTATAAAAATTAAAAGAGGGTTTGCATTGCTGATCAGTGATAAACCCTCCAGAAGTTTTGTCAATTTAAGCTACAGGCCGTTCATTAATGTATTAGGCTGAATTTATTATACCGTCTGCATGTATATATATGAGAAAACAATATAAAATGAATGAATAAATAAAAAGGTCAGGTGTTGATATTAAGAATAAAGAAGGCATATCCTGACCAGGAGTACATGTAATTTTTTAGATGGCAGAGCGCCATCTATTAGAACAGAAATAAACTAAACATTGATTTAACCTATTCCCTGATATTTGGCCATTCCATTTTTTTGGTATATCAAGAAAAGCCATCCACAAATGTTGGCCAAATATCAGGGAACAGGTTAAATCAATGTTTGGTTGATTTCTGTTCCACTAGATGGCGCTCTGCCCTCTAAAAAACACATATGCTCCTGGTCAGGATATGCCTTCATTATTTTAAATATATATATTTTGTATATTTTTTATATATGTGTGATTTTAAAATAAGGTTAATGGGTTTTTAAAAAAAGCCACGAACCTTTTTTTTTAATATGCTTTGAACTTATGCGCTTTTATTTAACAACTAAATAATTAAAACTGTACTGATATAAAAATAGTTAGCTTTTTTATATTTATTGTTGTGACCTCTTCAAAGGTAAATTCATCAGATACTGAATAATATTTAGTACATAGAACATAATTTTTCACAGATATTGTTTGATTTTCAAGAGACCAGAATCAGCCAAAAAAAAACGATAATTTATTTATAGCTTTTTTGTTGAATTTTGAAAGAAATTTTATATATAACCTATATATCATATATCTTATAACCTATATCCATACGGACAAGACACCTCAGTTGGCCGGTATTGTGATCAGGGTGCATGGACCGATCTGATCAGCTCCATGGACAAGACACCACCACACCTCAGTTGGCCGGTATTGTGATCAGGTTGCATGGACCCATCTGATCCATAGACAAGACACCACCACCACCTCAGCTGGCAGGTATTGTAATCAGGGTGCATGGACCGATCTGATCTGTTCCTTGGACAAGACACCACCTCAGTTGGCCGGTATTGTGATCAGGGTGCATGAACTGATCTGATCCATGGACAAGACACCACCAGCTTTTAACCTATATATATTATAATATATTCGCGCTAAAGGTCAAACATATAATATTTTGTGAATCTATGTATTCTAATTGAAGAGGATATCTTAATATTAAGCATATATATAATATTATATCGAATAAATTATAGCTATAAATCTACATATTCCCATAGACTCTCTCTTTGTAAATTCGAAATTATTTTTTATTCTTCTTACATTCCCTTTTTGTATCTCTCGAAGGAATCTGTTTATAAGAATAAATGTCTTAATAAAATTATTGATTAATACATAGCAATAACGCGTCATCTATATAATACAAATGAAAACAGAAGTTGGTGGCCGGCTTGGCTGTTCTTTTTGAGCGGTACGTAATAAAGTTATTTTGAACAGGTTATCACTCTCTCATGAGATCTTGGCATATATATTTTAATAAGGAAATATAAAACGGCCTTAATTCTTCAATTTGAAAAATAAATCTAACATATTCAGAATTTTATGAAAAGAGCATTAAATTCGACTAATAGAGAGATTGATGGTTACTTCACCTACCTTAGGTGGTGCTGAGGATGAATGATCCGGTGTCCGATGGTGGCGGTATATGAGATACCGTTGCATCAGCCAGTACTGGGCGGAGTCCAAGGACCACGGAACCGGTAAACTCTCTTCTCTCTCTCTAATTGACATTTGATTTGATCTTCCTTTGTAGATATCAATCAGGCTTAATTCAACACCTCGTATAGTTATCATTGATTTATGGAATGGTAAAACATTATCGACTATGTAAATTGTAGACGGAAAATTTGCCGGGAGGAAATTAATCCATAGAAGCAATGGGCGCTTCTCCCGTCAAAATAAATAGCCCGAAACCATGTTCTCTAGGTGGACGCTTATCAGTTTGCCAAAGTTGGTGTTGTGGCTTTGTCACCGACCCGATGCCGCTATTGTGGCGACGGTCAATAGATGGCGTCAGATTCTGACGTTTATTTTGACGGGATGAGCCCATTGCTTCTATGTAAATTGTATCACATGTTTCAACTTCAAAATGAGAAACTGATCCATATTTATTATTTATACTCGACAGTTGGCGACTTTTGTTCGTTCCAGGAGTCCAGAGTACATAAAACTCCGCCTTTGCCGGTCCCAAGCCCGGTGAAAAGGAGGAGAGGGAGCAGTAACAAGCTCATTAAAAAACCTGGGCTCAGCTGGCCTTGCTGATAGTACCCTGTAAGGGCTCCTAATCCAGGGATACAGGATGAGCAGCGTTTGTACTGCATGTTAGGAGCGGCTGCACATGGTATCTGTTCCTCATGTCAGAGGCGGCCATTTCTTTTGAAGCTAAGTCGGCCTGCCACTGAGTAGTGCTCCCAGTCTCAATGACAAGGCAGACGCATTCGCATCTACTCCCCCAGTCATGATGGTTGTCAAACAACCTTGATACCCTTATATGATAAATGGAGATAAGAAAGAAGAAGAAGAAGGAAGTGTGCATAATAAAAGAAGATATCAACAGCTATAGAGCTGCCTGTCCAAAATTATTCAGCAACGTACAATCTTCAAACCAGATATCGCAGTCGTAGTGCCGTTCTCACCAATTCCGTGAGCTTTCACAAACTGGAATCATCTAAAACAAACGGTCAGATCATGCAGCCCTAGTGCCATCTTGATAAATTCTTTAAGCATTTGCAGAGTGCGGCCTATAAAACCAGAGGTCATTACCTACAGCCTTGATGCCGCTTTGATCGAAATTTTGATACCCTTCCTCTTTACAACCTGTAGTATCTGAAACAAATGGCCTGGTCTTGCAGCCGTGGTAAGCTCTACTGGTAAACTCTTTCTCTCCCTATCTAACATGTTTGATTATTCTTTGTTGATATCAATCAGGCTTAATTTAACACCTCATATAGTTATCATTGATTTATATAATTGTAAAAGATTCTCTGTTATGTAAATTGATACCATTATAAATTTTTAGTTCAAAATGAGAAATCTATCAGCGTTTTAAAAATCAACTGGTGTTATCGGCGACTCACTGTTGTTATTTTTAAGGTAAAAAGTTGCTCGTACAGTAGAACCTTCCTGTAAAGGACAATACCTAATTGCAGATCCAAACTGTCCTTTAGGGAGAGGTGTCCGGTTACCGTAGAGTTGTTAAATTGTTAAAACGGTCATTTTGCAAATAAAAAAGTCCTTTGTGGAGATGTGTCCGCTAAAGGGAGGTTCTATTGTATATTATAAGTTTTATAACAAGAACATAAGAGACTTCTTGAAGTAAAAAATTGTCTTAATATTATTCTTCTTATTATTATCTTTCCCCTCCCTTGTTACACGTGGTACAAGAAGTTGATAATCATCGTGGGTAGAAGTTGGCGACTGCTTCACTGCAATAGCACTAAATATCTAAATTATAGAAAGCAGTTCAAAATTTGCACTTACAAATGTTAAAATACAAACATTAGGCCTCTAGTGAAAAGTTTCTTTTAACAAATCATGTATTTATAAATATCTATAGCTTTCGGACAAGAAAACCCTTCTACGGAAAAAACTATTTACATTTACTCGCCAATAGAAGAGGAATTAAAATTAAATAAAATGCAACCGATGTTTACAGCTATTTGAATGAAGGATCAGCGCGGGCCTCCATTGCGAGTTTGTCTTTCCTAATTGCCTACGTAAATTTTGATGGAGATGCTGGGTAGATTTGGGAAGACAAAACAGAAGATAACAGAATACTTTGAGGTGCTGGGAGTTACATTTTCATCTAATTATTTCAGGATTCCGCAGCTGTATTAAAGTCAAGACTTCCCTCCAAGATGACGATGTCCCTATAGACGATACGACGACAAAGCTGCTCTTCACCCGCAAGAAATAGGACGTTAAAGTATTAGGGACAAAGTTCCAAGACTTACGAGGGAATCCTCGACAGAAGCACGTCAGATCAATGTCAGAATCAACAATATTGCCACGTGGAAAATTACGGAAGACAAAAACTTCAGGATGACACAGCTCTCTCTCTCTTCTCTTGAGGTAACCCGGATTCCTGGAGCCACGCACTAAAGAAAACACATCAATTTATTCATAGCAAGAACAAACTATGTAGGATAAACAAAAGATAAGGAATGAGAGAAATTTACAGAGTAGTAGATTATAAACATGTGGGAGCCAAGAGACTTCCTTCCAGCCTGCTGGGATGACAGACCACGGCAAACATACAAGTGGGGCCTGGAAATAGGAGATGACAATTGACAATTAAAAACAGTTTATTGACATCTAGTCAACAGTAGGGAGAGAGGTTACAGGTTAAAATAGGGAGAAATATTTACAACAGACGGAGGGATGTCTGGATTTCATCAGGAGCTTAAAGCCACCTTGAGTTCGGACAGGCTGTTGCGAGTTATGGAATCCTTGTCCCAAGCATGCTCGATGACAGTGTTAAGGAATTTGACATGAATGATCTTGTGTTCAGGGGCGAGAGTTCAGCGAGGAAATGCTCTCTAAGATTGGGGTACAGGACCGCAAGCACGACATTGGGAAGGAGTTATGCAGTGAAATAATTATATTTAATGAACAGATTATCAATTTTCATAGTTATATATTATTTTGTGCTACTCTGTAAACTTCATTTTATGCTTATTTATTTTTAGAAATTTTAGTTTGAGCCTGTGCTTAAAATAAATTACTGTGTCATCCTGAAGTTTGTCTTCCCTAATTTCTTACGTGACAATTTATGGACAGCCAACTGTCTAGACGTCCTCTAGCGGTGATCTCTCATTTCAACATTATCAAACCCTTTAGGTCATTTATTTATATCCCTCGATAGCTCAGTTGGCAGAGCGGAGGACTGTAGATGTTTCAACGGTGATCCTTAGGTCGCTGGTCCGGCTGGAAGGACTTTTTTTTTGTAAGTTAAATTAATTAAAAAACGAATAAAATAAATACATATTTTAAAAGATCAGATTTCTTTACAGAACCATTTACATATTAATAAATCTTAAATGAATATTATTATATGAATATGAAACAAATTCACAAAAGCGCAATTTTACTGATAATGCCACCCAACCATTAGTAACTTTTAGTTGCATGACCAGAAGATGTCATTTTCTTAATTTTACTTTTGTTATTTTTTAAATAATGAAATAATCAGTTTCCTATCTCTCTATTTAATAGATATATCTAAAAAAAAACTTTAGATATATACATAAATTATTATTATATTTGATTTATTATTGTAAATAGTTTTCACGCGAAATTATACATATCGGATATAGCGTGTCTTATTTGCAACTGGTAATAAATAAATTATATATATATTCAAAAAAAAAAAAAACTCAAGTATTTTATTTAAAAAAGTCATCTGAAAAATAAAAAAAAAAATTCCTCGAGGCGGATTTGAACCAGCGACCTAAGGATTACCGTTGAAACATCTACAGTCCTCCGCTCTGCCAATTGAGTTATCAAGGGTTAAGAATTTTTGAACTAAAATCCTATAAAAGCGTTGAAATGAAAGGTCATATACAGGTCATATACTGCTAGAGGGCGTCTGGACAATTAGCTGTCCATAATATGAAATCATTATACCAACATATTGACTCATCCATTGATGAGCTCTACTCATCCCCAGCAGACACCATCAACAAGCTTCACAAGCTTGATACCCTAATATGATTGAGAGGAGATAAGAAGGAAAGAAGAAGATGAGATTTTACCAACGTGTGTACAATTACTTAATCTACATTGGAATGGAAGATGAAACAATTCATGAACCATTTTCTTGAAACAAAAGTTCCAGGTCGTTCTCTTCATCAATAAATAAAAGCTAAACACAATAACTTTTCGTACTTTCAGCAGTGGGGGTTATTGGAAGGATGGTCTGCACCATTGATTTTCGATCGCTATGACCCGGGTTCGATTCCAGGATTGAGATATTTTTCTGATAAAAAAAAAATGCTGCAATGGCCTCCGATTCTTGCAAAAGTCCAACCCCACTAGCGGTGCAAGTAACCAAACGGGTCTCTGGCACATTTGTAAGTGTAAAGTCGAACTGCTTTTCACATGTGTAGACATGTGGTGCAGTTACAGTAAAAGCAGTCCCCTATTTCTACCCACAATGATTATCATGGCCTGTACCACGTGTACTAGGAATAAACAAGCAAAAAAACTTTCAGCAGTTAAATATTCCAAAATGTATAAACCGAAGAGATACATGTTTGAGCCTAAAAAACATATACTTATGAATTTAGGGGGAAAGTTATCAATGCTGTAAGGGCAGTGGTAAATTGTTCAATTTTTAAAAGAAACATACGCGTCTACAATAGTTTTAATTTCTCAATACAGATGGCGTGCAAATCCATCATATTTAAAAATATAGAGGTTGTGTGTGTGTTAAACAGTTTATATATCTCTCTCATGACTGGGTGAAGTAGAATGCGTCTGCCTTTGTCATTAAGACTGGGAGCATTACTCAGTGGCAGGCCGACTTAACTCCAAAAGAAATGGCCGCCTCTGACATGAGGAACAGACACCATGTACAGCCGCTCCTAACATGGAGTACAAACGCTGCTCATCCTGTATCCCTGGATTAGGAGCCCTTACAGGGTACTATCAGTCGGGCCAGCTGAGCTCAGGTTTTTTAGGTAGCTTGTTACTGCTCCCCCTCCTCCTTTTTCATCTGGGCTTAGGACTGGCAAAGGCGGAGTTATGGTTTCTTTGTGAATGATGATATCAACAATAATTCATAATTCTATAACAGATTTGTATTAATTGATTAATGAACCAGGCGCGGTAGTGAAATATTTGCGCCTAATACAGAGAAAACAAAACAGCAAACAAATTAGAACTAATATTATAAATAAATGAAGCTTCCAGAGCTATAAGTTTCTTGTACAACTTTTTATTTTCAAGCTTTCAGATTTGTCAGTCCTTTAACAGGATTATCACGTTAACAACTTGATAATAAATACAATTTTTATATACACATTATTGTATACATATTTTAAATATATTTATATTTTGAGAGAAAAATATATTACATTATTTCTCTTTGAAAATTAAAATTTTGAAAAATAGAACTAAGGATTAAATATTTACAAATTTAAATGAATTTTTCGAAATACGAGTAGTTCATAAATTTATATAGACAAAGTGGCTGAGGTAAAAGAGTTAGATCATTTAAATCGGGAACAATCGATGTCTCACTTCTGTAAAGTTCGGACAGTGGTAGATAAGGTGAAGGGCAGTTTGTTCAGTTTCTTTGCAGGAACAATTTGGTGTTTCTGATAGATCTCTTCTATTGAACGTCCTTTCAAGAAACCGATTTGTGTTCAGCAGGGGAATTAAATAATCCATCATTTTTCTGACAATCAATTTCTCAAAGATTTTTGCTAAGTTGGGAAAGAAGCTTTCCATAACAATTTTTCTCATAATCAAAATTGCTAAAACTACAATCTAATTTAGGTCTCAAATCACAAATTTTCTCTTGAAATTTTTTTAAAATGCCAGCTTTATATAATTTTAATCATTTTTTTTGGGGGAAATATATTCTTAAAATTTTGGCGAAGGTGTATTTCATACATATTCATTATATGATTTTTCCACAAAATATAAATATATAAAATTTGAAATTGAATGGATATATTTTTATTCATACAAATATATTTCATAAATAGCACCTTTTTGCTTTTACACAATACTGTCATCTATTGGAAGTTTTTGTAACTATTTATAAATTGGCTTGATACAATTTTGGCCTGTTACTGGAACAAATGTTTACTGAAATATCTTTTTTACCAAATTTGAATATACCATTTATATTGATATGGTAACAAATTATATATTATTCTATTAGCAGAGTATCATTTTTATGTTTATATTTTGCTATTCTGTAAACTTCCCTCTTTGCTTATCTTTTGTTTATTACTCATAGTTTGTTCTTGCCTGAAATAAATTGTTGTTTCATCCGAAGTTGATCTTCCCTAATTTTTTACGTGGCATTTTGGTGGAGATGCTGGGTAATTAGGGAAGACAAACTGAAGATCGTCTAAAAGTCCTTGAAGCCATGGGTGCTGTGATCTACATTTTCGGAGACTGGCTCCAGGATTCCACCGATGTGTCAAAGCCAAGACTTCCTTTCAAGATCACGATGTCCCTATAGACGATACGACGACAAAGCCTCTCTTCACGCCGCAAGAAAAAGGAGGCAAAGGTACTAGTGACAAAGTTCCAAGATTTCGATGGAATCCTTGGCAGAAGCACGTCAGATCCATGTACGCATCTACAATAATTGCTAGCTGTGGGTCACAGCTCCCATAGGAAAGGAACTATGTAACAAAGTATTTATTCTTTTCTTTGCTTATCTTTTGTTTCATCACTGATAGATTGTTCTTGCCAGAAATTTATTATTGACTCAATCCGTAGTTGGTCTTCCCTAATTTTCCACGTGGCAATATGGTTGCTGCCATATAGTGACATAAATATATAATATAAATAGTCTGCAGCACGCTGACGAGGGCCAACAGCCCGAAACGCGTTCGTGGTTGACTTTTCTTGATTTATCAAGAAATTTGGTTGGCTAAATATCACGGAACAGGGTTGGTATACAAATTTAGTTAAATTAAATCAAATTGTGTGTAAAGAGTTTTGTGTATTCAAGAAAAACAATTTACAGATTAAAGAAAGTTTTAAGGAATATTTTAGAATGAAAATATGCAAGATATTAGAGAATTATTTAATGAAAAGGCATATATTATATTGAATGAAGATCTTTTTAACCAATATTTCAGTTGGCTGAATGCCAACCTTTGTCATGGCACTATTATTCATAAACAAAACAAACAACGAGGCTAGGTTGGTTTGTAAAAATGCAATGCCTTGACAAAAATTGGCGTTTAGCCAACCGAAATATTATTTTTAAATGTTTGTATTCAATCCAATATATGAAAAAACAAAAAAATAAATAAATAAAAAGGTCAGGTGTTGATATTAAAAATAAAGAAGGCATATCCTGACCAAAAGCACATGTGCTTTTCAGATGGCAGAGCGCCATCTAGTGAACAGAAATCAAGTAAAAACTGATTTAACCTGTTCCCTGATATTTTGCCAATCCAATTTCTTGATAAATCAAGAAAAGCCATCCACGAACGCGTTTCGCGCTGTTGGCGCTCGTCAGCGTGGTGTAAGCTGTACCACTGCGACCAAAAATATTTTTGATTCCAGAGGCTTCTTGTGAGAAACCAAAAAATGGGTATTAATGGCTAAAAAAAAAAAACTTGCGTAAAGTCTTACCTTCTTTATTTTAAATCCAATTTATGTCTTTTCAACGTTCTCGTTCCCAAGCGAAGTGGAGAGGAATTTCTCGCATCACACCGTCCAATCACGATGCTGCCTGGTTTGGGCAAGATCCTTGAGCGTCTAGTTCTTTCTAGGCTGTCGTGGATGGCCGATAGGATGTGTAAAGCGCCTCCAAACCAGTTCGGATTTAAGCCTTGTAGATCTACTACAGTAAATAATGGTTTAATTTCTCATGTCCCAATAAATGAAATCATGTTCTAAAACTGGCATTATATATTAAAAGATGTTTTGACTTTTGACCTTTTTCGATGTTCTATCCACTTTGACTTGTATAAATATACACTGCGTGACATTGAAAATGGAACACCAAGAAATAGTGGCCAGAAAGTGATGAAACTCGGCAGACAGAGAGAGACAGGGACGAACAATAAGTGATCTTTATTTCAAAATGATAGTCATAATACAGAGCGAGAACGGCGTCGGCTTAGTAGCAAGTAAACCACCGCGGACGGCGATGCACGCAGCAACACGTCTAGGTAGAGAGTCAATCAGAGTACGGATGGCGTCCTGAGGGATGGCTCTCCATTCCCTCTCAACCATTTGCCACAGTTCGTCTTCTGAACGCCGCTGTGGCAAGGCATGAAAACGGCGTCCAATGATGTCCCAGCCGTGCTCGATTGGTGAGAGATCAGGAGAGTACGGTGGCCAGGGAAGCATCTGTACATCTTGCAGAGCTTGTTGGCTAATGCGAGCAGTGTGCGGTCGGGCGTTGTCCTGCTGATAAAGGGCATTGGGTACCCCCTGAAGGTAGGGGAGTGTCACCGGTCGCAGCACATCATCAACGTATCGTTGGGCCGTCATAGTGCCCTGAATACGAAGTAAAGGTGACCTGGAATCATACGCGATTGCGCCCCCAAACCATGATTCCACGTTGTCGCAGGGTGGGGCGTTCCACAATTGCTACCGGATTGGACCTTTCTCCACGTCGACGCCACATGCGTACACGGCGACTATCACTGGACAAGCAGAAACGCGACTCATCTGAGAACACGACCCTGTGCCATTCCGTCATCCACGTCGATCTAGCCTGGCACCATTCCAAACGTTGGCGCCTATTCGGTGGGGTCACAGTCGGTGTACCGTGGACGCACCAAGGTGTGTATCAGCTGCGATTTGACGTATGGACCAACCTGCCCTTTTCAGTCCGATCACCATGCCCCTCGAAAAAGCGTCTGTCTGCTTGAACTGCCTCCGTTTACGATGACCTGGCATTCTCTGTTATTACACGTGTCTTTTGACACAAGAAAAAAATTTCTACAATGATTTTCCTTGAAGAAATAACGACACGAATACTGTCCTTTCTGCAAGTTCCTTCCCTTATATCTTACTCCATATGCGCACGAGAGCTGCGCATTTTACATCATTTGCATAACTCGGTTAGGCGCGTCTACTCTGAAATTTGCATAATTTTCTGGCCACTATTTCTTGGTGTTCCATTTTCAATGTCACGCAGTGTATAGTATTTAATATGAATAACCCAGCAGGTCTCTCTTTCTTCATGATTTTTTTATTCCTACATATACACCTATACACCAAAATACTATTATATATAACTATATAAAAAATAAGAAATATATATAAAAGGTTAGGTGTTGATATTAAAAACAATATAAATACATATATCCTGACCGTTCACACTAACATTTTAGATGGTATAGCGCCATCTAGTGGAACAAAAATCAACCAAAATCCGATTCAGGCTTGTTCAATGATATTTTGGACATTAGCTGACGAGGGCCAACAACCCGAAACGAGTAGGTAGTTGCCTCTTATTGATTTATGAATAAAAAGGGTTGGCCAAAATATTATGGAACAAGCTCAAATCAAAATTTATTTGTTATAATTCTACTGGATCTCGCTCTGCCATCTGAAATTCCTAAGTAAGCGGTCTCAGGATATGCCTTTTTTTTGTTTTTAATACAACTATATGTTGTTATTGTCCTCTTCTTCCTCTTTTTTATCTCCACACAATCATATTGAGATATCAAGTTGTGATGGTGTCTGCTGACAACCATCATGACTGGGTGAAGTAGAAGGCGTCTACCTTCTTCATTAAGACTGGGAGCACTACTCAGTGGCAGGTCAACTTAGCTCCAAAAGAAATGGCTACCTCTGACATGAGGGACAGTTCCACTACCTCCAGGTCCGGCGCCGCCGAGGATGACGGCCCGTGGAGGACCCCTGGTGAGGAGATCGTTCCTTTTCTGAGGATCCCCACCGATTGGAACTGAATCAAAATTATTTTTTCATATATTATTTTTTCTATATTATGTTATGTTGTGTAATAAATATCGTGCGTGTTTTTGTATATTCAGACTTTTTACTTGAGACTTCATTACATTAGTTAAAATCCTATCTTTCCATATTTAAAGGATGTTTTGAAGTTGTGTTTGGTTTATTCTATATATATTAATTAATTAATAAGTATATTTTCGATCAAAAATAAAATAAAACATTTTTTCAATTACAAAAATCCAATATTTCGCTAGGATGTACACTTATCTTCGTCAGGGTTTTTCCGTATTTTGAAATGTTTTGGCCAACCACGCGATGCCTTTACGCATATATAAATACTGAGAGAGATATTTTCTGAAAAATATCACAATAAATGATATTCAACATTCAAATAAAAAACAAAGATTTTGGGAGAGACGAACGTTCTGATCATTGAAACATATAATGCAATAAAAACGTAGTTTACGAGGTGTGTTCAAAAGGTATCGCGACTTTTGTGTTTTCTCAAATTTTATTTATTTATTCATGAATACCTATTTTATCTCCTTCAAGGTAATCCCCATTAGATATTATACACTTGTGCCAACGGTTTTTTCAATCTTCGAAGCACTTCAAAAATCATTTTTTAAAATCTTTTTCAGCTCCTCTTTCGATGTCGTCTTTATCTCGTCAAGCGTAGCGTAACGTCGTCCTTTCATGGGCCTCTTCAGTTTAGGGATCAAGAAAAATTCACAGGGGGCCAGATCTAGGGAATACGGTGGCTGCGGCATCATTAGTTTGTTGTTTTGGCCAAAAGGTCGCGCACAAGCAACGATGTGTGAGCAGGGGCGTTATCGTGGTGCAAAAGCCAATTTTTGTTCTTCCACAAATCCGGGCCTTTCTGGCGGATTGCTTCGCGCAAATTGCGCATAACTTGCAGGTAATATTCCTTATTGACCGTTCTACCCTGTGACAACAACTCATGATGCACCACGCCCCTGCATTCGAAGAAAAGTCACCAGTTATGACCCTCTGGAGCAAATTTGGGTCGTCGCGGACAGAGTCCAACATGTCATTAGCAATGTTCATTCGATGCTGTTTTTGGTCGCAATTGAGCAATTTTGGTACGAATTTCGCGGCGACCCGTCTCATGCCCAAATCATTGATAAAAATCGAATGGCACCAGCCATTCGATATGTTTAGGTCCTCAGCAACTTCTCTAATGGTGATTCGATGATTGGCCAATATCATTTTCTCCACTTCAATAATTTTTTCGTCTGTTGTTGAAGTGCTCGGGCGTCCGGCGCGTTCTTCGTCGTTCACATCTTCTCGGCCTTCTGAGAACATTTTGTACCACCGATAAACGTGGCTTCGGTCCAAGGTAGCCTCTCCGTATGCCACAGTCAACATTCGGAATGCATCCGCGCACTTAATTTCGTTTTTTACACAAAATTTGATACAGGTTATTTGATCCATTTTTTTTTAATAGGTAAAAATCGAAGACGATCCAAAATACATGCAAGCAAAGCAGCTGTCAACAATTAAGTGAACTTTCAAAATGGCCGAGCTTGTCGGCATAAGTGAGAGACATGAGTAGCAACATAAAGCCACAAAAAGTTCGAAATTCGAATATACGTAACCCGCGAAAATTCAAAGATCGCGATACCTTTTGAACACACCCTCGTATTTTCGATACAAGATGTACCGTTTTTCTTTTATGAATATACTGATATGCAATTAAAATAGGCAACATGTTTGTTCATATAATAGGTTAAAACAAAATTTTGTAGGAGAAACCATAATTTTGTAGAGTTTATTAAAAAAACTGATAAATAACACATACACACATATTGAAAAAATTATAAAAATTATCATATCATACACAACTCACAAGAAAGAAAATGTATTGCAACTTTAACAAATTAACTATTTTTTTTTTAAATTGCAATCATTTTAGAACTAATGTAAATAAACTATATTTTTTAAGTATAAAAAAATGTATCTCTTCAATCCCAACAAAAATTAATTTGATTTTTTTATTGATATAGTGGAGCGTCTCTCCTCACAAGGTTATTAAATGATGGAAATATATATAACACTCTGAAGTTAAAACTATAAATCAAATATTTCAAAAGCAAAAGCAGAAAAGCGATAACAGCTACAGATGAAAGAGAAACCTTGATACTCACACCAGATTAATGATATAAAAATATATCTAAATTTTAATAGAAGATTGTTTATATAAGTAGAACCTTCCTGTAAAGGACAACTCCTAATTTCAGAGCCAAAGTGTCCTTTAAGGAGAGGTTTTGTCTTACCAGAGAGTTACTAAATATAAAAAATGGTAATTTTGCAAATGAAAACTGTCCTTTATAGAGAGGTGTCCGCTAAAGAGAGGTTCTACTGCATATATATATAAACGCTTTGTATATTTTCAAAAGTATATTCTTCCTGCTACCATTCTTCTATCTATTATCTATATATATATAAAATTGAATGTCTGTCTGTCTGTACTCTATAGATTCAAAAACCATACATCCAATCGCCGTGAAATTTTGGGATATTTTTAGGTATATCCCCGGGAAGGTTTTGGAAAAATAATTTCTTGAATATCTTGAATATCCTTAGAGTTATTTGCAGATTTGTAGATTTAACTTGCAAGCAGCGTCATCATTGCGAAGAGGATAACGAGTTTTTTTTATCTATAAGTTTTATTATCACTAAGTTTATTATCTTAAAGATTATTTATCAAAAGTAAGATTATCTCAGGATGACACGGCAATTTATTTGAGACAAGAATAATGATACAATTCCAAGGCGAAGATACTATTCCTTTAACTTCCAATTACCGAGGGAACCAATTAATATTGATTTTATTCAACTATCGAGTATTTTTCGAGGAACCGGGAGCATATTTTCACTAGATAAAACGATGATTTTGTAATGTAGAAAATTAGGAAAGACAAAATTCAGGATGACACGGCAAACAGGGCCGGGAAAAAAAATGCTCACTTTATCGAGAGATTCAAATTTACGAGTTTCAAATTATCAAAATATATCTATTATTTTTTATAAGTTTATAGAGAATTGTTTTAAACAAATGTTCGTTAGACAAATCTTTACTTGGGTAAAACCCCGGGCGAAGCCGGGTACATCCGCTAGTAATAAAATAATTCTGAAGTTTTGTGAATGAAGTATCATATCTTGTTTAGAATTTTATAGTAATCCCACGAGTTCGAATGCAATGTTTCTCTAGGTATTGGACGGGGATCTGCCACCTTAATCTAATGAGAATTTTTTCTCCACAATCCTTTTATCAATATAGATTGATAGCAGTAAGGGCAGTAGAAATTGTTTTATTTAAAAAGAATATTACGCGTCTAGAATAGTTTTGTAATTTGATAACAGATGGCGCGCTAGTGCATTGTAAAATAACTTTATTGCAGCTAGTACATATTGATATACTGTACAGAATAATTTAAGGACGTCTGAATACTGGAGATGAGATGATAGACTTAGTGGATGCCACCCAATCCAAGACCGATGGGACCAACCAGACCCAGGCCACCAAGACCGATGCCCTTTCCAAGACCAATTCATCCGATGCCACCAAGACCAACGCCGCCCGGCCAATGCCACCGATGGGACCGGAGACAACTCCGCCGACAAGAGGAGCACCGATGCCGACTCCCTTCAGGCCGATCCCTCCATTGCCACCAAGTCCAATTCCGCCAAGACCAACGCCACCCAGACCAATTCCACCATAGCCTCCCAGACCAACAGGTCCCCAGAGAGGAGCCTTTTGGTTGTCCAGGTTGACGGTGACAGAGGCGTCTCTGGTGATACCGAGGCCGACGGCAAGAGACCCGGTGGCCAGGCCGAGGAAGAGAAGGGCAACGAGCTGCATCTGGACAACACAGACAATTAAATTATGAAATTGACATTATGAAGAAACACATTTTAAAAATTCATTTCACGATAAAAGTTCTAAAATAGATTCTTGATGAAATCAATTTCAACTCAATTCCATGTCAAAAGAGATTTTTTCAAAAGAACCTTCTAATGAAATAATATCATCTATTGAGATATTGTGTATCCATTGTTGATCACCTTTTTATATGCTCAGTTGGAGTTACTAATATAATCGTTCACATGTTTTCTGTTTCTTGAATTCAGAGACAGGAGATGATTTGAAAGATTTATGCTATCATTGTATGGGCTGTATAGTAGGAGGAATGTTGGACGAAATCAAAACAACGCTCACAAGAATACCTTGGTCCTCGGAAGATTTTTGACGTGCTACAATAATAAACAATTTAAATCAATATAAGCTCATTTTTGTAAAAATATACACTATACATTTGAATATATATAATATATCATACACAAAAGTCTCTTTATTACGACCTATTTTCTTATATATATTTATATTTTTGGAGGCTACAAAGAAGCAACCAAAAATAAACGAATATTTATTGATAGCTGTTTTTGTTGAATTTTGAAAGAAATTTTATATATAACCTATATATCATATACCTTATAACATATCCATACAGAGAAGGCACCTTAGTTGGCTGGTATTGTGATCAGGGTGCATGGACCCATCTGATACATGGACAAACACCATCATCACCTTATAACCTATATCCATACGGACAAGGCACCTCAGTTGACCGGTATTGTGATCAGGGTGCATGGACCCATCTGATCTATGGACAAACACCATTATCACCTTTTAACCTATATATATTATGAGATATCCGCGCTAGAGGTCAACATATAAAATTTGTGAATATAAATACTATAATTAAAGAGGATATATTAATATTAAGCTATATAATATTATTCCGAATAAATTATAGCTATAAATCTACATATTCCCATAGACTTTGTAAATTCGAATTTCTCTATCATATTCTTCTTACATTCCTTTTATGTATCTCTTGAAGAAATCTGTTTATAAGAATAAATGCCTTAATAAAAGTGTTTATAAATACATAGCAATAACGCGCCATCTATATAATACACATGAAAACACCAAAACGCGAATTTTTCTTTTCACAAATAAATCAAACTCCTATTGTCCTTACTGCGATGAAAAAATATTGGAACCGTTTGGCTCATCAGTGGTGAACCCTCCCAGCGGTTTCGCCAATTTAATCTACCAGACCGCTTCTTTAGAGCTCTAATACTGTATTGGAACATTCTGCTTTTATATGCTACATTGAAAGGTAGAATCTTATAAATCGTATTTAAGCAAACTATTGACATAAACATTTAGGACAGTAGAATTACATTCAAAATAAGTATTGATTAATTGATATAATATTGTGTAAATATAGCTTATAGAAGAGGTTAATTTTCAGAAGTCGGTGTTCGGCGGTATATTACCGTCAATATCCGACAGCCATGAACTGGGATCGAATCTCGCATTAGACACTTTTTTATATGTGAAGACCTGTACATATTATTCATTGTAAATAACATAAGCTTGGAAAATTCGAAACTATTTTAGACGCGCAAGATTCTTTTTGAAATTAAACAATTTAAATAGTTTCGAATTTTCATAACAGATAGCGCTAGTGCATCATAACATAAGCTATGTTGTTCTTTTTGAGCGGTACCTAGTGAAGTTATTTTGAAAGGTTATTACTCTCACATGAGATCTTGGCATATATACAGGGTGATCCACAAGTCCCGCACAACTTTAAAAATTAATAACTCCGCGAATATTTGCGCTAGAGAAATGCGGTAAACACCATTGTGTTCAGGATGCAATGGGATTTTTTATGGCAAATAATGAAAAATTCGAAATTGATTTTAGTTACAACTTTATTCACTAGATGGCGCTCTACCAGAATCAGAGATTCAGCGGCCAAATTGTTTGATAAATTGAAAAATATAACTGAACGACACGTATTTTTCCTTTTTGAATACCAGGAAAGAACCCTAATAATATAAAAATAAATTAAAAAAAACTCCATTTCGCCAAAAGTTAGAAGAATTGGTTGACGATTTTTAAATACAATCTGAGATATGTAAAATAGGTATATGCAAATTAAAACACGTAGCAAAAAATATTTATATTTTAGATGGAGTTTTGTGAAATAAATTGAATGTTTGAAAATAACTACTGATCAATACACGATTTTTGAAATGTTAATATAGTACCAAAATTATGATGCACTACAAATAGGATTTCGTGCTATAAGGAATGTATAGTTTCTTGACTAATTGTCGACACTTGACTATTTAACTGGATATTTGTCATGATCCAAAAATGAAATATAGAGGGGAGTGGCAAAATATATTTGTCGTACTTTATTCCAAATATCCTATGGGTTTGTCAAATGTTATCATTGTTTATTATACTGTACATAATTTTGAAAATGTATCCCCTCAAAAAAATCATTTTTAAATTGACCTTTTACGTTGAAAAACGTGGTAGTAAAATCATTTTGCATTATTTTTTGCGCAAAACATCTAAAGTTGGGGGGGGGGGTACAGAGATTATTCCTTATGCTATTTCTTCTAATGAGCGAAACGCGATAAACTAAACATAAGGGGTAAAATTGTGTATACCAGTGTTATTCGAGAAGTTATAAACACTTTGGCCTGCACGACATAATATAAAATGTGGGCAAATGACAAACAAAAAAATTACTGTTCACAGAAAAAAAAAGAGTCAAGATGTGAGGACAGCATTTATTATTCCCATAACCCAAAACAAAGAGCTGCAAAATATAACACATGAGGTAACTGCCTTCTCTCTTGTATTAGGTCACAATCCTTGCTCAATGTGGCGCCCTTCATTCTCAAACACCGCCTGCAGACGATAGATGACAGAATGGTCACAATTAAATAGTTGAAATTTATAAAACGTGCCATCTGATAGAAGCATTCAACATGGCCAATGTGGTAGGCCGGCATCGATAAAAACGCGACTTAATGTACCCCCATAACCGAAATTGTAAGGCGTCAAGTCTGGTGATATTGGGGGCCACTGGTATATAAAGTGGCGACTTATCAACGAATTCCACCGAACGTATCCTTCAGCAATTGTTTGGCACCGCGGAGATATGAGGAGGTCCTCCATCTTGCAAGAATGTTATTTCGCTTAGTACTTGTCTGTCCTGCAATATGGGAATAACCTTTTCTCTCAAAAGTGGAACATAACGTTCACCAGTTACAAAAACGGTTTTAAAAGTTCTTCCATTGATTTTTTCAAAGAAAAATGGCCCAATAATAAAAGAAGTAGTAACCCACACAAAACTGTAACTCTGTGCTGATGAAGTGGTATTTCTGTAAAAATCCTAGGGTTTTCTGTTGCCAAAATGAGGCAGTTTTGAATGTTAAATTCTCCCTTTAGATAAAAGTGAGCATCATCTGTTCTTAGAACATTTGAGAGCCAGTTTTCATCATATCAATTTGCCGGAAAACCCATGCAGCGAATTCTTGACGCTTCTCAAAATCGCTAACTTTCAACTCGTGGAAACTTTGAATTTTGTTAGGATATTTTATAGAAAAATTCTAAATGTGTGTTCTCTCCAAACTGTTCCATACGAAATTCCCGTTTGTCCAGAAACTTATCTAGCACTTACTTCTCCATACGTGGATAACGTTTCAATAGCTTCAGAATTCTGCAAAACCGTAACAGCCACTGACTGGCATGTCGATGGTCTTCCACTCCGAGGTTTTGCTTCCAGAGATCCAGTTTCTTCAAAACTTTTAATCAATCGCTTTAGAGAGTAGCAACTCATTGGTCCTTTACCGCTTCGAATATCTTTAAAGGAACGAAACGCTCGTAAAGCTTCAGTGGCAGATTTTGAATCACAATTAAAACAATTCACCAAGAGTGCTTATCCTGTAGTGACGGTATTCCAGGGGGAAGGGGAAGAAGTTCGACCACACCTCCTTGCGGTCCCCCCTGGACCCTTGGAATATTTGACCAAATTCTGGTTCGTTTCCAAGATGACTAACGTTGCAACGGCACCCATTTTCAAATGAAGAGCAAAACTGATATCTCCAGTAATGCTACCGCGTCCGGGTAACCGCCGCGTCAGGAGCTGCAGCTCGAGCTCATGATGAGAAATCTACTACGAGGACACAATTCAATCTACTACAACTCAATATAAATGGTACCAAGAGGAAAATAAAGAGCTGACTTGTCTTCTCTGTGACAACAATGTACATTTTAATTGTCCTCAGGAGACAAAATTGAATCAGAATCTGAGATTCAATATCAAAGATTATACAACACTACGAATGGACAGACCGGAAAAATTCGGAGGAGGACTTGCCGTTTTGATTAAAGCTCTAGAAATCAAATTTAAGGAAATCGCCTATAATCAGAGTAAGCCTAGAGAAAGCACGACAGAAGCTCAGGCAATAGAAATCTATCTTACAGATAAAACAATTCCAATCATAAATGTTTATCACCACGATAATACTAGCATCAATACAGGCCTGATAGAGACATTAAGTGAAGCGTCTTCGGATATCGCAATCATACTTGGTGATTTTAACGCCGAAAGACCAACTTGGGGATCACCTGTCCAGGATAAAAAAGGTCAGCAGGTTGAGGACATGCTAACCGACCTCAACCATACGCCGTTAAATAACGAAAAAACACCTATATATCCAAGTCCACAGTTACAGAATCCGCAATAGACATCACAGCGATAAATTACAACATCGCACCCACAACACAATGGAAAATTCTGAAAAGTGCAATCAGTGACCACAGACCAATTTTAACAACCCTAAAATTCAAATTGAGAAGTTTCAACAGAATAAAAGAACACTGGAAAAAAATTTACAGAAAAGCTTGAAGAACTGTGCAACGAAGAAACAAATCACAGAACGATTGACAAAATCTTGGTAAAAATTCTCTTTGAACATATCCAAAGCTGCAAAAGTATCGATACCTATAGGTAGACGTAAAGACCTGTGAATACTTTACTGGAAGGACCACAATATCGAGGCAATGATTGCAGAGAGAGACAATAAAAATGAACTTCTTAAAACAAATAAAACAGAAGAAATCATAAAGGAACTCATTGAAATTAGTCACAAAATAAGAACAAGAAATTTGGATATTCAAAGAAGAAAAATGGTCAGAATTCTGCAAAGAAATTGGATCCAAAAAAGGAAAGCCATCACTGGAATTAATTAGTGTTATAAAACTCAAAACCAACACTAATCATCCAATACTCTAACCGATATGAACAGCGAGAACGAACAAACAGATGGCTGACATAATTTCTGAATATCTTTCAAGCACTTCCAGACTCAGCTATACGAATGAAGGCAGGACTCTAAAAAAATAATATAAACAAGATAGTTAAACACAAGCAAGAAATTACCATCAACAAGATATTTACTCGAGAGACTTCACACTGAATGAGCTAAATTCATCAATAGGAAAGTTAAATCCAAGATGTCACCTGGAGATGCTCTAATCTTTGGTTAAATAATTAAACACTTTGGAGACGAAGCTAAAAATCAACTCCTACGAATACTGAACATTTCATGGCAAACTGGTAAACTACCAAAGAATTGGAAGATATCAATTATAGTGCCAATACTGAAACCAAACAAAGATGCTAAGGAATGCAAGAACTATCGGCCAATTGCTCTTACAAGCATACTTTGTAAAATAACAGAATGAATTATCCACTCTAGGCTCATAGTCTGGCTCACTAACAATAATAAAATAAACTTCTACCAAACTGCCTAAAGATCCAGACACTGTACAACTGATAAACTGTTCTACTTCTGTCAATCAATAATAGATTTCTATGAAAAACCGCCAAAGAAACGGCCGTATTCCTGGATATGACTTAAGCTTTTGATCGAGTGTGAAGGGAGAAATTACTTGAAAGGCTGCACAACATCGGAGTAAAAGGAAAAATCTTAATCTGTATTGCAGGCTTCTTAAGGAGAAGAAGGATAAAGGTTCGGGTCAATGGAACATTTTCCAAGGACCGAAGAACATGGGCTGGTGTACCTCAGGGATCTGTGCTCAGTCCTCTACTCTTCTCGCTATATATTAACTGTTGTTTTATGTAAATAGATGAATATTATTTGTATTATTTAAAGCCTCATTATGTAAAAATAATGTATAATAAATTGGACATTGTTGTTGGCCATGGTCAAGTTTGAGCTCTTGTACGTCTAATTACGACACAACAAAAGTGGCGACGAGGATGCCCGATCTACAGAGCCAGTAAAAAGCTGAGGAAAACGGCGTCTATGCAAGTATAACAACTACAACTTTTAAACAAATCTGACTCTCGGATTATGGAGAGGAAAAATAAGAAAATGGGTTAAGATTACATCTTTTAAACTATCTGAATCAAGAAAACAAAGGAGTAGAAAAGATCAGCATGACAAGTTCAAAGTTAATATACCTTTTAGAGGCTATAGCCCAGTGGAGGACACTTGATCTTTTTGTACAAAAATTTGAGGCTTTCTTTTTGGCATCTGAAGAAGGAGATTAAAGTGCTGATTTTTACCTCGCTACCAGATTCTGAAACTTTGAAGCAGGGAAACAACATTTTCTTCCTGGTCTAATGAAAGATCAACCCTATGATACTATCATTTAAGAATTAAGCTGCATTTGGATCCAAAGAAGAAAGTGATACCACAGCTATGCAGATTTTTAGAGAGAATTCAACAGGAAGGAGAATCAATTTCGGAATATCTTAGAGAATTGAAACATTTGGCAATAAATTGTAATTTCGTCGATATGTTGGGAACCATGATGCGAGACCGTTTTGTGGCTGGAATCAAGTCGGAAATCCTGCAAAAGAAGCTACTACAAGAGACGACGATGTCACCCTGGATAAAGTTTTTGCAGTGGCGATCTCTTTCGAATTGGCGGAGATAAATACAAGAGAATTACAAGATAAATTAGTGGTCAAGATATCCCCTGTGAATTGAAAGGATAAAAAGGGCGACTACAATAATAGTACGGCGCAGTATAGGCCTTTCAGGCAAAGTGGCAAAGGCAAAATAGTGTTTATAGATGTGGTGAAAGACATTCACACGTGGCATCTGTTTTATCTCATAGAACAAAGACTTGTTTTAAAATGTAATAAACTGGGTCATTTAAGTGGGTCTGCAAAGCTAGTAAAAGAATTTGGGGATGTAAATTTGTACAAGAGGACTCTATATATTCTGTACAGGGCGAAACTGATGCCACAATAAATCTAACAGTAGATGATTATTCTTTGTGCTTTACAATAGATACAGGAAGTCCAGTTACGTTAATACCTAAAGATATTTATAAGAATTATTGGCAAGATAAAAGAATATTTCCAACAAATTTAAGATTAACATCCTTTTGTGGTAAATCAATAGAGATTATAGATCAAAGAAATGTTTTTGTAAAAGAAGCCAACCAATATTTACGATTAATAGTTTTAAATGAAAAAATCCAGGTAATTTTATTAGGAAGAGAATAGCTTAAACAGTTGAAACTTGATTATTCTATATTGTTTAGCATTAAAATTTTAAATAATGAATATAATAGAAATATATTTAAATATATAAAAATTTGATGGATAGTATGCATATTTGTTTAACAAAGATTTGGGCTGTCTAAAGGATGTTAGAATAAATTTTAATTTAAAAAAGGATGTGACTCCTGTGTTTTGTAAGGCCAGAAGTTTACCTTTCTCTCCAAAAAACAAAGTAGAGAATGAAATTGATCGTTTAGTGAATTCTTGCATTTTATAACCTATAGTTCATGCATATTGGACCGCTCCAATAGTACCGGCATCAAAAAAGGATGGTAGTGTAAGAATATGTGGTGATTCTAGATGTACAGCTAATAAAGCAATAAAATTAGATAGGTATCCCATTCCATCGATCGATGAGATCTTTTCAAAATTATCTACAAGCACCGTACTTTCGACTCTAGACCTATCACAGGCTTACTTACAAGTAATGTTAGCGAAGAAGCCAAAGCTGTTGTTGATATAAACACAACAAAGAGGTTGTTTTCTTATAAAAGACTACCATATGACGTAGCGGTAGCACCAAATAAATTTCAGAGGATTATGGAAGGCCTATTTTATGATTTGCCAGGTGTGGCCTGCTACATAGATGATATTTTGGTTGCAGGAAAATACTTTGAAGATCATGAACAAAATTTGGATCTAGTGTTTAGATGATTGCTAGAAAAAGGTTTAAAGTTAAACAGATATAAATGTAAATTTAAAAAGAAATCGGTGGAATATTTAGGGTTTAAAATGGATAAATATGGACTGCATCCCTTAGAAAATAAAATTAAAGCAGTGATAGAGGCGCCTGAACCTAAAGAATGTTTCGCAATTGAGATCTTTCATAGGACTCTTAATTTTATCATTATAGATTCATAAAGAATATAGCAAACATTTTAGCGCTATTCTATCAACTTTTGAATAAAAATTGTAGATGGAATTGGATGAAAAAATATCGAATGTTATTTTAAAAATGTAAATCACTATTAATGGACTATGGACTAGGCATAATTCTGAGTCATAGAAATGATAGAAAGGAAGAATGCCCTATAGCTTTTGCTTCTAGAACATTAACTGAAGCGGAAAAACGGTACTCTCAACTAGAAAAGGAAGCGTTGAGCATAACTTATGGCGATGAGAAATCAAGACAATACTTACTGGGACGAAAATTCGTATTAGTCACTGGCAACCGACCCTTAATTCATATTTTTTCACCTCAGAAACCAATTCCCATATGTGCAGCATCCAGAATTAAAAGATGTCCTTAAAATTAGCTGCATTTAATTATACTGAGGAGTTTCGAAAAAGTAGTGATAATTCCAATGTTGACGCATTGTCACGTCTTCCTTTAGAATCGAGTGTCAGGGAGTTTCTTGATGAAGACCAGGTACTTCTTCTCAGGAAGTTGAATGAGGTACCGTTCACTTTTAGGGAGGTGGCATATGAGACATCCCGAGATAAAATACTGTCTATTGTATTAAGGAATGTTAGAGAAGGCAACTTTGTGTGTGTGGAAATTCACAAGGGTACTGAGGGAAAACCCACTAGCTCCTTATTATAAGATCAATGAGGAATTAAGTTTGGAGTTTGATTGTTTTCAATGGCGTGAAAGAGTGGTAATTCCCCAAAAATTAATATCTTTAATTTTAAATGACTTGCATGAAATACACATGGGGATTGTTAAAATGAAGATGATTGCCAGACGGTATTTTCTGGTGGCCAGGCATAGACAGTAACATCAAAGAGTTAACTAGAGAATGTAGAGTATGCCAAGAATCGGCAAGCATGCCCCCGGCTACCATCTCAGAATGGACTTGGCCCGAAAAACCGTGGCATCGACTTCATCTTGATCTAGCGGGTCCGTTCATGGGAAGAATGTTTTTGGTTCTCGTGGACGCATACTCAAAGTGGATAGAAATTTTTATCATCAAATATATTACCAGAAAAACGATTATAAGTCATCTTAGAGAAATTCTCGCCAGAATTGGATTGCCCTAATATTTTGTTACAGATAACGGAAGACAGTTTGTCTCCGGTGAATTCGAGCAAAATACCAAAATGAATGGTATACGGCACACTAAGACCAGTCCGTATAATCCTAGTACAAATGGTTTAGCTGAGAGATATGTAAGAGAGTTTAAAAACCTTTTGAGAAAGAATAATGGGAAGGATGATTTAGAGACGAATCAACAAAGTTTCCTATTTGCTCATAGAGCATCCCCCCAAACTGTAATAAAGGAATTCCCCGGCGGAACTGCTAATGAAGAGAAATTTAAGATCAAGATTCTCGAATTTAATACCAAGATGAGAAATCCGCGAGAGGTATTTCATGAGGCCGTAAGAAGGCAGGAGCAGTTTACTACAGGTTGCGAGGTTTATTTCCGCAACTATGCAACTGGACCTAAACGGTAAAAAGGTACCATTTTGGAATTATTGAGCTACCGTCACTACCTTATAAGTTGCGAGGGCGTCGTGTATAAGAGGCATATCAATCAATTGCGACCTGTGAGAAAGAAACAAGTGGAGACAAGAAATTTGATACTTCCTCGAACATCAGGAGAGAAGCCTGTAGGTGGAAGTCAGAAATAAAGTGAAGAGGAGGTTCCAGAGGTTACATCAGGAAACAAGGAGGAGACTGCTTCTGTGCACGTACCCTCTTGCACTCCTATACCAGGGCCTGTTGCTGTGCACGTGCCCTCTTGCACTCCTAAACCGGAGGCTGCCGCTGTGCAAGTGCCCGTCCGCAGTCCTAGATCTCAGAGAGCCAGGAAACCCCTAGACCGACTAGAGTATTATTAAGGGGGGAGATGTGTTGTGTATGTAAATAGATGAAGATTATTTGCATTCTTTAAAGTCTCATTATGTAAGAATATATGTGTATATAAATTGGACATTTTTTGTTGGCCAAACGAAAAGAATCTGAGGCTCTTTATTGGACACGACAAAAACAATAACGGCATTCCAGAGTAAAATAAATCATCAGAGATAGATAAATATTTTTCTAATGAATTAAAATAAATATAATCGATACTGAGAGAGAGTTGAATTTTGAAAAATAGAAAATTATTATTTTCGAAATATAAATAGCTGAGAGGATTCCAGCAAACCGCATCTAAAATATCAGGTTTTTTTTTTTGCTACATGTTTTAATTTGCATATACCTATTTTACATATCTCAGATTGTATTTAAAAATCGTTAACCATTTCTTCTAACTTTTGGAGAAAAGGTGTTTTATTAATTTATCATTTGATATTATTAGGGTTCTTTCCTGGTATTCAAAAAGTAAAAATACGTGTCGTTCAGTTATATTTTTCAATTTATCAAACAATTTGGCCGCTGAATCGCTGATTCTGGTAGGGCGCCATCCAGTGAATAAAGTTGTAACTAAAATCAATTTTGAAATTTTCATTATTTTCCATAAAAAATCCCATTGCATCCTGAACACAATGGTGTTTACCGCATTGCTCTAGCGCAAATATTCGCGGAGTTATTAATTTTTAAAGTTGTGCGGGACTTTTGGATCACCCTGTATTTTAATAAAGAAATAGAAAACGGCCTTAATTCTTCAATTTGAAATAATTCTAACTTATTTATAATTTTATGAAAGAGAACATCAAATATTGACTGATATAGAGATTGATGGTTACTTCACCTACCTTAGGTTGAGCTGAGGATGTATGATCCGGTGTCCGATGGTGGCGGTATATATGGGATACCGTTGCATCAGCCAGTACTGGGCGGAGTCCAAGGACCACAGAACTGGTAAACTCTCTTCTCTCCCTAATTGACATGTGTTGGAAATGATTCAGGAAGACGGCTCTAGATGGCGCGCGCCAAGGGATGCGCCACAGAGTGCGCCACAGAGACTGTCCACGTGACTTTAAGCGTCTATAAAAGCTGGCGAGATAAAGTATGAGATAGGCGCGCGGGGAGGGTGAGAGTCTGAAGATTAGGAGAGCGAATTAAGGAGCTCGAGCTCAAGTGAAGTATAGGGAAGATAAAGTATGAAGCCTGATTCAGAGGTTCCTAGGAAGCCAGAAGATAAAGTCTGAAGTATAAAAGAGGATAAAGTCTGAAGCATAGAGAAGATAAAGTCCACTGAAGTAAAGGAAGCTGAATCAAGCCTAACCTGATAGTTCGGGATTGATTAGATCAAAATTGGTTCATTTTGTGTCTCATTTTAGCATTGTACAATAAAGCCTCATTTATTTAAAAGCATCAAATCCGGCTTATAATTTCCTCCAGAGTAACACCAGCCTATCGCTATATTGCAATAGTTAGAAAAAGGCTTATTTAAATTATTCATTTTGCCTATCATTTAATATCTAAATTTGACTCCTTTTTTACAACATGTTTGATCTTCCTTTGTTGATATTAATCAGGCTTAATTCAACATCTCGTATAGTTACCATTGATTTATGCAATGGTAAAACATTCTCTGCTATGTAAATTGTATCTCATTATATGTTTCAATTTCAAAATGAGAAACTGATCCATATTTATCATTTCTACCCGGACAGTTGGCGACTTTTGTCCGTTCCAGGAGTCCAGAGTGCATAAAACTTCGCCTTTGCCGGTCCCAAGCCCGGATGAAAAAGGAGGAGGGGGAGCAGTAACAAGCTCACTAAAAACCTGGGCTCAGCTGGCTTGGCTGATAGTACCCTGTAAGGGCTCCTAATCCAGGGATACAGAATTAGCAGCGTTTGTACTCCATGTTAGGAGCGGCTGCATATGGTGTCTGCTCCTCATGTCAGAGGCGGCCATTTCTTTTGGAGCTAAGTCGGCCTGCCACTGAAGAGTGCTCCTAGACTTAATGACAAAGGCAGACGCATTCTACTTCACCCAGTCATAATGGTTGTCAAACAAGCTTGATACTCTAATATGATTGAGTAGATATAAGAAAAAGAAGAAGAAGGAAGAGTGCATATGATAGAAAGATATATCAACAGCTATAGAGCCGCCTGTCCAAAATTATTCAGCAACGTACAATCTTCAAACCAGATATCGCAGTCATATTGCCGTTCTGACCAATTCCGTGAGCCTTCACAACGTGTAGCATTTCAAACAAACGGTCAGATCTTGCAGCAGTAGAGCCATCTTGATATTTTCTTTGAGCATTTTCATAGTGCTGCCTATAAAACCAGAGGTCATTACCTACAGCCTTGATGCCGCTCTGATCGAAATTTTGAGTCCTTTCCTCTTCTCCTTCAGAACGTGTAGTATCTGAAACAAATGGCCTGTTCTTGCAGCCGTAGTAAGCTCTACTGGTAAACTCTCTTCTCTCCCTATCTAACATGTTTGATTATTCTTTGTTGATATCAATCAGGCTAAATTTAAACCTCATATAGTTATCAATGATTTATGGATATGGTAAACATTCTCTGCTATGTAAGTTGTATCGTAATATACATTTTTTAGTTCAAAATGAGAAATCTATCAGAGGTTTAAAATTATCAACCGGTGTTTTGGGTGACCCACTGTCGTTATTCTTAAGGTGAAAAGTTGCTCGTATAGTAGAACCACCTTGTAAAGGACAACACCTAATTACAGAGCCAAAGTGATCTATAGGGAGAGGTGTCCTTTTACGGGAGAGCTGCTAAATTGTAAAAATGGTAATTTTGCAAATAAAAACTATCCTTTGTGAAGAGGTGTCCGTAAAGGGAGGTTATACAGTATGTTATTAGTTTTCCAAAAGAACTTATAGAGACTACTTAAAGTAAATTATTGTTTTAATATTAATCTTAATATTATCCTTCTTCTCCCTTGGTACACGTGGTACAAGAAGATGATAATCATGGTGGGTAGAAGTTGACGACTGCTTCACTGTATAGCACTAAATGTTTACATATATAGAAAGAAGTTCAAATTTTGCACGTACAAATGTTAAAAATACAACATTAGGCCTACAGTGAAAGGTTTCTTGTTAACAAATCATTTTATTTATAAATATCTCAAGCTTTCGGACAAGGAAAACCCTTCTACAGGAGAAAATATTTACATTGACTTCGCTAATAGAGAAAGATTTAAAATTAAAAAAAATGCAACCGATGTGTACAGTTATTTGAATGTAGGATCAGCGCGGGCCTCCATTGCGAGTTTGTCTTTCCTAATTGTCTACGTAAATTTTGATGGAGATGCTGGGTAAATTTGGAAAGACAAAACTGAAGATAACCGAGATTACTTTGAGGTTCTGGGATCTACATTTCATCTAATGACTCCAGGATTCCGCCGCTTAAAGACAAGACTTCCCTCCAAGATAACGATGACCCTATAGGACGATACGACGACAAAGCAGCTCTTCACACCGCAAGAAATAGGACGCTAAAGTATTAGGGACAAAGTTCCAAGACTTCAAGGGAATCCTTGACAGAAGCACGCCAGATCCATGTCAGTATCAACAAGATTTACAAGCTGTGAGTCACAGCTCCCATAGCTATGTAGTGAAATATCTATATTTTATAAACTGATTGTAAATGTAATACTCAGTATACTTTTTTTATGCTTGTATTTTTATAAATTTTAGTTTGTGCCTGTGCCTAAAATAAATTGCTGTGTCATCCTTAAGTTTGTCTTCCCCTAATTTTATACGTGACAATTTTATGGCGGTGACCTGGCGGAGGACTGTAGATGTATTAACGGTAATCCTTAGGTAGCTGGTTCAAATCCGTCTCGAGGGACTTTTTTTTTATGAAGTTAAATTGATTTTAAAAAACGAATAAATAAATAAATTAGTAAATTAAATTTAATTGCCATTTATCGTTAAAATTTTACACAATATAAATTTACTGGCAATGCGCCTCTTTTAAATATCATCAAATATAATCTCTACAGACCTTACTGCAATGATATGAGTATTGAATGAGAGGGCATGGCTCATCAGTAGTGAACCCTCTCAGCGGTTTTCGCCAAATTAATCTCTAGACCGCTCTACTATTGTATTGGATTGGTTTGGAATATACCCTGTATTTTCTATGGAGGGCAACTTAGGTTGTTTAGTGGAACTATGGACATAAGCTTATAGATCTGTAGAGGAACATACATATAATTTCAAGGCATTGCATACCTTGAAATTATATGTATGTCAAGGCATTGCATACCTTGAAATTATATGTATGTCAAGGCATTGAATACCTTGAAATTATATGTATGTCAAGGCATTGCATACCTTGAAATTATATGTATGTTCCTCTACAGACCTATAAGCTTATGTCCATAGTTCACTAAACACCCCTAAGTTGCCTTCCATAGAAAATACAGGGTATATTCCAAACCAATCCAATATAATAGTAGAGCGGTCTAGAGATTAATTTGGCGAAACCGCTGAGAGGGTTCACTACTGATGAGCCATGCCCTCTCATTCAATAACTCATATCATTGCAGTATGGTCTGTAGAGATAATATTTGATGATATTAAAAGAAGCGCATTGCCAGTAATTTTATATTGTTAAAATAAATAAATATTATGAAAAAAGGCATCTCCTTATCGTGCAAATGAAAGTTGCTGATGGCTTGCGCCATCTAATGTAATAAATATAAACTATTCTTAACACAAAGCAATAACGCGCCATCTATACATATAAAATAAAAGGATTTGAAAGCGCGAGTGTTTCTTTTATACATAAAACGAACTTCTACTGTCCTTACTGCGATGAAAAAATATATTGGGAGGGCTTGGCTCATCAGTGGTGAACCCTCCCAGCGGTTTTCGCCAATTTAATCCACCAGACCGCTTCTCAGAGCTCTAATATTGTATTGGATCATTCTGCTTTTATATGCTACACTGAAGGATGGAATCTTAGAAACGGTTTTCAAGTAAACTATGGACATAAGCTTTTCATCGCAGTAAGGACAGTAGAAGTTCGTTTTATGTATAAAAGAAACACTCGCGCTTTCAAATCCTTTTATTTTATATGTATATGATGGCGCGTTATTGCTTTGTGTTAATTTATTCCTAATGACCTTGTCTTTATAGTTTGCTGAAGAGCATTGCTCGAAGCAAATATTTGAATATAATTTCTACTGTCCTATAAGCTTATGTCCATAGTTTACTTGAAAACCGTTTCTAAGATTCCATCCTTCAGTGTAGCATATAAAAGCAGAATGATCCAATACAATATTAGAGCTCTGAGAAGCGGTCTGGTGGATTAAATTGGCGAAACCGCTGGGAGGGTTCACCACTGATGAGCCAAGCCCTCCCAATATATTTTTTTCATCGCAGTAAGGACAGTAGAAGTTCGTTTTATGTATAAAAGAAACACTCGCCGCTTTCAAATCCTTTTATTTATAAACTATTCTTGTTGATTTTTATTTATTCCAGAATTGGTCAAATACCCATTTTTGATTAATCAAGAAAAGCTAACCACGGACGCGTTTCGGGTCTGTATAAATATGAAACAAATTCACAAAGGTAAAATTTTACTGATGATGCAAGCCATTAGCAAATTTTAGTTGCACGATCAGAAAATGTTTTTTTCCTAATTTTACTTTTGTTATTTTTTAAATGTTTAAATAATCAGTTTCATCTCTCTTTAATGAAGCTATCTAAAAAAAAAATATTTGATATACAATAGAGCCACTCTGTGAAGGACACCTAGTTTCAGAGCTAAAGTGTTCTTTAGAGAGAGGTGTCCTCTTAACGGAGAGTTACTGAATAGTAAAACGGGAAATTTGTAAATGAAAACTGTCGTTTATATAGAGGTGTCCTCTAGCGTGAGTGTCCTATCATGGAGGTAAAAAAAATACTCTCTCTCTTTATAAATCATTATATTAAATATATTCATCAAAAAAGAAGCAAAGAATTTTATCAAAAGTCATCTGAAAAAAAATACCAAATATATATTAAGAGTAATTAACTTATCTACATTGATGAGCTTCAATCATCCCCAGACACCATCAACAAGCTCTACAAGCTTGATACCTCAATATCATTGAGTGAAGATAAGAAAGAAGAAGACTCATCCCCAGCAGACACCATCAACAAGCTCTACAAGCTTGATACCAATATCATTGAGTGGAGATAAGAAAGAAGAACTCAAACCCAGGAGACACCATCAACAAGCTCTACAAGCTTGATACCCTGATATGTTTGAGTGGAGATAAGAAAGAAGAAAAGACTGGTGAGGTTGGACTTATGGAAGGCAGCTTAGAGGTGTTTAGTGAACTATGAACATAAGCTTATAGGTCTGTAGAGAAACATACATATAATTCGAAGGTGTTGCATCGAGCAAAGCTCTTCCGCAAAATATGTTTCATAACAAACATATATTAGTAACTAGCCGAATGGCCCGGGCAACGCCCGGGTTTTACCCGAGTGCGTATATATTTTAAAAACGTATTAATTCAAATACTATTCGTTACAATTATAAATTGGCGCCATGGATGTCACTCTTGTGAAACGTCCCACCCCAAACTGTGTGTGTCTTGAAAATATAAAAATAAAAATGTGAATTTTCATAAAGATTTCATCATGTCGATTTTTTTTTTTTGCATTTCACCTACTAAATCGATAGAGATAATTACATTTGCAACATGAACTTAGGTATATTGACTAAATAGAAAACTGCATAGTAATAAAGATCATTTTTTAAAGGCACCTTATCGTTTTTTTTTCAATAAAATCGAAACAAAAAAAAATTCACAAAAAAATGACCCTATAACTTTCCGCAAGGTTCTAAATGGTCACACGGCCAGTGAATATATAAGTAAATAGATAAATATATAGATATATATTCTAAACTGGGGTAAAATTCGCGGAGATTTTGTCTTGCATTCGTTTATACAATTATTATATATATTGGCATCATATATTAACTTTTTGAACGGAAAAATATGTCCAGGGTAGCCTAGTGGTCATGTCATCTGCCCGGTAAGCGGAAGGTCGTGGGTTCGATTCCCATCCCTTGACACTTTTTTTATTTTATCCATTCTGACCAAAATCTATCCGTGAACTTCACACAGACAGAATAAGGCAATTATATAAGTAGATTTAAATTTAATTGCCATCTATCGTTGATATTTTACGCAAATAAATTTACTGGCAAAGCGCTTCTTTTAAATATCATCAAATATTATCTCTACAGACCTTACTGCAAAGATATGAGTTATTGAATGACTAGTAGAAAGGCCCGTCCAAGGACGGATCGGCTAGAGCAGGTGGATTCCTAATTTTATTTCGCACATTCCTTTTTGATACTTAATAATATGTAATCGGAAGCGTTCGAGGTAAAATAACGTTCATGGTCCGTCAGGGATCGATCCCTACCGAGCGTTGCAACATTTTACCTTTCGGGTCATTTTATTGATATTTTTTTAATTAACATTTTTACCTTAAAAGAGGTGAACTTACAATGAATACATTTCTTTGTAAACAACATTTTTGGTGAAGCAAGCTGAACTATTTTCAAGAAGCCTTCCATGCTTGCTTCCGTGGATTCTTTGCATCCTCAGCCTACTGTTTTCCCTTTGAAGGGCTCTTTGATTTTCGCTCATATTCATTCGGTATTGCCGTTGTTGTTCATCATGCCGTTCTCTTACGGGTGAATTTAAACGTCTTTGTCGCTGCTGTTCAATACGACGTTGCTTTGCTTCGATGGCCTCAACAATAGAAAGGGCTCTTTTAGGAGACATTGTTCATAAAAATAAAATAATCAAGCTAAATTAAAAAAATAAAATTATTTAAAAAATATTATTCCTCAAATATTCACCGAATAAATTGCCGAAAGCAAAAAATGACTAATAAGGTCAGAATAGAATAAAATAAAGGATGAAAACAAAAACCAAACAGACCTACAGCCGGCCACGTCACTTAACTACGTAACTTGAACACGTGACACAGAATACGTAACTTGAACACATGACACAGAATGGACCAATCCTATTCGGCTTCAACGAACAAACGCTTTATTATATGTGATTATAAATACAATATTTATATACACAATATTAAATACATATTTTAAGTATTTATTATATATTGAGAGAAAAATATATTACATTATTTCTGTTTGAAAATCAAAATTTTGAAAATTAGAACTAAGGATTAAATATTTACAAATTTACATGTATTATTCAACAGAGTTCATAAAATTTATATAGACAAAGTGGCTGAGTAAAAGAGTTAGATCATTTAGATCAGGGAACAATCGATGTCTCGTTTCTGTAAAGTTCGGACAGTCATAGATAAGGTGAAGAGCAGTTTGTTCAGTTTCTCCGCAGGAACAATTTGGTGTTTCTGATAGATCTCTTTATTGAACGTCCTTTCAAGAAACCGATTTGTGTTCAGCAGGGAATTAAATATTCCATCATTTTTTTCTGACAATCAATTTCTCAAAGATTTTTGCTAATTTGGGAAAGAAGCTTTCTATAACAGATTTTCGCATAATCAAAATTGCTAAAACTACTATCTAATTTAGGTCTCAAATCACAAAATTTCTCTTGAAAATTTTAAAATTAAGTTAATTTCCATATAATTTTAACATTTTTTTTTTGTGGAAATATATTCTTAAAAATTTGGCGAAGGTGTATTTCAAACATATTCATTATATGATTTTTCCACAAAAATATAAATATATAAAATTTGAAATTAATCGTATATATTATTTATTTATATAAATATATTTAATAAATATATTTTTGCTTTTACACAATACTGTCATCTATTGGAAGTATTTGTAATTATTTATAAAATTGATTTGCTTACTCACAATATTTGTCTGTTACTAGAACAAATGTTTACTAAAATATATTTTTATCAAATTTGCATATACCATTTATATTGATATGCTTGCTGCCATATAGTGATATAAATATATCTGCAGCACGCTGACGAGGGCCAACAGCCGAAACGCGTTCCTGGTTGACTTTTCTTGATTTACATAGTGTTATCAATAATTTCCAGGAATGCTAAATATTTTTTAAAATACAAAAGTATAATAAAGTTTTATTTAAATTTCCCAAAATAATCACCGTCACTATCTATACACTTGTTCCATCTTTTTTCCAGATATCAAAACACCTCTGAAAATCCTCATCTTTCAGGCTTTTCAAAATATACTTCGTATTCTCCTTTATTTAAGATATTTAGTCAAATCGACGTCTTTTTAATACTTTTTTAATTTTAGGGTAAAGGAAAATGTCTTTGGGAACAAGTTCAGGAGAATAGGGTGGGTGGGGTAGTAAAGCAATTCCGTGTTTAGCCAAATAAAGTTGTACAGGGACGGCCGTATGTGGCCGTGCGTTGTCATATTGCAAGAGTCAATTTTTCTTATCCCATTTTTCTGGTCGTTTCTGACTCACAGCCTCCCTTAAACGGCGCAATACATCAAGATAGTAATGCTGATTAATGGTCTGACCCTCGGGCACGAATTCATTGTGTACCAATCCCTTTACATCAAAGAAAGTGATAAGAAGACACTTAAGTTTCGATTTGATCATCCTTGCTTTCTTGAATCTTGGTTCTCAAGGCTCTAGCCACTGGCTTGATTGCCTCTTAGTCTCGGGATCATATTCGTACACCCATGTTTTATCTCCTGTGATGACATTTTTGAGCCAATAGGGATTAGAATTAAACATTTCGACCATTTTTTGTACGTTTCTTTGCGATGCTTTTTCTGCTCATTCGTTAAGAGATATGGGACAAATTTAGCCGGGATCGTTCAAGATGCAGATCATTCTTTATGATGGTTTGGCATGCTCCAAAAGAGATATCCAAGTCTTCTGATAGCTCTCTGATAGTTATTCTTGGGTTTTCTCCGATCGATGACTTGATTTTGAGAGCATTTTCGGGGTTTCTTATCGATTAAGGTCTGCCAGTGTGTAGATCATCCTTGACGCTTGTTCGACCAGCTTTAAATCGTCCAAACCAATCAAATGTCCTCGATTGTGATAGGGCATCTTATTTAAAAGCCTGCTTCAACATTTGAAATGATTAGGAAGCTGTTTTCCCTAATTTAAAACAAAACTCTATGCAGACTCGCTTTTTTCAATACAGTTCATACTGAAGTTAGAAAATGTTCTGGTATACTCGAGCTTATAAATTCGAGCGCGTGCGACTGTGCGATCAATTTTTTTTTCTACCTGTTGCAATTTTTTTTTTAATCTCTAAGGTCCTTATAAAATTATTTCATTATTTTGAATATTTTACGTGATCCAGTCATATTCCTGGAAATTATTGATCACACGTTATATCAAGAAATTGGGTTGGCCAAATATCACGGAACAAGTTAAATAAATGTTTAGTTTATTTTTGTTCCATCTAAAAATGGCTATGTGAGCATGGTCAGGATATGTCCTTTTTATTTCTAATAATACATATATCCTGACCGTTCACATTAACATTTTAGATGGTATAGCGCCATCTAGGGAAACAAAAATCAACCAAACGTTGATTCAGGCTTGTTCAATGTTATTTTGACCAATAGCTGAAGAGGGCCAACAGCCCGAAACGAGTAGGTAATTGGCTTTTATTGATTTATTAAAAAAAAAGGTTTGCCAAAATATCATGGAACAAGCTTAAATCAAAGTTCATTTGTTTTAGTTCCACAAGATCTCGCTCAGCCATCTGAAATTCTCATATGAACGGTCTCAGGATATGCGGGTTTTTTTTTTGTTTATAATACAACTATATGTATATTTGAAACTATTGAAGTAATTTGACAATTGAAACAACTTTTATTGACATCTTGTCAATATTAACACTCAAAGAGAGTTATAATAGTAAAATAATATAATAATATATAGGAAAATTAGAATATGTACAAAAAGTTATATAATAGAGGATGACGGGAGGCATCCTCGGCGCGCGAGTGTTCTCCTCCAGGCGATGAGCGGGTCCTCCACTCCACCGAGCCCAACCTAAACAAAGTGGCGGTAGATACGTAACTTTGCCGACGCGAGGATGGTCAGGGCCTCGTCCTCAAAGCCGGACCCGAAGATCCAAGCCTGCAGGTCAGGGGGCCGCCCGATGATGTTGAAGGCCTCCCGAACGAGGAGCCTGATGGACTGGCAGCTCCAGTAACGGTGTCCCAGGGAGCAGTTGACGGACCCGCAGGCAGGACAAGAGGAGCTGGCCGAGGCAGGATGGGCCGGGGGGGAAGAGCATGGAGGGCCAACTTGAGGGCGGCATCGGCCTCGTGGCCCGAGAAGGCGTAACGCCGTAGCGAAGCCCAGTCAACCCTGGCCGGTGGGCTGATAGTAGCTGCCCATCTCGCCAGGTACCGGGAGATCGGCGTGGCCGCAAGGCGCGGACGATCCAGGGCCCGTCGGGTCGAGCGGGTCGTGAGGCCGAGGAACGGCGTGGCCGTCCCGCGCAGCACCACAGCCCCAGCCAAGGTAGTCTCCCGGAAGCTCTCATCCTGAACGTTCTCAGCCACCACCCTCTGGCAGAAAGCGACGAGGGCCGCGGCGTCAGCAAGGGCGGAGCGCGTAGGGCGGGCGATGTGGGGGTCCCCTAGGTCTCGGATTCGGGCCCCGACCCAGCGCGCGGGAGCCAGGAGGTCGGGAGGGCGAAGGAACCGGCAACCGCCGATGATGGGAAGGTCCAGCAGCTGGGACGTGGGGACCAACCGGTGGTTGAGGCCCAGGATTTTGAAGGCCTCCTCCCAAAGTCTTAGTAGACGGTGGCGGCGAGGCTGGAGTCGCATGCCGTCAGGTGGAGGGCGGATCCAGGCCTCGCTAGCGACCAGCCAGTTGAAGCCATTCCTGCCTCCACGGAGCGCGACCTGGACACCCTTAAGGCAGGCCAGCTGGAGCTGAGTTCCCACGTCGAGGAGGCCGAGGCTATTATAATAATTATTATTATTGAAACTATTATAGACGCGTATGATTCTTTTTGAAACTAAGCAATTTCTACTGCCCTTACTGCAATGGAAAAATTAAAGGGAGGGCCTGGCTCATCAGTGGTGAACCCTCCCAGCGGTTTTGCCAGTTTAATCTATCATACTGATGTTATATTGCATTTTTGGAAATTCCTTTTATAGTGATACTGATGCTAGACTCTTGGAATGGGTATTTTAGAAATTGTAGGGCAGTTGAAATTTTTAATTTCGAAAAAAATCATAAGCGTCTATAATAGTTTTGAATATTCATAACAGATGGCGCCCTGATGCATCATAACACAACTAAATGTATATGTGGTATTTCGGCAGTCTGGTCTGTTGTATTGAGCAGTGGGGAAAGATGATGATTGCGCAGTCGTGATGGTGGTGAGTGGTAAGGCACACAGAGACGAATCACAGGGGAATCCGAGACATCAGAGAGAGGGAAGGCAGAGTCCAAGTTGCGGCCGACGGGCCATCCACTAACGATCTGCCTGCTCCTTCTGTCCGCTATATGGCATCTGCTGTACTGACTGACTTGGCTGCGGGGCAAGCCCTTTTTATATGCTCAAGTCTTACGTCACCGGACGTCTTGCGCCGTGGCGTCAAGGCGGTTGACCTCATTGGCTGCGGGTAAGCCCTGTTACGTCATTGGACGTTTGGTGCCATGGCGTCGCGACGGTTGACCTTATTTGGCTGCGGGTAAGACCTGTTACGTCATTGGACGTCTGGCGCCGCGTTGACGCGACGGTTGACCTCATGTTTGCGGGGTAAGCCCTGTTGGTTTCTACGTTCCCTCTAGATGTACCTCTTTACTTAATTGAACACATAAAACGATACATACAAAGTTAAATTGATTAAAGGAGGATTGGGTACCATGATTAAAAGTCCATATTAGAGTAGGGGTGTAAGAAGAGATGGTGAGTATTTACACAGGTGTTTATGATTCTTAAATTACCACAGATTGGCCCCCTGGGTTGAAGAATTTAAAAAGGGGCAGCCTGAGTTAAATTTTGGTAGATGGGAAGTAATATTTTGGGGAAAATTAATTGGGTAAACAAACAAAGCTATACAGGGTGGTAAGAATTTGCGGTCGACAAGGTTACAGAATGGAAAGATGAAGTAGGAACTGTTAAAAGAGTGACAACATGGTGATTAAATTGGTTGAAAGCAAGATCAGCTTGAGAACATGGGTTGCAAGGCGTTTTGCTAGGACGTCTTGGAACTAGTTAACAAGGGATCAAAAAAACTATTGTTCTCCACTTAGCGGTCTTGGGTGGGGAAAAAAGAATGAAAATAGCGCGATGGTGAGTGAGTGAAAAAAATGCCTGCAGAGTATTTAAGCTTGGTGTATGGACAAACTACATCAAGGTAATTTCTGCAAGTGTAAAAAAATGAACATAAAAAAAGAAAAACAACATATTAAAAAAAACTGACAAAGACATGGGTGGTGAAAAGATCCGCTAAGATGGTAAGGTTTATTGAAAGGCAAGGTAATTGCGTGGTTGTTGAGAGAAAACAATTGCAGAAGTTGAGAATTGTGAAAAGAAAAATGGTGAAATAAAATTAAAATATAATGATATTTACAAAAGTGGGACAATGGAAAAACATTGATTAAAATTTGTAAACAAGTCCACTTTAGGTTTTAAAGATCGCTTGAAAAGATGTTGCAGTGGTAACATAGGGTGAGAAAAAATTGTGTGGGAACATAGGTTAACCAACGAATCAGTGTGCAGCATTGCGACAAGACATTGATTTTAAGGGAGATAGTTGCGGGGTAGTATGGTACAACACGTGGAGTACAAATAAAATAAGGTTGGGATAAGCTATCTGTGATGTAATGGAAATAGTTGTCAGGACGTAGGTGGTGGGGGAGTTCTAAATAGACGTTGAACGGTTTCTCCTATCAAAATCCATATGATGGTAAATAGTTGGAAAATGGCTTCTTGTAGTTGAAAAAGTCTATCAGTTTCTTGTGCGTATATTCCTATGTAGATATGCGTGATTAGCGGGACGGTGGAGAAGGTCATTGTTAGCGTGTAAGTTAGGAGAATTAAGTGGAAAATAAAAAATGTTTTCATATTGTATCCTATATTTTTTATGAGAGAGATTAGTTGTGGGCTGAGCCATTTATGTTGGAGGGTTGATGACTTGACTTGGGACTGGGTTGGTTCATGATTGATTTGTAGCTGGGGAGCTGGGGAAGCATTGTTACTTGAAGTCGGTTCTACTTGGATTAGGGTAAAAATATTTGGGGTTAGAGGTAGAAGAGGTTGGCTGCTGGCCTTGGTATTCTTGGAACAAGTCCGGTGAGAGATGTCGGAACGGAAATGAGTCATTGTCTTTGGGTTGAACATAATGGGCCTGCATGGTGGGGGGTGCTATATGAGGGACGCTTTCTGTGTAGGGTCTAAGTTTGTTGACATGTATTATGTCGTGTTCCTTATTGAGCGGCTGATTTGTTTATTAATCTTTACCACATTGGGAGAAATAATTTCTAAAATTGTGTAGGGACCTGTGAAATAAGGGGTAAACTTTCCAGTGTTAGGATGATGGTACACTTTGACAAGAACGAGGTCTCCAATTTCAAAGTTAGATGTTTTGTGATTAAGATAAAATTTTTGTTTATCTTTGTCGTGTTTCAGTTGTGTGCGTTGGTAGGCTTGTTGTCTGGCAATGTAAATAGCGGGTAAGGGTTAATGTGATTAGAAAGTTCTGTGGGTATAATGCCGAAAAGTAAATAGGATGGGGGAAAGCCTGTCACTGAGTGAGGGGTGTTATTATAAACTTGTGTAACCTTGTTAACGAGCTTTGTCCATGAGGTTTTTGGGTTTTAGAGATGTAGTAGTCTGAGTTTACCTGTAATTGTAGAGTTTAGATGTTCGCAAAGACCATTTGCTTGAGGGTTATTACTAGTTGTGTTTAAGGGTTGTATGCCATGGGCTATTAGGAATCTTCGGAACTTCTCTGAGGTGAACGAAGGTGCTCGATCCGAGAGTAAGCGTTTTGGAGAGCCGTATACTAACACTTTTTTAATTGCTTGTATGTAGGTTAAGGTACTGGTAGATTTTGAAGGAAATGTCCATGCGTATCTGGTCATATGGTCAACAATTACATGTAAGTGGGTTTTAGAATTGCCGTATTTAGCGAATCCTGATACTGTGTCTATTGAAAGGAGGTCGAATGGTTTGGTAGCAGAGGGGGTTTGTCCAAGTTCTCCATAGGTGGGTCCTTTTGGATGTTTGGTTAACTAACATGTGGTACAAGAATTTATATGATTTTTAATGTCTCTTGACATGCCACTCCAATTGTATTGGCCGGAGATAAGGCGACTCATTTAAGATATACCAGGGTTGTTGTATTCTAAATGTACTTCGTTTAGAAGGGTGATGCGAAGTTTCTCTGGAATCAGAATTTTGGTTACTCCTTTGCGTGTGATGGTGTGTAATCCGTTTGTGTCTTGTGTGATGTGTGGATGTGTAGTGGAATTGTTTTGGTGTATCTTGATGGTGTCGGCGTCTAGGAATCCGCAGAAGGAATTGGGTGAGAGAAGGTCAGCTTCGTATTGTTGGGTACCTTTAATGTTGCGAATTTCGTAGTCATATGCAGATAGTCTTAAGCTCCATCTGAATAGACGTCCTGTGGGATTTTTGATAGATTTTAGCCATTGTAGATCGTGGTGATCAGAGAAGATGGTGAAATTTGTGCCTGTAAGGTAAATGCGGAATTTTTCTACGCTTTCAATTATGGCTAGGCATTCTAACTCAGATATGTTGTAATTTTGTTCGTGCGGGCGTAAGGCTCGGCTATAATATTGTACGGGATGTATTTGGTTGTTGGGGTGGACCTGTTATAAAATGCCAGCGATACCTTGTGTTGAAGCGTCGCAGTAGAGTTGGCAGGGTAGACCTTCTTGGAACAAATGTAAGACGGGTTGTGTAGTGAGACTTTTTTTAAGGTTTCAAAAGCTTGTTGACAAGCATCGCTCCAGTGCCATTTTACGTCCTTTTTAAGTAAGTTGTTAAGGGGTGTTCGGAGACGAGCATAATTCGGAATAAATTTATTATATACGTTAACTGCACCTAGGAAAGATTGTAGCGATTTTTGATTATAAGGGGGTTTTATGGCATTAATTGTATCGAGGTTTCTAAGCTGGGGTGTATATGTGCCTGCGGATATGGTGTATCCGAGAAACTCTATGGATGTTTTGAAAAATTCACACTTCTTATAAATTTAGTCTGATGTTTTCTGCTTGGCAAACTTCGAAAAATTTTGTAAGGTGTTGTATGTGTTCTTCTGTGGACTCTGAGAATGTAATAAAGTCGTCAAAATAATGTTCTATGCATTGTAAGTTGTGTTTTTGTATGATCTGACTGATTGCGCGTTCGTAAATTGGGGGTGAATTCTTCAGGCCAAAGGGAAGGCGGGTCCATTGATATTGTCCATCACGTGTAACAAAAGCAAGAAGTGGTCTAGATTCTGGTGCGATCTCTACTTGCCAGTATGCAGAGGCGATGTCGGCGGAGGTAAAGACTTTGGCGCGCGAGAGTTTATCCAGCACGGAATCAATTAAGGGGAGGGGGTGGATATCTGGCTGAATTATTTCTTTTAGTTTTCTATAATCTATGCAGAAGCGTTTTGTTTTATCGCGCTTTGTTACTAACGTTACAGGACTTTCGAACGGAGAGTAGGACTTTTCTGTGATATTGTGTTTTAACATTTCGGCGACTTGATTTTGAATTTCCTTTAGGTCGCAATAAGGAACTCTGTATGGCCTGAGTGTAATTATTTTATCAGAAGTAGTGTTAATTTTGACGGGGGAATGTTTAAAGTGGGGACATCAAATTTGTTTTCAGAAAATATGTGTTGATAGTTATGCAATAGGAGATTAAATTGGGTCGGAAAATTAGGGTGAGACAATTCAGTTCGCGCATCAGTTAGCTGGCAATTAGGGCTAATAAAGGTTGTGGGAATTAAAAAATAACTTGGACATTTTTCTGAAAAGGCATAATTATTTGTGGTAAGTGCATGTGCTAATTGGTTGCAACGTGAGGGCAGAGATGTTTGGGATGCCTTGAAATGTCGCTGGCATTCCCAATAAGCACATGCACGTGGAACAAGGGAAATATTATACATATTTTTTAGCTAAGGGTGAGTTATTTTGAAGTATAAAGAATTTGTGAAAATTAATTTGCAGTTTAATTTTTTTAAGCGTATCTATTGAAAGTATACCAAATGGAAGTTTAGCATCTATGACATAAATTCTGATCTTTTCTGTTATTTTGCCTAAGGTTAGCGGAAGATAAACATAGCCTGCGGTGGTAATACTTTGTGAGATAGAACTAATTTGAAATTGCTCTTTAATTAATTCTATTTTTTGTGTTAAGATCTTTTTTAAAAAAATAAAGGTATTTAATGGTATAATATTTACGGTTGCGCCAGTATCAGCTAGAAAAGGAAGGAAATGTTTGTGATTGAGGAGGACTTTTGAAATAAGGTTATTAACGAAAATTAGGGTAATCCTCTACCTGTTTGGGGCTAGTGTTGCTTGTCTTCGGGGTGGCTGGCGCAGTAGACGGGGTCGTCTGGCGACCATTGTTGGTTTGATTGAAGGTGCTTTGGCGGTTGTGGCTGGCGTGATAGGTTTGGCCGTGCTGGGCGTTAGAAGCAGGTCGTTGCTGGCACTGGGAGTGCCAGTGTTGTCCTTGGCAGAACTTGCGGGGGGAAGGTGGCATTGCTGCGTAGTTTTGTGCCCGTGGTGTAGGTCGTGGGGTATTGTGGTAGGGTCCTTCCATCCGTGGATGGTTGTCTGGGCAACGTGGTGGTTGTGGGGAGAAGTTTCCTCGTACCCTTGTGTAGTTCATACCACTCGGAAAGTGATTTGGGTGGCACAACTCGAACAAGGCGCTGATCCCCAGTGGGCAGTCCTTCGGTCAAGGCCTCTATGATAACAGGTCTTGGCAAGTTCAATTGTATCCCTAACGTTGCCTTGGTCCTAAAGTACTCTTCAAGAGAGTTGTAATGTTGGGATTTTGTAGCGAAAAATTTCGCGTAGGTTGTGTCGGTATTATCTGGGAATAAGTCCTCTAGGGTTCTCTGCGCTTCTTCATACGGATTAGTATCAATTCAGAGTTGTCTAAAAAGATCGAGGAGCTGCTTAACAAGGTATTTGGGAAGTTTTGCAGTTTTTGTTGAGGGGTTAAGTTCTGAGTTTGTAAGTTAAAGTTCCTAAAGAAACATGAAGCGTTGTACATACCATCAAAGGCGGGGTAGATCCAGGTCTCGGGGATGAAGGGGTTGCAGTCTTTCTAGGATGGTTGCCAAATGAAGGATGATGGTGCTAAGATGGGGTGGTGGTGTTGTCGGTCCGTGGTCGTTGTTGGGTAACTCTCCGATCTCCTGCTCCTGGGCTTCTTTTTCGTCCTTGTTCATCCTGTCGACTTTATGTCGAATCCTGTCGACTTTCTTCTCTAGCTGTGGTGATTCGGTAGTATGGTCTGTTGTATTGAGCCGTGGGGAAAGATGATGATTGCGCAGTCATCACGACTGCGCAATCATCATCTTTCCCCTGGGTGGTGATGGTAAGGCACACAGAGACGAATCACAGGGTAACCCGAGGCATCAAGAGAGGGAAGGCAGAGTCCAAGTTGCGGCCGGCGGGCCATCCACTAACGATCTGCCTGCTGCTCCTGTCCGCTATATGGCATCTGCTGAACTGACTGATTTGGCTGCGGGGCAAGCACTTTTTATATGCTCAAGTCTTACGTCACCGGACGTCTGGCGCCGTGGCGTCGAGGCGGTTGACCTCATTGGCTGCGGGTAAGCCCTTTTACGTCATTGGACGTTTGGTGCCATGGCGTCGCGACGGTTGACCTTATTTGGCTGCGGGTAAGACCTGTTACGTCATCGGACGTCTGGCGCCGCGTTGACGCGACGGTTGACCTCATTGTTTGCGGGGTAAGCCCTGTTGGTTTCTACGTTCCCTCTAGATGTACGTCTTTATTTAATTGAACACATAAAAACGATACATACAAAGTTAAATTGATTAAAGGAGGATTGGGTACCATGATTAAAAGTCCATATTAGAGTAGGGGGTGTAAGAAGAGATGGTGAGTATTTACACAGGTGTTTATGATTCTTAAATTACCACATATATATATTATATTGGTATAGAGTGTTTACAACCCTTATATTCTTATTTGCTAACATTCATACATATATACAAATATTATTAAGTTTACTATATTCTTTGACCAGAAACATGAGGAAGTCAAAGTGTACACATTAGGGACTATGATTTATCTGTACCTTTTTGATTCGTAAAATGGGTTCAAATGACCTGTCTTAAAGATTGAAATTTCGAAGATGACGCTACTCAGTAATGTCCCTTGTTGGCAAAACATTTCTGTCACGGAATCAAGATGCAGATTTGAATAGTCCCCAAGATCTTTTTCTTCCTCTAATAGGTTCAGCCATGAAAACTTGAAGCTTATTACTGAGGGTTTCTCCATTACAAATTATGTATTGATAAATATGAAATATATGAATATTCTAAGATATTCTAATAACTATTCCTTCACTAATAAAGTTTACACACAGCCTTATTAAGACCACCGGTCTCATACAGATTCTCGCACAAGAATAAAGTAAGCATAGAAGGAGTTCCTATACTCCAGGCAGCAGAGAATCCAACAACAGCCTCCAGGTCCGACGTATGACCAGTGGCCAAACATTTCTTCGTGCATACGTAAAGTTCATCAGAACACTCTAACTTGAATTGAACAAAAGCCCCCATTGTTACAATCATTATCCAAGACTATTCACAACCAAGCCAGTTGAGATCCCTGACGTACGAAGCCATGTCGATGCTGTTCGAAGTAATTATTCTGCTAGTCTTGAGCCTGGGCCAGTCAATGCCCATCAGACAGGACACCACTACGCCCCGTTTCACCACTCCCCGAAGTCCCGTGGAGTCCCAGGACCCCCTCGCCCTGCTGGTCCTCCGCCCTGATCTGGTCCTGACCATCCTGGAGTCCGCAGTCCTGGGCGGACTCGCCACCGCCGTCTACATCCAGGTCCGGCGCCGCCGAGGACGACGGCCCGTGGAGGACCCCTGCTGAGGGGACCTCTTCTGACGATCCCCACCGATTTAAGCTGAATCAAAATTCCTTTTATTCACTTCTCATTCTATATGTTATGTTGTGTAATAAATATTGTGCGTGTTTTTGTATATTCAGACTTTTTACTTGAGACTTCATTACATTAGTTAAAATCCTATCTTTCCATATTTAAAGGATGTTTTGAAGTTGTTTGGTTTATTCTATATATATTGATTAATTAATAAGTATATTTTCGATCAAAAATAAAATAAAACATTTTTTTTATTACAAAAATCCAATATTTCGCTAGGATGTACACTTATCTTCGTCAGGGTTATTCCGTATTTTGAAATGTTTTGGCCAACCACGCGATGCCTTCACGCATAAATAAATACTGAGAGAGATATTTTCTAAAAATATCACAATAAATGATATTCAACATTCAAATAAAAAACAAAGATTTTGGGAGAGACGAACGTTCTGATCATCGAAACATATCATGCAATAAAAACGTAGTTTATTTTCGATAAAAGATGCACCGTTTTTTAATGAATATACTGATATGCAATTAAAATAGGCAACATGTTTGTTCATATAATAGGTTAAAACTAAATTTTGTAGAAAAAAAACCATAATTTTGTAGAGTTTATAAAAAAAACTGATAAATAACACATACACACATATTGAAAAAAATATAAAAATTATCATATCATACACAACACACAAGAAAGAAAATGTATTCCAACTTTGAAAAAATGACTATTTTTTTAAAAAGTGCAATCATTTTAGAACTAATGTAAGGAAACAATTTTTTTTAGGTATAAGAAAAAATATATCTCTTCAATCCCAACAAAGATTAATTTGATTTTTATTGATATAGTGGAGCGTCTCCTCACCAGGTTATTATATGATAGAAATATATTAACACTCTCTGAAGTTAAAACTATAAATCAAATATTACACAGGCAAAAACAGAAAACCGATAAATCCTACTGCTGTAAGAGAAACCTTGATACTCACACCAGATCATTGATATAAAATATATCTAAATTTTAATATCAGATGGTTTATATAAATAGAACCTTCCTGTAAAGGACAACACCTAATTTCAGAGCCAAAGTGTCCTTCAGGGAGAGATGCCCTCTTACCGGAAAGTGGCTAAATTGTAAAAATGTTAATTTTGCAAATAAAAACTGTCCTTTATAGAGAGGTGTCCGCTAGCGAAGTGTCCGCTAAAGGGAGGTTCTACTGTATATATGTATATAAACGCTTTTTGTATATTTTCAAAAGTATTTCTTTTCCTGATGCTATTCTTCTATGCATTATAATAAAATAATTCGGAATATTTGTAAATGAAGTATCATATCTTGTTTAGAATTTTATAGTAATTCTACGAGTGCAAATGTAATATTGCTCTAGGTATTGGACAGGGATCTGCTACCTCAATCTAATGAAAATTTTTATTCCACAATCCTCTTATTAATATAGAGTAGTTTCAATTTGTTTATTTCCATTTTTGATTCATCAAAATAAAAATATGACACAGACTTGTAAAGTAATAACTTTATTGCAGCTAGTACATATAGATACTGTACAGAATAATTTAAGGACGTCTGAACACTGGAGATGAGATGATAGACTTAGTGGATGCTACCCAGTCCAAGACCGATGGGACCAACCAGACCCAGGCCACCAAGACCGATGCCCTTGCCGAGGCCGATTCCTCCAAGACCGAGGCCGACTCCTCCAAGACCGATGCCGCCGATGGGTCCGGACACAACTCCGCCGACAAGAGGAGCAGAAGCCACACGGCCGATGCCGACTCCCTTCAGGCCGATTCCTCCGATGCCACCAAGACCAATTTCCGATGCCACCAAGACCAACGCCGCCCAGGCCAATGCCACCGATGGGACCGGAGACAACTCCTCCGACAAGAGGAGCACCGATGCCGACTCCCTTCAGGCCGATACCTCCAATACCACCAAGACCAATTCCTCCAATGCCACCAAGACCAACGCCGCCAAGTCCAATACCGCCCAGACCAATTCCACCTCCCAGACCAACAGGTCCCCAGAGAGGAGCCTTCTGGTTGTCCAGGTTGACGGTGACAGAGGCGTCCCTGGTGACACCGAGGCCGAGGCCGACGGCAAGAGACCCGGTGGCCAGGCCGAGGAGGATAAGTGCGGCGAGCTGCATCTGGACAACACAGACAATAAAATTATAAAATTAATATCATTCATAAACACAATTTAAAAATACATTTCAACACGAAAGTTCTAATATTGATTATTGATAAGATCAATTCACACACACACACACCTCAATTCCATGTTCTCAAGAGATTTTTCAAAAGAACCTTCTAATGATATAATATCATCTATTGAGATATTGTGTGTCCAATGTTCGTCACGTATTTATATGCTCAGTTGGAGTTACAAATATAATGGTTCGCATGTTTTCTGTTTCTTGAATTCACAGACGAGATGATTTGAAAAAGTATGCTATCCTTGTAAAGACTGTAAAGTAGAAGGAATTTTGGGCGAATCAAAACAACGCTCACAAGAATACCTTATTCCTCAGAAGAATTTTGGCGTGTTACAATAATAAACAATTTTAGTTAATAAACTCTCATTTTATAAATGAACACTATACATTGAAATATATATATATTGAAATATATAAAATATATCATACACAAAGATACCCTCATTAAGTGGAGTTTACAAATTAAAATATAATAGAAAGTGTGGTGTAAAAGAGACTCATTTTAAATGAAAATAATGTAATTTATTTACATACACACAGGAAACCTTAATAATAATAATAATAATAATAATAAAATGAATTTGTAGAAATTAGTTATCAAATTATATTATATAGAAATAATTTTAATGCTACTTTTATTTATTAGATAATAAAAAGGCATATATTGAATTTAATAAAATATTTATTTTGCCAATATTTCGGCTGGCTGAACGCCAACCTTTATCGAGGCATTACATTTTTGTATACACAAACTCAGCGCCGCATAGTGTTATAATATCACAGTTGAAATCAATTAAAATACAGAGTAGGTGGGAAAAATTTGTGAATGAAAAAATTATTATAAAAATTGCAATCAAATATGTAAAATATATTAAAATATTAAAGGAAAAAAAATGAGTTCTATCTTTATATTTTAAAAAAATTGTAATAAGTACATAAAAATAATTCAATAATAATTCAATAAGAGATAAATGTAAAAATATATGTATCTATTAAAACATTTGAAATTAAATTTAAAATGATTTAAACAATAAACTGTATGAACTTTTTTAAAACGTTTAACAAAAACCACTTAAAGATCGTTTAAATCAACACAAATCAGGACTAAGGAATTACAACCCACTGTCTCTCCTTGTAGATCATGCACTGAAAAACAACCACACTCCGGATTTCGAAAATACAGCTGTTTTATACCAGAACATTAAAGAAAAACACTGCCGATTATTCTTAGAAAGCTGGGCCTCTGCAGAAGACACAGAAAGCATATATAGAAAAATTGATTTACCAGACATCTACACACCATTTAGATCTTCTTAATTTTTGTCTAATTATTTTAATTTCAATTAGTTAATTTTTATTTTGAATTGACTTATTTTATACTATTTTAAAGGAGGGAGAGGTGCCGTTTTTCAAAATTACATAACTTTGCTTTATTTATTTTTTTTGCTTTAATGAATTTTTAAATTTTGTTGTAATACCCGCGATTTCTTAAATTATATTTTCACACATTAGTAATAACCTGTAAAAGTAATACATACCACTTGTTTAAAATATTTTTACATTTATCGCTTCAAAACCCAAAAGTATTGATACATTAAATATATAACATATTACATGCAATACTTTAAACTTTTTTAGTTTCCACTTTTTAATTTATTTTTTCTCATTTATTCATCCTAAATTGTTTTAACTTCCATTTCAATGCATTTTTATAATTTCTTTTTTACTTACATATAAATCGATCTCCTTAATTTTTTAAATGAATTTTTTAAATACCCACATTTTTTTGTTAAACGTTTTAAAAAAGTTCATACAGTTTATTGTTTAAATCATTTTAAATTTAATTTCAAATGTTTTAATAGATACATATATTTTTACATTTATCTCTTATTGAATTATTATTGAATTATTTTTATGTACTTATTACAAATTTTTTAAAATATAAAGATAGAACTCATTTTTTTCCTTTAATATTTTAATATATTTTACATATTTGATTGCAATTTTTATAATAATTTTTTCATTCACAAATTTTTCCCACCTACTCTGTATTTTAATTGATTTCAACTGTGATATTATAACACTATGCGGCGCTGAGTTTGTGTATACAAAAATGTAATGCCTCGATAAAGGTTGGCGTTCAGCCAGCCGAAATATTGGCAAAATAAATATTTTATTAAATCCAATATATGCTGTAGTATTCTGTGTTTTAAAAATATATAATAGATCATCATCATAAACAATAATATACGATGTTTAATGTAAACAACGTGTTAATGTAAAAATATAAATATAAAGTGTAATAAACAATTAGTAATAATAATTTCATCTGGTGAGTAATGTTTAATTAAATAATAACTATACAACAATAACTATACAACATAAATTGGCGACGAGGATGGGATCATTGAAGAAGTGCATCAAGGTTCTGAATGGGTTTCTAACATAATAGTTGTTCCAAAAAGGGATAGTGAGGAAATTAGACTATGCATAGACCTTCGGGAAGTGAATAAAGCAATATTGAGAGAAAGACATCCAATTCCTACAATTGACAATATGTTACATGCCCTTAAAGGTGCTAAAGTATTTGCAAAGCTGGATGCAAAAAAAGGGTTTTGCCAGGTTGACTTAGACCCTCAATCAAGACCCCTTACAACTTTCATCACGCACCGTGGTTGTTACAGATTTTGTAAAGTTCCTTTTGGTCTATCAAGTGCTCCAGAGGCATATCAGAAAGGAATGGATTCAATTTTGCTTGATTTGAAAGGTGTAATTTGTTACTTGGACGATGTCGTTGTTTACGCCAAAGATAGACAAGAACTAGAAGAAAGGCTTAGAAAAGTCTTACAAAGATTTGATAAAGTAGGCATTAGGCTCAACAGGAATAAGTGCAAATTTGCCATGGAAGAATTGGATATTTTAGGTCACATTGTTAGTAGTGAAGGTATTAAACCTGATAATAGGAAAATAGAAGCAGTCTTAAATTTTCCAATACCAAAAAATATTGAGATGTTAAGGTCATTCTTAGGAACTTGTGGGTTTTTAAGAAAATTCATACCTAATTTTTCTAAATTGGCTGAACCTCTAAATAATTTGACTAAAAAAATGTTAGGTGGAATTGGGATTTGAAAACAAATAAAGCATTTCAGGATCTTAAAGAGTCACTAACAAAAGAGCCATGCTTGGCATATTACAACTTGAACTCACCAACTGAATTAATCACAGATGCAAGCCCTATTGGTCTTGGAGCAGTATTAATACAAACACAACAAAATGGCATTAAAAGACCCATTGCATATGCCAGCAGATCCTTAACTGATACTGAAAAAAGATATTCACAAATAGAAAAAGAGACATTGGGATGTGTATGGGCAATTGAACATTTTAACACCTATATTTGGGGAAGGAAATTTGTGTTAAAAACAGATCACAAACCTCTAATCTATATGCTCAATCCTAAAAATGGAGCTGTTTTGCCTCCAAGAATTCAAAGATTGAGTTGGAGATTACAACCATATGACTTTAAAATTGAATTCATTCAAGGAAAGCAAAATATTGCAGATATATTTTCAAGACAACCTCTTTCTAACACAAGTGATGAAAAATGGCTGGAGGACTATGTTCATAAAGTCTTATCCATCACTTCTGAAGAGCTTCAAGCACTGTCTTTGAAAGAGATAAAAGTTTGTACAGAGCAAGATCCTTTGTTTCAAAAACTGAAAGATATGGTTCAAAAGGGAGTTTGGCCATATCCTTTGAATGAAGAATTCAAATGTTTTTATAAGTTTAAAGATGAACTCTCAATTTTTGATAATCTTATCTTAAAAGGAAGTAGAATTTTGCTACCTTCAAAACTAATAAAGAGAGTCTTGAGAATTGCACATGAAACACATCAAGGAATGACAAGAACCAAACAACTGTTAAGAGAAAAATATTTTTGGATAAACATGGACTTTGACATTGAAATTTTGATAAGAAACTGTCCAATTTGTGTAAGGAATCAACCATTGATAAATGATCAACCATTGCGAATAGTTCCATTACCATCAAAACCTTGGATGAAACTTGGAATTGACATAGTTGGTCCAATTGGCCATCATTATGTTTTAACAGTGATCGACTACTATTCTTCATATCCTGAAGCAATGATAATAGAAGACATTTCCAGCAAGACAATTATTAAAAAATTGATGGAGTTTTTTGCAAGACATGGTTATCCACATGAAGTTGTAACAGATAATGGCTTACAGTTTGTAAGTATATCAATGGAAAGATTTTTAAAAGAATGTGGAATCAGGCACATCAAAGCCTCACCCTATTACCCAAAAAGTAATGGGAAGATAGAAAGATTCCATAGATTTCTAAAGAAACAATTCAATTCAAGTTCTGAAGAAGGGAAAGATTGGAAAGAAGATTTATCCAGAATTTTAATGTCTTACCGAACTACTCCAAACAGATCTACAGGAAAGACTCCAGCATTCCTATTATTTTCAAGAGAAATCAAAACTAAATTAAGCTCACTTGTTAATGATGCAGAAGAAGATGAATCCAACATCAAAGAATTCAATATGGTCTACAAAGAAAAAATGAAAACATATAATGATATAATTCGGAAAGCTAGTCCTCATAATTTTGAAATTGGAAATTTAGTTTATGTGGCAAATCCAAATAATGGAAAACTTGATTCAAATTTCAGATCAGAACATCATGTCATTCTTGAAAACACTTCAATAAATTCTTTTAAATTAGTCAACACTAAAAATGGGAAAATAATTCATAGAAATGCTAAACATTTGAAACATGTTCCTACTCAAGAGACCAATCAAGGCATTTCTGACTTGATTCCAGAAGAGAGCCAGGAAAATCTTAGTTCAGATTCGACAAGAATTGAACACCTCAACTCTTCTGATGTACAAATACCAGATGATAATTCCTCAAACCAAGACAAGGACACTTCTTTAAACCGACCAAGTTCAAGTAGAACAGGGTCTACATTTAACCCAGTTGTTTCAGATAGACTTGATGCCGAGGCTCTTCACCAGTTGCCACCAGAGGTTTCTCCACCCTTGCCGACTACCAAGGAACCCGTGATCACCAGGAGTGGAAGAGTCGTCAAGCCATCATCAAGATATAAAGACATGATTCCTTTCATCTAAAGGAAGGAGGGAATGTAGTATTCTGTGTTTTAAAAATATATAATAGATCATCATCATAAACAATAATATACGATGTTTAATGTAAACAACGTGTTAATGTAAAAATAAAATATAAAGTGTAATAAACAATTAGTAATAATAATTTCATCTGGTGAGTAATGTTTAATTAAATAATAACTATACAACAATAACTATACAACATATGCCTTTTTTTATCTAATGAATTAAATATGGATTGCTCTATTTTCAAAACTTTTATTTATATATATTTATATTTGTTCAGAAAAAAATTGCAATTCATATTTAAATCATTAGATAATAAAAAGGCATATATTGGATTGAATAAGAGATTTATTTTCCAATATTCCGGTTGGCTGAACGCCAACCTTTATCAAGGCATTATATTTTGTATAATAAACTCACTTGATAAAGGTTGGCGTTCAGTAAACCGGAATACTGGCAAATAATTTTTTTTTATTCAATCCAATATATGATTTTTATTATCTAATATATTTATATATATAAAATAAAAGGATTTAAAAGCGCGAATGTTTCTTTTATACATAAAACGAACTTCTACTGTCCTTACTGCGATGAAAAAATATATAAATAAATAAGTAGAATAAGTATATAAATAAATACTTGAAAACCATTTCTAAGATTCCATCCTTCTGTGAGCATATAAAAGCAGAATGATCCAATATAGTATTAGAGCTCTGAGAAGCGGTCTGGTAGATTAAAAATTGGCGAAACCGCTGGGAGGGTTCACCACTGATGAGCCAAGCCCTCCCAATATATTTTTTCATCGCAGTAAGGACAGTAGAAGTTCGTTTTATGTATAAAAGAAACATTCGGGCTTTTAAATCCTTTTATTTTATATGTATAGATGGCGCGTTATTGCTTTGTGTTAATTTATATTTATATATATTGAAAATTATATTTCAACAGACTATACTGCAATGAAAATAAATTAAAAGAGGGTTTGCATTGCTGATCAGTAATGAATCCTCTCCCAGAAGGAGTTCGTAAATATAGCTACAGACCCGTTCTATTAATGTATTAGGATGAATTTATTATACGGTATTATATATATATATATGGAAGCAATGGTCGCCTCTCCCGCCAAAATAAACGTCAGAATCTGACGCCATCTATGACGGCAAATTTTCCATCTATGTTTTGCCAATAGATTTGGCCCAGCCACATTGCCAGCAAAACACCTCTTTGGTAGATTGTGAGGATCCCATTAGATCCCGTGTGGATCTCATGGAATAAAGTCCGCCCTAGACTGACGAGGGCCATTAGCCCGAAACCATGGTCTCTAGGTGGACGCTTATCAGTTTGCCAAAGTTGGTGTTGTGGCTTTGTCACCGACCCGATGCCGCTAGTTGCGGCGACGGTCAATAGATGGCGTCAGATTCTGACGTTTATTTTGACGGGAGAGGCGACCATTGCTTCCATGGATTAATTTCCTCCCGGCAAATTTTCCATCTATATATATATATATATATGAAAAAACAATAGAAAAAAAAATAAAAGATAAGTGGGTCAGGTGTTGATATTAAAAATAAAGAAGGCATCTCCTGACCACGAGCACATGTGCTTTACAGAAGGCAGAGCGCCATCTGGTGGAACAGAAATCAAATAAACATTGATTTAGCCTGTTCCCTGATATTCGGCCAACCCAATTTCTTGATAAATCAAGAAAAGCCATCCACGAACGCGTTTCGCGCTTTTGGCGCTCGTCAGCGTGGAGTAGGCTGAACCACTGCGACCAAAAAATATTTTTTGGTCCCAGTAGCTTCCCGAAAAACCAAGAAATGGGTATTTAAGGCCAAGTACTGTACTGATATAAAATAGTTGGCTCTTTTGTATATTTATTGTTGTGATTTCTACGAGGTAAAAGGTAAATTCATCAGATACTGAATAATATCTAGTACATAGAACATAATTTTTCACAGTTAGTGTTTGATTTTTAAAAGGCCACACACAGAAGCAGCCAAAAATAAATTAAAATTTATTTATAGCTGTTTTTGTTGAAATTTAAAAGAAATTAACAAATATATATTCGGCCTACATGTTAATCATTTAATTGTGAATTTATATATTAAATTAAAGCAGTAGAATATCTTTATATTATAAACTAAATGTATATGATATTATATCAAAGTAATTATACAGATCTCTGTAGCTCTCTATATCTTCATATTTGACATGAACTTTGCATATTTGAATTTCTTTCTTCCTTTTCTTTCACTCCTTCTCTGTATCTATCGGAAGAATCTGTTTATAAGACGAAATGCCTTGATAAAAGTATTGATTGAATGATAAAATGTTTTGTAAATATGACTTATAGAATAGGTTAATACTTTCTCAAGAAATCTTGGCATATATATTTTAATAAAAAATATATAAAACGGTTTTAATTCTTCAATTTGACAAATAATTAAAATACATTCAGAATTTTATGAAAGAGAACATCAGATATTGACTAAAAGAGAGATTGATGGTTACTTCACCTACCTTAGGTTGTGCTGAGGTTGAATGATCCGGTGTCAGATGGTGGCGGTATATATGGGATACCGTTGCATCAGCCAGTACTGGGCGGAGTCCAAGGACCACGGAACCGGTAAACTCTCTTCTCTCCCTAATTGATATGTTTGATCTTCCTTTGTGGATATTAATAAGGCTCGTTTTTCAGCCCCTTGTATAATTATCATTGATTTATGGAAATGGTAAAACAATCTTTATCTGTGCTATATGTGAATTTTATAATGGAACGAATTATTCTATATACAGTTACGAGCGTCATCATCTCTGTCACCGTTTGCTTTTTCTGGAATGGCGCTCTCCTATTGGTTGGCTACGATCACGTGGTTACGATGGCGCCGCCACTACGCGAAACACTTTGTTTTTGTATATTCCAAACCAATCCAATACAACAAAAGGTCGGTGGACAAGTGTGTAACACCCTTCATTCCCGACAGTCATAAACCGGGATTTAATCCCGCCTTAACCTTTTGTTTAATATGTGAATAACCTTTATATTATTAATTGTTTCAAATATCATAAACTTGGTTGTTCTTTTTGAGCGGTACCTAATAGAGTGATTTTGGAACCGGCGGAATCCAATACAATAGTAGAGCGGTTTAGAGATTAATTTGGCGAAACCGCTGAGAGGGTTCACTACTGATGAGCCAAGCCCTCTAATTCAATAACTCATATCATTGCAGTAAGGTCTGTAGAGATAATATTCGATGATATTTAAAAGAAGCGCATTGCCAGTAATTTTATATGTCTAAAATAAATAAATATTGTAGCGAAGTGAAATTGCTGGCTCAGCAACCCTGGAGCTGACGTCACGTTCCGGTGGAGGTTACCCCTGCGAGGCCGCGTGGCCACGAGACATTTATTCTTTGCTCTCTCTACTTTGTTTACTATTTTAAATATAGCTATTTCTAGATATCACTTAATTATAATTAATTAATTCATTCATATTTCTCGTTTGTTCTTCTTTTGACCTCGATTTGTTTGGTTAATAAAATAACGTTCTTCGTTTGTGGATCACCGACTCTACCTTTCTGCTACGCTACAACTGGTGGAGACGCTGGATCGTCAAGACCGATATCCCTTCAGACATAAAAGAAGGACTGAAACTGTTAAACAAGAAGATAGTGTAGAGCTCAAGGAGATGACCGTGAAAATAGAGGAAGCTACCCAGGTGGGCAATTATTTTGTTCAGCACCTACCAAGGAATCCTTCCATGTTCTCCGGGGAGGATGGTGAGGATCCCCTTACCTGGTTAAAAGGTTACAAACGTGTGGCGAAGCATAATCATTGGGACGAAACCCTCTGTCTTGCCAATGTCTACTTTTACCTGAATGGAACTGCCCTCAAATGGTTTGAGAATAATGAGGAGACCATCCGGAATTGGGAAGAGTTTACTACTCAATTGGAGAGTGTATTTGGGAAAAGTGAGAGTCTGCGGCTGCTTGCCGAGAAAAAACTTAAAATCCGGGCTCAGCTAAAGGGTGAAAGCACCGAGTTCTATATACAAGACGTCCTACGACTCTGCAAAGAGGTGGATCTCCAAATGAGCGAGGGGGATAAAATCTCCCACCTCATGAAAGGAATAGTGGAAGAACTTTATCAGGCGCTTCTTCCAAGAGACATAAACAATACGGATCAATTTGTGTCTGAGTACCGCCGCATTGAAGCGCTTCATCGTCGGCGTGTGACCCCCGCCAAGTACGAACGCTTGCCCAATGTAGCATCCCTTGATGTCTGCGATGATAATACAAATTTGTCATCCATGATTAGAAAAATTGTCCGCGAGGAGGTGCAACGGGCCTTGGCCGCTCCTCGTGAAGAACCAAGAATCGCCAACATTGAAGATATGGTGAGGGAAGAAATTGATAAAACCCTCGCTCCACTATCAAATCCTTCGCTACATAGCCCCCCTCTCAAAGGACATCGACCCGATGCTCAGCAGGAGACCTGCGCCTCCAGTCTACGAGCTCGCGACTGCGTAATAGGGCCAGGGATATTCAGGTCTCCTGGTCTGGGGACCTCCTCCTGGGCCAAGGGTGGTTGCCTCCCTTCCGCTGGAACTTCTTCCTTTTGAGAGATGTTGACCTATGAAGAGAGCAAAGAATAAATGTCTCGTGGCCACGCGGCCTCGCAGGGGTAACCTTCAATTTTGGACGGGAACAAATGAAAGACCCGGACTTCACGAAGATAGCCGACAAAATCCAACAGGAAACATCTAACAAGTCCTTTATGAAAATAAAAAAAAATACGATCCAATGGGAAGGGAATGGCTTCTGGTGGTCCCCCGCCACTTGAGGCCTGAAATACTGAGAAACTTACATGATTCTCCCACTTCAGGACATCTTGGATTTACTAAGACATATGATCGAATAAGAAAAAAATTCTACTGGCCCGGAATGTATAGAAATGTTAGGAAGTATGTGGCTCACTGTCCAGATTGTCAGCGACGCAAACGCCAGCCCCAACTCCCTCCAGGACTTTTGCAGCCGATACCTGTGCCTATAGCCGCCTTCGAAAAAGTGGGAATGGATCTCCTTGGAAGGTTTCCAACATCTATGTGCGGGAATCGCTGGATCATTGTCTGTACGGATTACCTCACCAAGTTTGCGATCACGAAAGCTCTACCGACAAGTGAATCAGTGGAAGTAGCGACATTCTTCATTAAAGATGTAATTCTGATGCACGGTGCGCCGAGGGAAGTTATCACAGACCGAGGACGAAATTTTACATCTTCAATGATTCGTGATCTGAACAAACACTGCAGAATAACTCATCGGACAACAACCGCCTACCACCCTCAGACCAATGGACTCACTGAAAGGTTGAATAAGACAATAGCAGACATGCTGTCCATGTATGTGGACGTCAACCAGAAAGATTGGGATGAGATTCTCCCATTCGTGACGTTCGCATACAACACGGCGAAGCAAGAGTCCACGGGGTTTAGTCCATTCTACCTTGTGCACGGGCGTGAGGCGGAGACCCCACTAGACTTGCTATTTCCCAAATTTCCTTCAGAGGATGAAGATGACTTCATCCAGACGCTAGGATCAAGGGCCGAAGAAGCGCGACAGCTGGCACGCATTCACACTATGAGGTCCCAGGGAGGAAATAAACTCTGTTACGACGCCCATCACAGAAACATAATCTATCAGCCCGGAGTTCTCGTTTGGATCTATATCCCTGTGCGCAAGGTGGGTTTGTCTGAAAAACTAATGCGACGTTATTTCGGCCCGTATAAAGTAACAAGAAAAATATCCGATGTGACATATGAAGTGGAGACATTCGGAGACCAGCATGGTCGTCGTAAAACAAAGGACATAGTTCACATCTGCAGGATGAAGCCCTATTTAGATCCAGAGAAGCGGGAGGACCACGTGGAGGAGGACATGGAGGACAACTTATCAAGTCCTCAAAAGGAAGAAGTTCCAGCGGAAGGGAGGCAACCACCCTTGGTCCAGGAGGAGGTCCCCAGACCAGGAGACCTGGATATCCCTGGCCCTATTACGCGGTCGCGAGCTCGTAGACTGGAGGCGCAGGTCTCCTGCTGAGCATCGGGTCGATGTCCTTTGAGGGGGGCTATGTAGCGAAGTGAAATTGCTGGCTCAGCAACCCTGGAGCTGACGTCACGTTCCGGTGGAGGTTACCCCTGCGAGGCCGCGTGGCCACGAGACATTTATTCTTTGCTCTCTCTACTTTGTTTACTATTTTAAATATAGTTATTTCTAGATATCACTTAATTATAATTAATTAATTCATTCATATTTCTCGTTTGTTCTTCTTTTGACCTCGATTTGTTTGGTTAATAAAATAACGTTCTTCGTTTGTGGATCACCGACTCTACCTTTCTGCTACGCTACAATATTATAAAAAAGGTATCTCCTTATCGTGCAACTGAAAGTTGCTGATGGCTTGCGCCATCAATCGGAATAAATATCAACTATTCTTGTTGATTTTTAATTATTTCAGAATTGGTCAAATACCCATTTTTTATTAATAAAGAAAAGCTAACCACGGGCGCGTTTCGGGCCTGTATAAATATGGAACAAATTCACAAAGGTAAAATTGTACTGATGATGCAAGCCATTAGCAAATTTTAGTTGCACGATCAGAAAATGTTTTTTCCCTAATTTTACTTTTGTTATTTTTGAATGTTGAAATAATCAGCTTCATTTCTCTTTAATGAAGCTATCTAAAAAAACACTTTAAATATACAGTAGAACCTCTCTGTAAAGGACACCTAGTTTCAGAGCTAAAGTGTTCTTTAGAGAGAGGTGTCCTCTCAACGGAGAGTTACTGAATAGTAAAAAGGGAAATTTGGAAATGAAAACTGTCTCTTTATAGAGAGGTGTCCTCTAGCGTGAGTTTTCTCTCATTGAGGTTTTACTCTCTATATAAATTATTATTAATTATTATATTAGATATATTCATAAAAAAAGAAGCAAAGAATTTTATCGAAAGTCATCTGAAAAAAAAATATATATATCATTTTACTTTTGTTACATTATGGTTAAAATGGTTGAATTTTTAAGCTATTAAGAATATTAAGATATCTAGTTTTATATTTTAAAAAAAGTCCCTCGAGCCGGATTTGAACCAGCAACCTAAGGATCACCGTTTATACATCTACAGTCTTCTACTGTGCCAACCGAGATATCGAATTTAGAAAAAAACTAGAGTTAAAATCTTCTAATACCATTACTTGGGAGTTCACCTCTAGAAGGCGTCGAGACACTTGGCTGTCCATAATATGAAATCATTATACCAGCGTATTGACTCATCCATTGATGAGTTTTACTCATTCCCAGACACCATCAACGAGCTCCACAAGCTTGATACCTTAATATGATTGAGTGGAGATAATAAAGAAGAAGAAGAAGAAGACTCATCCCCAGCAGACATCATCAACAAGCTCTACAAGCTTGATATCCTGATATGATTGAGTGGAGATTAGAAAGAAGAATAAGACTCATCCCCAGTAGACAACATCAACAAGCTCTACAAGCTTGATACCCTGATATAATTGAGTGGAGATAAGAAAAAAGACTCATTCCCAGCAGACACCATCAACAAGCTCTACAAGCTTGAAACCTTAATATGATTGAGTGGATATAATAAAGAAGAAGAGGAAGACTCATCCCCAGCAGACATCATCAACAAGCTCTACAAGCTTGATACTCAAATATGATTGAGTGGAGATAAGAAAGAAGAATAAGACTCATCCCCAGCAGACACCATCAACAAGCTCTACAAGCTTGATACCTTAATATCATTGAGTGGAGATGAGAAAGAAGAAGACTCATCCCCAGCAGACACCATCAACAAGCTCTACAAGCTCGAAACCTTAATATGATTGAGTAGAGATAAGAAAGAAGAAGAAGACTATCCCCAGCAGATACCATCAACAAGCTCTACAAGCTTGATATCCTAATATGATTGAGTGGAGATAAGAAATAAGACTCATACCCAGAAGACACCATCAGCAAGCTCTGCAAGCTTGATACTTTAATTATGATTGAGTGGAGATAAGAAATAAGAAGACTCATTCCCAGCAGACACCATCAACAAGCTCTATAAGCTTGAAACCATAATATGATTGAGTGGAGATAAAAAGAAGAAGAAGACTCATCCCCAACAGACACCATCAACAAGCTCTACAGGCTTGATACCTTAATATCATTGAGTGGAGATAAGAAAGAAGAAGACTCATCCCCAACAGATACCATCAACAAGCTCTACCAGCTTGATACCCTAATATGATTGAGTGGAGATAAGAATGAAGAAGACTCATTGCCAGCAGACACCATCAACAAGCTCTACAAGCTCGATACCCTAATATGATTGAGTGGAGATAGAAAGAAGAAAAGACTGGTGAGGTTGGACTTATGGAAGGCAGCTTAGAGGTGTTTAGTGAACTATAAACATAAGCTCATAGGTCTGTAGAGGAACATACATATAATTTGAAGGTGTTGCATCGAGCAAAGCTCTTCCGCAAAATATGTTTTATAACAAATATATATTAGTAATTTAAATTTAATTGCCATCTATCGTTAATATTTACACAAATAAATTTACTGGCAATGCACTTCTTTTAAATATCATCAAATATTATCTCTACAGACCTTCTGCAAAGATATGAGTTATTGAATGATTATAAATACAATTTTTATTTACAAATATTATATACATATTTTAAATATTTATTATATAATGAGCGAAAAATATATTACATTATTTCTGTTTGAAAAACAAAATTTTGAAAATTAGAACTAAGGATTAACTAACTAAGGATTTACAAATTTGCATATATTATTCGACAGAGTTCATAAAATTATATAGACAAAATGGCGCTGAGGTGAAAGAGTTAGATCATTTAGATCAGGGAACAATCGATGTCTCACTTCTGTAAAGTTCGGACAGTCATAGATAAGGTGAAGAGCAGTTTGTTCAGTTTCTCCGCAAGAACAATTTGGTGTTTCCGATAGACCTCTTTTATTGAACGTCCTTTCAAGAAACCGATTTGTGTTCAGCAGGGAAATTAAATATTCCTTCATTTTTCTGACAATCAATATCTCAAAGATTCTTGCTAAGTTGGGAAAGAAGCTTTCTATAACAGATTTTGGCATAAACAAAATTGCTAAAACTACAATCTGGTTTAGGTCTCAAATCACAAAATTTCTCTTGAAAATTTTAAACTCTGGAACTAGCTTATAATTTTAACATTTTTTTTTGTAAAAATATATTCTTATAATTTTGGCGAAGGTGTATTTCATACAAATTCATTATATGATTTTTCCACAAAATATAAATATATAAAATTTGAAATTCAATGGATATACTATTTATTTATATCGATTATATTTAATAAATAGAATATTTTTGCTTTTACACAATACTGTCATCTATTGGAGGTTTTTGTAACTATTTATAAAATTGACTTGATACAATTTTGTCCTGTTACTGAAACAAATGTTTACTAAAATATTTTTAAACAAATTTGCATATACCATTTATATTGTAACTAATTATTTATTATTTTTTTAGCAGAGTATCATTTTATATGTTTATATTTTACTACTCTGTTCCATTCCCTCTTTGCTTATCTTTTGTTTTATCACTGATAGTTTGTTCTTGCCTGAAATAAATTGTTGCTTCATCCCGAAGTTGATCTTCCCTAATTTTATATGTGGAATTTTGGTGGAGATGCTGGGTAAATTAGGGAAGACAAACTGAAGATCGCCGAAAAGACCTAAAGGCCATGGGTGCTATGATATACATTTTCGGAGACTGGCTCCAGGATTCCACCGATGTGTCAAAGCCAAGACTTCCTTTCAAGATCACGATGTCCCTATAGACGATACGACGACAAAGCCTCTCTTCACGCCGCAAGAAAAAGGAGGCAAAGGTACTAGGGATAAAGTTCCAAGATTTCGATGGAATCCTTGGCAGAAGCACGTCAGATCCATGTCAGTATCTACAATAATTGATAGATGTGGGTCACAGCTCCCATAGGGAAGGAGCTATGTAGCAAAGTATTTATTATTTTATCAACACAGCATCATTTTTATGTTTATATTTTGCTACTCTGTACACTTCCCTCTTTGCTTATCTTTTTTTCATCACTGATAGTTTGTTCTTGCCTGAAATAAATTGTTGATTCAATCCGTAATTTGTCTTCCCTAATTTTCCACGTGGCAATATGGTTGCTGCCATATAGTGACATAAATATATATAAATAGTCTGCAGCACGCTGACGAGGGGCCAAGAGCCCGAAACGCCCTCGTGGTTGGCTTTTCATGAGTTATCAAGAAATTGGGTTGGCCAAATATCACGGAACAAGTTAAATAAATGTTTAGTTTATTTTTGTTCCATCTAGAAATGGTCAATTTTTTAATACTATAAATATTTCTGAAAATAGAGCAATCTATATTTGAATTTTTATATAATAAAAAGCCATTTATTCTTTATTTCAACTTAGAGCGCTATGTCCCCCTAGGGACACTTGCACTTTAAAGATAAGCGAAATTTGTAAGAAAAGAAAGAAAGATATTTGAAATATGTACATAATTAGTATATAAGTTAGTGAGATGAAAAAGAGAAAAAATATCAACACAATTGATATATGTACAAAGGGTTGATATACAAATTTAGCTAAATGAAATCAAATTGTAAAAGTTTTGTGTATTCAAGAAAAACAATTTACAGATTGAAGAAAGTTTTAAGGAATATTTTAGAATGATAATATGCTAGATATTAGAGAATTATTTAATTAAAAGGCATATATTATATTGAATGAAGATCTTTTTTACCAATATTTCAGTTGGCTGAACGCCAACCTTTGTCAAGGCACTATATTATTTATAAACAAAATAAACAACGAGGCTAGGTTGGTTTGTAAAAATGCAATGCCTTGACAAAAATTGGCGTTTAGCCAACCGAAATATTATTTTAAAATAGTTTTATTCAATCCAATATATGAAAAAACAAAAAATAAATGAATAAAAAGGTCAGGTGTTGATATTAAAAATAAAGAAGGCATATCCTGACCAAATGCACATGTGCTTTTCAGATGGCAGAACGCCATCTAGTGAACAGAAATCAAGGAAAAACTGATTTAACTTGTTCCCTGATATTTAGCCAATCCAATTTCTTGATAAATCAAGAAAAGACATCCACGAACGCGTTGGCGCTCGTCAGCGTGGTGTAAGCTGTACCACTGCGACCAAAAATATTTTTGGTGTCAGAGGCTTCTTGAGAAACCAAGAAATGGGTATTAATGGCTAAACTTGCGTAAATACGCTTGACTTTACCTTCTTTATTTTGAATCCAATTTATGTCTTTTCGTCGTTCTTGTTCCCAAGCGAAGTGGAGAGGACTTTCTCGCATCGCACCGTCCAATCACGATGCTACCTCGTTTGGGCAAGATCCTTGAGCGTCTAGTTCTTTCTAGGCTGTCGTGGATGGCCGATAGGATGTGTAAAGCGCCTCCAAACCAGTTCGGATTTAGGCTTTATAGATCTACTACAGCCGTAATGGTTAAATTTCTCATGTTCCAATAAATTAAATCATGCTCTAGAAACTAATTATTAAAAGATGTTTTGACATTTGAACTTTTTCGATGTTCTATTCACTTTGACTTGTATAAGTATATAAAATTTAATAAATAACCCAGCAGGTTTCTCTTTCGCCTTTTTTTTATTCCTACATACACACCTATACACCAAAATACTATTATATAACTATAAAAAATAAGAAAAAATATATAAAAGGTTAGGTGTTGATATTAAAAAACAATATAAATACATATTCTGACCGTTCACATTAACATTTTAGATGGTATAGCGCCATCTAGTGGAACAAAAATCAACCAAACGTTGATTCAGGCTTGTTCAATGATATTTTGGACATTAGCTGACGAGGGCCAACAACCCGAAACGAGTAGGTAGTTGCCTCTTATTGATTTATGAATAAAAAGGGTTGGCCAAAATATTATGGAACAAGCTCAAATCAAAGTTCATTTGTTATAATTCTACTGGATCTCGCTCTGCCATCTGAAATTCTCAAGTAAGCGGTCTCAGAATATGCCTTTTTTTGTTTTTAATACAACTATATGTTGTTATTGTCTCTTCTTCCTCTTTTTTATCTCCACACAATCATATTGAGATATCAAGTTGTGATGGTGTCTGCTGACAACCATCATGACTGGGTGAAGTAGAAGGCGTCTACCTTCTTCATTAAGACTGGGAGCACTACTCAGTGGCAGGTCAACTTAGCTCCAAAAGAAATGGCGCCTCTGACATGAGGGACAGGTCCACTACCTCCAGGTCCAGGCGCCGCCGAGGATGACGGCCCGTGGAGGACCCTTGCTGAGGAGATCGTTCCTTTTCTGAGGATCCCCACCGATTGGAACTGAATCAAAATTCTTTTTTCATATATTATTTTTTCTCTATTATGTTATGTTGTGTAATAAATATCGTGCGTGTTTTTGTATATTCAGACTTTTTACTTGAGACTTCATTACATTAGTTAAAATCCTATCTTTCCATATTTAAAGGATGTTTTGAAGTTGTTTAGTTTATTCTATATATATTAATTAATTAATAAGTATATTGTCGATCAAAAATAAAATAAAACATTTTTTTTATTACAAAAATCCAATATTTCGATAGGATGTACACTTATCTTCTTCAGGGTTTTTCCGTATTTTGAAATGTTTTGGCTAACCACGCGATGCCTTTACGCATATATAAATACTGAGAGAGATATTTTATAAAATATATCACAATAAATGATATTCAACATTCAAATAAAAAACAAAGATTTTGGGAGAGACGAACGTTCTGATCATCGAAACATATCATGCAATAAAAACGTAGTTTACGAGGTGTGTTCAAAAGGTATCGCGACTTTTGTGTTTTTTTCAAAATTTATTTATTTATTCATGAATACCTATTTTATCCCCTTCAAGGTAATCCCCATTATATATTATACACTTGTGCCAACGGTTTTTCCAATCTTCGAAGCACTTCAATAAATCATTTTTTAAAATCTTTTTCAGCTCCTCCTTCGATGCCGTCTTTATCTCGTCAAGCGTAGCGTAACGTCGTCCTTTCATGGGCCTTTTCAGTTTAGGGATCAAGAAAAATTCACAGGGGGCCAGATATGGGGAATACGGTGGCTGCGGCATCATTAGTGTGTTGTTTTTGGCCAAAAAGTCGCGCACAAGCAACGATGTGTGAGCAGGGTCGTTATCGTGGTGCAAAAGCCAATTTTTGTTCTTCCACAAATCCGGGCGTTTCTGGCGGATTGCTTCTCGCAAATTGCGCATAACTTGCAGGTAATATTCCTTATTGACCGTTCTACCCTGTGGCAACAACTCATGATGCACCACGCCCCTGCAATCGAAGAAAACTGTCAGCAAAACTTTCACATTCGACCGAACTTGATGCGCTTTTTTCGGTCTTGGTTCGTGCGGCAGCTTCCATTGAGATGATTGAGATTTGGTTTCCACGTAATAACCATAAACCCACGCTTCGTCACCAGTTATGACCCTCTGGAGCAAATTTGGGTCGTCGCGGACAGAGTCCAACATGTCATTAGCAATGTTCATTCGATGCTGTTTTTGGTCGCAATTGAGCAATTTTGGTTCGAATTTCGCGGCGACCCGTCTCATGCCCAAATCATTGATAAAAATCGAATGGCACCAGCCAATCGATATGTTTAGGTCCTCAGCAACTTCTCTAACGGTGATTCGATGATTGGCCAATATCATTTTCTCCACTTCAATAATTTTTTCGTCTGTTGTTGAAGTACTCGGGCGTCCGGCACGTTCTTCGTCGTTCACATCTTCTCGGCCTTCTGAGAACATTTTCACGCCGCAAGAAATAGGACGTTAAAGTACTAGGGATAAAGTTCCAAGACTTCAAGGGAATCCTTGACAGAAGCACGTCAGATCTATGTCAGTAACCACAATAATTTCTAGCTGTGGGTCATAGGGAAGGAGCTATGTAACAAAGTATTTATCGTTTTATTAACAGAATATCATTTTTGGGTTTATATTTTGCTACTCTGTAAACTTCCCTCATTGCTTATCTTCTGTTTATCATTCATAGTTTGTTCTTGCCTTAAATGAATTTCTGTGTCATCCCCAAGTTTTTGTCTTTCCTAATTTTCCACGTAGCATTTTGGTGGAGATGCTGGGTAGAATAGGGAAGACAAACTGAAGATCGCCGAGAATACCTTGAAGCCATGGGTGCTGTGATCCACATTTTCAGAGACTGGCTCCAGTATTCCACCGCCGTGTCAAAGCCAAGACTTCCCTCCAAGATGACGATGTCCTTATAGACAATAGGACGACAAAGCTTCTCTTCTCGCCGCAAGAAATAGGACGTTAAAGTACTAGGTCAATTAATTCCAAGACTCCGAGAGAATCCTTGGCAAAAGCACGTCAGATCCATGTCAGCATTAACTAAATTTACATGCTGTAAATTGGAAAGGAGCTATGTAGTGAAATATTTATATTTAATGAACAGATTATCAATTTTCATATTGATATATTTTTTGTGCTACTCTTTAAACATCCTTTTATGATAATCAAGTCTATATCTATATATATAAAATTGAATGTCTGTCTGTTTGTCTGTACTCTATAGATTCAAAAACCATACATCCAATCGCCGTGAAATTTTGGAATATTATTGGGTATATCACTGGGAAGGTTTGTGAAAAATAATTTCATGAATATCTTGAATATCCTTAGAGTTATTTGAAGATTTGTAGATTTAACTCGCAAGCAGCGCCCCCATTGTGACGATGATAACAAGTTTTCTTATCACTAAGTTTGTTATCTTAAATATTATTTATCAAAAGTAAGATTATCTCAGGATGACACGGCAATGTGACACGGGAAAAAATGTTCACTAGATAAAACTATGATTTTTTTATGTAGAAAATTAGGAAAGACAAAATTCAGGATGACACGGCACACAGGGACCGGGAAAAAAATGTTCACTTTATCGAGAGATTCAAATTTACGAGTTTCAAATTATCAAAATATATATATATTTTTTAAATAAGTTTTTAGAGAATTGTTTTTACAAATGCTCGCTAGACAAACCTTTACTCGGGTAAAACCTCGGGCGAAGCCGGGTACGTCCGCTAGTATATAATAAATTGAATGTCTCTCTGTCTGTCTGTACTCTATAGATTCAAAAACCATACATCCAATCGCCGTGAAATTTTGGAAAATTATTAGGTATATACCCGAGAAGGTTTTTGAAAAATAATTTCTTGAATATCTTGAATATCCTTAGAGGTATTTGCAGATTTGTAGATTTAACTAAATGATGATGATTATTTATCAAAAGTAAGATTTTCTACCTATTAATTGCGCACAAGTCAAAGTTAGTTTTATCATTTATCTACAACATATATATTGGGAGAATAGATAAAATGATGATTTTGTAATGTAGAAAATTAGGAAAGACAAAATTCAGAATGAGACGGCAATTTATTTGAGACAAGAATAATGATACAATTCCAAGGCAAGATACTGTTCCTTTAACTTCCAATTACCGAGGTAACTAATTAATATTGATTTTATTCAACTTATCGAGTATTTTTCAAGGGACTGGGAAAAAATGTTCACTAGATAAAATTATAATTTTGTAATGAAGAAAATTAGGAAAGACAAAATTCAGGATGACACGGCAATTTATTTGAGACAAGAATAATGATACAATTCCAAGGCAAATATACTATTCCTTTAACTTCCAATTACCGAGGGAACCAATTAATATTGATTTTATTCAACTTTTCGAGTATTTTTCAAAGGACCGGAAAAAATGTTCACTTTATCGAGAGATTCAAATTTGCGAATTTCAAATTATCAAAATATATCTATTATTTTTTACATATGTTATAATCAAATGACATGTAGGGATAATTTTATTGTTAATTATTTTGATGTATTGTATGCATTTGATCATTAATAAATTATTATTTATGTATTAAAACTGCCTTTTTGTTCAAAGACAGCAACGTTTGAATGGTAACAGCTAGGTGGAGCAGATAATCAAACATAAAGTTATCTTGCCAAGTATAGATTCATTAGGGATTGGATGTTTTCTAGAATTGTTTTAACAAATGTTCGTTAGACAAACCTTTACTCGGGTAAAAACCGGAATATTATTATCATTAATATTATAATATTATGTGTGTTCCGGAATATTATTATCATTAAAATCATAAAATTATGTGTGTTCCGGAATATTATTATCATTAAAATCATAATATTATGTTCCGGAATATTATTATCAATAATATTCATTAGGCAAACTTTCCCTCGGATAAAACCCGGGCGAAGCCGGGTACATCCGCTAGTATTTTTATAAATTCTAGTTTGTGCCTGTTGCTAAAATAAATTTCTGTGCCATCCTTAAGTTTGTCTTCCCTAATTTCTTATGTGACAATTTTATGGACAGCCAACTGCCTAGACACCCTCTAGCGGTGACCTCCCATATTACAACGTTATTAAATCCTTTTAGGTCAATTCTTAAATCCCTCGATAGCTCAGTTGGCACAGCGGAGGACTGTAGATGTATAAACGGTGATCCTTAGGTCGCTGGTTCAAATCCGGCTCGAAGGACTTTTTTTTTCAATTAAGTTAAATTGATTAAAAAAAACGAATAAACTAAATAAATTTTATGAAAAAAAGGCATCTCCTTATCGTGCAACTGAAAGTTGCTGATGGCTTGCGCCATCTAATGTAATAAGTACCAACTATTCTCGTTCATTTTTTATTATTCCAGAATTGGCCAAATACCCATTCTTGATTAATCAAGAAAAGCTAATCACGGACACTTTTCGAGCCTGTATAAATATGAAACAAATTCACAAAGGTAAAATTTTACTGATGATGCAAGCCATTAGCAAATTTTAGTTGCACGTTCAGAAAATGTTTTTTCCTAATTTTACTTTTGTTTTTTTTAATGTTGAAATAATCAGCTTCATCTCTCTTTAATGGAGCTATCTAAAACACTTTGAATATACAGTAGAACCTCTCTCTGTAAAGGACACCTAGTTTCAGAGCTAAAGTGTCCTTTATAGAGAGGTGTCCTCTAACGTGAGTGTACTATCATGGAGGTAATACTCTCTTTTTATATATATACCTTATTATATTCATCAAAAAAGAACCAAAGAATTTTATCAAATGTTATCTGAAAAAAAAAAAACCAAATATATAATTTTACTTCTGGTATATTATGGTTGAAATGGTTGACTTTTAAGATATTAAGAGTATTAACTTATCTACATTGATGAGCTTTAATCATCCCCAGACACCATCAACAAGCTCTACAAGCTTGATACCTCAATATCATTGAGTGGAGATAAGAAAGAAGAAGACTCAAACCCAGAAGATACCATCAACAAGCTCTACAAGCTTGATACCTCAATATCATTGAGTGAAGATAAGAAAGAAGCAGACACATCCCCAGCAGACACCATCAACAAGCTCTACAAGCTCGATACCCTAATATGATTGAGTGGAGATAAGAAAGAAGAAAAGACTGGTGAGGTTGGACTTATGGAAGGCAGCTTAGAGGTGTTTAGTGAACTATGAACATAAGCTTATAGGTCTGTAGAGGAACATACATATAATTTGAAGGTGTTGCATCGAGCAAAGCTCTTCCGCAAAATATGTTTCATAACAAACATATATTAGTAACTAGCCGAATGGCCCGGGCAACGCCCGGGTTTTACCCGAGTGCGTATATATTTTAAAAACGTTTTAATTCAAATACTATTCGTTACAATTATAAATTGGCGCCATGGATGTCACTCTTGTGAAACGTCCCACCCTAAACTGTGTGTGTCTAGAAAATATAAAAATAAAAATGTGAATTTTCATAAAGATTTCTTCATGTCGATTTTTTTTTGCATTTCACCTACTAAATCGATAGAGATAATTACATTTGCAACATGAACTTAGGTATATTGACTAATTAGAAAACTGCATAATAATAAAGATCATTTTTTAAAGGCACCTTATCGTTTTTTTTTCAATAAAATCGAAACAAAAAAAATTCACAAAAAAATGACCCAATAACTTTCTGCAAGGTTCTAAATGGTCACACGGCCAGTGAATATATAAGTAAATAGATAAATATATAGATATATATTCTAAACTGTGGTAAAATTTTGTCTTGCATTCGTTTATACAATTATTATATATATTGGCATCATATATAAACTTTATGAACGGAAAAATATGTCCAGGGTAGCCTAGTGGTCATGGCATCTGCCCGGTAAGCGGAAGGTCGTGGGTTCGATTCCCATCCCTTGACACTTTTTTTATTTTATCCATTCTGACCAAAATCTATCCGTGAACTTCACACAGTGAACTTCACACAGACATAATAAGGCAATTATATAAGTAGATTTAAATTTAATTGCCATCTATCGTTGATATTTTACGCAAATAAATTTACTGGCAAAGCGCTTCTTTTAAATCTCATCAAATATTATCTCTACAGACCTTACTGCAAAAATATGAGTTATTGAATGAATATAAATACAATTTTTATATACAAAATATTATATACATATTATATTTAAAAAAAAAGATATGATTTCTGTTGTATTTTTGATCATGTTGAGGATTATTGTAATGGTGGTGCAGTTATTTGCTGGTTCTTTTTAGTACTAAATGGTATTGGTGATGCAGTCATGGCTAAAATCTTGAAAGAATAATAATTAAAATGGTTTTGATCAGATATTGATTTATTTGAGCTAAAGGATATATAAAACATAATTTGGTAAAAAGTAATGCCTGTCTTAAGGCGAGTAGAATAAGGAAACAAAAGAATATTTACATAATGTACAAAAGTTTTGGGTCGGCCAACGAGGATAGAACAACAACGACTTTTTATATGCAAAGTGTGACCTCTGGCGGTCGATTTAAACAGAGTATTTATATCTATGAAATTATAATTTCAAATAAAATAACACTTTAACATATAACATTTTTAAATAAAATATTTCAATATAACATACATATTTTAAATATTATTATTATATTGAGAGAAAAATATATTACATTATTTCTGTTTGGAAATCAAAATTTTGAAAATTAAAACTAAGGATTAAATATTTACAAATTCACATGAATTATTCGACAGAGTTAATAAAATTTATATAGACACAAAGTGGCTGATGTAAAAGAGTTAGATCATTTAAATCAGGGAACACACGATGACTCACTTCTGTAAAGTTCGGACAGTCATAGATAAGGTGAAGAGCAGTTTGTTCAGTTTCTCCGCAGGAACAATTTGATGTTTCTGATAGATCTCTTTTATTGAACGTCCTTTCAAGAAACCGATTTGTGTTCAGCATGGGAATTAAATATTCCATCATTTTTCTGACAATCAATATCTCAAAGATTTTTGCTAATTTGGGAAAAAAGCTTTCTATAACAGATTTTCGCATAATTAAAATTGCTAAAATTACAATCTAATTTAGGTTTCAAATCACAAAATTCCTCTTGAAAATTTTAAAAATGCCCATTTTCATATAATTTTAACTTTTTTTTTTGTGGAAATATATTCTTAAAATTTTGGCGAAGGTGTATTTCATACATATTCATTATATGATTTTTCACAAAATATAAATATATAAAATTTGAAATTAATCGTATATATTATTTTTTATATAAAATATATTTAATAAATAGAATATTTTGCTTTTACACAATACTGTCATCTATTGGAAGTATTTGTATTTATTTATAAAATTGATTTGCTTACTCACAATATTTGTCTGTTACTAGAACAAATGTTTTCTAAAATATATTTTTATCAAATTTGCATATACCATTTATATTGATATGCTTGCTGCCATATAGTGATATAAATATTCTGCAGCACGCTGACGAGGGCCAACCCGAAACGCGTTCCTGGTTGACTTTTCTTGATTTACATAGTGTTATCAATAATTTCCAGGAATGCTGAATTTTTTTAAAATACAAAAGTATAATAAAATTTTATTTTAAATTTCCCAAAATAATCACCGTCACTATCTATACACTTGTTCCATCTTTTTTTCCAGATATCAAAACACCTCTGAAAATCCTCATCTTTCAGGCTTTTCAAAATATACTTCGTATTCTCCTTCATTTAAGATATTTAGTCAAATCGACGTCTTTTTAATAATTTTTTAATTTTAGGGTAAAGGAAAAAGTATTTGGGAACAAGGTCTGGAGAATAGGGTGGGTGGGGTAGTAAAGCAATTCCGTGTTTAGCCAAATAAAGTTGTACAGTGACGGCCGTATGTGGCCGTGCGTTGTCATGTTGCAAGAGCCAATTTTTCTTATCCCATTTTTCTGGTCGTTTCTGACGCACAGCCTCCCTTAAACGGCGTAATACATCAAGATAGTAATGCTGATTAATGGTCTGACCCTCGGGCACGAATTCATTGTGTACCAATCCCTTTACATCAAAGAAAGTGATAAGAAGACACTTAAGTTTCGATTTGATCATCCTTGCTTTCTTAATTCTTGGTTCTCAAGGCTTTAGCCACTGGCTTGATTGCCTCTTAGTCTCGGGATCATATTCGTACACCATGTTTTATCTCCTGTGATAACATTTTTGAGCCAATGGGAATTAGAATTAAACATTTCGACCATTTTTTGTACGTTTCTTTGCGATGCTTTTTCTGCTCATTCGTTAAGAGATATGGGACAAATTTAGCCTTGGATCGTTCAAGATGCAGATCATTCTTTATGATGGTTTGGCATGCTCCAAAAGAGATATCCAAGTCTTCTGATAGCTCTCTGATAGGTATATAAACTTTGATATAAATAACCAAGGCTGAGTGTTTAATTATTTTCTACATATACACATATATAACAAAATAATATTATATAACAAGAAAAGGAATCGCCTGACATCATCTTGAAGAAGGAATAAAAGTTTATGGTGACGTGTTGGCCGAAAGCTTGCCGAATTTACAGCGTTAAGAAACTCGTCGCCGTTAACTTTAATTCCTTATTCAAGATAATATTATATATAACTATATAAAGAGATAAGGGTCGCCTCTCCCGTCAAAATAGACGTCAAAACCAGACGCCATCTATTGACCGTCGCCGCAACTAGCGGCCTCGGGTCGGTGACAAAGCCACAACACCAGCTTTGGCAAACTGAAAAGCGTCCACCTAGAGACCATGGTTTCGGCTAATGGTTTTAGACATCTATTTTGACGGGAGAGGCGACCCTTATCTCTTCAGATAATTTCCTCCTGGAAAAATTTCCATATCCATATATAACTATTTTAAAAAATAATAAATATATAAAAGGTCAGGTGTTGATATTAAAAACAATATAAATACATATATCCTGACCGTTCACACTAACATTTTAGATGGTATAGCGCCATCTAGGGAAACAAAAATCAACCAAACGTTGATTCAGGCTTGTTCATTGATATTTTGGACATTAGCTGACGAGGGCCAACAACCCGAAGCGAGTAGGTGGTTGGCTTTTATTGATTTATGAAGAAAAAAGGTTGTCCACAATATCATAGAACAAGCTTAAATTAAAGTTCATTTGTTTAGTTCCACTAGATCTCGCTCTGCCATCTGAAATTCTCAAGTAAGCAGTCTCAGGATATGCTTTTTTTGTTTTCAATAAAACTATATGTTGATGAAATATTTTCCGGGAGGAAATAGATCCATAGAAGCAGTGTCGGGCAACCGGTGTGCCGTGGCACACTGGTGTGCCGCGAACATTTTTGTAGGTATTTAGAACTTTTGGTTAAATTTAAAAATAATGTTTCAAAAAATTTTTTATAATTTTTATTCAATTTTAATAATTTTTTTCAAAAATTTTCATATAAAAAATGAAATTAAAAAAAAAAGCAAATTTCATTTTATATAAAACTTATTTTGGTATTATAATTACAACAGTTTGCATAATTTTATATTTCATATAACGTATGTACATAATCTTGACGTACATAACTGGCACGTGCTATTATTAAAAAATAAAAATGCAAATAGGTACGTACCTATTTAAAATCATAAGTTAAAAAAAAAAAACAATCCGCGAAAACAACTTTATTTAATAAAGTTGAATACATACTGCGGGAAAATACCTAATTTTTAAAATAATATGTCCAAACTTAACCGTCATTTACAATCTTTGTCACAGCTGTTTATTAATAGAGACTCAAAGCTACAAAGCTTTAAAAAAAGAAAACAAAAAAAAAATTATAAATTTATATAAAAAATTTATTCGGAGTTTTCGTCAAAGTATTGCTGTAGTAAATCTTCATTTTTTTGCATGTTGTAAAACACACACACATTCACACAATAAGTTTTGTACACCGTAAAATCTGTTGGTTAAAAAAGGAAAAAAATATTTTTGTTACGAAATTCTCACTCACTTTTAACTCAAGGTAACTTTATTTAAACATTTTATTATTATATTTGTGTGTTTTTTTTTTCTAAATTCTCTCAAAACTAGATGGAGAGATTTCTAATTAGAGAAGGTGCCAGTGATAAACAAAATCAAAACGAAAATAAAGAAAGAAGATAAAATAGTAAAATCAACTGGAAATAAGAGGAAATACGTTGATGATTATCTCAAATATGGATTTATACCATCTGTTAATGATCCATCACTGCCGTTTTGCTTAATTTGCCAAAAAAACCCTCAGCAACGAAACAATGGTGCCAAGTAAACGACTTCGACATATTGAGACAAATCATCGGGAGCAGATGAACAATCCAATAAGCTACTTTGAAAATATACGATCAAGTTTTCAAAAGCAATCAAAAATATTCAAGAAATTTATGACCACCTCAGATGAAGCTCAAACAGCTAGTTACATGATAGCTCAACTCATCGCTCGAAAGAAGAAAGCTCACGCGGAAGCAGAGGAAATTATCTTGCCTGCTTTAAAAATTGTGGCTGGATGTATGTTAACGAATGATGCTATGGAGAAGGTTACGAAAATTCCACTATCATCAAAAACTATTGCGAGAAGAATTGAAGATATATCAGAAGATATTGAGTTGCAAATAAAACAATCTTTTAATGATTCATCAACAAAATGGGCTATACAGCTTGATGAAACCACAGATATTAGTAATAAAGCTCAATTGCTGGCATTTTTGAGGTTCGTCGATACAGGAAAAATTGTGAATAACTACTTTTTTTGTAAAGAATTAAAACAAAGAACGACTGGTGCGGACATTTTCGAATTAGTTGATGAAAATGTTATGAAGTATAACTTGAGATGGGAAAATTGTGTTAGCGTCTGTACGGATGGAGCTCCAGCTATGAAAGGTTCAAGAAAGGGATTGATAGCACATGTCATAAAAAAAATCCAAATATCAAATTTGTTCACTGTATGAATCATAGAGAAATGTTAGTGTCAAAGTCGGTTCCTCTCATCCTTGTCACAACTCTAGATGAAGTTGTCAAAGTAGTCAATTACATCAAATCAAATGCTCTTCGATCGAGAATTTTTTCAACATTTTGTGAAGCAATGGATTCCGATTATAAAAATTTATTGTTTCATACTGAAGTCAGATGGTTGTCGAAAGGCAAAGTTTTAAATCGATTTATTTCAATGAAAAATGAAATAATGGCATTCATTGATAACGAAGAGATTGATTTTCCTTTCATGATGAGTGATGTTTGGTGGTTACGAGTTTCATTTTTGGGTGATTTTTCGACAAATTAAACAGCCTTAATTTAAATTTGCAAGGTGCTCAGGAGAGCATTATCACTATCTCCACCAAGTTGAAAGCGTTTAAGGAAAAACTCAGTTTATGGAATTTAAACATTGCTAAAGAAAACTTTGCATCTTTTCCGATGGTTCAAGAGAATCCATCAAAATCTATTATCAAAAAAAAGTCGAAGAAACTTTGACATTACTATCCGCTTCTTTTGATAAATATTTTCCTTACTTGGACGTTGAAAAGATGGAATGGATAGTTAACCCATTTATGCACTGTGAAATTCAACATCCGGAAGAAGAAATGCAAGAAAACTTAATTGATTTAAAAAAGGATTTAGTTTTCAAAAGACTATTCACTGAAAAGGAGCTATCTGAGTTTTGGTTGTGCTTAAACTCCAAATTTCCTAAACTTAGTAATGCGGCCATCGAATCATTGTTGCCATTTGGAAGTTCCTACCTGTGTGAGCAAGGTTTTTCAACACTCACAGAAATGAAGTCTAAGAAGCGCGAAAGACTTCAAATGATAGATGAGGAGATGCGCGTTTGTCTTTCACAAGTAGATCCCCGTATTGATTTGATATGCTCTAAAAAACAATCGCAATGCTCGCATTGATTATGTTAATTTAATATTGAAAATTAATAAAATGTGATATATATGTTTAAATTTTTACTAGTATTTATTGTTGTATTTTAATTACCTACGAGGAAATTTATAGTGAGAACCACAGGTGCGCCGCGAAAAAAAGAAATTAAGCTTAGTGCGCCGCAACTCGAAAAAGGTTGCCCGACACTGCATAGAAGCATAGGGCGCCTCTCCCGTCAAAATAAACGTCAAAACCTGACGCCATCCATTGAGTCGCCGCAACTAGCGGCCTCGGGTCGGTGACAAAGCCACAACACCAGCTTTGGCAAACTGAGAAGCATCCACCTAGAGACCATGGTTTCGGGCTAATGGCCCTCGTCAGTCTAGGCCGGACTTTATTCCATGAGATCCACACGGGATCTAATGGAATCTTCACAATCTACCAAAGGGTCTCTAGGTGGACGCTTCTCAGTTTGTCAAAGCTGGTTTTGTGGCTTTGTCACCGACCCGAGGCTGCTAGTTGCGGCGACGGTCAATAGATGGCGTCAGGTTTTGACGTTTATCTTGACGGGAGAAGCCCTCTATGCTTCTATGGAACTATATGTTGTTGTTGTTGCTTATTCCTCAAGTCGTTCAAACGATCTCCATTAGGTCCCATTGTCTCAGTTTTTCTATTATAACAATGTATATATTGGTATAGAGTGTTTACAACTCTGATCTTCTTATTTGTTAACATTCATACATATATACATATATTAATAAGTTTACTTTAATGTTTTACCAGAAACATGAGGAAGTCAAAGTATACGCATCAGGGACTAAGATTTAGCGTTATCTCTTTAATTCATAAAATGGGTTCAAATGACCTGTCTTAAGATTGAAATTGCGAAGATGACGCTACTCAGTAAGGTCCCTTATTGGAAAAAAATATTCTGTCACATAAAGATGCAGATTTAAATAGTCACCAAGATCTTATTCTTACTCGAATAGATTCAGTCATGAAAACTTAAAGCTTATATTTTCGGGTATCTCCATTACAAATTATGTATTGATAAATAGGAAATATATGAATATTCTAAGATATTTATAATAACTATGCCTTCAATAATCAAGTTTAAACACAGCTTTAGTAAGACCCGGTCTTATACAGATTCACCACAGAAAGAAAGTAAGTATAGTAGGAGCTCCTGTACTGGCAGCACAGAATCGAACAACATCCTTCAGGTCCGACGCATGTCCAGTGGCCACACCGTGCATACGTCAAGTTCATCAGAACATTCAAACTTTGAATATAACAAAGCCCCATTGTTACAAGCATTGTCCAGACTATTCACAACCAAGATAGTTGAGATCCCTGACGTACGAAACCATGTCGATGCTGTTTAAAGTAATTATTCTGCTCGTCTTGAGCCTGGGCCAGTTAATGCCCATCAGACAGGACACCACTACGCCCCGTGTCACCATTCCCCGGAGTCCCGTGGAGTCCCAGGACCCCCTCGCCCTGCTGGTCCACCGCGCTGAGCTGGTCCTGACCATCCTGGAGTCCGCAGTCCTGGGCGGACTCGCCATCGCCGTCTACGTCCAGGTCCGGCGCCGCCGAGGACGACGGCCCGTGGAGGACCCCTGCTGAGGAGACCGTTCCTCTAATGACGATCCCCACCGATTGGAGCTGAATCAAAATTCCTTTTTTTTTCAATTCTTATTTTATATGTATTGTGTGTTGTGTGGAATAAATATCGTGCGTGTTTTTATATATTAAGACTTTTTACTTGAGACTTCATTACATTAGTTAAAACCTATCTTTCCATATTTAAAGTATGTTTTGGATTTGTTTCAGTATATTCTATATATATTAATTAATTAATAAACATATTTTGGGTTCGAAGAGAAAAAAAAATGCTGTTTTATTACAAAAATCCAATATTTCGCTAGGCTGTACACTTACCTTCGTCAGGGTTTTCCGTATTTTGAAATATTTTGGCTAACCACGCGATGCTTTCACGCATATTGGGAGAGATATTTTAATAAAATATCTCACAGTAAATGATATTCAACATTCAATTGAAAAACGAGATTTTAAAAAGACGAACGTTCTGATCGCCAAAATATCATGCAATAAAAACGTAGTTTTTTTCGATACAAGATGTGCCTTTTTTCTGAATATACTGATATGCAATTAAAATAGGCAACATATTTGTTCATATAATAGGGTAAAACTAAATTTTGTAGGAAAAACCATAATTTTGTAGAATTTATAACAAAACTGATGACTAACACACACACATATTGAAAAAATTATAAAAATTATCATATCATTCACAACACACAAGAAAGAAAATGTATTCCAACTTTGAAAAAATGACTATTTTTTTAAAAAGTGCAATCATTTTAGAACTAATGTAAGGAAACAATTTTTTTAGGTATAAGAAAAAATATATCTCTTCAATCCCAACAAAGAGTAATTTGATTTTTATTGATATAGTGGAGCGTCTCCTCACCAGGTTATTATATGATGGAAATATATTAACACTCTCTCTCTGAAGTTAAAACTATAAATCAAATATTACACAGGCAAAAACAGAAAACCGATAAATCCTACTGCTGTAAGAGAAACCTTGATACTCACACCAGATCATTGATATAAAATATATCTAAATTTTAATATCAAATGGTTTATATAAATAGAACCTTCCTGTAAAGGACAACACCTAATTTCAGAGCCAAAGTCTCCTTTAGGGAGAGATGCCCCCTTACCGGAAAGTGGCTAAATTGTAAAAAATGTTAATTTTGCAAATAAAAACTGTGTGGTAAGGACGAAATATTCAGGAGATGAGTTTCTTTCAACACTTTATTAGGACATCAAGCTTTCGGGCACAGCGTGGCCCTTCTACAGGATCAAATGTATAAGAAAATGATACACTATATACACGAAGAATAAATCTGCATATGTATTATTAGAAATTAGTTGTAAAATTTTTAAAATAATCGGTAATACTTAGAATTTTTTTTTTGTTTAAAAAGAATACCGAGACATAAGCAAATTAATAAAATTTGTTAAGAAGAATAATATACGAATATTACAAGGTATTAAGATAAAAGCGTAATAAGAATAAAAGGACGTTCCTACGGTTCGACGGAAACTGTGATAAAATTATGAATATTTATAAGGTAAAACGGTTTGAAAAGGATATTAAAATGAATGAACAAAACAGGGAATTCATGGGGTACATCGATGGCTATTTATGTAATAAGCTTATATACGGCTCAGGTACATCAACATGTCTGTTTATACTATTATATCTCAGAGATAGCAAGGCCTCGACAACCAATCTTGCTATCTCTGAGATATTAGTATAAACAGACATGTTGATGTACCTGAGCCGTATATAAGCTTATTACATAAATAGCCATCGATGTACCCCATGAATTCCCTGTTTTGTTCATTTATTTTAATATCCTTTTCAAACCGTTTTACCTTATAAATATTCATAATTTTATCACAGTTTCCGTCGAACCGTAGGAACGTCCTTTTATTCTTATTACGCTTTTATCTTAATACCTTGTAATATTCGTATATTATTCTTCTTAACAAATTTTATTAATTTGCTTATGTCTCGATAATCTTTTTAAAAAAAAAAAAATTCTAAGTATTACCGATTATTTTAAAATTTTACAACTAATTTCTAATAATACATATGCAGATTTATTCTTCGTGTATATAGTGTATCATTTTTCTTATACATTTGATCCTGTAGAAGGGCCACGCTGTGCCCGAAAGCTTGATGTCCTAATAAAGTGTTGAAAGAAACTCATCTCCTGAATATTTCGTCCTTACCACGCATGTAATTGGGAAGATTTTACCGTTTAGAAAAAAAATAAAATAAAAACTGTCCTTTATAGAGAGGTGTCCGCTAGCGAAGTGTCCGCTAAAGGGAGGTTCTACTGTATATATGTATATAAACGCTTTTTGAATATTTTCAAAAGTATTTCTTTTCCTGATGCTATTCTTATATGCATTATAATAAAATAATTTGGAATATTTGTAAATGAATTATCATATCTTGTTTAGAATTTTATAGTAATTCTACGAGTGCAAATGTAATATTGCTCTAGGTATTGGACAGGGATCTGCTACCTTAATCTAATGAGAATTTTTTCTCCACAATCCTCTCATCATTATAGAGTAGTTTCAATTTGTTTATTTCTATTTTGACTCTTAAAAATATAAAAATAACACATATGACACAGACTTGTAAAGTAATAACTTTATTGCAGCTAGTACATATTGATACTGTACAGAATAAGTTAAGGACGTCTGAACACTGGAGATGAGATGATAGACTTAGTGGATGCCACCCAGTCCAAGACCGATGGGACCAACCAGACCCAGGCCACCAAGACCGATGCCCTTGCCGAGGCCGACTCCTCCAAGACCGATGCCGCCGATGGGTCCGGACACAACTCCGCCGACAAGAGGAGCAGAAGCCACACGGCCGATGCCGACTCCCTTCAGGCCGATTCCTCCGATGCCACCAAGACCAATTCCTCCGATGCCACCAAGACCAACGCCCGCCCAGGCCAATTCCACCGATGGGACCGGAGACAACTCCGCCGACAAGAGGAGCACGATGCCGACTCCCTTCAGGCCGATTCCTCCGATGCCACCAAGACCAACGCCGCCAAGTCCAATACCGCCCAGACCAATTCCACCATAGCCTCCAGACCAACAGGTCCCCAGAGAGGAGCCTTCTGGTTGTCCAGGTTGACGGTGACAGAGGCGTCCCTGGTAACACCGAGGCCGAGGCCGACGGCAAGAGACCCGGTGGCCAGGCCGAGGAGGATAAGTGCGGCGAGCTGCTTCTGGACAACACAGACAATAAAATTATAAAATTAATATCATTCATAAACACAATTTAAAAATACATTTCAACACGAAAGTTCTAATTATTGATTTTGATAAGATCAATTCACACACACACACCTCAATTCCATGTTCTCAAGAGATTTTTCAAAGAACCTTCTAATGAATTATATCATCTATTGAGATATTGTGTGTCCAATGTTGTCACGTATTTATATGCTCAGTTGGAGTTACAAATATAATGGTTCGCATGTTTTCTGTATCTTGAATTCACAGACGAGATGATTTGAAAGACTGTATGCTATCCTTGTAAAGACTGTAAAGTAGAAGGAATTTGGTGGCGAATCAAAACAACGCTCACAAAGAATACCTTATACCTCAGAAGAATTTTGGCGTGTTTACAATAATAAACAATTTTTGTTATAAACTCTCATTTTTT
>CP092883.1:55656244-55694649 GCA_030710605.1 Cordylochernes scorpioides | reverse complement strand
GTCCCTGTGTGCCGTGTCATCCTGAATTTTGTCTTTCCTAATTTTCTACATTACAAAATCATCGTTTTATCTAGTGAACATTTTTTCCCGGTCCCTTGAAAAATACTCGATAAGTTGAATAAAATCAATATTAATTGGTTCCCTCGGTAATTGGAAGTTAAAAGAATAGTATCTTTGATTTGGAATTGTATCATTATTCTTGTCTCAAATAAATTGCCGTGTCATCCTGAATTTTGTCTTTCCTAATTTTCTACATTACAAAATCATCGTATCATCATGATAATATTTAGAGCAGATTGTTGAATTATAACAGATAAATTAGAATATGTATCTTGATTATTTTAAAGCGAAAAGTTATTTCAAAAATTTTATTTGTTAGAAACCTTCCCAGTACTATACTAAATAACTTCCCAAAGTTTCATGGCGTTCCAATGAGTGGTTTGGTCAGGCATAAAGGACAAACAAACAGACACACATACATTCATTTTTATATATATAGACTAGCCGAATGACCCGGTCAACGCCCGGGTTTTACCCGATTAAATGTTTTTATTCAAATACTATTCGTTACAATTATAAATTGGCGCCGTGGATGTCACTCTTGTGAAACGTCCCGCTCCAAACTTTGTGTCTGAGAAGCGATATTTTTATAGAAAGATGATCTGGCTTTTGTTTTCTGTTCGAATGAATGTTTTTCTGTTAGAATTTTGTTCCTGCGTACAAAATAATGAACTGGTTTCACCCGTGGTCTCTGCTTTTTGGAATTTTTCCCGATATAATTTTGTATCTGATAATCAAACATGATACAGCAATATCGTCATCATCATTTTCTGACTAAAAATATATAGTTTTAATAATTGATTTATATATTTTTTGAAATAGCCTATCGTCTTCCCCGTATTTTTTTACCAATGTATGGAAATTTTGGTTTGAATTAGTGAACTACTGCGAATTTGTATACCGGACATACAAACAAACATTCATTTTTATATATATAAGAAGACTAGCCGATGTGTACCCGGCTTCGCCCGGGTTTTATCCGAGTGAAAGTTTGACTAACGAATATTATTGATAATAATATTCGGGAACACACATAATATTATTATAATAATGATAATTTAATTCGTTACGTCATATATTTATATAATATATGAAATGTATTTTTCGAGCAAACATATCCACTCTCTACTGAATAAATTTTTAAAAAGATATACATAAATAAAAATATCTAGAGATATACTACATGATCTTAGCCAAAAGGCCGAGAAACGATATTTTATATATAGAGGTGACCTGGCTTCGTGTATCTTCTGCTCGAGTGAATGTTTCGCTGGTAGAATTTTGTTCCTGCCTACTATTAATCATTATCTGGCTTCGCCCGTGGTCTGCTTTAGTGAATATTCCCCAAAATATTTTTTTAATGCAATCAAGCATGATACGGCAATATTGTCATCATCATTTCTGACTAAAAAAATATTGTTGCTCAGTACTTGGTTAAATATAATTTTTCTTGGTTAAAGTGCGACAAAAAACTCTTCCAGATTTAACTCTCTGTTCTGTTCAAATTCAGCGAGATTAGTTACATATTGAGGGCGTGCATAGCCGACAAACATATATATATATATATGTTCCCGGCTTCGCCCGATTTTTACCTGAGTAAAAGTTTGCTTAACAAACATTTGTTAAAACGATTCTAGCAAACATCCAATCCCTACTGAATCTATACTTGTCTACACTCTCGATAATTTTTTCCCGGTCCCTTGAAAAATACTCGATAAGTTGAAAAAAATCAGTATTAATTGGTCCACTCGGTAATTTGAAGTTGAAGGAATAGTATCTTGCCACAAACGAAGATTTGTAAATAACTGTATTTAGCGAATTTACCCGGCTTCGCACAGTTTTTATCCGAGTAAAAGTTTGCCTAACGAACATTTGTTAAAACGATTCTAGAAAACATCCAATCCACCTATATATTGATTTATAAACGTGTAAAAAATAAATATTGTTATATGCGTTTAAATATATTTTTGAAACACATAATTTTTTGAAAACATTTATTATATTTTAAATAAGATATTGTCACTTTTGTTAATTTGATAATTAATTATTTCTTTTCTCTCAATGAATTATATATATTAATTTAAAATTTCATTTTTTATCATCATCACATACAATGTATTTTTTTATATAAACAAACGATAATAAACAACAACAATTAGGGGCTCAAAAATCATTTATTATGGTTAGCAGCTCCGTAAATGAATATATTTTCACAACAACAATTAAAGTTGCATCATCATTTTTATAAAACAACAGCAAATTAAATTAACAATGTAAAAATATATTTTAACATTACATTTTAACATTTAACACAAAAACGTTACAATTTTTTCTTTAAATATATATTAATATTGAAATGCCAAGTATTTTTTACGTCATTGGAATATTATATTACTAAATTCTCAAATTAAATTTATTATACTTGGAAAACATTTTAAGCATTGTTACAATTTATAAATATAATTTCACCAGACGCCGCTAGAGGCGCTGCTTGCGAGTGAAAGTAGAAAATTTGCAAATAAAATTGCAAAGAATATTTATTTCAAATCAAATTCAAACCAGAAATCTTCCCAGTAGTATCTACTTATATAATTGCCTTATTCTGTCTGTCTGAAGTTCACTGTCTGAAGTTCACGGATAGAATGCGCGCCCATTGGCTGCCGGCGAACACGTGACCTCCCTGCCCTCCTCTAGACAACCCTGTTATCAGCTGTGTGATACATACACCTGTCTATAGCGGCTATTCTAGACAACCCTGTTATCAGCAGTGTGTTACATCCACCTGTCTATACAGACCACCCTGTCTATAGCGGCCACTCTAGACACCCCTGTTATCAGCAGTGTGCTACATCCACCTGTCTATACAGACCACCCTGTCTATAGCGGTCACTTTAGGCAACCCTGTTATCAGCAGTGTGATACATACACCTGTCTATACAGACCACCCTGTCTATAGCGACCACTCTAGACAACCCTGTTATCAGCTGTGTGATACATCCACCTGTCTATACAGACCATCCTGTATATAGCGGCCATTCTAGATAACCCTGTTATTAGCTGTGTGATACATACACCTGTCTATAGCGGCCACTCTAGACAACCCTGTTATCAGCTGTGTGATACATCCACCTGTCTATAAATCCACCTGTCTATACAGACCACCCTGTCTATAGCGGTCACTTTAGGCAACCCTGTTAACATCAGTGTGTTACATTCACCTGTCTATACAGACCACCCTGTCTATAGCGGCCACTCTAGGCAACCCTGTTATCAGCTGTGTGATACATCCACCTGTCTATACAGACCACCCTGTCTATAGCGGCCACTCTAGGCAACCCTAGGAAGCAAGATGTATACAAGGTGTAGACAAGATGAAGATCTACTTATATAATTGCCTTATTCTGTCTGTGTGAAGTTCACTGTGTGAAGTTCACGGATAGATTTTGGTCAGAATGGATAAAATAAAAAAGTGTCAAGGGATGGGAATCGAACCCACGACCTTCCGCTTACCGGGCAGATGCCATGACCACTAGGCTATAGGCTCATTATTTCTTTATACCGTTATTATACCGTTATATTATATATAGTTAAAACATTTTAAAAACACACAGTTTGGAACGGGACGTTTCACAAGAGTGACATCCATGGCGCCAATTTATAATTGTAACGAATAGTATATGAATTAAAACGTTTTTAAAATATATTCGCACTCGGGTAAAACCCGGGCGTTGCCCGGGCCATTCGTCTAGTAGTAAATAACTTCTTAAAGTTTCACGGCGATTGGATTATCTTACCTTTCAAAAACATTCATCGTGTGAACAAACTAACATTCAACGTGTAAACAAACCACGTGTTAATTATTAACCAATCAAATTCATTTATCGTCGCGACCAGTGCTGCGTCCAAGCGGTAAAAGGCTGGAACTAACGCTTTTTGGTTTTTTATTTTTAAAAAAAGCACATTAACTTTTTTAGTTTTTTGAATAGCCTATATGTTAAACGAAATCTTCAGCTACCTAGATGCGAAATTTCATAAAGATTTATTCTGTAGATTTTGCGCAACGCGATAACAAACATCGATATTGGATTTCATTTTTATAGATATAAGGAAGGATAAAAGGATAATATATAAAATATATTTTTTCGAGCAACATATCCACTCTGTCTAATGAATAGATTTTTAAAAAGATATATAAATAAAAATATCTAGAGATATACTACATGATCTTAGCCAAAAGGCCGAGAAACGATATTTTATATATAGAAATGACCTGGCTTCTTGTGTTTTCTGCGCAAGTGAATGTTTCGCTGGTAGAATTTTGTTCCTGCCTACTGAAAATTATTATCTGGATTCGCCGTGGTCTGCTTTATTGGATATTCCCCTAAAGAATTTTGTTTATGTCAATCAAGCATGATACAGCAATATTGTCATAATCATTTCTGACTAAAAAAATATTGTTGCTCAGTACCTGGTTATTATAATTTTTCTTGGTTAAAGCGCGACAAAAAAAAAAAAAACTCCAGATTTAACTCTCTGTCCTGTTCATATTTCAGCGAGATTAGTTACATATTGAGGGCGTGCATAGCCGACAAACATATATATATGTTCCCGGCTTCGCCCGATTTTTACCGAGTAAAGTTGTTGGCAATGTTAAAATGGCAATTCTCTCGGATTTCATGATATAATTGTTTTGACCAGTGACCTGTTACTCTGTGGTGTGTTGCGGTGTATATATGGATGGAATATCGTTGTTAGTTAGTTAGTTGTGTTATCTTACCGTGACCGGTTCAATAAAATCCTCCGGTGTTCAGTGCCCTCTCCTATATCTTCCTCCTTTTTTCAACAGGTTATGGGCCCAGGAATGCGCCAATAAAATTGCATCTGGTAAGAATATTTCAAAAATGTCAAGTCTTTACCAAATTGAAAAATTGAATTCCGAAAATTACGAGACATGGAAGATGCAAATGAAGATGATTCTAATTCATTCCGAACTTTGGGAATATGCAAATAGCATAAGAATCAAGCCTGAAACCGTGGTAGAATCCAACGAATGGGAGAAGAATGACCAGAAGGCGCTAGCAACTATAGTCCTAAGTTTAAGCCCTTCAGAAATAATACACGTGAAGAGATGTAAAACTTCTGCAGATGCATGGAAGCTTTTAAATGAAGTGCATCAGCCAAAAGGACCTGCAACGAAAGTGTTTCTTACGAAACAGTTAATATTATTGAAAATGAAACCAAATGAAAGGATGCAGGATTATCTCAACAAATTTAGCAGTTTGGCTGACAAATTGAGTGAAATGGATGCACAAGTCCCAGAAGACTTCCTTTCCATCCTTCTGTTATGTAGCCTTCCAGAGAGTTATGAAGGATTCAGAACAGCAATAGAAACTAGGGACGAACTGCCTAGCTTTGAAACTTTAAAAGTGAAAATGCTGGAGGAGGAAATTAGACAAACTCAATTGAACGGCACAACTAATACCGAACAAGCTTTCCTTGGAAATCCAGAAAGAAAGAATTTGCCCAGCACATCAAAACCAAAGCCAAAGGGATTCTCATTTAGCTGCCACTTCTGTAGAAAAAAGGGGCATAAAGCTGCCGACTGCAGAAAAAGAAAGTCCAGGAACCCTAAAAATGAAATGGTTGCGTCCTTTGGGACAAAATATTTGAGCAAACTTGGCGCAAATGAATGGTGTCTGGATAGTGGCGCAACTGCCCACATGTGCAGCTCAAGAGACTCATTCGATCATTTTGAGGAGACTGCACCAGTGAAAATTACACTGGCCAATGGTGGATTCATTGAAGCTCTGGGAAAGGGGAATGTAAAATTGGAATGTCAAAGCAATACTGGAACTGTAACCCTATCCTTAGAAGATGTGCTGTTTGTACCTAGATTAAATGGAAATCTATTTTCTATCAGTAAGTGCACAAGTAAATTTAATGTCGTTAATTTCAAGCACAGAAAGGCTGAAATAGTGAATTTGCATACAAAAATTTGCATACAGGCCTATGAAAGGAATGGACTTTACATCTTAAGTCAAATCAATTGTCCTAAAGCATTAGCGACAAGAGAAATTTGCATAGCTGGAGAGAAAAATTACGAAAAATGGCATAGTAGATTTGGCCATTTAAATTTGCAAGATCTCAAAAAGCTAAAAATGCAAAATATTGTTTACGGCCTGCCAAATTTTGATGTTAAAAATTTTAACTGTGAAGTTTGTTTGAAAGGTAAACAAACAAGGCTACCTTTTCAGAAGGAGTCTTTTACAAGATCAAGGGAACCACTGGAGCTGGTTCATACTGATATTTGTGGTCCCATGATAACAAAATCATTGGGTGGTGCCCTTTATTTTTCAACATTTATTGATGACTTCTCAGGATTTATCTTCACATTTATAATGAAATCAAGAAGTGAAGTATTTAAAGAATTTAGAATATTCAAAAATTATGCTGAGAAGCAAACCGGAAAAAAGTTGAAATGTATTAGAAATGATAATGCGCCTGAATACCTTAGCAGAGAATTCAAGGATTACCTAGAAGAAGAAGGTATAGGACGTCAGCTCTCTGTCGAATATACACCTCAACAGAACGGTGTCGCTGAGAGAGCGAATAGAACTCTAGTAGATATGACAAGGTGCTTTATGATTGAAGGTAATTTACCTGAAACTTTATGGGCTGAACTAATACACACGGCAACTTATATCAGAAATAGATGCCCGAGAAATAACGATTGTAAAACTCCACATGAGTTATTTACCAAAAGAAAACCTGTAGTTTCTCATTTAAGAATTATAGGAAGTAAATCGTTTGCCGTGAATAATAGGCCGAATAGATCTAAATTCGCACCTCGCAGTGAGGAATACAAGTTAATAGGCTATTTCACAGAATCTAAGGCATACAGACTTTGGAAGCCTGGTACACGTACAATTATAAAAAGTAGAGATGTACGTTTTATTGAACCAGAATTATCAAGAATTCGGAATGAAGTCATTGAAATTGATGTTAGTCCACAAAAGGATCCTATTGTCAAGGAAATTCCTCTAGTTGAAGAAAAGGGAAGCACGTCCGAAGCTAAATCACGAACTGAAATTGAAAGTGAATCGGATCTAGAGATGTCTGATTTAGTGGACGAGCCGTCAGAAAGTGAAGTGATCATTTCAAGAAGAGGAAGAGGACGACCAAGATATATTAGAACAGGAAAACTTGGCCGACCAAGAAAGGAGTACCCTACAGCCAATTTGTCAACGCAAGAACTTCTAGAGGGTCCTAGCCAAAGCCATGGTATACAGGTTGGAATTTTTCTGAATTAACTGAACTGATGTTGTTGCTCATTATTTATCCCCACCATTACATTTTATATTGAGTGATAAACTAAATACATTGTTATAATGTTTATTTATAAATGGAGAGCTTCATATTATAACATACACTTATAGGCCAACTTGAGGTAGCTTCCCCTATTAGCATGTATATCGGGATTCAGGAGATAACTCCGAAAGATATTTGATACAGAGTTATCTTCATTGAAGACACACGAAAAAACAAAATGTGAACAAATCTTTTTAGAGATGATCACCAAGTTATCATAGAATTGGTTGAGTCTAAAGCCTTCATTTAGAAGAGCAAAGGTTTCCCTGCTTCCATGTGTATCCGTCGATTGTCACGACCTCAGGTTTAAAAGAAACCACCTTGAAGTAGGGCCGCAGTGCCGTTACAACGTCTTCACCACTTATAGAAATTGGGAGATTCCCATTCGCTGACTTCTGGCTATGTAGGAGCACTTACAATAAAATCAGTCGCCTACTTCTACCCACCATGATTACGATGGTCTGTATTACGTGTACTAGAGATAAGTAAAAAAACTAATTATATTAAACTAGTGATGGACAATCCGTTCGCGAATTAATGTAAAGAAGGCTAGTTTTATTTAAGGAGTAATCGATCATTGATTCAAGTAATAGCGGTAGCTCTTCTGTCTGAACTGATTCCTTCTAGACTCACTCCAGAACTGATTAAATATTCTTAAAGAATAAAAACGGTAGTTAAATATCAAAGAAGAGTTAGTCTTACCTTTTGGTAGCAGCGATTGTCTTTAACAATTAGTTTCATATCTTCGAAATCAATTTTGCGCTTTTAGGAGCTTTCTGATTTCATCCAATTATCATCGAGCTGTACCCTAGCCTGCAAGGCTGGATTTTCGAAAGTGGCATTGATGATTACGTCATTCTTGGCGTCTGCTAAAACCTGCATCAACAGGTATTCCTCGGGGTATAACTGGGGAGGTACGAAGAAGATCTTGTCTGGAGTAGGACCCCCACAACGTGATAGGGCTTCTATCGATGAATTAAGATGCAAATATTGCTTTTTTTTATTTTGACTAGGAGTTAATTAATATGTTTTAAATTGTTGAATGAATTTGAATTCACCATATTCTGCCGCATGCTCCTGAATCACTTGAAACTTAATACTCGTCTGACATCAGTTCGATGTTTTCTCTCTATTACAGGTTTGTTATCAGAATCGCTATGTTATAGGAATAGTATTTTATAAAATTTTCTATCTATCTAATTATCTGGGAATCGCGAGTCTGCTTTTAAGATCAGAACCGATATTGAATTGGAGATACATTTTTAGACATTCGTTGAATAATATAAAGTATTTTATATTATAAACTAGCGGACGTACCCGGCTTCGCCCGGGTTTTACCCGAGTAAAGGTTTGTCTAACGAACAATTGTTAAAACAATTCTCTATAAACTTATAAAAAAAAAAAAAGATATATTTTGATAATTTGAAAATCGTAAATTTGAATCTCTCGATAAAGTGAACATTTTTTCCCGGTCCCTGTGTGCCGTGTCATCCTGAATTTTGTATTTCCTAATTTTCTACATTACAAAATCATCGTTTTATCTAGTGAACATTTTTTCCCGGTCCCTTGAAAAATACTCGATAAGTTGAATAAAATCAATATTAATTGGTTCCCTCGGTAATTGGAAGTTAAAGGAATAGTATCTTGCCTTGGAATTGTATCATTATTCTTGTCTCAAATAAATTGCCGTGTCATCCTGAATTTTGTCTTTCCTAATTTTCTACATTACAGAATCATCGTATCATCATGATAATATTTAGAGCAGATTGTTGAATTATAACAGATAAATTAGAATATTTATCTTGATTATTTTAAAGCGAAAAGTTATTTCAAAATTTTATTTGCTAGAAACCTTCCCAGTACTATACTAAATAACTTCCCAAAGTTTCATGGCGTTCCAATGAGTGGTTTGGTCAGGCATAAAGGACAAACAGACCACACACACACATACATTCATTTATATATATATATAAAGATTATTATATATTCTTTTGGGAATTTATTCCATGTCGTTTAGTGCATTTATTTTACCAATTTCGTTCATCAATCTTATCATTTTCCTATTTGTATTTTATATTCCTTTTCGATGCCATCGATCCTCTTGCACACAGACATCCAGGATTTCATCAATAGTTTTAGATATTTGGAATATAATGCCGAGATAGAGATAAATGTGTATTCGTTCTTCAAATCACCCCCCAAACACGAATCTCATTTTATATTTGTTACTAGCCGAATGACCCGGGCAACACCGTGGATGTCACTCTTGTGAAACGTCCCGCTCCAAACTTCGTGTCAGAGAAGCGATATTTTATAAAGAGATGATCTGGCTTTGTGTCTTCTGCTTGAATGAATGTTTTTCTGTTAGAATATTGTTCCTGCACACTAAAAATGAACTGGCTTCACCCGTGGTCTCAGCTTTTTGGAATATTTCCCGATATATTTTGTATCTGATAATCAAACATGATACAGCAATATTGTCATCATCATTTTCTAACTAAAAAACAACTATTTTTACCCAGAACCTGTCAATTTTATTTTTAATTGACTTAAAATCCGATATATATGATTTCCAGAATTTTCTCTATGTCCTGTCAAAACACGTTTTACAAGTACATTAGGTCAGCTGATATTACTTCCCATCTTCACCGCTAGAGGCGCTGCTTGCGAGCGAAAAGGCAAATTTGCAACGCAATTTGCAAATAACTCGAAGAATATTCGGGATAGAGACCTGAAATTTTCACTATAATTTTTTCCAGATTCTACTCTATATACCGTTAAAATTTCAGTCAGATTAGTTACGTATTGTGGACGTGTACGAGATATAGCCGACATAGGAACAAACACACGTACATACACTGACGTTTATATATATAAGGATTCATATCTGCATCAATTTTTCTACATAGAATCGTGATTTGTTTGACATATCTCACATCATAGGCTCATTTCATTTATTTCTGCATCCTTTTCGAGAATAATATAATTCTACAAACAATAACGTGCCATATATATGAAGTATATAGTTGAATGTTTGGTTGTTGTCGACTTGTATAATCCTGTCGACTAATGTAATAAGAGATGTCCTGTCGACTCACTGTAATGATTTGTTGAGTTTGATGTCGACTACTGAAATAAGTTGAAGTTCTGGTAAGCCATGTGTAGAGTTTTCCAGTACCTCTCTGCACCTTGGAAGACCTTTTAAAAGTTCTCACAAAATACAGGCAGTCGTGGTCGAGGCAGAGTGGAAAGCTGGGGATATCCACCCAAAAAACGAAGACACAGTTGCACTAAGAAAGTCCCGTAACAGATAAAAGTTCAGCTAAGGAGCGAAAATATGGAGATAAACGAGTTCTTCCTAACTACATGTTGGATGAGATCGACATAACATACGACCGACGCGGCTTGCAATAAGGGTGAACTCAACTAAAACTCTACTGAGCTGTCAAGAGACTGTAAGGTGATGATTTATAGGTTAAAGACGGGGCGACCTTATGTGACAGGGGCGTTTGAGAAAGGGCGCCTTTACCTGTCCAGGTGTGAGAGGGGTCTCTGCATTCCACCACATGTGACAGTGTGGGTGGCCTTGTTTGTGGGAATTGTAAATCGACCTGATTTATGACTTCCCTCTTTAGACTTTGTTGTTTTGGCAATACTATGCTCGAACTCTGCTTTAGCTCAACTTTTAAATCTATTACAGATTTTATTTATTTATCCACTTTGTACAAATAACATTACATAGGTGATGCAATGACACAGATTAATCATGCGCATAATTATTTATAGATGTGTTTCTATATACAACATGGCAATCTTGTTATAAGTTATCTACACAATATGAGGTTGTTGGTTTAAATTACCATAGATGGGCCCCGGGAGTGAAAGGGTTTATCCGGGTTTAGGCGGGTAAAGCCTCTCTAACACAGGTAAGTAATTAAAATTTATTTTAATTGATTTAAACTGTGAGGGTTAAAAAGGGCTATAACAAGATGATATTTGTTGGATATATAAAAGTGAAATAGAAATGACATTGTGTTTGATTAACAAAAAAGATGATTAAAATAAAATGATGACATAAAAATTCACATTCTAAGAGAATATTGTTGGGCGTTGGACAGGGTTAGTAGTTAAAGAATAAGCAATTGTGAGATTTACACATGCAATCAAATACTTAGGTCCAGGTGCAAAGCGAGGATATGGACTTGAGCGTCTTCCTAGGCAATGTTTCACCTGTGATCCTGTATAGGGTAACAGTGCTTTGTCACAATTGTAGTGTTATTGGGTTGAAAAGTTGTTGAAGAATATGTAATTGTTAGAAGTGCTCATGTAAACCAAATACTCAGATCCAGGTGCAAAGCGAGGATATAGACTTGAGCTGTCTTCCTTGGCAATGTTTCACTTGCGATCCTATATAAGGGTTACAGTGTTTTGTCACAATTTTAGGATTATTGGGTTAAAAGTTGTTGAAGAAAAGTTGCTTATTAATATGATTGAGAAAGGAGTGAAATAGAGCCATGCGATAAGTAGAATTGTAGCGACAGTAGGTGATCTGACTTGACTCGAAATCAAAGGTTGAATGTGGTCCGCTAGAGCTGAAAAAAAAAGTTGAAAGTTGAAAAAAGTGAACGCTTCGTGTATGCGTTGGTGATTTGCTCTGCGGATGAAATGAAATAAACTCTTGAAGCTTGTTCAGACCAGAAGTTTGGATTTGTAAGTCTGGGGAACTGTGTTCAAGGCGTTTGTTGAATTACGAAATCAAAAAATAAATTGTCAAGCAGTGCTGTCGTTTTTCTACATTGATGTGACGCAATGACTGAAAAGATAGTGATGAAAAATATAGGGAATTGGTTGAGAAAATGATTGTTGAAAACGATTGTTGTAGATGCCCGATAGTGGATGATAAACTTTGTCAGATAATAAAGGTATTTAAACAAATAAAATATAGTGAATAGAAATATAGAAATATGATTGCGGGTACAAAAAGTGTAAGTGGACAAAATTAAACCTGTAATATATAAAATATATAATAAATAATAAAATAAAAATAATTTTTGAAACAATTAGATGTTTTACAATACTAAAATATATCATGAAAAATAAAAGTAAGTTTGATTAAAGGTTTTTTTTTTTAATGTTGGATTAAAAAATTTGTTTATATAATTGAAAGGTAAGAATAAGAATAATTATTCAAGATTTTATACAAAATTTATAATATAATTGAAGGTTATTAATGATTGGATAAATTTTAAGTAGTGTAAAATTGAACAAAACTTGTCTCTTTTGACGAAAAGTTACAGTTGTGGTGTGTGACTAGATTATATCCCTTTGGTAACATCGGTGTTTCTATGACTCTGAAACTGGGAATACGTGAAATGATCTTTTCGTTTGTCCTCAATGCTGGTATGTAGAGAATGATTTCTCTTTCGCGTTAAAAAGTCTATATAAGACTTAACCAAATTGTTTTAATTGGTGTTATCAATTAACATGTAAAATGTTTAAAGTATGTTGTGTTGTGATATCTCGTTGGTGAGATTTGTGAGATTCTCGAGGAAATCTAAATGAGTAGTGTGACACATGTGTTCAAAATGGCGTCATGAAGCTAGCGGTCAAGAAGATCTGCCTTGAGGGGGAAGAGAGGGCATGTTCAAAGATATTCTCAAAAGATAACAGTGACCAAGGGAGCGACGTCATAAAGGGCGTCCACTTCCTTTTTTCACGGAAATTCTATTTTTGGGGTGGTCACACGTTCGGGTTGTTTATTTTATGTCTTACTTGAAACTGACTTTCTCTCTCTTCTTTTGTTGAAGTTTGGCAATTTTCTCGCCTATTTGAAAATATAGTTTTCTCGATGTTCGTAAGTGTTGTGTCTCGAAATCAGTTTAGACTTAGTAAAATTGTTATACGATGATTTCAGGCTAGAAGTGAGTGAAAGATATGACTTTCGACGTAGACACGCTTTGGGGTGAATTGTGGTGTCACAGGCGTGAAGGGCGTCTTTGGCCTGAAAAGTGAAAAAGTTTTGTGGTGTGGCACTGTGACACGAAGTGAGAAATGTGAATAAAAGGTGTCACGTGAAGTCTTAGTTTGGCACAAAATCTAACCTGTTTCACCATGAATAACAAATTTAATAAAGTCATGGGTGGTTGTTGTATGAAACACATCGAGAGAATATTTGACTGTTAGTGGATGTGGCACGCTTAATGTGAAATTATTTTATTGTGGCGACGATATAGAGCTAAGTGGAGCTCGAAATTGGATTTGTGTGTTGAGTCGCGCACTAATAATTGTTGCCAATTTGAGATAGTGATGCGAGGGTGTTGTAAGGTTTTTTGAAAGAAATGTGTTGATGACCAATCATGCATGTAAAAGGAAAAAGACGAGGGAGTGTATTTATCCTCGAATATTAACGATTGTAATCGTTTTGGAAGGCTGTGACTTAAATTAGCTACTGGCGGTGAAGTGGAGTGAATCTTTATTCATAACTTGTTTTGGGAAAGATAGTTGTTTTCCCTAGTGGTGTTTTTGAAGATATTGTATCTTCCGATTTTTGCAATTAAAAAAAAATGCGTTTCACCTATGTTAATTTATATTTAAAATTTGAATATACTTTTTAAATTGTTGATTATGATAATTAAAATGATTCTTATAAAAGGGCAATGTCGTGAGAGTTACAAATAATTTGAATTGGGCGCTTACTTAAAATGGTGAACATTACCAAATTTTAAGAATTGATAAAGATATTGGTCTTTTGATATAAAGATAACTAATAAGTAAAACAAAAATAAGTTGAGAATTATGATGAATGAGATTTTTTAAAAAATAATAATAATGTTTTTTTTTTTTTCAATGACATTTTAGGTAAATTTAGGAAAGGCATGTAAAAATTAGTAAATTAGTAAAAATGCGTGATGGGCGAATTTTTTTTTTTTTAAGTAAAATTGAGAGTAATAACTTGAAATTTATAATCTGATTAAAAATTAAAATATATTTGATATATGAGAGTGTGAGAGTTTTAAAAATTCAATAAAAAATGATAAAAAAGGTAAAAATTGATTTTAAATGCTTAAAGTGAAAATATAAATACAAAATTTAGGTTGAATCAAGTTGTGAACTTGAGGATAAAGCTATGTAAGATTTTAAAACTTACAGTTTGGATGAAAGTTCAGTCAGGAAACTTGGTCTTGGCTTGTATTCCTGCTGACGTTGAAGACGCTCCATGTAGAGCTTGTAGACGCTTGTAGCTTCTGTGAAGTTGATTGTGGCTTGTTGCCTTGAGCATTGTCTCGACGATGTCAGGTCGAAGGTGAAGAACTTCTCACAGGGTTTGGGCCACATCGCTGCTCGGTTTCCATGTCTTGTGGGATTTTCGGCTGTGTCGTTGGGGTGGTCAGCTTGCTCCCGACGTTGGCGATCGGTTAGCGGGTATACGGAAGTCCGTTGGGGCGGCGTTTCTTCCGTAAATATCGTCTCTTGTTGGGGGGAGAGATTGCTTTGTCGTTTCGTTGGTATGGCGGGCTTGTTCCTCCATCTTTGCTCTTTCTCGCTTCCTATCTGAACCGTCTTCTTACCTCTTCGTTGTGTCATCCTTTGTTTTGGTCATCCTGTCGGCTTCTGAAGTATATAGTTGAATGTTTGGTTGTTGTCGACTTGTATAATCCTGTCGACTAATGTAATAAGAGATGTCCTGTCGACTCACTGTAATGATTTGTTGAGTTTGATGTCGACTACTGAAATAAGTTGAAGTTCTGGTAAGCAATGTGTAGAGTTTTCCAGTACCTCTCTGCACCTTGGAAGTCCTTTAAAAGTTCTCACAAAATACAGGCAGTCGTGGTCGAGGCAGAGTGGAAAGCTGGGGATATCCACACAAAAAACGAAGACACAGTTGCACTAAGAAAGTCCCGTAACAGATAAAAGTTGAGCTAAGGAGCGAAAAGATGGAGATAGACGAGTTCTTCCTAACTACATGTTGGATGAGATCGACATAACATACGACCGACGCGGCTTGCACTAAGGGTGAACTCAACTAAAACTGTACTGAGCTGTCAAGAGACTGTAAGGTGATGATTTATAGGTTAAAGACGGGGCGACCTTATGTGACAGGGGCGTTTGAGAAAGGGCGCCTTTACCTGTCCAGGTGTGAGAGGGGTCTCTGCATTCCACCACATGTGACAGTGTGGGTGGCCTTGTTTGTGGGAATTGTAAATCGACCTGATTTATGACTTCCCTCTTTAGACTTTGTTGTTTTGGCAATACTATGCTCGATCTCTGCTTTAGCTCAACTTTTAAATCTATTACAGATTTTATTTATTTATCCACTTTGTACAAATAACATTACATAGGTGATGCAATGACACAGATTAATCATGCGCATAATTATTTATAGATGTGTTTCTATATACAACATGGCAATCTTGTTATAAGTTATCTACACAATATGAGGTTGTTGGTTTAAATTACCATATATATATATTAATTTTTACCTTTAATATATAATTTATATAATAATAATTCAAATCATGAATGTATCTTTTATATATAATATAAACTTTTACTGTCCATACTGCGATGAAAAAATATATTGAGAGGGCTTGGCTGATCAGTGGTGAACCCTAAGAAACGCATTCTTGTTCTTGTGTTCGTATTAAAGTACACCTATCCCCCGATTTACACGGTAGATACGTTCCTGAGAAAAACGTTTAAATCGGGGGATAGGTGTACACAGAAATAAAAATAAAATGCATTGACAGGTTAAAATATGTAGTCAGTACATAAGCTCGGGATTCCTCGTGAGATGTGTACACAGCGCATGTGTTCAATCACAGTAACATTTAGTATAGTGCGATAAAAACAACAAAAACAAAATATTTGGAAAACCGTGTGAAAGCGAAAACGTGTAAAACAAGTACCGTGTAAATCGGGGGATAGGTGTACTGAACAATGATTAGTTGAATATTTTCATGATTATCATCTTAAGATCGTACCATGAAGTAGTGGCAACATGATTCATGGCGGTGTATTGAGTGATAATGTAGTTTCAGCCCAGAAACTAAATTTCTTCTAAGGATTCTTTGGCGCGTGAGTTTTTTTTTCAGCAGCTTCCAATTGTCAAACTGGGCTTTAAAAACATCGGATCAAAGCTATCATCTTCACCAGTTATTACGCCGCTCTCAAATTTTGTAGATTTTGGATAAGTTTTTTGTTCTTTTCCATGTTGTGACTGTGTTTCAATGCTAGAGAATCCCGCAAAATTGACTATAAGCTTTTTGGTCGATTCTGAATACAACAAGGGATTTATTTTTCATATTTTAAAATTTTATATTTCCTAAAATACAATCAACTAGTATATTAGTAACACATGTATAGAGTGTAGCACATCATGAATAATCTTTAATAAACGTAACTGGTATAATAGTTACGTGTCTTTAAGAATACTTATTATATTAATTTATTTTTGAAAATATTAAGTTAATTCAATAGAAATGCAAGGAGAAACTTATAGAAAACATATGACTAATTGATTTTTAAAAGTTTTCTGAAAAATATCATTAGCTTTTTAACAGTTTTCTTTTGCAATGAAATAAAGTTCTTGATTCTATAATATCTTTCGAATTGCGTGTTTACTATGTACGATAAGTAAAAGTACAACTGTGTACTTTTGTGTACTAATGTGTCACCTTTGAGCGTATACCAGGTCTATTAGTATGAAACGCGAAAATGGGCGCCAGAGGCCGCTGTGCAGCTTTATTTGAGTCGACGGTGGCGCTGTTGTAGGCGTTTTGTTCTTTGACTCACGTGGCATCAGCATGCGTGAAGTTTTAGAAAAATTCAAATCGTAAAAAATTTCTGGAGCCCGTGGAAAATGGCGATTTCCGAGCCAAAAATTGCTCATTTGCGGGAAGTTTTGTTGTTCGCCTTCAATTGGAAAAAAAGTGCCACTGAAGCCCACCGAATGTTCGAGGAAGTTTACAGCGACCACGCTCTGAGCAAATCGCAGTGTTACAGGTGGTTTAAAAAATTCCAAAGTGGCGATTTTGAACTTGATAATGAACCACATGGAAAACCGCCCCAAAAGTTATAGGACGCTGAACTGCAAGCTTTGTTGGATGAGGATAGTACCCAAATGCAGGAGAAACTCGCAAAACAGCTCCAAGTGTCTCAAGGTGCTGTTTCTCTACGTTTAAACAGCCTCGGAATGACCCAAAAGCTTTCCAGATGGGTCCCCCACAAGTTGAGCGAAAGGCAGCAATAACGGCGTCTGATAACCTGCGAAGGGCTGCTCGCCAGGCATGAAAAGAAGTCATATTTGCACCGAATCGTAACCTCCGAATGAGAAATTTATCCACTTCAGCAATCCTACGCGCCAAAAGTCGTGGGGCTTGCCCGGCCAATTTCCAAAACAGACGCCTAGGCCCAATCGCTTCGGAAAAAAGGCAATGCTTTGCATATGGTGGGACCAGACCGGCGTAGTATATTTCGAGCTCCTGAAACCTGGCAAAATGGTCAATACTAGTCGCTACGACCAACAAATGCACAGTTTGTGAGAGGCGTTGAATGAAAAAAGACCGGAATGGCGTGAAAAGCACAACAACCTGATACTGCAGCATGACAACGCTCCAGCCCACAACGCTACGGTGGTCAAAAACACCATAAAAGACTTGGGCTGGGAACTCTTACCCCACCCGCCGTACTCACCAGACTTAGCGCCGTCGAACTACCACCTTTTCACATCTTTAGGACACGCCCTAAAAAACCAGGAATTTTCGAACTCAGACATACTCCGAAAATAACTTGTTGACTGGTTCGACTCAAAAGGAATAGCAATTTTCAGACAAGGAATTCGAAAATTGCCTGAAAAGTGGTCCGAGTGTATAGCTAATCAAAGGCAATTACTTTGAATAAAAAATCTTTTGTTTTATGGAATTGGTGAACTTTTGAATTTACTGAAAATTTTCGCGTTTCATACTAATAGACCTGGTATATCACCAATCACCTTGTCCTGAATATAAATACATAAAGAGTAGAGGATAGCTATTGCATTGGCACATAGGAATTTTATTTGGTAAACAATATCCGTACACACAAGCTTTTCCGAAAACGGTCGTTCTTCTTCGGGTATTTAACTACTAGCTATGCAAATATTAGCTTCTATACAGAAGTAGAAATTTAAATAAAGCTTATTTGCATATAACGGGAAAATTCAATTAAACTTATTTGAAGAAAAGGAACTGATTGTTCTCGTTTGCTTGTATACAAGTTTATGCTAAGCCTTTTCTTTTTCCTTATTTAATCCCTATTTATATAAAAGTCAGTATATGTATGTATGTATGTATGTATGTACACAACAAAATCGATTTTTTTATTAAATCATAAAAACGACGTTACAATTTTAAGAGTTAGTGGGGGAGGGACAATGACAATGAAACAGACTTTATTGACCGTTCAGTCAATGGCTACACTCAAAGAGTGGGGGAGGGGGTACAATTAAAATCTACATTGATGAAAAATTTATAAATATCGTATTTTGTTCTGTTTAAAATGCGTCGTAATTCGATCTTTTCCTTGTCGAAGATAAATTTAGAAGGATTGAACCTGTATAAAGGGTCGACGTTTCGGCATTCTTCAATAGCGTTGTCGATGAATGGTTTCGTCACGGCGCATTCTGTATAGCGATGCCGGATATCTGGGGGTCCGCCGCAGGCGGTGCAGGAAGATTTTCCATTTCTTGTAGGGTAAGGTAGAGCTCTCAGCTTCAAACGCCATGCGATGTCATCGTATATATTTATTCCCTTGTGCCAGCAAGGCGCAGTGTCGAACGTCCATTTGGCCGTTTTTTCTTCAGCGTACTTCAAATTAAAAAAAGACGATATGATAATTTGGCGTAGCGCGCTGCTCTTGAACCGTGAGAAGAGGCGCGATTTATACGTAATGGGAAGGTGAACGCAGGAGGAATGGTTGTTTGGTTTAAAATTTATAATTTTCGTTTCATTGTAGAACGTAGTGATTCTTTGAAAATCGTTCCGAATGTTTCGCGTGGCGTGGGAGAATAAATCGTTGATATCTTGTATTTCACCGTTTAAATCCAAAAGGTCTTTCAAACGTCTCAAGCCTCGAGCATTGAGGATGGCAGGATTTTGCATATAAAGGCCGTGTAAAAGGCGGCATTTTAAAAGCACGATGTGTAAGAAGTCGTTTTTCGAGAGGCGTTTAAAATCGATATGAAAGTTTGGCGCGATGTTTTTTCAGCTTGATAGAGTCTGCTTTCGTCGTGGCGATAGAAAACTGTGTAAATCGTAGTTGAACAAATTGTAGTAGTTTGTCGAATTTTTGTTTATAAAAAGAAAATCGTTTTCGTTTTTTCCCCCGTTAATAGACCTTTGTATATGCTTTAGAATAAAGAGGTCGCGCTGAGTAGCCAAGTGCAGCAGGCCGAGGCCACCCCTCTCGGCGGGCAGGCAATTTATTGTCGAGGTCGTCCAAGTTGTTTCATTATAGAGCGCGTCATCTAAGTCCTTTTGTTACTTTTAATATAGAATCGCTTGGGAAGATGGCGTTTATCATATAGGTAAATTTTGGTATAAAGTTCGCATTTAAAAATCGCGTCTTGAGGTGGAGGGGGAGCGTTAAAATGTTTTGTTTTGCAATTAGGGCTGAATGGCGGAAATAGGAACGAAGATTTTCAGTTTGCATTTTTAAGGGCGTTTTAGAATTTTCAAAATGTATACCGAGGATATCAATTGTGTCGTTCCGCATTTCTATGTCTTCCGGCTTATCGGTCCTGCCGCTCCAATTGCCGCACCACAACCCTTTACTCTTTTTAAAATTAATAGCAATGCCGGATGTTTTCTCGAAATATTTAAAACAGTTATAAATCTGCTTAAAATCAGTTTCGTCTTTTAAAAATAAGATAAAATCGTCGGCATATGCATATATCTCGGACGTAGAGCTGAGGTTTCGACGAAGATGATGTATGAGAGACGTCGTGGCGAATGAGAAAAGCAGCGCGGACAAGCCGCAGCCCTGTCGCACGCCTCTATTTACGTCGAATTCAGGAGAGCACTCGCCGTTCATGTCAATTTTTATTTTATTTCCATTAAAGACGATTTTAATTCATTTCAGGAAAATATCAGGGATATCGAGTCTTTCAAGCGTAGCGATAATAAACGGTCTGTTAATCGAATCGAAAGCCTTCTGTAAGTCGAGTGTTACGATTGCGAGGGGCGTATTAAATGAATTCGATTCGTGAATATTTTTCTCAATTTCGGGGATGATATCGAATATGGATCGGCCGGGAATGGCGTACTTCTGTTCTGCTGGTATCATGCGCGCGGAGTACGGCTTGATTTTTGTAAGTAAAATTTCGATAGAATCTTATAATCCGTGTTCATAGAGGTGATCGGGCGCCAATCGTTCAGAGTTCGCGCATTAGGAGTTTTCGGTAATAGAAACATTTTACCAGCGTTCATGTGGTCAGGTAGGGAGTTTTCTAATTGTGCTTTATAAAAAATTTCGAGTAAAGAGTCGGCGGCGATGTCACAAAATTCTTTATAGAATTCGGCGGGGATGCCATCATCGCCGGCCATCTTTCTATTCGGTAAGAGCTTAATCGCGTTTAAAATGTCGTTTTTCGTTATAAAATTTCTTCGTTGAAATGAAATTCGATATCGAGGCGCGGAATAATTTTTACATAATTTCTGATGTCTTCTAAAATAATAGAATCATCTGCCTTCGTTTTATTTTGATAAAAAGTGAAAATATGGTTTAGGATAGCGTCGTTGTTGTTGAGGAATTCATTGTTGTCATTGTAGATTGCAGTAATTGCGGGTTTGAGGCGTCTAAGTTTCGTAAAAGTGTATTTTTGACAAACCTCCGCGGTTTCTAAAATTAGTTTTTTCATGCATCTCCAATGTGCCTTCGGGCCAATGTAATTCAAATTCGTAATAAAACTCTCGTGTTCGAATAAAAATATATCTTTGAATATATGAGAGTTAAAAATTTTCGAGTCGATGTTCCTTTTAAAAAATTGCGTATTCCTTGTTCGTAATCGCGTGATAATGGCGTTGTGGTCAGATAAGTTGTAGGCAATGGTTTCGCATTCAATAAGATAAGGTGTAAGACTTGTCGAGCAATGTATATAATCAATTCTGGTTCTAAAAGGCGAGTTATGGATGAGAGCTTCATGCGTAAAACCGTTAAGTCCAGGATTTACATTTTTAAAAATATCGATAAGATTGTTTATTTTATTAAAATCAGATAGTAAGTTGAATTTTCGACGAGAGTCTGTCTTGCCCGGTTTGTCGCGAATGTTAAAGTCTCCCAATATGAACTTCATGGTATTTTTCGGGTAAGCGTTCAAGTAGTTTTGTATTTGTTGTAAATCGTTAAAAACTTCATCGGGATCGTGAGAGAGGTGTACGTTAATCAAAAGGACGATGTTTCTGTTCATTAAAATCTGTATGGCACATATTTTCCCGTTTTTTAGTAGTTCAAAATTCGCCCTAAAAATCGAGCGATGTATTTTGTTGTCCGCCGCCGCGAGAAATAGGTTCATTTACATAGATATCAAAAGCTGTTTAGTCTTGTCGCGTATTGAAAGTTTGAATATTCGTTTCTTGAATTGCGTATATTTCTGCTACGTTTATCTTCAACCATTCTTTTAAAAAATCTTGTCTATGTTTGTTCGCGATTTCACGGGCATTCAACGTTAGAATTCTTAAAAAAAATCATTATTTACAGCATCGCAGCATGGCTCACAAGAGTCCAACATCCTATAAACAAAAGAATAAAAAGAGATAAAAAAGATAAAACAGTAAAAATAAGTAAAAGAGTAAAAATTTGCGTTAGTTTTAGAAGGAATGTATTTACAACATAATCGAAAGCGAGAAGAAAGCATATAAAAGTAGAAAGTGAGAAATAAAAGATAGAGAAACGATGTAAAAGAGAGAGATAGTACAAACAAAAGTATGATGATCAAAAGACTCCGTCAGTTCTCTTCCATCGTTCCATCTTTCCATCGAGAAAGAAGGGGGGAAATCACATCTCATTCAAAGTCTCAAGTATTGTTCTAGTTCTTTGTATTTTGGCGTTTAGTAGCTTTCTTTCATCGCCTTTTATTTTACCTTTGGTTTTTCTTAGTTCAAGGAGTTTTCCCAGGTAGAGAGGAATGTCCTGCTCAAGGTCGGGGTATTTCTCAAGTTGTTCCTTTATCTTTATTTCCCTCGAGAAGCCAGTTCTTTTAGAAATGTCGGCGATTGCCTTCTCAACTCTTGGGTTTGACCCCGTTTCGTAGTTCTCAAGTTCTTTGTCCAGCTGCGATGATGTCATTGATGTTTCTGAGCCGCATATTGATGTTTCATCGTTGTCGAACTCGCGCTCCGAATCTGGGAGGAGGAAAAGGGTCTCCGCCATTGGAAGTTCTGTCGTAGGCATTTCACCTTTGAAGATTTTCTCTTTTCTCGGAATTGTCATCTGGGAATTGTCAATTTCGGTGTCCATTTGCTGGTCTAAGGAGGATGATTTTGACCTCATTCTACCTTCGTTCTCCTCATTCAGGCTTCTTTCCTCGTTCTCTGTGGCCTCGAGGGTCCTCTTCTTAGCTTGAGGGTCCTTGGGTTCCTGGGTCGGCTCTCTCTCTGTCGTTGATGACAAATCGGGTTGGGGTAGGGGCCTCAAGGCCTCTGAAAAGGTTCTAGTGATCCCTGATCTAATCTTCGGGTCGAATGGGCATTACGACTTGATGTGTCCGTGCCGTCTGCAACCATTACAGATCACGTCCTCTCCAATAAAAATTTTAAAATTTTGACCCATATAATTTATGGAAATAATAGCTAGCATTGATGATTGCTCTTTAGTTTTGAAGACAACCTCCCTCCTTAGAGAGGAGAGATGTTTTAGGAGGGGATTCTCTGTGGGGAAGGGAAGAGGCCGGATGCTGATCACTTGCCCGTAGGGTTCAAGGGCCTTTTCGATGTCACTGTCCTGTATGAAGGACAGAACGCCGGAGAGAATATACTTCTTGGACATTTTGAAGAGAGGCGTGGGAAGGATTGTTTCATTTCTAACCTTAAACCCTTTAGTTATGAGCTTTTCAGCAAGTTGGATATTCGCCACCGAAACAATGGCTTGCTCGTTAATTTTCCCGATGGAATGAATGTTATCATACCCAACTATCTCGGCAATTCCAATTAGGTGTTCTTGCGCCGTAGCGTCTTGGAACGATTTGAATTGAATCGTTGCCTTAATAGCGCTACACCTCTTTTCATAGGTGTATTTTCTCTTTTCATCAAACTTTTTTCGCTCTTCCGAGGTGAATCGTACTTTTTGGTTTTGCATATTTATGACTTTTTCTTCGTTTGCTGATTGGTGTGGTAGTTTTTCAGAAATGATATGCGAAGTTGATGGAATGGTTGAATTATGAGCGATTGACGAAGAAGTAGATGAGGATGAAGCAACGACCGGCTTGGCCGTTGCCATGGCGATGATGCAAAGCTACAACTTGTAGCTTTGCTAATTTATGAAAATTATAAAATTTGAAACTTGATGAAAATTTATGAAATATGAATTGAGATGATGCCCGAATAAAGGCGAACAAGATGATATATGATAAGTTAAATAAAGCTTAACTTTAGGAAGCGAAAAAGGCGAAAAACACGGAGCTCGTGCGACGCGTGGCCGCACGGTCGGTGTATGTATGTATGTATGTTTGTCGGCTATACACGTCCACAATACGCAACTAATCTGACTGAAATTTTAACAGTATATAGAGTAGAATCTGTAGCAACCTTTAGTGAAAATATCAAGTCTCTATCTCGAATATTCTTCGAGTTATTTGCAAACTGCGTTGCAAATTTGCCTTTTCGCTGGGAAGCAGCGCCTCGAGAGCCTTCCATCCTTCAGTGTAGCATATAAAAGCAGAATGATCCAATACAGTATTAGAGCTCTGAGAAGCGGTCTGGTGGATTAAATTGGCGAAACCGCTGGGGGGGTTCACCACTGATGAGCCAAGCCCTCCCAATATATTTTTTCATCGCAGTAAGGACAGTAGAAGTTTGTATTTTGTATAAAAGAAACATTTGCGCTTTTGAATCCTTTTATTTTATATGTATAGATGGCGCGTTATTGCTTTGTGTTAATTTATGCCTAACTGGCCTTGTCTTTATAGTTTGCTGAAGAGAATTGCTCGATGCATATATTTAAATGTAATGCTACTGTCCTATAAGCTTATGTCCATAGTTTACTTGAAAACCATTACTAAGATTCCATCCTTCAGTGTAGCATATAAAAGCAGAATGATCCAATACAGTATTAGAGCTCTGAGAAGCGGTCTGGCGGAATAAATTGGCGAAACCGCTGGGAGGGTTCACCACTGATAAGCCAAGCCCTCCCAATATATTTTTCATCGCAGTAAGGACAGTAGAAGTTTGTATTTTGTATAAAATAAACATTCGCGCTTTTGAATCCTTTTATTTTATAAATAACATTTGGTGATTATTGTTACCATTACTGTTATTTCTGTTTATATTCTCTTCTACTTGGATAATATGTATAAGACTAAATGTACATAATAAAGCTTTTCATTGTTAATAAACATATATGTATATTTGTTTTGAATTAGCAATGGAAATGAGTGTTATGAATTGATAAAAAAGGTTATATACACTGCGTGACATTGAAAATGGAACACCAAGAAATAGTGGCCAGAAAGTGATGAAATTCGGCAGACAGAGAGAGACAGGGACGAACAATAAGTTTTCTTTATTTCAAAATGATAGTCATAATACAGAGCGAGAACGGCGTCGGCTTAGTAGCAAGTAGGACCACCGCGGACGGCGATGCACGCAGCAACACGTCTAGGTAGAGAGTCAATCAGAGTACGGATGGCGTCCTGAGGGATGGCTCTCCATTCCCTCTCAACCATTTGCCACAGTTCGTCTTCTGAAAGCGGCTGTGGCAAGGCATGCAAACGGCGTCCAATGATGTCCCAGACGTGCTCGATTGGTGAGAGATCAGGAGAGTACGGTGGCCAGGGAAGCATCTGTACATCTTGCAGAGCTTGTTGGCTAATGCGAGCAGTGTGCGGTCGGGCGTTATCCTGCTGATAAAGGGCATTGGGTACCCCCTGGAGGTAGGGGAGTGTCACCGGTCGCAGCACATCATCAACGTATCGTAGGGCCGTCATAGTGCCCTGAATACGAAGTAAAGGTGACCTGGAATCATACGCGATTGCGCCCCAAACCATGATTCCACGTTGTCGCACGGTGGAACGTTCCACAATTGCTGCCGGATTGGACCTTTCTCCACGTCGACGCCACACGCGTACACGGCGACTATCACTGGACAAGCAGAAACGCGACTCATCTGAGAACACGACCCTGTGCCATTCCGTCATCCACGTCGATCTAGCCCGGCACCATTCCAAACGTTGGAGCCTATTCGGTGGGGTCAATGGCAGTCTTCTTAACGGACGGCATGAGTGCAAGCCATTAGCAACCAATCGACGGGAAATGGTTCTGGTCGAGATGGAATGATCTAGGGTGTCTTGCACATGTTGCAGGATGGCGGTACAAGTGGCTTGTGGGGGCCGCCACTGCTTGTCGAAGGATACGCCGATCCACACGTGCTGACGTCACTCTGGTTGCACCGACATTCCTATATATTGCTACATTTCCTTGTTCCAACCATCTTCTCCACAGTCGGTGCACCGTGGACGCACCAAGGTGTGTATCAGCTGCGATTTGACGTATGAACCAACCTGCCCTTTTCAGTCCGATCACCATGCCCCTCGTAAAAGCGTCTGTCTGCTTGAACTGCCTCCGTTTACGATGACCTGGCATTCTCTGTTATTACACGTGTCTTTTGACACAAGAACAAAATTTCTACAATGATTTTCCTTGAAGAAATAACGACACGAATACTGTCCTTTCTGCAAGTTCCTTCTCTTATATCTTACTCCATGTGCGCACGAGAGCTGGGCATTTTACATCATTTGCATAACTCGGTTAGGCGCGTCTACCCTGAAATTTGCATAATTTTCTGGCCACTATTTCTTTGTGTTCCATTTTCAATGTCACGCAGTGTACATTTAAAGGAATACATTAATAGAGTATATCCTTATCGGGCAGCTGAAAGTTGCTGATGACTTGCGCCATCTATCGGAATAAATATCAACTATTCGTTGATTTTTAATTATTTAAATATGAGTTGCCTTTTTTCTTTCTTTCAATTGATTAACCTTATCCCAGTACAATATCACATTTGTAATATTTTTTCACACTAATATAGTGATTTTAATATTTATTTCTCTCCTTTCCACTTCATTTCTGTATCTCAGAAGAATATGTATATAAGACTGAAGGTCTTAATCTTCTTCTTCTTCTTTCTTATTTTCACTCAATCATATTAGGGTATCAAGTTGTGACCCTTGATGGTTTCTGTTTGACAACCATCATGACTGGATGAAGTAGAATGCGTCTGCCTTTGTCATTAAGACTGGGAGCACTACTCAGTGTCAGGCCAACTTAGCTTCAAAAGAAATGGCCGCCTCTGACATGAGGAACAGACGCCATGTACAACCGCTCCTAACATGGAGTACAAATGCTACTCATTCTGTATTCCTGGATTATGAGCCCTTACAGGGTACTATCAGCCGGGCCAGCTGAAGGTCTTAATAAAAGCATTGATTGGCTGATACTAATAATAAATCCGAAAGATTGTGGTATAGGACAGGGATCGGTAACCTGCGGCTCACGAACAGCATACGGCTCTTTGGATGTGAAGCTGCGCGTAGTACTCACATTAATAAAAAACTTTATTTATTTGGATACAGTAAAACCTTCCTATAAAGGACACCTAATTTCAGAGCCAAAGTGTCCTTTAGGGAGAGGTGTCCTCTTAACGGAGAGTTTCTACTTAGTCTAGCCATAAATATTGTTACAAAACTTAATCAGTGATAAAAAAAATTAATTTGACCGCGTGAAGTATTCAAAATACAGTTGTTGTTAATTGAATATCTCGTGCACACGTGTTTAGAAAAAAAAAATCGGAATATATTCGTTTTTTTGATAATGGATTGGGGAGTTAAAGAAAACCGCATAGCTGTAATAGCCTTACAAAAGATAGGCCAAATTCCTTCATCCATTTTTAAACTTTTACAAAATTTGAATATTATGCGTCAATTTGTACAACAAGCAACTACTTGTAAATTGTCAAAATGATAATTTTGCAAATGAAAACTATTCTTTGTGGAGAGGTGTCCTCTAGCGGGGTGTCCGCTAAAGGGAGGTTCTACTGTACTATATTTATTATTGGCAAGAAACAAATTTCTGGCTCTTTAAAAAATTTGAAATTTTGTTAATTTTAAGTTTTGACTCTTCAGTGACTCAAAAGGTTGCCGTCCCCTTGTATAAGGGAATGTGTCGTATGCATTTATTATCAATAGAAATTAAAATTGATTTGTTGTTTTTCTGATAATCATCCATAAATTTCAACCAACCTACAGAAATGTTACGGGTAAACCTTAGTCACTAATGGCGACGAATTAACGTACAGTATTTATTCACAAATGTTTAACAGACGACTATTGTCTCTTGAACGATAAATCGTCTGAAATTTAAAACATACACCCGTAATATTCCTATGCGCGCGCATCATTCTAAAAATAGCAAATGTCCATATTTACCCGATGACCTTTTGACCTTTCTAAACGAAGTTTCTTATTACAAATCCAGCAAATGGGTCATGTGGTCAGCTAAAGTTTCCTCATAGAATCCTTTAAGGAAACTTTGAATGTAGCGACGGTGGTATAATGGTTAGCATAGCTGCCTTCCAAGCAGTTGACCCGGGTTCGATTCCCGGCCGTCGCAATTTTTTTTTTTTTTTTACACTTTCAAACTTTTTTAAAAATCTTTTCAAACTATATTTATTTTAAGAAAAAGGCGCATCTCCTCATCGTGCAACTGAAAGTTGTTGATGCAATCTATCGGTAAAAAAATATCAACTATTTGTTGATTTTTAATTATTCCAAAATTGGCCAAATAACCATTCTTGATTAATCAAGAGAAGCTAACAACGTACGCGTTTCGGGCTGTTGGCCCTCATCAGCGTGGTGCAAACTGTACCTCAACGACCAAAAAACTGGTCATTCAGGCATCCTGAAAAATCATGAAACGGGTAGTTAAGCCAGAATTGCGTGAAACAGCGACACAATGTGAAAAAAAAATGTTATTTAAATTTATATATTTAAAATAAATAATAAAAAAGTAAGTTTTTACTTGGATCACGTGATTAATTTACGAAAAGGTCCTCTCGTGATCGCGCAACTGAAATTTGCTGATGGTTTGCGCCATCTATTGGAATAAATATCAACTAATCCTTAAATTTGAATTATTCTAGAATATTGATCAAATATATTCTCTTTATAATTTTTTTTTACCTTAAATACTCATTCCTCTTGAATTTTCAGAACGCCTCTAAGACCAGCTTTTTGATAGCTGAGGTACAGCCTGCAACACGCTGACGAGAATCAACAGCTTGAAACGCGTACTTGATTAGATTTTCTTGATTTATTAAGATAGAGTATTTGGCTTATATTCTGGAATATTTATAAAAATACTAGCGGATGTGTACCCGGCTTCGCCCGGGTTTCATCCGAGTGAAAGTTTGCCTAACGAATATTATTGATAATAATATTCGGGAACACACAGAATATTAGGATAATAATGATAATATATTTCGTTACGTCATATATTTATATAATATATGAAATTTATTTTTCGAGCAAACATATCCACTCTCTACTGAATAGATTTTTAAAAAGATATACATAAATAAAATATCTAGAGATATACTACATGATCTTAGCCAAAAGGCCGAGAAACGATATTTTATATGTAGAGATGACCTGGCTTCGTGTGTCTTCTGCTCGAGTGAATGTTTCGCTGGTAGAATTTTGTTCCTGCCTACTATTAATCATTATCTGGCTTCGCCCGTGGTCTGCTTTAGTGAATATTCCCCAAAAGAATTTTTTAATGCAATCAAGCATGATACGGCAATATTGTCATCATCATTTCTGACTAAAAAAATACTGTTGCTCAGTACTTGGTTAAATATAATTTTTCTTGGTTAAAGTGCGACAAAAAAAAACTCTTCCAGATTTAACTCTCTGTCCTGGTCAAATTTCAGCGAGATTAGTTACATATTGAGGGCGTGCATAGCCGACAAACATATATATATATGTTCCCGGCTTCGCCCGACTTTTACCCGAGTAAAGGTTTGCCTAACGAACATTTGTTTAAACGATTCTAGAAAACATCCAATCCACCTATATATTGATTTATAAACGTATATAAATATAAATATTGTTATATGCGTTTAAATATATTTTTGAAACACACACACAAATTTTTGAAAACATTTATTATATTTTAAATAAGATATTGTCACTTTTGTGAATTTGATAATTAATTATTTATTTTTTCTCAACGAATTATATATATATTAATTTAAAATTTCCTTTTAGTTATCATCATCATCACATACAATGTAATTTTTTATATGAACAAACGATAATGAACAACAACAATTAGGGGCTCAAAAATCATTTATTATGGTTAGCAGCTCCGTAAATAAAGATATTTTCACAACAACAATTAAAGTTGCATCATCATTTTTATAAAGAAACAGCAAATTAAATTAACAATGTAAAAATATATTTTAACATTACATTTTAACATTTAACACAAAAACGTTACAATTTTTCTTTAAATATATATTAATATTGAAATGCCAAGTATATTTTTCGTCATTGGAATATTATATTACTAAATTCTCAAATTAAATGTATTATACTTGGAAAACATTTTAAGCATTGTTACAATTTATAAATATAATTTAACCAGACGTCGCTAGAGGCGCTGCTTGCGAGTGAAAGTAGAAAATTTGCAAATAAAATTGCAAAGAATATTTATTTCAAATCAAATTCAAACCATAAATCTTCCCAGTAGTATAGTAAATAATTTCCTAAAGTTTCACGGCGATTGGATAATCCTACCATTTAAAAACCTTCATCGTGTGAACAAACTAACTTTCAGCGTGTAAACAAACCACGTGTTATTTATTAACCAATCAAATTAATTTATCGTCGCGACCAGTGCTGCGCCCAAGCGGTAAAAGGCTGGAACTAACGCTTTTTGTTTTTATATATATTTTTTAAAAAGCACATTAACTTTTTTAGTTTTTTGAATAGCCTATATGTTAAACGAAATCTTCAGCTACCTACATGCGAAATTTCATAAAGATTTATTCTGTAGATTTTGAGCAACGCGATAACAAACATCGATTTTGGATTTCATTTTTATAGATATAAGGAAGGATAATCAGCAATTTTTTATAGTGTATATTTTTTCTGATAGATGGTGCAAGCCATTAGCAACTTTCAAATGCACAAAAACAGATGAATTTTATTTATATTGTAACAAAGTATTTATTATTTTATTAACAGAGTATCATTTTTTCTTAATGTTTATATTTTGCTACTCTGTAAACTTGCCTCATTGTTTATCTTTCGTTTACCATTCATAGTTTGTTCTTGCCTTAAATAAAATTGCTGTGTTATCCTGAAGTTGGTCTCCTTTAATTTTTCACGTGGTAATATATTTGAAGTATGTGTTGTGTTAAGTGTTAAATTCTCTAGGCGAAGCTGTATTTCCGTTTTTGTTAAGATCCGATCGCCACTACCTATTTTGATCTTTTTCTATGGTTTGCTAAATTGGCCTATCAGGTCATAATTTCTTTGTATACTCTAATTTTTATATTATGATGCACTAGCGGGCCATCTTTTATGAAAATTCGAAACTATTCTAGACGCGTAAGATTATTTTTGAAATTGAACAATTTCTAATTTTTCCATTGCAGTAAGGGCAGTAGAAATTGTTTAATTTCAAAAAGAATCTTTCGTGTCTAAAATAGTTTCGAATTTTTAGTTGATTTATTTTAAATAATTTTATAAAAAAAAAAATATGCTTATTTTTCATCGATGCACCTGATACATCGGAATGCTTGAAGCTTTCAGCTAATTTTATTTGTGATAAGCTCAACTGATACAGATATTGGTTCTTCAAACGGCCATTTGACCTTTGAATACAAGAAAGATTCGATAAGGATTAATCAGAGGAATACAGAGGTTGAATTACTCATTGAAATTTGAATCCGAAAAATAAAAAATAAAAATAAAATTGAACTTGCAGTATGTTAGTGTAGAGAAAAATATAGTAGAACCTGGATAATTCGACGTCTTTAATTCGAAACACAAGGTAATAAGACCAAATCCAAATAAATAGTGTGTGCCTTTTCGGTATCAATGTTGTTACAATCTTTAGACAAAAGTACTGAATCTTGAAGATAGTAACAACGCTGTTACCGAAACATCACACACTATTTATTTGAATTTGGTCTTATTACCTTGTCTTTATAATCTATAATCCAAATTGTGTCTTTAATTCGAATATTTATCTTGGTCCCTAGAATTTGCTATAAATAATATTTCCATTTTTAATTAGAATTTTTTGGATAATTCGATTTTTTTTTACCCATTGGGCTTCGAATTATCCAAGTTCGACTGCATTTGTTTTCCACCTCTCAAATTGAAATATCTCATTACATCTTTGAGTGTCAGTATATTAGGAAGAAAGAGAGACGTCTTCTTCTTCTTTCTTATTTCCACTCAATCACACTAAGGTATCAAGCTTGTAAAGCTTGAGACTTTTGATGGTGTCTGCTGGGGAAGAGTAGAGCTCATCAATCACGGCTGAGAATTACACTTAGTACATAGTGAAGAAACTCTACAAGCATTCTGTGGAAAGTCATTGACCAGACTTAAGTCTGGAAATCAAAGACTGTTGTTCTCTTGGGAGGACAGAACCTGTGCTTGTCCCTCTTGCTCTGTACTAGTTATGTGCAGCAATAGATTTCCATTCCTGCAGGCATTGGTTTCTGATGGTATGGAGAAGATCTTTTTCGTCTAGTTTGGTGGTAGATTTTCTGGCATTAGGTAGACCAAGAGCTCCAGCCTTTGCCAGAGAGTCTGCCAGCTCATTACCAGGAATTCCAACGTGAGCTGGAAGCCATTGCACTGTAGCAGAGTCGGTTTACAGACTTAGCAATGCTCTTGAGGAGAGGTTCTTGACTGGAGAAGCAGTTTTGAAGGGTATAAATGGCTGCTCTTGAGTTGGAGTAGATTATCATTTTGCTTGGCGAGTTGATATCGATGGCTTTTAGAGCTGTATCTATTGCAAAGAGTTCCGATTTATAAACTAAAAGGTGTCTAGGGTGGGAGAGGGAGATTTTTTCCAGGATCTTATCTTTGTAGATAGCAATTACACTGCCAGACAGTCCAGTTTCAAGTTGGCTACTGTCAGTGTAAATTGTGATGTCGAAGAGGGAGCTATTTTCCTCAATGATTTGGAGACCAAGGGTTTTAAGTAATTCTGGCTGAGTTTCATGTTTGTGGGGATTGGCTGGTAGATGAGAGAAACAGATGAGTTTGTTGCGAGTTCTGTGTGGGGGATAGGAAGAGAGACGTTCTTCTCAAAAGTAAATTACAGCCAACTTACCTCAGTACAAAGTATTTCAACCAGCGCCATATCAAGTCGAATGGTTGCTCTGTCCCTATATAACTTTTACAAAGCAGTAAACAGGAAAAATAACTTATTCATAAATTCAATTGCCATCTATCTTTAAAATTTGTAACAAATAAATTTACTGGCAATGTGTTTCTTTTCAATAATAGCATCAAAAACTGCAATGAAATAAGTTATTGAATGAGAGGGATTGGTTCACTCAATAACTTATATCATTTAAGTAAGGTCTGTAGAGATAATATTTGATGCTATTATTAAAAAAAAAACGCATTGGCAATAAATTTATTTGTTACAAATTTTGAAAAGAACTTGGATTCATCGTTTTCTCCTCCACTACATGATGGTGATTGATCATCGTGAGGGTATCGTTACAAGCCGGCAATGAGAGAGGAGAATCTGACTGGTGTTTCTTAATGAAAGTTTTGTGTTTTTTTCACCTCTCTCTGGCCATTTTCTCTAGAATATCGTAATCGTCTTAAAACGTCCAGAGATATTTTCCTAATTTGTTGCGCTCATCATTCAGAAATGTATTCTATGTGGCTCTTAAGTTCGAAGAATGTTCAAGGAAAGCCTCAAAATTAGACTACTTCATCCTTGCTGTGGTGCACTTATAGTAAAAGCAGTCGCCAATTTTACCCACCATGATTATCATTCCCTGTACCACGTGTACACTAGAAATAGGAAAATATATATATATATAGAAGCAAAGGGCGCCTCTCCCGTCAAAATGAACGTCAAAAACTGACGCCATCTATATATATATATATCTTCATTTTTCTGTACTTCGCCTTCTATTTCTAATATAATTCTATCATTGCATCAGCCATCGCACTAAAACATCTTTTATCTTTTTTTTTATATATTTATCTCTTTTTGTGTTAGTTCATTTATCATTTTTGCCTTTTTGTTATTGTTTGTTTATTATCTTTATTTACCTTATCTTGCAGCCTTCTTGAATATATTCAATTCTCTAATGTATCTTTCATGATCTGTTTACACTTTGGTTAGTAGCCTGTGAGACCATATTCTCTCTATCTTTCATATTCTCATCACAGCAATGGCCGCAGCCTTGCAGAAAATTGACATGGACCCGGAACAGCAGTTTCACACACCCAAGATAGAGGACATTGTGACTGCTGCTGTGATAGAGATGTATGGAGACTTCTGAAGCTCTTCATTGGACACGACAGCAACATAAAATTGACATGGACCCAGAACAGCAGCTTTACACACCCAAGATAGAGGACATTTGTGACTGTTTTGATAGAGATGCATGAAGACATCTGAGACTCTTCATTGGACACAAAAACAACAACAGAAATTGACATGGACCCAGAGCAGCAGTTTCACACACCCAAGATAGAGGACATTGTAACTGCTGTGATAGAGATGTATGGGGACATCAGAGACTCTTCATTGGACACGACAACAACAACAGAAAATTGACATGGACCCAGAGCAGCAGCTTTACACACACAAGATAGTGGACATTGCTTCTGCTGTGATAGAGTTGTATGGAGAAATCTGAGGCTCTTCATTGGACACGACAACAACAGAAAATTGACATGGAGCCAGAACAGTAGCTTTACACATCCAAGATAGAGGACATTGCGACCGCTGTGATAGAGATGCATGGAGACATCTGAGACTCTTCATTGAACACAAAAACAACAACAGAAATTGACATGGAACCAGAGCAGCAGTTTCACACACCCAAGATAGAGGACATTGTAACTGCTGTGATAGAGATGTATGGGGACATCAGAGACTCTTCATTGGACACGACAACAACAACAGAAAATTGACATGGACCCAGAGCAGCAGCTTTACACACCTAAGGTAGAGAACATTGCAACCGCTTTGATAGAGATGCATGGAGACATCAGATACTCTTCATTGGACATTATAGCAACGGAAAATTGACATGGAGCCAGAACAGTAGCTTTGCACATCCAAGATAGAGGACATTGCGACCGCCGTGATAGAGATACATGGAGATATCTGAGACTCTTCATTAGACACGACAACAACAGAAAATTGACATGGACACAGAACAGCAGCTTTACACACACAAGATAGTGGACATTGCTGCTGCTGTGATAGAGATGTATGGAGACATCTGAGGCTCTTCATTGGACACGACAACAACAGAAAATTGACATGGAGCCAGAACAGTAGCTTTACACATCCAAGATAGAGGACATTGCGACCGCTGTGATAGAGATGCATGGAGACATCTGAGGCTCTTAATTGGACACGACAACAACAGAAAATTGACATGGAGCCACAACAATAGCTCTGCACATCCAAGATAAATGACATTGAGACCGCCGTGATAGAGATACATGGAGATATCTGAGGCTCTTCATTGGACACAACAACAGAAAATTGACATGGAGTCAGAACAGTAGCTTTACACATCCAAGATAGAGGACATTGCGATCGCTGTGATAGAGATGCATGGGGATATCTGAGGCTCTTCATTGGACACGACAACAACAGAAAATTGACATGAAGCCAGAACAGTAGCTTTACACATCCAAGATAGAGGACATTGCGACTGCTGTGATAGAGATGCATGGAAACATCTGAGGATCTTCATTGGACACGACATCAACCAGAGAGTTGGCGAATTTCGTACGCTCCAGGAGTCCGGGTTATGCACAGAATAATATTAAATGTATTTTTCATTTATTACACCAGAAGGTTGAGAAAGGGTAATATCTGAAACCTTCCAATAAAAACAGATTTTTTAAAATAAAATCTTGCAACAAGTCTCATTTATTTAATTTTTTTCAATATGCAATATTTCTATAATATTCATAGAATTTGATTTATTTTCTCCCTTAAATACATCTAAAAAGATATACGCCTAAAAAGTGGCAAAACGTCTAAAAATAGAATCACAGAAAATTTTCTCGCGATCACAAAATAACGAAAATATTTTATCTTCTAATCATCATGGTGATCACCACTATAGCATATATTCAGCCTTAAACGACTTATAACGTATATAAGGCCTGGAGGAGAATTCTCAAGATGGGGAAACCTCCCTTGCTGAAAAAATTTGTACACTTATCTATTGACCGTCGCCGCAACTAGCGGCCTCGGGTCGGTGACAAAGACACAACACCAGCTTTGGCAAACTGAAAAGCGTCCACCTAGAGACCATGGATTCGGGCTAATGGCCCTCGTCAGTCTAGGGCGGACTTTATTCCATGAGATCAACACGGGATCTAATGGAATCTTGACAGTCTGCAAAAAAAAGTGTTTAGCTAGCAAGGTGGCTGGGCCAAATCTATGGCTAGAATATAGATGGAAATTTTTCCGGGAGGAAATTGATCTAAAGAGACAAGGGTCACCTCTCCCGATAAAATAGACGTCTAAAAACCAGACGTCATCTATTGAATGTCGCCGCAACTAGCGGCCTCTGGTCGATGGCAAAGCCACAACACCTGCTTTGGCAAACTGAAAAGCGCCCACCTAGAGACCATGTTGTTTAACTGGCAATGTGGCTGGGCCGTATCTATGGTTAAAATATAGATGGAAATCCCGAAATCAATTTAATAAAGAAGTGCATTGTAATTTGTCTTTTTCTTTTAAAACGTATTTAAAAATATATAATTTAACGAATTTTACAATTAAATTTTAACAAATTCGCATTAAACGTAGCAAACTATGGTAATTGTTTGTGATATTGCGCTTTACTCAGAATCTGCGAGCAGGTATTGATGAGTAGAGCTTCTCTCGCTGACGAGAGTCAATATTCCGAAACCCGTTCATGGTTGGCTTTTCTTTCTTTATCAAAATGGGTTGGCAAACTATTATAGAAAATAAGCCTAAATCTACTTTTGTTTATTTTTGTTCCACTAGATAGCGCTTTTATTTATAATTTTAAAAATAGAAGAAATGTCAGAGATTGATATTAAAAATAAAAATGCGTATCCTTACTGCTCACATGATCATTATAAATGACAGCGCGCTATCTATTAGAACCAAAATCAATTAAACGTTGTTTTGGGCTGGTTCCATCCAATTTGGCCAACCTATTTTCTTGATAAATAAAGAAAATCCAACAAACGTTTTTCGGGTTGTTGGCTCTCGTCAGTATGGTGCAGGTTGTACTTCAGCAAGTTGAAGTCAATTTCATATGACATATGCACAATGGAATGTTGGCCATTGGACATGCGTCGGACCTATTGGTTGTTGTTGGTTTCTGCGCCGCCTGGAGTATAGGAGCTCCATCTATGCTTCCTTTCTTCCTGTGGTGAAACTGTATAAAACTGGTGTTCCTAATAAAGCTGTATGTGTGTGTATTCTGTTATAACGTCGGACCTGTAGGCTTTTATTGGGTTCTGCGCTGCCTGGAGTATAGGATCTCCATCTATGATTCCTTCCTATTGTAAATCTGTATAAGACTGGTGGCCTTAATAAAGCTGTATGTGTGGGTATTCTGTTATAACGTCGGACCTGTTGGTTGTTGTTGGGTGCTGCGCTGCCTGGAATATAGGAGCTCCATCTATGCTTCCTTTCTTCCTGTGGTGAATCTGTATAAGACTGGTGTTCTTAATAAAGCTGTATGTGTGTGTATTCTCTTATAACGTCGTACCTGTAAGCTGTTGTTGGGTTCTGCGCTGCCTGGAGTATAGTAGCTCCATCTATGCTTCCTTTCTTCCTGTGGTGAATATGTATAAGACTGGTGTTCTTAATAAAGATGTATGTGTGTGTATTCTGTTATAACGTCGGACCTGTAGGCTGTTGTTGGGTTCTGCGCTGCCTGGAGTATAGGAGCTCCATCTATGCTTCCTTTCTTCCTGTGGTGAATCTGTATAAGACTGATGTTCTTAATAAAGCTGTATGTGTGTGTATTCTGTTATAACGTAGTACCTGTAAGCTGTTGTTGGGTTCTGCGCTGCCTGGAGTATAGTAGCTCCATCTATGCTCCCTTTCTTCCTGTGGTGAATCTGTATAAGACTGGTGTTCTTAATAAAGCTGTATGTGTGTGTATTCTGTTATAACGTCGAACCTGTAGGCTGTTATTGGGTTCTGCGCTGCCTGGAGTATAGGATCTCCATCTATGCTTCCTTTCTTCCTGTGGTGAATCTGTATAAGACTGATGTTCTTAATAAAGCTGTATGTGTGTGTATTCTGTTATAACGTCGGACCTGTAGGCTGTTGTTGGGTTCTGCGCTGCCTGGAGTATAGGAGCTCCATCTATGCTTCCTTTCTTCCTGTGGTGAATCTGTATAAGACTGGTGTTCTTAATAAAGCTGTATGTGTGTGTATTCTGTTATAACGTCGAACCTGTAGGCTGTTATTGGGTTCTGCGCTGCCTGGAGTATAGGA
>CP092883.1:55515111-55655643 GCA_030710605.1 Cordylochernes scorpioides | reverse complement strand
TATGTACGAGTAGGTTTGGAGTGGGATGTATAGGGATTGGGGGTGAACTGTTTTTCATAGTTGTTGGCAAATGATTCAGCTGCTTCTTCTGTGGTTTGTGTCTGCCCGTTGTTTGTCTTTAATGTTATTTCTTGTTTTTCAGAGTTGAATGATCGTTTGATGGCTTTCCATATGGTTTGGTCTGTGACTTTCAAGTTTTCGATAAAGTAGTCTCAGCTAGTGTTGTCGTGCTCTCTTGTAAGTGTTTGTGATTCTCTCCGGGCTGTCATGTAGGCTGATTTATCTCGGGGGTCCCATGTTTTTTTAATTTTTTTATTTGTCTGTTGATGGATCGTATTTTTTCTTTAATGTGAGGTGGATATCTTCGTTCTAGTTCCGGGTCCTTATATTTTGTTGATTCTTTCCAATTTTGCACCATTTGTTCTTCAATGTATGTAATGGCCTCGTCTATTTTTAAAGATGTGTCTAGGATCAGTTCAGGAGGTTCATCAGTTTCCATTTTGTACTTGAAAAGGGCCCAATCTGTAATTTTGATTTTTATATTTGAGTAGGAGATTTTGAAATCCTGTAGCACAAGTAGTGCTGGAGATGATCAGAGGTTAGTTCGTGCAGGACTTTAAAGTATGCGCTTTGGGAGATTTTTTTGTGCACGGCGATATCAATGATGTCTGGAGGTGAGTCATGTGTGGGTTCGTCGGGGTAGCTTACATCAAGGTCCATAACACCGATTGCGTTTTGGAGCCTTCTCCCGCTTGGGTTAGAGGTGGTGGAACCCCAGGCAGGATGTTTGCAGTTTAGGTCCCCTGCTATGATGGTCGGAGTGTCTGTTGAGAAAATGTTATATATATCGGTTTGATCTAGATAGGTGTTTGGTGGTTTGTAGCACGAATACAGGTTCATATTTAACCCGTTTTTGTTTTTTAAATGAAATTCCTGTTGTTTCCCGGCTTGAGGTGGTGGCATGAATAGGTGCATGGCTGGATAAATATGGCAGTTCCACCACCTTGTCCGGTTAGTCTGTCGTTGCGGAGGGTGATGAAGTTTTGAATCCTCATTTTATGGCAAGGCTTAAGCCAGGTTTCTGACACTAGTGCGATGTCGATGTCGTTCAGGAATTCTGAGAATTTTTGTTTTTTGTTTCAGAGACTACACGCGTTCCAGTGAACGATTCGAAGATTATTATTTATTATTATTTTTTTGTGATTCATTTACATCTAATGGTGTCTACAACGTTTTTCATAATGTTTGCTATTATTGCGGGGTCACTGAGACCCTTTTTGATAGCGTTCTCTAGTTGGTTGACCTTAGTGGCTGAAGGAGGATTGGGACGTTCTTTATTGACATGTGGAGTTTTGTTCTTGTTTTGAGAGGGTTGGGGAATTTCAGAAGGGTTTGGATCTTTAGGGTTGTATTTTTCTTTTTCTGTATTGGGGTTTGGTTTCTTATTATTTTGGGTTTGGGGCACTCAATTTATCTTTCTGTATAGTGGGCAACCACGCCAACATTCGGTATGCTGTCCCTGGCAGTTTGCACATTTATATGGGACTTCTTTTTCTTTGGTGCATTCGGATGTGAAATGATTTTCTCCTCATTTCGGAGTTTCTCTACATTGAAATTGAGAGTGTCCAAAGTTTTGGCACCTGTGACATTGTCCGGGGCCTTTAGGAGCCCTGTAAGCCTCGACTTTGCACTTCATGTCGCAGAGATCTGTGATATTGTAGATTTCTTTATTCCTTGCAGTCTTAGGAAGGGTTACCTGGATTAGTGGGAGCTCCTCCTCTGTTCTTGATTTTCGTAGTCTTGCAAGTTTGGACTTTTCAAATCCCTTGTTTTCCAAATCCTCTTGTATTTCGGGGAAGGTGATGCAACGGTCGAGACCTCTGACGACCACTCTAAGGCTCTTTTCGTCGTCTAAGATCTTGAAGTGGAAGGTGTAGTGGAGATCTTCCAACCACTTGGTAGCTGTCCTGTAGTCTGATATTGTGTGGGTCTGAACGTTGATGTGTCGGCCTGATGTGTGAAATTCTGGCTTTTGTTTGGTACACTTGATAAGACCATCTCTAAGGCCTGAACATTCATTTACCCCTCTTATTTTAATTGGTGGTATTCAGATCACAAGAGGAACCGATGTCACCTTATTTATTTATGCTTTTTATAAATTACTTAATTGATCTTTTCAATAATTCAGATTTACCTGGAATATACCTCCCAAATTATGAAAATCTTCATCTTTTTCTATATGCAGACGACATTGTCCTGATTGGTGAATCTAAAGATAACCTTCAAATAAAAATCAATATGCTAAAAATATATTTTGAAAGAAATCTATTAACCTTGAATGAAAATAAGTCAAAAATTATGGTTTTCAGAAGTCGATTAGCACAAAATGACAAATGGTTTTGGGGAGAGCGGCAGCTGTCTGTTACTACGAAATATCAATACTCAGGATACCCGCTTGCAAGTGCAAACTCACTAAACAAAGTATCTGCATATTACAAGGGCCCTGGCAGTAATTGTATGGGAGGTCTTGACAATATTCAAGACGAACTCTTCAAATGCGGCAATGATATTATTTGATTCGACAATTTTACCTCACATGTTATAGGCCGCACCCTTTTGGGCACTTGACAAAATAAAAGTAGTTGAACAAGTTCAGAACATCTTTCTAAGACGCTACCTGAATTTACCAAAATATACTCCGGGATTTATGCTGAGAATGGAGTGCGGACGAGTATCACTGGAAGTTGTCATTATTAAACAGTTTTTGAGATTTTTATTTTTTTATTTTTGAGATATTAAATGACATTAAGTTTTAAATTTACGATGCTTGTCCCCTGCTTTTCTTCTCAATTATCCTCAACTATATCTAATTGTTTAATAGCATATTTTAATATACGGTTAAACCTGTCTATAGCGCCCCCCTCTTGGGACTCACCAAAATAGGGTGCTATAGAGAGGTCACTTTTAATGTAAATCGCATCGTACTACGTATTTAAAATCGGGTGCTATAGAGAGGGAGGCGCTATTTAGAGGGGGCGCAATAGACAGGTTTAACTGCCTTTATTTTTCCTTTTTAGTTATTTTTATAAATTAAATTTTTAAAAGTATTTTTTTTTTCAATCTATTAAATATATGAAATTAAAATTCATTGATTATTCATTTGTAGAGTAAAATATTAAAATTTATTGAAAAATCATTCAGCTACTCCGTTTCTTTTTGAACATTTAGTTTTTTATTTTGTTTCAGTAACCTTCAGTGTTTCAGGAACCCGGTTTATATTTATTTCTCTTCAGTAACCTGTTTTTTTTTTCCAGTTAAATATTTTTCAAGAGGGTTATATCATAAATGTCAAGACTTATTCGTCCGACTCTTGGTGAAATATTTTCGAAGGTGAGTGAACTAAATGATGCAATCAGAAAAGGATGCCTCGACAATATCAAGAAACTGGGTGAATTTAAAGGATATATAAATAAATATGATCAAAAACGTTGTGTTCCATTGGTCCTGGCTGCTGGTTTAGGTAATACTGATATAGTAAGGTATTTGATTGAAAATGGAGCAGATATAGAAGTTAAGGATTATTCTGAAGTAACCCCATTACATAGTGCTGTATCCAAAAATAAAATAGAGATAGTTAAATATTTAATCAAGGCTGGTGCAAATATAAATTCAGTTGGTTTATATAATGTAACTCCTTTATATATATCAAATTCACTAGGTTATTTAAAATTATCAAGATACTTGGTAAATCATGGAGCTGACATAAATGCCAAAAACTATCAAGGCGAGCCTCTATTTATGGTTTCTGTTAGACGCGAAATAAAGATAATTGTGTATTTATTGAAAATGGGGGTTGATGTCAATAATCAAGATGCTCATGGAAAGTCAGCTCTTCATGTTGTTCCATATAAAAATTGTAGAAAAAATTCATTTCCCACTCATGAAATATATAGAATTTTATTGAAATATGGGGCAGATGTAAATTTGCGTGATAGAAAAGGAAGGACCCCTTTAATGGTGGCTGCTCGTAAAAATCATTTGAATGGCGTCCATGCTCTGATAAAAGCAGGGGCTAATATCCACGATAAAGATAACAAAGGAATGAATTCTCTGATGATGGCAGTTTCAAAATCTGGGATACCTATGATAAAATTCTTAATATTTTCAGGTGTTAATGTGAATGAACAGGACTCATTAGGCAGAACACCATTACATTTTGCTGCTAAAAAGACAGTTCATTGTAAAAAATTGATTGTTGAGCTTCTAAATTTTAACGCTGACATAAACCTGAAAGACAAGAAGGGATTAAGTCCTTTGTTTTATATCGCTATGAACAAGAACCCTTTTTTGAAAGATATTCTTAAAAAAACAAGAAATATAGATTTGGAGACCTTTTTAGAGTCAAATTCTGTTTATAATAATATCAATAAATATCTCAGATCAATTAAAATCATCGTCAAGTATTTTGTTCTATATAATCCTGAAGCCTCAAAGCCCAGTCTCATCGCTTCACATAGGAGTTTATCAAGCTGGTGGAAATTTTGTCAACAAGAAATAGTGCTGATGCAAGGTCAACTAATAGGAGGCCAAATGAACTTACACAGTTTTCTATTGGAACTTAATTCTGAAAAAAGGGCAGGATACTTGTACAACAAATCTAATGGAATACGAAAACATATAAAGAAGAATTTGCCTAGGTACAAACTAACTCTACCAATTTACAACTTCCTGATAAAAGAATATTACAATAAAGGTATTAGAAGAAATCTATTGATGAAAAAATGGCATTGTATTGTGAAAGGAAATGATTTTAAAAATATAAATTCCATGATATGCCAAAATATTGGTGGGTACCTTCCTGATGAGACATTACTTTAGATTAATTTCATAATCATCCAATTATTTTGACAAACTTTATTTTCACACAACTTTATTTTTGTACATGTCAATTTTTAATGTCCTCATAATGTAAATATAAATTAAGTACAACATAATAAAACTTTTATTTTGTATTTTTCAAAAGTGTTTTATATTTATTTTAATTATATAATTTATTCCTTTTAGGAGATGCAAATTTCTAGTCACCCATATAGATGCCTGTTGCACATTTTTGTATGTCCAAAGTTTTATCCCCGGAGTTTTTCATAAAAGAAAAACAATTCTAATGGTAATCAATGTTTCTTCCAATCCAAATACTGACATTAGAATGGTGGTCGTTGTCGTGTCCATTGAAGAGCCTCAGATGTCTCCATACATCTCTATCACAGCAGTCGCAATGTCCTCTATCTTGGGTGTGTAAAGCTGCTGTTCTGGGTCCATGTCAATTTTCTGTTGTTGTTGTCGTGTCCAATGAATAACCTCAGTTGTCTCCATGCATCTCTATCACAGCAGTCACAATGTTCTCTATCTTGGGTGTGTAAAGCTGCTGTTCTGGGTCCATGTCAATTTTCTGTTGTTGACGTGTCCAAAGAAGAGCCTCAGATGCCCCCATACATCTCTATCACAGCAGTCGCAATGTCCTCTATCTTGGGTGTGTAAAGCTGCTGTTCTGGGTCCATGTCAATTTTCTGTTGTTGTTGTCGTGTCCAATGAATAACCTCAGATGTTTCGATGCATCTCTATCACAGCAGTCACAATGTTCTCTATCTTGGGTGTGTAAAGCTGCTGTTCTGGATCCATGTCAATTTTCTGTTGTTGTCGAGTCTAAAGAAGATCCTCAGATGTCCCCATGCATCTCTATCACAGCAGTCGCAATATCCTCTATCTTGGGTGTGTAAAGCTGCTGCTCTGGGTCCATGTCAATTTTCTGTTGTTGTTGTCGTGTCCAATAAAGATCCTCAGATGCCCCAATGCATCTCTATCACAGCAGTAGCAATGTCCTCTATCTTGTTTGGAAAATGGGTGCCGTTGCCACTCTATTCACCTTGGAAACGAACCAGAATTTGGTCGAATATTCTAAGGGTCCAGTGGGGACCGATGTGAGTTAACTTCTCCTTCCCATTAGATGGGTACAATCCTTAAATCTCAATGTTGTAAAATTCTTGCAATATAAATGATAGCATCAGACACAATCAAAAGTTTGAAACAATCAACATCCCGGAAATATGCTGCGTGTTGCTCTGAAGTTGCAACACAAAGAATCAATGGGCAGAAAATAATGCAAATATCAGGTAAAGTTAGAAGACCGTGTTATTCAAATTGTATAATATGGAAACTTTAGAGGACGGGGTCTCTCATGAGAGGTTTTACTGTGTAGTATATACAGTATAATCTCCATCAGAGGACACCCCGCTAGCTGACACCTCTCCACAAAGGCAGTTTTCATTTGCAAAATTATCGTTTTTACTATTTAGCATGGGGGTCGGTGGAAGGCTGGTTAAACCGTTTGGTTTTCGACCACTAGGACCCGGGTTCGATTCCCGCATTGGACACTTTTTTCTGTTTAAAGAAAAAAAATGCTCCAATGGCCCCCGATTCTTGCAAAAGTCCAACCCCACCAGCGAGTGCAAGTAACCAAACGGGGCTCTGGCATTAGTAAGTGCAAAGTCAAACTGCTTTTCACATGTGTAGACATGTGGTGCACTTACAGTAAAAGCAGTCGCTAACTACCCACCATGATTATCATGGCCTGTACCACGTGTACTAGGGATAAGCAAAAAAACTATTTAGCAACTCTCCGGTAAAAGGACACTTCTCCCTAAAGGACACTTTGGCTTTAATTAGATGTCCTTTACAGGGAGGTTCTACTGTAATTGGACTTGTGAATAATAAGACTTATTTGAAAATACAATCTACTAAATTACAAAGCGTTAGTTAACATTGATATGATAATCTCTGCATAATAAAATACCAAGATTCAATTTAAATTTGTAAGAAACACGTTTCAATAGTCATTTATAGTTTTTCTACAATTTTATACATTTTTTTCAATCAACCAGGCGCGATATTAAAATATTTGTGCCTAATACAGAGGAAAACAACAAACAAATTGAAACTTTGATTTAAATATTTACAAATTTACATGTATTATTCGAAAGAGTTCATAAAATTTATATAGACAAAGTGGCTGATGTAAGAGAGTTAAATCATTTAGATCAGGGAACAATCGATGTCTCACTTCTGTAAAGTTCGGACAGTCGTAGATAAGGTGAAGAGCAGTTTCTCCGCAAGAACGATTTGGTGTATTTTTATACATGCATGTGAAATTTATTCGATATTACCTCGGGTGCTTAAATATTTTATTATCATGTGTAAAGTATACTATTTTTGCATTATAAAAATGGATAAATTATTCTGGAAAATACCATATTCTATGCTTGGAATTGAGCCAATGGATTCTTCTGGAACTAAATTGAAACCAAGTTTCATCCGGATAGCTCAAGCATATATTTTTTTATTCTAATCATTTTCCTAACAAGTTATTTTGTGACCATCTGATTGGTTACAAATTGATATATTGAAAAATTATTTATTCGTTAAACTCTACTTTTTACATACGCCTATGATATCACAGGAAAATTGACTCATCCGTTTATATAGAAACCAATCTGGTAATAACATATTCACATAAACCTTAGTTTTTAATCACTTTATTTATAAAATTCGTCAGAATACCATTAACAGAATAATAGACATTCCGGAAATTTATTGCATAATATTCCCTGAACCCACCCCATAACCCCTAAGTGAAGATATCGCTTTGGAATAGCAAAACTCTAAAGCACTGGCAACAGAAGCCCGTGTTGATTCTGCATTGAAATAAATGTAAACAACCAAAGGACTTTATTTAATTTCAAATCTTATTTCTCAGAACGACATTTGAAAATTATCCCGCATGTGTTTATTTTGAACGAAAATTTGAAATTTATTTTTAGGAGAAATAACGATTATTTCTAATCTTAGGGATGAAGTATGAAAGGATAAATTGTGAAGAGTAATGATAAACGGAAAAATCTTCACAATCCATCCTTTCATACTTCATCCCTACGGTTAGAAATAATGTTATTTCTTCTTAAAATAAATTTCGATTTTTCGTTCAAAAGAAACACATGCGGGATAATTTTCAAACGTCATTCTACAATTATAAGCCGCATTATATTGTATTATAAAACTTATTTTATTGGCGTTTTAAAGATGTAAAATATTTTCTCCCGTAGAAAGACTTTCTTGCCCGAAAGCTTGAGAGATTTTTAGATAAAAAAATATTTTTAAAAGAAACTTTTCCCTGGAGGTTTAATGTTCTTGTTTTAATACTAATCACTTTATTCATAAAGATTTAATTTTTCCTTCCAGCTTCTTGTCTTTTTATCGATTATCTTCTAAAATATTGAATAAAATTCCATCAGAATTTCAATATTAACTGTTTTTTGATCCTGTAGATGGTTTTAGTCATTTTTAAAGGAAATCGTTGCAATTTACTTATACAGTAGAACGTCTTCAATCCGAATATTTATCATCTTGGCCGTATAAATTACACAGGTCTACAAAAAACATTTGTTGTTTTTTTTTTTTTTTTTGCCGGAGAAAACCTGATGTTGATTCTAATGTAACTTTTCATGCTGAATTCAAAAAATGAAATCAGATGTTTTCCATCACCCATATTTCTTGCAGGATAACAATTTTTTCTATAAATTGGTATAAACAGTAATAATGCAGAAAATGTTACGTAAGCATTTTAAAGTAAATATCATTACATTAGCTAGTGCTTTATTTTTGACAAGAAGAGTTGATATGTGGAGCCAAAAGCTTTATTTTATTTGTTACTAGCGGACGTACCCGGCTTCGCCCGGGTTTTACCCGAGTAAAGGTTTGTCTAACGAATCTCTCGATAAAGTGAACATTTTTTCCCGGTCCCTTGAAAAATACTCGATAAGTTGAATAAAATCAATATTAATTGGTTCCCTCGGTAATTGGAAGTTAAAGGAATAGTATCTTGCCTTGGAATTGTATCATTATTCTTGTCTCAAATAAATTGCCGTGTCATCCTGAATTTTGTCTTTCCTAATTTTCTACATTACAAAATCATCGTATCATCATGATAATATTTAGAGCAGATTGTTGAATTATAACAGATAAATTAGAATATTTATCTTGATTATTTTAAAGTTCATAAAATGTATATAGACAAAGTGGCTGATGTAAGAGAGTTAAATCATTTAGATCAGGGAACAATCGATGTCTCACTTCTGTAAAGTTCGGACAATCGTAGATAAGGTGAAGAGCAGTTTCTCCGCAAGAACGATTTGGGGTATTTTTATACATGCATGTGAAATTTATTCGATATTACCTCGGGTGCTTAAATACTTTATTATCATGTGTAAAGTATACAATTTTTACATTATAAAAATGGATAAATTATTCTGGAAAATACCATATTCTATGCTTGGAATTGAGCCAATGGATTCTTCTGGAACTAAATTGAAACCAAGTTTCATCCGGATAGCTCAAGCATATACAGTCGAACCTCTTTAATTCAACACCCCAAGGGATCAGAGCTTTCGGTTGAATTAAAGGAAGTGTTGAATTAAGGTGAGATGATTAGCTAATCATCTAACTAGCTAAAATAATATATATATTTTTTATAAATAGCTTTGTAATATAAATTAATGATAATAATTGAAACCATTGTGTGTGTACTTTTTCATATTTATTTTTTTATTTTCATGATTAACTTTTAGTATCTGAAACAAAATGGCAATAATACATATTTTCGAAACAAATAATATTTTATTCCAATTGAATAATAGTTTAAAAAAATAAATATGGAAATAAAAAGAAAATTTAAAAAAAAATATTTGAAAAGAATCAAGATTTAAAAAAATATATTTTAAAGATGTCTGTTTTTTCTCTGAAATCCTATTCAGGATGTATTCCAGATAGTCTATTTTTAAAAGACATGCATGTCTTTCTTCCTCAGAAATGTCTTTTAAATAACAAAGAGTTTTTATTGTATTAAAGGCATCCACTGCTGCTGCTGGTGTTATTGATGTTTTGTTTAAATCTTTTTCTGTTGGCTTTATCTCTTCATCTTCTTCTTTTCCCATTACCTCCTTTACAATTTCTTCAATGGACTGTTCCCCAGCAACTTGCACATCTTTATCAACTTCCAAGAAGTCAATATAGTTGACATCAATGGCTTGATGTTTTTTTAAAATGCCTCAAAACATCTGTTCATTTCTTCTTCAACAACTTCTTCCATTGCTTCATCCATCACAAATCCTGAATGAGAAAAACAATTTTTTTATTGTGGAAGAACTAACCCCAACCCATGCAGCCTCTAGCCAGCTAATTGCAAAGAGTAAATGTACTTGAGCATTTTTTTTTCTTCCATGCAAGTGAGAAGATACGTTATCATTCGTTTCCTATATTGGTCTTTTAGGGCTTTAATGATACCCATATCACAGGGTTGTAATGCACTTGTAGTTAGGGCGGGCAAAAATCTTATTTCAATGTTCTGTAACCCTTCAGGTATTTGGTGGGCTGGGCAATTATCTAAAATTAATAAAATTTTTCTTTCTCTTCTTTTGAATATTTGGTCCATTTTTTTCAGCCAATCCGTAAAATTTGCCCCAGTCATCCAGACTTTTTTATTAAAATGATAATTTGAGGGAATATTCATGCCATGGAAGCATCGTGGTCTTCTATATTTCCCAATATAAAGTAAAGGCAGTTTTTCACTTCCATCCATATTACAGCATACCAACACTGTAATTCTCTCTTTAAACATCTTAACCCCTTCACATTTCTCACCTCTGATAGTCATTGTTTGATTAGGCAAAAGTTTATAAAATAACCCTGTTTCATCCGCATTGAAAATGTCCTGTGGGCTGTATTTAGCTAAAAGTGAAGGAATAATCCCACCTTTCCAAGTGGCTACACTATTGGCATCCACACTTCCAGCTTCTCCATGAAGTCGTTTAAAAGCAATATTCCTTCTGGCCTTAAACTTTTCTAGCCAGCCATTGCTAGCTTCAAAATTATCTTGACCCATTTTCAAGGCCAAGAGTATAGCCTTTTCTTTCAAGATATTGCCATTTATGGCAAGTTTCATGGCATTTGCCTGCCTTATCCACCTAAACAGGGTTTCTTCAATCTCTGGGAATTCCCCGTCACGATCACGTTTCAAGGTAGAGCTAAAATTAGATTTTAAAAAGGCAGATTTTATGGCGAATTTATTTTTAAAAATTGTGCTAATGGTGGACAATGTAATATTTCTCTCTCTGGAAACTTGACTATGTGATTTTCCTTGTTCTATTTCTTCTATAATTTTCATTTTTTCCACATAAGTGAGCTGGTGATACTGACTATGTTTCCAATTTTTTTTGGCAGAACCTGACATTCTTGCCCCACTTATTTATTCAAATTAACAAAGAATATTGAATTAAAATGTTATAATAATCATTGTTGGATCATTTTATAAAGATTTATTTATTTAAAAAGAAATATTTATAAATTTAAAAATAGCTAAAATATTTCAATGTTAAAAATAAAAAATAAAAATTATTATTAGTTAGCGCATGATGCCGAAATTCCCGCGTAAAAAAAAAACAACAATAACATCCGCGAAATTGCGCAACGGCACTGCAAAGTGAAACTTAAACTAACCAGAAACCAAAAGTGCGCAGGCGCGATCCTATCGGCGCCCGCCGATGCCGATCGTCACCCGCCGATGCCGATCGTCGCCGCCGTAATACCGTTTAGCGGTAAAGTTGCATGTAAAATAACATTCAACTGTCGAAATTCGAATTTTAAAATGGTCGAACTATCGGAACTGTCGTATTATCGATACTGTCGAATTACGGTTTGCTATTTGATAGGCCGGAGGTCGGGACATCGGAACATGGTCGAATTATCGCCGAGTGTCGAATTGGGGTGTGTCGAATTAACGAGGTTATACTGTATATTTTTATTCTAATCATTTTCCTAACAAGTTATTTTGTGACCATCTGATTGGTTACAAATTGATATATTGAAAAATTCTTTATTCGTTAAACTCTAATTTTTACATACGCCTATGATATCACAAGAAAATCTTCATCGGAGCTACGACCACCACTCCTGTCGAATTAGGAGAAGAGGATCCACTCCACCGGGCTGAGGTCTCCGAGGCTGAGGTAGCCGCTGCCATCCGCCGCCTCCCTCGCGGAAGAGCCCCCGGCTGGGACGGTCTGCCCTGCGAGGTCCTCAGCACCTTCGAGGAATTCTTCGCGGTCGCCCTGCGACGTGTGCTCGCCGAGTCTCAGCTCCGCGGTGCCCTGCCTCCATCGATGCGCCGGAGCGAGATCTGCCTGGTCCCCAAGGCCCGCGGCGGCGATCGCGGTCTGGACGGCTACAGACCGATCTCCCTGCCTTCGGCCGACTACAGGGTAATCGGATCGATCCTGCTCGGCCGCCTCAGGCCCCACCTGTCAACTCTGGTGCCGGAGTGCCAGACGTACGCCGTCCCCGGAAGGTCCCCCTCCTGGAACATCGCGCGGGTCACAGACGCCGTCGAGGAGGCTACTGCCCGAGGCACGCCGCTGGCCGCGGTTTCCGTGGATCTGCAGTCCGCCTTCGACTCCCTGGACCGCGGGTATCTAACATCCCTCCTGGTGTCCCACCTGCGCCTCCCACCGGCCTTCGTGGGATGGACTCTTCTACTCTACGCCGGGGCGGACGCCACAATAAAGGTCGGGGGCTTCCAGACCGTCGCCTTCAAACTACTCAACGGCGTGAGACAGGGCTGCGCTCTGAGCGCGGCGCTCTTCAGCATCGCGACGGGACCGCTGCTGCGTCGCCTGGAGACGATCCTCGGCGTGGGCAACGTCATCGCCTACGCCGACGACATCGTCCTCCTGTTCCATCGCGACGAAGAATTCGAGCGGGTGGCGACCGTCCTCGGGGACTTCAAGCGGGCCTCTGGTATCGCCGTCAACCTCGGGAAGAGCGCGGGCCTTTGGTGCGGAGCCTGGCGCAACCGCGGCGACTCCCCTCTCGGCGCCTCCTGGTCGACCACCTCCATCAGGGTCCTCGGGCTCGACATCGCCCCCAGAAGCTCCGTAGCCCATCAGGAGCAGCATCTTCTCGCCCTCCTGGAGTCCGCCTGTCGCAGATGGACGCCCTTCACCCGCGGCCTATCCCTCGTCGGACGAGCTAGAGCGGCGAACTCGCTGGTGGGCTCCACCATCCAGCATCACCTGCACGGGTACCTGCCATCACCCCCGACCATCGCCAAGCTGCAGGCCAGACTAGCGAGGTTCGTCTGGGGGCCCGAGCACACGGCGTGGCTTCCCGCCGCCGTCATGGCGAGGCCCGTAGCCATCGGAGGCCTCGGCCTCCTCGACCTGGCAACCCAACTCCAGCTCGCCTGCCTCAAGGGTGTGCAGGTCGCGCTACGCGGGGGCAGGAACGGCTTCTCCTGGCTGGTGACTAGCGAGGCCTGGCTCAGACCTCCACCGGACGGCACCACACTCCAGCCCCGGCAGCCTCCGGCTGCTGAAGCTCTGGGAGGAGGCCTCCAACATCCTGGGCCTTAACCATCGGGCGGTCCCCACTGCTCAGCTGCTGGACCTCCCTATCATCGGCGGCTGCCGGTTCCTCCGCCCTCCCGACCTCCTGGCCCCCGCCCGCTGGAGCGGAGCCCGAGTCCGGGACCTCATCGAGGAGGAACACCTCATCGCCCGCCCTACGCGCTCGGCCCTGGCTGACGCCGCGACCCTGGGCGCCTTCTGTCGGAGGCTGACCTCCGAGAACGCCGTGGGCTTCGGGGGGGAGTCTCCTTCTTCTTCCTCATCTTCATTAGCTGCGGCTGTGGTGCTGCGCGGGACGGCCACGCCGTTCCTCAACGGCCTCACGACGCGCTCGGCCCGACGGGTCTTGGATCGTCCACGCCTCGCGGCCACGCCGATCTCCCGATTCCTGGCGAGATGGGCACCCACCATCAGCCCACCATCCAGGATCGACTGGGCCTCGCTCCGGCGCTGCGCCTTCTCGGGGCATGAGGCCGATGCCGCCTTCAAATTGGCCCTCCACGCTATACCCCATCCGGCCCATCCTGCCTCGGCCGTCCCCTCGTGTCCTGCCTGTGGGTCCGTCGACCGCTCCCTCGGCCACCGCTACTGGAGCTGCTCTTCCATCAGGCCCCTCATCAGAGAGGCCTTCAACATCATCGGGCGGCCCCCTGACCTGCAGGCCTGGATCTTCGGCGGGTCCGGCCTTGAGGACGACGCCCTGACCATCCTGGCGTCGGCAAAGCTGCGCGTCTATCGCCACTTTGTCCAGGTTGGGCTCGGTGGGGTGGAGGACCCGCTCATCGCCTGGACGAGGACCCTCGTGCGCAGGGGATGCCTTCCTTCATCCTCCATCATCACTTTGTAAAAATTTTGTATTATTTTTCACCTGTATATTTTTCTCTTGTTCTCTCTCGCTGAATTGTAAAATTGTCTAGATGACAATAAATATTTTTCAATTGTCACACACACACATACATTCATTTTTATATATATAGACTAGCGGACGTACCCGGCTTCGCCCGGGTTTTACCCGAGTAAAAGTTTGTCTAACGAATCTCTCGATAAAGTGAACATTTTTTTCCCGGTCCCTTGAAAAATACTCGATAAGTTGAATAAAATCAATATTAATTGGTTCCCTCGGTAATTGGAAGTTAAAGGAATAGTATCTTGCCTTGGAATTGTATCATTATTCTTGTATGGATTTACCCGGCTTCGCCCGGGTTTTACCCGAGTAAAGGTTTGTTTAACGAATCTCTCGATAAAGTGAACATTTTTTCCCGGTCCCTTGAAAAATACTCGATAAGTTGAATAAAATCAATATTAATTGGTTCCCTCGGTAATTGGAAGTTAAAGGAATAGTATCTTGCCTTTGAATTGTATCATTATTCTTGTCTCAAATAAATTGCCGTGTCATCCTGAATTTTGTCTTTCCTAATTTTCTACATTACAAAATCATCGTATCATCATGATAATATTTAGAGCAGACTGTTGAATTATAACAGATAAATTAGAATATTTATCTTGATTATTTCTAGGCGAAAAGTTATTTCAAAAATTTTATTTGCTAGAAACCTTCCCAGTACTATACTAAATAACTTCCCAAAGTTTCATGGCGATCCAATGAGTGGTTTGGTCAGGCATAAAGGACAAACAAACAAACAGACACACATACATATTCATTTTTATATATATAGATTAATTAAATTTTTCTCTTGAAGATCATAAATATTAATTTAAATAACAAATTATCGAATTTTTAATTAAATATGTTTATTTTATAATGCAATCTGTTTTGCTTTCAACTCAAAAATAACGACAAGCTCTGGAATGCTATTTGCTGAATAACAGTTTTAATTGATATATTTGGTGGTATATAGGGTGGATTAAAGGTGAATGTCATATGCCTTTTGCGGTTCCAATGATATGGAGGGAACTTAAAGACCATTCTTCAGACTTATTTTTGTTTGACAAAGACTACAGGTATTACATCCAAATTAAGACCTACAGTTGAATATCCAGATTTGCCTTCTGCGATGAGACCGGTTCCTCATAGTGATATTTTACCTGTGCCACAGCCTCCTGAAAATGTAATATTCAGTGACGATGATTCAGATAGACGAGAGAAACAGTCGGATGACCCAAATTTTGAAGCAGGTGCTTCATCTGAACCTCATTTGTTAACCCAAGGAGATTTCAACGACCTCGTACGTGATTTAGATTTATCCAAAAAACAGAGTGAACTTTTAGGCTCTAGGTTAAAAGGCTGGAATCAACTGCATAAAGGCACAAAAGTATGCTTTTTTCGCAAGCGTTAAGATGAATTTCAAGACTTCACAAGAGAATGATTTAGTATATTGCAATGATGTTGTTAGTCTAATGGAAACGCTTGGTCATGACCATGATACAGAAGAGTGGCGTTTATTCGTTGATTCTTCAAAAATTAGTTTGAAAGCTGTTCTCCTTCACAACGGAAATAAGTTTCCATCAGTGCCAATAGCACATGCATCCAACATGAAAGAGACTTACGAAAACATGAAACTGCTTTTGAAAAAGATAGAAAATGAAAGATACGGTTAGAAAATATGCGGCGATTTGAAAGTCATTGCTCTCTTGCGTGGATTACAGCTTGGATATACAAATTTTGTTGTTTTCTGTGTGAGTGGAATAGCAGAGATAGCGAAAGACATTACATTAAAAAAGCTGACCAAACCGTGAAATCTTTACTCCAGGACATAAAAATATTGTAAATCCTCCCCTGATCGATTCAGAAAATATTTACTTACCACCATTATATATTAAACTGGGATTAATAAATCTAAATGCCAGTAGATTTGCCTACCTAAAACAAAAATGTTCTAGCATTGGTGATGCGAAAATTAAAGAGGGCAATTTTGTTGGACCTCAGATTCGAGAATTGCTGCAGGATGGAAATTTTCAAAATAGTTTGAATGAAGTTGAAGCAGCAGCATGGAATTCCTTTAGAAACGTTTGCAAGAACTTCTTAGGAAGTGTCAAGGTTGAAAATTACCGAGACATAATTAATGATCTGTTGCTTTCCTACAAGGAACTGGGATGTAACATGTCTCTCAAGATCCATTTCCTGCATTCACATCTGGATTTCTTACCAGACAATCTTGGTGCCGTTAGCGATGAGCATGGTGAGAGGTTTCATCAAGATATATCAAGCATGGAGAAGCGGAACCAATGTAAATGGAGTCCCGGTATTCTTGCTGACTACTGCTGGACACTCAAGAGGAATGTACCACAAGCAAAGTATTGAAGAAATCCACTGTCGCTACTTTTCAATAGAATAAATATATTTCGTTCATATAGGCCTATATATTAAAAACATTTCCAAATTTCAAGTAGATGTATTGTCAAATTATATATATTGACAAATATTTGCATTTTTTAAAATCTTATCTCAGATTTTAGTGGAAAGGATTTTGTTATCGGTTGATAGTAAACCAATCTCTCCCGCATTCTCATTGGACGAATGTGGCCATGTTTTTATATATAAGGGGGCTATGGGATAGCGAGAAGAGTCGAGAGGAGTGTTGTGGATTATCATGTGGAGACGCTTAAAGTGTTCTTTGTGTGCTTTATCCGTGTCTGGCTATCTCCTCGCATACCTGTGTAACCCCGGTCCAATCCCTACCAACGCAACAATAAAGATAAGTACTGTGTGTGTGTGTTTTTGTATTTTATTTTATTTAACAAATTGTGAGTTTATCATTTACCTTTAGTTTTTTTTTTTTTTTTTTTTTTTGGTGTTGTACTTTTGAGTCCACGATTTTTCTGTGTTTAAGTCAATCTTACTGTAGGCCCTAGATTATTGCAACTTTGTGTGTTAACCCGTAAATAGTAACATTTGTCATTGCCGAGCCCTGCCAGGATTACTGGTGTGTGCATGTGTAAATTCCTGTAATTTTTACGTGCGGTTTTTTTTTTCTTTGATTGAGTGGTTTATTATTATTTTTTTGTACTCCATCATGTTCGCGAATTCTATGCTCAACTTGTCAGTGTTTAATGGGGTTGATCTCGAGTCTTTTATTCGGGAAGTCGAGCTTAAAGCTCGAGTAGGCAAATGGGATCCTGAGGTCAAAGCATTGCTCATGTTCGAGGCTTTATCCCCTGAAGTTAGGTTGAGCTTAGAGGAGATGGGTATCTGTAACGATAAAAGTTTCGAAAGTATTGTTAGTAAACTGAACATACTGTACTCTAAAAAGCGCGTGGTATTAGGGAATGCCTTAAATTAATAGAAGGTCTTAAGCAGAGAGTTGGAGAAAGTGCTATGGTGTTTAAAGAAAGATTTCTGGCCATTAGAGATAAAGTAGAGTACAGATTTAATGATAGCCTAGTGTTAGAAATTTTCCTCGAAAATGTGCTGGATAAGTATAGAGAGGCTATTATTCGCAGTGAGGCTAAATCAATAGACAAAGCAGTCAGTGTCATGGCCACGGAAGATAGTGTAGAACACCGTTGCAGCTTTATGAAAGGGGTATGTTCAATAGAAGGTGTTAAAGAAGTAAATAGCATAAAGAATGAGATGAAGATGATTAGTTCCAGTGTAAACAGGATGAAGCACGAAAATGAGCAGTATATTAAAGACCTTAGAGGTGAGATAGATAGACTGACTAAATTGTTGGGCGAAATCAAGCTGAGTCCACCTGAGTGTAGATTAGGACATATAGCTAGTGATTGCTCAAGACAGTCTTCTATGTTTGCCAACCGCAATACTCTTGACAATGCTGAGATAGTGAACATACGTTATTATGGCAGAGATCAGTTTGGAAATCTGCCAATAGTTAAGGTTAATATTAACGGCAATATGCGGTACCTGTTATATGATACAGGAAGCCAAGTCAGTATCATTGATTCTAAAAAGTGCATTGTCTTGAAGAAGAATTGGGACGATGCACTTAAAACCTTACGTATAGTTTCAGTTACAGGCCACGAGCAGACACTTACACGTGTTAAAACCTGTAGAGTTGGTAACGAAAACGGCAGCGAGCTGGGAGAGATAAGGTTTTTGGCTAATGTCACTCGGAGATAAAGGCTACGACGGGATTCTGGGAATCAATGATATAAGGAGATTCAATATCCCGTTGCCTCCAATACGGGAACGTGGCAACATGATTTCCTTGACACCAGAGGACCGTGATTATGTAGACCTTAGCTACGTTGCCAGTGCACATAGACCAATGGTTTCAAGCTCCTTAGAGGAGAGGTCAGTGAAGCGCATTGAAAACGAGGCTGTAAAGTTGCCACCTACTGAGTTTAACAGAAACTGTGAGTGTAGCGCTGGGTCTGTTAATAGTTTTAGAAAGCCTACTTGGGCCGAGAGGTTAAGGATGATGCGGAAAGCAAAGGAAACTGTCAGACAGTTTATGTCAGATAATTCTGTTAAAAAGCTTATGAATCCTAGGCCACCTTATTCCAGAATTTTCGACAAAGGAGACCTGGTAATGCTTGCTGTTCCTAAGAATGAAGGTTACTCCAACCTCTATGGGCCTTTCCGTGTGGAAGCTAGGGTCTCCGATGTTAAATTCAGAGTAAGAGGGGTCACCATGAACGATGTGAAAGTTGTACATGTCGATAGGATGAAAGCGTTAATAAACAGGCGTTAAGAAGAAAGAGCTTTTATTGGACTTGAGAGAACTGAATGGAATTGGATCGTTCGGTTTCTCATCAAGTGAGCGTCTGTCAGTTCCCAAAATCTCTACCTAACATACCCAGATGAGGGCTTATTTGGTCCCTCATTAAACTCTGTCTACTAAAGCATATTATATACTAGCCGAATGACCCGGGCAACGCCCGTGTTTTACCCGATTGAATGTTTTGATTCAAATACTATTTGTTACAATCATAAATTGTAATGTCACGTGCTCGCCGGCAGCCAACGGGCCGCGCGCCGCCGGCGGGGGGGGGGGGGGGGGGGGGGGCATTACGTCACTCAAGGTCACCATCGCGCCAACGATGACACGTGATCGTAGCCGTCCAATAAAAGCAAACGGTGACAGAGAAAGATTAGTAGACGGCCCGCCCGCTAGATGAGGAAAGACGGTCGTGACTATATATAGTAATGTGTGTGTGTTTGGTAATCACTCATGGTAACTCGCGTAATTTGCGCAGATTTTTTTTTTTTTTTTTTTTAAGAATCTTTTGGGAGGAACAAGATGGAAGGACCCGGATGCCTTCTTCTACTCTCTTTAGTTTTTTTTTTTAACTTTATAACATGGTTCCCGTGAGCTTTTTCCCTCCCGAACAGCGGCAGGATTTCCTTACGGGACAATGGGAATGTTTGGGAGATTGGTTAGTTTCTACTTTTTCTTTTAGAAGGAAACCTTTTGTCAAATTATATATATTGACAAATATTTGCATTTTTAAAAATCTTATCTCAGATTTTAGTGGAAAGGATTTTGTTATCGGTTGATAGTGAACCAATCTCTCCTGCATTATCATTGGACGAATGTTGCCATGTTTGTATATATAAGGGGGCTATGGTATTGCGAGAAGAGTCGAGAGGAGTGTTGTGGATTATCGTGTTGAGACGCTTAAAATGTTCTCTGCGTGATTTATCTGTGTCTGGCCTCGCATACCTGTGTAACCCCGGTCCGATCCCTACTAACGCAACAATAAAGATAAGTACTGTTTTTGTATTTTATTTTATTTAACAAATTGTGAGTTTATCATTTACCTCTTGTTTTTTTTTTTTTTTTTTTTTTTTGCGTTGCACTCTTGAGTGTACGATTTTTCTGTGTTTAAGTTAATCTTACTGTAGGCCCTAGATTATTGCAACTTTGTGTGTTATCCCGTAAATAGTAACATTTGTCAGTATCTCAAAAATCTTGCGGGATAGAAAAAAAACTAATGGTATATTTGGAATCAGCACAAAGAGTTAAATTTAGATAAGATGCTGTTTCTTTTGGGACAGAGAAAAATATTTTTTGATAAACCAGTGTAATGTAATAAGGTTTATGCAAAAAATGCTTACGTAATATTTTTAGCATTTTTTGCTTTATTTATCTCAATACTAAAAAAAAAAAAAAGGCTGTCACGCAAAAACCAGGGTAATGGAAAATTTCTGATTAGATTTTTGAGTTCAGCATGAAAAGTTACACCAGAAACACCATCAGGTTCTCTTGGGCAAAAATGTTGTTGACCAGTGTTATCTATAAATAGAATTTTGTTTTTAATTAGAACAGGGAACAAACGATGCCTCATTTCTGAAAAGTTCGGACAGTCGTAGATATATATATTTTTAGGCAATTAAAATAATTTTATTGACATCTTGTCAATACATGCAAAGGTGCACTATTTAAAAGGATAATTATATATATATATATATAATCTATTATCAAGAGGTTTGAACTTTGTGCCATCTCAAAAGATAAACACTCCTAAAACATTAGCCGCAATAGAGAATTCAATTAAAAATTTCCCAGATGAACAAAAGTCAAAAATTAGAACAGAAATAGCACCAATTATAAAGAAATTAGAAAAACATAACAAGACTAATTTAAGTAAAGAAAAAAAGAATGCCATAAAACAATTGAAAGAAAACAAACAAATAATCATAGCACCTTCAGATAAAGGTAGAAACACGGTAATCATGGATGCAATAGAATATAATAACAAAATAGAACAGTTACTTCAAGATAAAGATATATACGAACCTTTAACTAAGAATCCCCTAACCAATCTTACAAAAGATTTCAATAGACAATTTAACAAAATCAAGCGCAAATACAAGCTAGATAACAAAACGGTTTTGTTTACACGGTCTACCAAAAGTTCATAAGCCCAACACCCCATTACGTCCCATAGTGTCATATTCTGGCTCGCCCCTGTACCCCATCACCAAATTTCTGTCATCAATTATATCACCATTCCAGAAGAAACTTCTCCACACAGTCCCCAATCCAATAGTAGCTATTGAAGCAATCAAAAATACTCCAGTTTCACCAGGCAGCCGGATCATATCTTTTGATATAGAATCCCTTTATACTTCCATCCCACATGACGAAGCAATTCTTGCTCTACAAGAATTCATAAATTCCCACCCAGACTTACCCCTCCCTATCCCAAAGGAGGCTCTCATAGAACTGATCAAACTCTGCCTATCATTTAATTACTTCTTCTATAAGAACAGATATTTCAAACAGGTCAAGGGACTTCCAATGGGAAATCCTATATCATCTGCATTAGCCAATGTCTTCATGGATAAGATTGATAAGTTAATAGTTGAATCCACACAACTACAAATTTTAATGTGGAAACGCTACATTGATGATGTATTATGCATCACAGAAGTGGATGTTTCCATAATTATAAATTTTCTTAATAGTCTTAGACCCTTTCTGAAATTCACTTATGAATTAGAAGAAAATGGGTCTCTACCATTTTTGGACTTACAACTGACCAGAAATCAAAATAAAATTGAAACGAAAATTTATCGAAAACCAACCCACACAGGGAGTTACCTGAACTTCAATTCTTTTGGTCCTATCTGTCATAAGGTTGCGGTGGTCAAAACACTATCCAAGAGGTTGACTACACATTTTACGGATAAAATTGATGAAAAAATTGAAAAAGCTAGATTATTTCAAGAACTTCAAAGCAATAATTATCCTAAAGAATTCATCAAAAAGCAATTATATGCACCAAAAATTCCATCCACGAACAATAGACAGATCTCAACCCCGAACATGTTTTGCTCCCTACCTTACAGCTATGGCTGTGAAAGAATAGCCAGAAGTTTAAAAAAACACAATATTACAACCAGATATCAACCCAACCAGAATTTAAGAAGCATCTTCCGTCACCCTGATACAAAACAAATCTACAAACCAGAAGACAGAGCAAATGTGGTTTATAAAATACCATGCAAATCCTGCCAGGCAATATACATAGGAGAAACCAGCAAACCTTTATCTGAAAGAATTAACCAACACAAATCCGCACTAAAGCGCCATAACCCGACATCTCTACTGGTAGATCATGCATTCAACAATAGTCACACTCCAGACTTCGATCACACATCCATAATACATCAAAACATCAAAGAAAAACAGTGCCGTTTATTTTTAGAAAGCTGGAGCTCTCATTAGAAAATAGAAATAGTATCAATAGAAAGATTGACTTGCCCGATATATATACTCAGTTTAGAACCTCTCAGATGATTATGCTATTTACATCGTTATTTTATTCCATTTTTAATCGGATATCTATTACTACTATTTGTATATTTATTTCACAGTTATTTCAATTTTTATGATATTTTATTTGTTTAATTAATTCGATATCTCTTAATTTTCATTAGTCATTTACATATATCACTTTTTATTTTGATTATATTTACTCTGTTTAGAATGTATATATTAGATGGTTTATCGCCCAATAAGCTTAGAAGACGTCTAGTGGCTCACTTGGGGCGCGCGACCTGCTGCGTGCTTCACTGCAAAACACCTCGTAAAAGATGGAAGATTGATCCATCGAAATATCGGTAAATAAATAATCGTATTTAAATCCAAAATAGGCCTTATTTTTAATATATATATATATATATATATATATATGTAATATAAGTTGAAGTTTGGTTGTTGACTCTTGTAGAATCCTGTCGACTCACTGTAATAATGTGGAGTTACTGTAGCCTCCTGAAATAAGTTGAGTTCTGGTGACTCCTGTGTAGAGAGAGAATCCTGTCGATTAACTTTGTGATGATGAAGTGTTGACTCTCGCTATACTGTGTTAACCGAGAGGAACAGTCAGGATGTAGAGGTTTCCAGTACCTCTCTGCACCTTGTAAGACCTTTAAAAGTTCTCACAAAATACAGGCAGTCGTGGTCGAGGCAGAGTGGAAAGCTCTGGGAATGTCCACACAAAAAACGAAGACACAGTTGCACTAAGAAAGTTCCGTTAACAGATAAAAGTTGAGCTAGGAGCGAAAGATGGAGATAGAAGAGTTCTTACTAACTACATGTTAGATGAGATCGACATGACATACGACCGACGCGGGCTTGCACTGAGGGTGAACTAACTGTATTTTTAGGTTAAGACGGGGGGCCTTTTATATATCTTTCCCGAGAAAGGGGAGTATTGCATTACAGCACATGCGAGAGGGGCCTGAATCGTCTGGTGAAATTGTACACTGGCGACGTGGCCGTTTCCATCTTTAGACTTGGTTGTTTTGGCAATACTATATGCTCGATCTCTGCTTTAGCTCAACTCTTAATCAATTACAGAGTTTATTTATTTATCCACTTTGTACAAATTGCATTACATATGATGATGTAAAGACACATGTCAATAATACGTATAATCATTAACAGCTGTGTTTCTATTATACAACATTAAAATCTTGTTATAAGTTATTTACAATATGGGTTTGTTGGCTTAAATTACCATATATATGTTATGAATAAATTTGTTGTTGTTAAATAAAGGGTTGATAGGACAAAGGATCGATAAGATAAAGGGTTGAGGTACAGTCGTGATAAAAAAAGATAATTATTTACCGTCAAGTAGCTTTTATTTTCAATTACTTGAGGAAAGATTACACATTAGTCATTTTCACATTATATAGAATTTATAAAGTTAATCCTATATTAGTGATTTAAAAGGATTGATATGTTAACTACGCATATTTACAACAAACTATACAACAAAACTGAAAGTCTTTTAAAAAACGATGATAAAAAAGTAATATTATCAATGAATAAAATAAAATATATATATTTTTAAAATATAGAAATATTTGAGTTTTTAGATTATATAATATCTATATATATAAAAATGAATGTATGTGTGTGTGTGTGACAATTGACAATTAAAAATATTTATTGTCATCTTAGACAATGTTACATCAATTTATCAACGAGAAAAAAAAAAAAGATAGCGAAAAACGTGCTCGAACCAGGGACATCAGGTTCTAGAGTCTAAAGCTTTCACAGCTAGGCTATTTTGCCATAAGAAAGAAAAGAAATATATTACATAAAAAATGAATATTTACATATATTTTACAAGGGGGGTGATGGAAGCAGACCTCGACGCTGGAGGGTCCCGGACCAAGCAATGAGCGGGTCCTCCACCGCTTCTCCGAGCCCAACCTGGACAAAGTAGCGATATACTCGCAACTTTGCCGACGCCAGGATGGAAAGGGCGTCGTCCTCAAGGCCGGACCCGCCGAAGATCCAAGCCTGCAGGTCAGGGGGCCGCCCTATGATGTTGAAGGCCTCTCTAATGAGGGGACTGATGGAAGGACAGCACCAGTAACGGTGGCTGAGGGAGCGGTCGATGGACCCGCAGGCAGGACAGGAGGGGCCGACCGAGGCAGGATGGGGCAGGGCGTGGAGGGCCAACTTGAGGGCCGCGTCGGCCTCGTGGCCCGAGTAGGCGCAGCACCGCAGCGAGGCCCAGTCGATCCTGGATGGTGGATTGATGGTGGGCGTCCATCTCGCCAGGAATCTGGAGATGGGCGTGGCGGCGAGGCGCGGACGATCCAGGGCCCGTCGGGCCGAGCGGGTCGTGAGGCCGTTGAGGAACGGCGTAGCCGACTCTCGGAGCACCACGGCCGCAGCTAGAGAACTAGGTGATGGTGTAGACTCCGCCCCCAAGCCCACGGCGTTCTCGGAGGTCAGCCTCCGACAGAAGGCGCCCAGGGCCGCGGCGTCAGCCAGGGCCGAGCGCGTAGGTCGGGCGGTGAGGTGGCCCTCCGCGAGAAGGTCCCGGACTCGGGCTCCGCGCCAGCGGGCAGGGGCCAGGAGGTCGGGAGGGCGAAGGAACAGGCAGCCACCGATGATTGGGATGTCCAGCAGCAGGGATGCGGGGACCGCCCGGTGATTGAGGCTCAGGATCTTGGAGGCCTCCTCCCACAGCTTCAGCAACCGGAGACGGCGGGGCTGGAGACGCGTGCCGTCTGGTGGAGGGCGGATCCAGGCCTCGCTGCCGCTGGCGGCCAGCCAGTCGAAGCCGTTCCTGCCTCCGCGGAGCGCGACCTGCACACCTTGAGGCAGGCGAGCTGGAGTTGGGTTGCCAGGTCGAGGAGGCCGAGGCCTCCGATGGCTACGGGCCTCGCCATGACGGCGGCGGGAAGCCACGCCGTGTGCTCGGGCCCCCAGACGAACCTCGCTAGTCTGGCCTGCAGCTTGGCGATGGTCGGGGGTGATGGCAGGTACCCGTGCAGGTGATGCTGGATGGTGGAGCCCACCAGCGAGTTCGCCGCTCTAGCTCGTCCGACGAGGGATAGGCCGCGGGTGAAGGGCGTCCATCTGCGGCAGGCGGACTCCAGGAGGGCGAGAAGATGCTGCTCCTGATGGGCTACGGAGCTTCTGGGGGCGATGTCGAGCCCGAGGACCCTGATGGAGGTGGTCGACCAGGAGGCGCCGAGAGGGGAGTCGCCGCGGTTGCGCCAGGCTCCGCACCAAAGGCCCGCGCTCTTCCCGAGGTTGACGGCGATACCGGAGGCCCGCTTGAAGTCTTCGAGGACGGTCGCCACCCGCTCGAATTCTTCGTCGCGATGGAAAAGGAGGACGATGTCGTCGGCGTAGGCGATGACGTTGCCCACGCCGAGGGTCAACTCCAGGCGACGAAGCAGCGGCCCCGTAGCGATGCTAAAGAGGGCGGCACTCACGGCGCAGCCCTGTCTTAGGCCGTTGAGGAGGGGGAAGGCGGTGGTGTGAAAGCCTCCAGCCCGGATCGTTGCGTCCGCCCCGGCGTACAAGATGTTAATCCAGCCCATGAAGGCCGGCGAGAGGTGGAGGGACGTCATCAGGGACTCCAGGAAGCCGCGGTCCAGGGAATCGAAGGCGGACTCCAAGTCGACGCCCATGACGGCCAGCGGCGAGCCCATGGCGGTTGCCTCCTCAACAGCATCCGTCACCTTGGCGATGTTCCAGGACGGGGACCTCCCGGGGACGGCGTAAGTCTGGCATTCCGGCACAAGGGTCCGCAGGTGGGGCTTGAGGCGCCGGTGAAGGATGGCGGCCAGGACCCTGTAGTCGGCCGAGGGCAGCGCGACGGGCCTGTAGCCGTCAAGGCCGCGACCTCCGCGGGCCTTGGGCACGAGGCAGATGGAGCTGCGCCGCGTCGACGGAGGTAGGGCACCGCGGAGCCGTGAACACCCGGGCCAGAGCTTCCGCGAAGAAGTCCTCGTTGAAGGCGACGAGGAGTTCGCACGGCAAGCCGTCCCAGCCGGGGGCCTTTCCGCGAGGGAGGTGCTCGATGGCGTTGGCGATCTCGCTGGGGCTGATGTCCGGCCGGTGGAGCGGGTCCTCCTCACTCAGCTCGCAGGTGGTGGTGGGCGCGCTGCTGGCGATGAAGGCAGCTCCCGCAGCTGGATCGGTGGTGGGACGGGCGAAGCGGGGCCGGAAGGTCGCGAACGCCCTCCGCCGAAGATCGGGGCCCTCGATGACGTTATCATCGTCGTCCCTGATGACGCTGACCGGGCGTCGGAGGCGGATGGCGCGTGCCAGGTCCGGCAGCGATGGGTAGTCGGCCCGGATGGAGGAGGCCTCGAGCTGCGCCGCGATGTAACGTCTCGCTCTGTAGACGTAGCTGTCGCTGGCAGCGTGGCGTGGGTCGTGCAGGGATCTGGCCTCCGCCAGCAGCCCCGCCTTGATGGAGGTCCACCTATCCCAGAAGGTCCCGTCGTCGTCATCGTGCGCTGCGTCTTCCTCCAACTCCCGGATGTAGCCAGCCAGATGTTCGAGAGCAAGGCCCGAGCGGAGCATCGCGGCCAAGCGAGGCTGGGTGGGGGAGGAGACGGCGGTGGTGGGCGCGCCCACCTGGAGCAGCACGAGGCGGTGGTCCGAGAGGTGGTAGTGGCTGGTCGCGTAGATGGACACGCGATTCAGGACTCCAGCAGGGACGAGTATCCGGTCCAGGCGGTTCGATTCGACTTGGTCGCCGTGCATGGCGACTCTGGTGGGCAGGTGGGCGGCGTCGAACTGGGTGGCCACGTCGACCAGCGCGGCCAGGTCCAGAAGAGCGGCGAGGGCATCTGACGATGATGATGATGAGGGCCCCCGATCCCTGATATTAAAATCGCCGATGATCCAGCAGGCCCCCTCCTCCTCCTGTGCCGCTGTCGCCGCCAGGAGCTCCAGTTGCCGGTTTCGCTCCCGGGGTTCATGTGCCAGATGAACGGCGATGGCCGTCATCTCCTCGCCGTGGACATCTATTGTTGCCAAGGCGATGTGGCCCGGCCACAGGATACGCTGTCGTAGCACGGCGACGCCTGGTCCGAAGACGCAGGCGAGTCCGGATCCCGAGATGGCTACGGGATGGGCCAATATAACAGCGCTGTAGCCGAGGCAGAGGTCTTGGCCGCTGCCCAGATGAAATGCGTTTGTCTCCTGGACAAACGCGATGTCCACGTGATGTTGTTTGAGGAGATGACAAAGGGCAAGGCTCCTCCCCCGAGTGGCGAGCCCTCGCGCGTTGATGGTGGCGACGCGGTGGTTCATTGGCGCTGTAGATCTCGCCGGACCTTCCTGGTCTTCTGGAGGGTCTTGCGGATGGTGGAGTTGGAGTCTGGGCACGAGGCCTTGAAGGTGTCGTGCAACTTGTCGAGGGTGGCGACCTGTTCTTCTGTCAGCGTGGGCGCTAGCCTCTTCATGGTGGTCTCAGAGGTGAGGAGCTGCTGTGCGTCTTTGCAGTTAAGGCCGGGCAGCTTGTGCCAGTCGATGGAAAGGGTGGGGGTCTTCTCGATGTGCTTCAGCAGCTGTTTGAGTGCGGATTCTCCCCGGGCAGGCGTGGATGGAGGTGAGGTCAGCCCCTCCACCGACATCTCGTGGTCGAGCGGAGAGATGCGAGGCTCGGGGGGCCGCGGGGCAGCCAGGGAAGCAGGGTGGGCAGCAGGGGCGGGGTGGGTGACATCCATCTGTTCGGCAGGCTGGTGTGCCGAGGGGATCGCCTGAGCCTCGGTTGAAGTCTTCGCCGGTTGGACAGGGGACGCCGGTGTTGCGGGCGCCGGTGCCGGCTTCCTTGGCTGCTGAGGAGGAGGAGGAGGGGGAGGCCTTGCGTCGGTGGGAGACGCTGCTTGCCTGGGGTTGCCGTTCCCTTGCCTGGCGAGCGCTGGGCAGTTGGCTCTGCGGTGGCCCTGTTTACCGCATTTGGAACACTTGATTCCAAAGGAGAGGAAGGCCGACAGGGTGTCTCCCTTGGAGTGGATGGTTAGTCGGGTGGGCAGCGTCTCTAGCCTTACGCCATCGCGGAGCAGGATGAACGCCTCCCGGCGGCCGTCGGTGAATGTGAACTCCCCCATTTTGACCAGGATGGGGGCGATGGAGGTGACCTTCCCGAATTGGCCCAGGGTGTTCACGATGGTGCTGTCCTCCACAAAGCCGGGCAGGTTGGCCACGACTATGCGCTCCGCCCTCTTGCGGAAGGGGAAGACCTTGAGGGTCGTTCCCTCGATTTCTAGGCCGTCCGCGACCAGACGGTTCGCATGTTTCTTGTCCGCAAGACCCACGATGAAGTGGCCGTTCATTCGATGGAATTGCGTGATGCTCCTTGGCCCCCCGAGTAGCGTGCTCATGGCCTTGAGGTAGGAGTAGTCCGGGATGTCTGGGCACAGCTCCACGAAGACGTAGTTCTCGTGGTTGGTAGTGGCCTGCCTCACCCTGGCGTCGGCGATGTTGGCGCTAGTCGCCTTGATTTCCTGGGGCGGCACTGCTCTCGGCCCTGTTGGCCGCTTCTGCTGCTGGGAGCTGCGCTGGTTTCCAGGCTTGTTGGGCTGCCTTGCAGCGTGCTCAGGTGAAGTTGAGCCGAGGCGCCTCTTTTTGCCCTTCACGACGATGAAGCCCTCTTTGTCATCCACCTCCGCCATCTCGCTGTCGGCCCAGATGAGCGAGGCCGGGCTAGCTGGAGTTGCGCTGGTCGTAGCAGCAGTCTTCGGCGCCGTGACGTCACCACGCGCGGCGGCCGGATTTACATGCTTAACGCCTACCGGCGAATTTGCATGTCCTTGATTTTCAATTGTAGAATTTTCTAAAGATGAATTCTCTACAATTCTGTTTTTCGGCGATATCTCCTCGCCCGCTTGAGTTAGGATGCTGGGCCTTTCAGGCACATGTTCAGCAGAGCCTTGGCTACCTTTCGGTACCGAATTCGGTATGTTGACCGACATCTACACGCACGCAGAGGCGAAAACGGCGGAGCTCGCGAAAGCGTGGCCGCTCGCCCGAGTGTGTGTGTGGTCTGTTTGTCCTTTATGCCTGACCAAACCACTCATTGGAACGCCGTGAAACTTTGGGAAGTTATTTAGTATAGTACTGGGAAGGTTTCTAGCAAATAAAATTTTTGAAATAACTTTTCGCTTTAAAATAATCAAGATAAATATTCTAATTTATCTGTTATAATTCAACAATCTGCTCTAAATATTATCACGATGATACGATGATTTCGTAATGTAGAAAATTAGGAAAGACAAAATTCAGGATGACACGGCAATTTATTTGAGACAAGAATAATGATACAATTCAAAGGCAAGATACTATTCCTTTAACTTCCAATTACCGAGGGAACCAATTAATATTGATTTTATTCAACTTATCGAGTATTTTTAAAGGGACCGAGAAAAAATGTTCACTTTATCGAGAGATTCGTTGAACAAACCTTTACTCGGGTAAAACCCGGGCGAAGCCGGGTACATCCATACAAGAATAATGATACAATTCAAAGGCAAGATACTATTCCTTTAACTTCCAATTACCGAGGGAACCAATTAATATTGATTTTATTCAACTTATCGAGTACTTTTCAAGGGACCGGGAAAAAAATTTCACTTTATCGAGAGATTCGTTAGAAAAACCTTTACTAGGGTAAAACCCGGGCGAAGCCGGGTACATCCGCTAGTATATATATATATATATGAAAAACAATAGAAAAAATAAATGGCGCTCTGCCATCTAAAAAGCACATGTGCTCGTGGTCAGGAGATGCCTTCTTTATTTTATATATATACAGTGGTGCCTCGACATACGAGCGCCCCAACATACGAGTTTTTCGAGATACGAGCCGACGAGCAAGTGAATTTTTGCTTTGAGTTACGATAGAAATTCGAGATACGAGATCGGTTCGGTAGCAACACGCAGTCGCGCCATCACGATCAGTTAGCAGCGAGCTTCCGCTGTGATAAGTTGTGTTTTGTGTTGCGTTTACATTTACAGTTTTAGTTCATTTATTTTTATAACCATGGATCGGAAGAAAGTTTGTAAAAAGTCAAGTGCTAAGGAAAAGATGATGAGTAATGAATTAAAACGTGAAATTTCTACAAGTGAGATAAAGGAGATCTTAGGAATGTGGGAGAGAGTTTCACAGTTCGTGGAAAAAAAAGCACCCAGAAAAAGTTGCAACAGGTCGTGCATCTGACCTTTTTAATGACACTTGCCTAACTCATTTCCGGAACATTCTGAGAGGGAGGAAGAAACAAACCTCCTTGGACATGTTTTTTTCTAAACGGTCTACAGGTGAAAGCGAGAAAAATGTAGCGAAAAAGGCAAAGACCAGTGAGGATATCTAATTTATTTCTTTACATTCTCTTTTTTGTTTTTGTGCAATAAATTTTTGATATTTATAAATACGTTTTTATTATTTAAAACCACGTAACAAAATTAGCTGGGGTGAAATTTTGGAGGTTGGAACGGATTAATGGTAGTTCAATTGTTTTGTATGGGGAAATTTGCTTCGAGATACGAGTAATTCAAGATACGAGCAAGGTTGCGGAACGAATTAAACTCGTATGTCGAGGTACCACTGTATATATATATATATATATATATATATATATATGTAGTATATTTTGACATAGATAGATCACAGCCTTCTTCTAATACTTATTATAACCCCATATCTGTATATAAAAATATGTATCGACCTTGTATATAAATGGAAGTGACAATAAAACAAAAGGAGTAAAGGTAGACCAAGACGACGCAATAACCCAGACTAACAGGTGTTTATGATAATGAGTTCATTCCCCCCCCCGTCAGCAGGTGGCCGAACACGTGGCCAGACATAATTAATCAGCGCTTGACAGGTGGCGTGATTTTATGGGAGCCAATCAGAACCCGTCAACATGGCGAGAGTCCGAGTATATAAAGCCCCCAAGATTGGGACAAAGTTAGTAGTTGTTTCAGTTGTTTCAGAGCGACGCTGTTATACGGCCGGTCATATTTCTCACCCCTATCCGCGATGTAGACTTAGGGCATCCGTGACGTCCATGGTCCGACTACCTTCGTCCGTGGTCTACCTCTACTTCTTGGAGTTACCACCTAGACCTGCCTCTGTCTCTTGCTGTCCCAGTGCGGGAATCCCATCACGCACCCACTACCACGACTGCCCAGCACATTCCACCTCGGGATTACTACAGAACCCGTTAAAGTCGACAGGATGACTGAGGACAGCAGCATGCAGAGGATGACGGAGGTCAGGTACGACTACGTCGCGGATGCCCTCACCAACATGCAACACCACTGCGAAGACCTAATAAGACGCCTAAAAAACGCCATGCGAGAACTAGCTGCACCTCGCATCGAGCAGGTCATCATCGCCCCCATCGACATCTCCTGCGCCACGAACAGGCAGACAAGATTCATCTAGAAATCCTGGTATTGCCCCGCCAACCAGCATCGACGATGTCCCATGGCAACCACCGCAAAAAAGATCACCAAGCCTCATCGCAGCCCACTCCACAAGACCAATTCAAGACATCCATCTGGTAGGAGAATTTTCTCTACAGAACTATTTAATATAACACTTTTTCCGTTTGCTCTGAATTAATTATTCGATACCATTTTAATAGCAAAAATATTATTATTATAAATCCATCAAGTTCATTATTTTACCATTTTTATAGCATTTCAATTCAAATATTAAATCTTGTACACCCTCATTTATCAATTTTAACTTTATTTTAAGCAACTTTTGAATTTTAATTCATTAATTTCAATTTTACATAAAAAAATCATATTATATTTTAATTACTCGAATCATATTTCTAAACTTATTTGTGTGTGTTTTTTTTTTTAATATCTTATTTTATAGCAAAACTCCAATTTCTTAATCAAATACTCCAAACTTTGCAAAAATCATTGTTATGTTCACTATGTACACGCCCCATTCAAATTATAAGTCACTATCATGCCATTGCCCTTTTACAGGATAATATTCCGCACTAATTAACCCTTCAATCGATACCTTATTTATGGCCATAATATTAATAATTAAATTTATTACACTCTTTATTTTACTTGACCTATTACTATTCCAATTGTATTTCTCAATATTTAAAAGTTTTAAAAAACTGGTCCTAGATTTGTATTTTTATAAATATCAATTTTAAATTATCTCATCTCAAAATGTGCCTCCCATTTTTTCCCACAATTACAAATACAACTATAAATGTAAATGCGAAAACTAAATATCATACCATAAGATTTCCATATCTCATTGCATTTCATTCCTGCCTGTGTTAAATTACGAAACTCTACCGAAATTTGTACCCATGCCCTAACCTTTTCTCAAAAAAATTTCGTAAATTCATTATTTTCTAATTTTTCTAAACCTAATCACCGCTAATAATATCCAATCTAAAGATTTGTCTGAGCGTCTTAACGCGACACTCACCGGGAAACTAAGGTTATTTCACCTAGAGCATCCCAGAACCTCGTGGACGAAGTTAATCAAGATAGTTACTAATAAATATAAAGACACGCCCCATACTATAACATCCCAAAATTGAAAATTCCCCGAGTTATGTAATGATATAAATCCCAGTATAATAGAAAGTAGAGAAATATCAGTACAACGTACAAATGACAGGCATGACAAAGAAACAATTAAATCCCCAAAATGTCGTCCATCGCCACGGCGGTATTCCAATCTTCATCCCAACGCGCGCGACAACAAATTCAAGGTCGCACTGATCTCCCCCTAATTGTTTTTTTATACTTCGTCTTCCCTTACCTACTTCTAAAGGGGTGGAATGACCTTGTTACATCATTAGCATCCATCATTAGCAGAGATAGTCCTCCCTACTTCAACACTCTTACCTGTCAATCATTCAATTATAGGCCTTCCATACTTCTCTCGTCTCTTGATCATTTTCCATTGGCCTTCTATGCCTTCATTCTAACCACCCCTCGTCCATCGCAGAGTTCATGTTTGCCGACTTTTTTTTATTTACACCCAGGTCGTCGTCCCAGCATTCTTTATTTCATTCTTTTTTCCTCAAACCCGGGTTCAATCAATCACCGACAGCAGTGCAACTCTTGAGACACCATCTCTTTTTAACCTCTCTTAGAAAAAAATTCTTTCCCATATTCCCCCATTACCTACCTCTCCTTCGATCTTCACGCCTTTTGCCTATCTGATCTAATGCTACTTACAGAACATCTTGAGATTGCTGAACCCTGAAAACAATACTTCGCTTCTAAGCTCGTATTGCAGGGCAGGACTCCTGAGATGTCCTTTGCAGAAACCAATTCAGACCTTCTTCCTTTATTTCTCACTGCGTCACTACCTATCGCAAACCTTTTGCTTAAGTCAATTTTCTTTTATATTTTAATTTTACTTTTATTACCTCTACTTCTCCTCCTCCCTGTATTACATCCCTGAAACTATGTTGTAAATATTCAAGGCACCTTAAGTAACAAAAAACTGTAACTAGTATACCAACTTTCCCAAATATTTACTTTCGCTATTGTGTGTGTTTACTTTAAATTTATCCTTCCTATGTACTTCTCTTATATATTTTTTGTAGTTTTATAATATTATATCAGTGTGTCACCACTACTCCCCTTTATCTTTATTTTTATTCTAGTAATTTTTTTGTGCCCCAAATTATTTCCCATTTAATAGGTTTGCTAACTTTTCTCTCATTTATTGTAAATAGACTTACAGTTTACCTAGTTTTGTGGTGTTGGACTTTGCTTTTTAACTTACAGATGTAGATAAAATATTTCAATATTAATCGATAATATCATTTTGTTTATTAACCATCAACATTAATGCCATCAAATACCAATCAACCCTTTATATATTTTTATTTTTTCTTTTTCTCATCATGTTTAGACTTAGCATTTTACAACTTAAACTATTTTAGGCATCATTTTAAAAAACCTACACCTAACAATATTTATAATATTTCTTAAATAGATAAAACATTTATCATTTTATTTTTCTTAATAGATTTTCAAAATGTTATTTTTGACGCTTCCCTTACAACCTCTTAACTCTATCCCATGAACCTTTCCTCCCAACCTTTCCCTCCATCAAGAGTTTATTGTTCGTCAGCCATTTTCTTTTTTTTTTTTTAGTGATTAACCTAACTAGAAGACCCTTCCTCGCTGTACATCTCCCAACAGTGAGCTCAGGAGACCCAGTTAGATTTTTTTTCTCTCATCGTCCGGCTCATCATTTTTTCATTTTTCAACTTTTTCTTTTCACCATACAAGCCGGACACAATCAAAATTGGCAGCAATAACTCTCTTACACCCACCTCTCCTTTTCCGCATCCTTCAAACCTCCAACCTTCCAAGGGATTCCAGTTCGCCGAACATTTTTGTTTTTTTTCATTGATTAATCCGACTGGAACAATCCTTCCTCGTTATACCATTCCCGATAATGAGTTCAGGATATCCAGCGCGATATTTTTTTTTTCTCATCGCCCGACGCATCATATCAATTCATCATTTTTTCAACTTTTCAGTTTTTTTTCACAACTCAACCGGGCACAATAATTATGGACAACAGGGATCCCTCTTACCTCTACCTCTACCTTTTACATTCATCAATCTTCCCACCTCTTTTCACTGTCAGAGCTAATGATGCAGATGGAATATCTTAGGCCTTCTGTTAATGAAAACAATGCCTCACTTAAACAAGTTCGCATTGCATTGCAGGATGCTTGGGATACTACTTTTGCAGAAACATGCTCAGACACCCCCTTTCTTTTTCAACCTTAGCGTCACATTATAAGTTCAGTCAATAAACTAACTTCATTTTTTTTTTCTCTCATATTTAATACAATAAGATATTATTTTCCTTGTACGATTCATTTTACCATAGTTACCATTTTTAATTATATACCTTCTCTTAATCTTTTATCATTCATTTTGTACGTTTTCATTGATACACCACCATTACAACATCTTTCTCTTTTTAACTTGTAGCTTAATAATAATTTTAACTAATTTGTATACAAATTATTTCTTTTATTTTTTATAATAGGTTTGTTAGGTTATCATTCATTACATGTCATTCCCCCAACCAAACCTTCATCACCGGGGACACATTCTGTAGTATATTTTGACATAGATAGATCACAGCCTTCTTCTAATACTTATTATAACCCCATATCTGTATATAAAAATATGTATCGACCTTGTATATAAATGGAAGTGACAATAAAACAAAAGGAGTAAAGGTAGACCAAGACGACGCAATAACCCAGACTAACAGGTGTTTATGATAATGAGTTCATTCCCCCCCCCGTCAGCAGGTGGCCGAACACGTGGCCAGACATAATTAATCAGCGCTTGACAGGTGGCGTGATTTTATGGGAGCCAATCAGAACCCGTCAACATGGCGAGAGTCCGAGTATATAAAGCCCCCAAGATTGGGACAAAGTTAGTAGTTGTTTCAGTTGTTTCAGAGCGACGCTGTTATACGGCCGGTCATATTTCTCACCCCTATCCGCGATGTAGACTTAGGGCATCCGTGACGTCCATGGTCCGACTACCTTCGTCCGTGGTCTACCTCTACTTCTTGGAGTTACCACCTAGACCTGCCTCTGTCTCTTGCTGTCCCAGTGCGGGAATCCCATCACGCACCCACTACCACGACTGCCCAGCACATTCCACCTCGGGATTACTACATATATATATATGAAATAATGTTGAGATCCTGTTGACTCTTGTAGAATCCTGTCGACTCATGTAATGAAGAGTGAGAATTCCAGTAGCTTTTGTAGAGATCCTGTCGACTCACTGTAATGAAATGAGAATTCCAGTAGCTTTTGTAGAGATCCTGTCGACTACTGAAATAATGTTGAAGTCCTGGTAGCTCTTGTTGTACTGTGTTGACCAAGAGGAACAGTCAGGATGTAGAGTTTTCCAGTACCTCTCTGCACCTTGGAAGACCTTTAAAAGTTCTCACAAAATACAGGCAGTCGTGGTCGAGGCAGAGTGGAAAAGCTTGGGGATATCCACACAAAAAACGAAGACACAAATACACTAAGAAAGTTCCGTTAACAGATAAAAGCTGAGCTAGAAGCGCAAGATGGAGATAGACGAATTCTTCCTAACTACATGTTGGATGAGATCGACATAACATACGACCGACGCGGCTTGCACTAAGGGTGAACTCAACTGAACTGAACTGACTGAACTGAGCTGTCAAGCCACTGTAAGGTGATGATTTATAGGTTAAAGACGGGGTGACCTTATGTGACAGGGGCGTTTGAGAAAGGGCGCCTTTACCTGTCGAGGTGTGAGAGGGGTCTCTGCATTCCACCACATGTGACAGTGTGGGTGGCCTGTCGTGGGAACTGTGAATCTACCTGATTTATGACTCCCATCTTTAGACTCTGTTGTTTTGGCAATTCTATGCTCGATCTCTGCTTTAGCTCAACTATTAAATCTATTACAGATTTTATTTATTTATCCACTTTGTACAAATTACATTACATAGGTGATGCAATGACACAGATTAATCATGCGCATAATTATTTATAGATGTGTTTCTATATACAACATGGCAATCTTGTTATAAATTATCTACACAATATGAGGTTGTTGTTTTAAATTACCATATATATATATATATGCATGATACAATGAATATGGCACCGCTGCAGAGTTTGGTGGAGATTCACCAGCGGGTCTCGAATTATTCAAGTTGGATTGTATTTTTTATTCTAATAGCCACTTTTTATTTGGTTTCATGGGCTTATGGGGATAGGTGTTCTGTTTGTGATATTTGTATATCGTTACGAATTTATTTCCTAAAAAAGAAAAACAAATTCCAGCGGGTTTTTAAAACTATTATTTACCTAAGCATTAGAGCGTTTAAAGAACGGGTAAAAACTGCATTCAGTTCTAAGCCCTATTATACACCTATCCCCAGATTTACACGGTAGATACGTTCCTGAGAAAAACGTGTAAAACGGGGATAGGTGTACACAGAAATAAAAATAAAATGCATTGACAGGTTAAAATATGTAGTCAGCACATAAGCTCGGGATTCCTCGTGATATGTGTACACAGCGCATGTGTTCAATCACAGTAGCATTTAGTATAGTGCGATAAAAACAAAAAAAAACTTATTTAGAAAACCGTGTAAAAGCGAAAACGTGTAAAAAAAGTACCGTGTAAATCGGGGGATAGGTGTATTTTACTTTTATAAAGTGCTTGTCAGACACAATATGTCGCTGAATATAGAGGTGGTCTGGCCAGCATTCATAGTTCTGTGAAAAATAGACACTTCGGCCAGTTAAAGCTTTATTTTTTTTCTCAACGTTTCGACAAAAATCTTTTATATTGGTCAGGAGAAATAAATAAAATAAAGCATTTGGCAAGGCGTTAAAAATTGTTCTGAGGTTGCAAGGGCGTTCTCACACGATTTTTTGAATTAAGTACAACATCTAAAGCACGAATCTTTGACGAGTTTTATATTTGTTTTGACTCGTGCTTTAGATGTTGTACTAAATTCGAAAAATCGTGTGAGAACGGCCCTTGCAACCTCAGAACAATTTTTACCACCTTGCCAAATGCTTTACTTTATTTCTCCTAACGAAGATAAAATATTTTTGTCGAAACGTTGAGAAAATAAAAACTCTAACTGGCTGAAGTGTCTAATTTTCACAGAACTATATGTTCCCTTAATCGAATTTCCCTCTATATTGTATAAATTAGGGTGGATGACTTATATTAAGATATATTGCAACATGTAATTTTTATCTATTCTCTCAATTTATATGATTTTTTTTTACTTATCCCTAGCACACGTGGTACAGGCCATGATAATGATGGTGGGTAGAAGTAGGCGACTGCTTTTATTGTAAGTACACCCCATGTCTTCACATGTGAAAAGCAGTTCGACTTTGCACATACAAATGTGTCATAGCCCCGTTTGGTTACTTGCACTCGCTTATGGAGTTGGACTTTTGCAAGAATCATTGGAGATTTTTTTTTTATCAGAAAAAAAAATGCCCAATGCGAGAATCGAACCCGAGTTTAGACCATCCTTCCACCGACTCCCTTTTTTATATGATGAGGTCATTAATACCCTATATGCTAGGTATAGTTTTGTATAAATTTCATTAAGATTTTTTCAAATTACTCATTCGCGATGACAATTCAAGCTTTTTACAATTTTCAATTAAGTCGATTTTTTAGAAAAATTACCCATTTGATTATGTAAAAATATATTGTCCAGTTCTTTGCGATGCCGCCGCTTCTTCCTTCGTGGATCATCTAACCTGCTGCATGGCTGGGTCTTCGGGCATGGCCTAGACGATGACGCCATCCTGGCGTCTGCCAAGTCACACATCTATAGGTACTTCCTCGGTGTGGAACTGAGGAGTGAAGACCTTGTCTGGAGGAGGACTCTCTCCAGGTGGGGAAGCCTTCCTTGCTGAAGACATTTGTACACAACTATATATATATTCCCCTACACTTTATATGCCCTTTTACTATATTTTTCCACCTTTGTAAAATTTGATTAAAATAATCAATAAAACTGTTTCAATTGTCCATTGTTTACCCTGGATCCCGTTGCTCTACCTCTGCAGTCCACCCAAAGACCTCCGAGAACCACCGCTCAAGTGAAACAATTTTCCTCTGTCAATATCTCTCGGCCTTACCACTGGTGGGGGGACACGAGAGACTTACCAAAAGTGTAGCGACGGTGGCGTTGGCGCGAGTAACAACAGCAACCGGCACCAAGACTTCTAACACTCCTTCTTTTCTATTGTCATTTCTACTACACATTACATATAACTAGAATAACAATTAGCTGGTATTTACATTACGTTACCTTCTAGGGCCAATATAAACGTGTATTTACAAACATTTGCCCCAGGAAACATGACCACAGGCAATTCCCACATTATTTCCAGACCAGAAACAGGTGAAAGCGCCATCTATTGATGGAGGTTGTAGGTGTTTTGAAGGCCTATATATGCGAAAATATGAATACCTAACAATTAGCTACATATCAGTCAATATATCCACCTTCCCTCTGTACACATTTGGTCCAGCGTTCTTTCCAACCCACAACTTTGGTAAAATGCTACATCTTGCTTTCTGAACCACCCTCTAACCTCATGGAGTGACATTTCATCATTTTCAAATAGTCTACCGCGTAGAGAATTCCTTAATTTACCAAACAGGTAGAAGTCGGAAGAAGCCAACTTGTAATATTATCAACTTTTTTTTTTTTCTGATAAAAATGAATTGATCTTATTTTGAAATTTTCTGTTAATTGTGCTTTGTTTTTTAAAGTCTCTACAAGAAAAATCTTAAAATACGGAAAATTCACACTAGTACACAAAATGAAAAAAAAAATTCTCCTCCTCAAATAAACAAAACATTTTCTGGGTTAACTTTTTGTGATGATTAACGTGGTATCAATATTTCTTTTCGATTAGCTCAATTTCTCAAGTTATGGATATAATGCCTTTTACCCATGATATTCATCTATTGGAGGAAAAGTTATGACATTAAACTTATTACTATATAAATAAATGCGCCAAAGATAGTGCATATGAAGAAACAATATTGTACATATATCCATGTTTATATATTCTACTTCAATAACTGCCCTTAGATATATATATATCTATATTAATAAAATGCAAATTTCATAAGAGGACATCACTAAAAACTTTCGTTACAATGCATCAATTTCGACCATATTTTCAACATTTATGTAAAACGAGATGGAGCAGGTTTTGCTTAACATCAAAATATTTTTCCCTAACATTAACATGCGTAACTTCGCTGTTATCGATTAAATACAAAAAAATCAACAGAGTTAATTTTATTTATATATAAATACAAAATTAAATTTCAACAGAGTTAATAATTTTACATACTAGCTAATAATCTCAATCTAAAAATATAATATAAAAAGCCAACAATGAAGAGTGAATGTAAGATAAAAAGCCAACAATGAAGAGTAAATGTAATATAAAAAGCCAACAATGAAGAATGAATGTAAGATAAAAAGCCAACAATGAAGAGTGAATGTAATATAAAAAGCTAACAATGAAGAGTGAATGTAAGATAAAAAGCCAACAATGAATACTAAATGTAATATAAAAAGCCAACAATGAAGAATGAATGTAAGATAAAAAGCCAACAAAGAAGAGTAAATCTACTTATATAATTGCCTTATTCTGTCTGTGTGAAGTTCACTGTGTGAAGTTCACAGATAGATTTTGGTCAGAATATAATATAAAAAGCCAACAATGAAGAGTAAATATGATATAAAAAGCCAACAATGAAGAATGAATGTAAGATAAAAAGCCAACAATAAAGAGTAAATGTAATATAAAAAGCCAACAATGAAGAATAAATTTAAGATAAAAAGCCAACAATGAAGAGTAAATATAATATAAAAAGCCAACAATGAAGAATAAAGGCAATGTGACACGGCAATGTGACACGGGAAAAAATGTTCACTAGATAAAACTATGATTTTCTAATGTAGAAAATTAGGAAAGACAAAATTCAGGATGACACGGCACACAGGGACCGGGAAAAAATGTTCACTTTATCGAGAGATTCAAATTTACGAGTTTCAAATTATCAAAATATATCTTTTTTTTTTAAATAAGTTTTTAGAGAATTGTTTTAACAAATGTTCGCTAGACAAACCTTTACTCGGGTAAAACCCCGGGCGAAGCCGAGTACGTTTTATAAGTTTATAGAGAATTGTTTTAACAAATGTTCGTTAGACAAACATTCACTCGGGTAAAACCCGGGCGAAGCCGGGCACATCCGCTAGTATATTTATAAAACTACTCACTCTACACCCATATAAATTATCATTTTAAAAAATATATAATTTCTTTCCCTTTCTTTTTCAAAATTATCAGGAGAATTGTTTTATATATAAGATGGAAGGTCTTAACAAAAAGGTGTGTATGCGAAAAAACATTTTATTTGGTTTAATAATCATTATTTTAAAAATGCAGTAATGTTTAGGAAGTAATAAAAAAATTATTCATGGATTTAAAGATTTTTTCTGTGAAGTCTATTATATTTTGCTTGTCATCACGCATCTGATTCCAACAATAATCCGCCACCATATGTTGATTCCACAGACCATTGTATCGTTGCTCAATGATTTTTATATCTTGGTGGAAGCGTTCACCTTGTTCTTCGCTCTCTGCAACGAGATTATCAGGGAAAAAGTTTAAATGTGAATCCATAAAATGAAATTTTAGAATCGTTGTAAACTCGAGCTTATAGAATTTGTAAATCAGATTTTCGACCATTCTCGCATTTTTCGGTGACTTATTATTACCTAAAAAGTGTTTGACAACGTCGATGAGTGCAAGCCAAGCATTTTTTCATCTTCTTTCAATGTTGCAATAAACTCTTCGTAATTTATTAGTTTACGAATTTGAGGTCCAATGAAAATACCTTCTAATACAATATAATATACTGCGGCCTGTGATTGTAAAGTGACACTTGAAGTTACACCGCATGAGTTTCTTTTCGACGAAAAATCAAATTTTTATTTCAAGGTGAAATATCGACTATTTCTAACCTTTCCCATCCCTGGACACTTTTATTTTTCCATTCATCATTACTCTTCATAATTCATCCTTTCATACCTCATCCAAAAAAGTTAGAAATAGTCGATATTTCACCTTGAAATAAAAAATTGATTTTTCGTCGAAAAGAAACTCATGCGGTGTAACTTCAAGTGTCGTTTTGAAAATACCTTCTGTTATCTTAAAACAACTAATCTTCGGAAATTTAGTCATTAAATATTTGACAGCATCACTATATATATATATATATATATATATATATATATATATATATATATATATATATATATATATATATATATATATATCTTTCTTTAAAGCCTTTACAAAAATTTTTCTTCAACCCTAATTTGATATGTAAAGGGGAAAGAAGCATTTTTAGTTTATGGAAAAGCGGTTCATTTTCAACGTTTTGTTCACCTAAGCGAAACATACTTCTTTCAGGCCACATTTTTGTATATAGTGATTCTTCCTGTCTCTGCTGTCCCACTTGCATAAAATGCAAGAATACTTTGTGTTTCCTTTCTGCAAGCCCTGTAAAATTCGTATTGTTCCCTATTACGATAGACAAAGATTTTGGTTTGTGGTAACAAGAGGTTCCTTTGCTTTAATCTTGATCCAAGGATTTCTGCTGCTTCTTTTGATAGCCCTAGATCCCTACCTAGATCATTTATAATGATATCTGATCAAATAAATATGGAATGGTACTTTCATTTGAAATAAATTCAGGGTCTTCTAATTGATGATCATCTGCAAATGCTGTGTACTGATCATCCTTTTTGATATAGGATTCTTGAACCGTTTTAGGAATCGGTATGGGATTCTCGTGATGAATAGGTTGCCTAGCTGATGGTATATCAGGATAAAAGTTAATTTGCTTCTTTTTGTTATTAAGGCCTGTGATTTTGCAGACACAGAAATAACAATCGTCATGGTGATTTTTTGGTTCTCGCCAAACCATTGGTACACCAAAGGGCATTCCTTTTGATTTCCCCGATTTCCATTGCAAAAGCCCTTGATAGCACGTTCCGCACACACTATGGGGGCACCACCACTAGTCTTGATCACCTAAGGCCACACCAAAATATTCTTTATAGCATTCTTTTATCTTTGGGGTGATACGTTTCCTCTGTTTGGGAATTGTAAATTTTCCACAAATGTAGCAGAACATTTCTGGATTAGCTTTACATTTATGCGGCATATTATTTATATATTTAAAAATTTACATGAAAATAAATGTATTGTTAAAGATTTTCTTGATATAAAATTGCAATGGTATGCATTTCATCTAAATGATGATTAAATTTTATGCTTACAAAGTCGATATCTTCAAAATATTTTGATGACAGCGATGACATCAGCTTATTTATAAAATTAAATATTTTCAAATATTTTTTTTTAAATTGAGCTAATTTTTAAAAATAAAGGTTATATTCATGATCTACGGGTCGGAATTTACTAGAAACAAATTTTAAATATCGAGAAGGAAAAAGTGTGTGTACTATTGTTATCAAATGGTTTAATGCTATATGCATAAATTTCAAAGAATAGGTTTATAAATAGAGCCCTTTTCTTCTCTTAAAGTTATATAATAAAGTATAACACTTGGGGAAACAATGTATTCCTCATATTTTGAAATCCACTTGACATATATTCAAATTACACTTTTTACATTTCATATTGTTGCGTTGTTGGTTTACAAAGAATAACTTCCGTGGGTACAAAGGATCTCTAGGATTTTATTTAAGCCTAATCGATAAAATAATTACAGAAGAGTGCAAAAATAAAACAACAATAAAGAAAACAGCAGTTACAAACTCACCAACTGCAGCACGGTGAGGGAAAGCAGAAGCAGAACAGGAGACAGAAGTTCGTAGAACCTTCTAGAATCTTCCAGAAAGTACACCGGCGTCGGTGGTAAGCAGCAGTCCGACCTCTTGAGACAGCAGCGTTTGCTTGGAGTCCACCACGTAGCTTCTTTCTTCTCCTTCTTTTTCTTATCTTTCTTCCACCTGGCACGAGTTTCTCATCCCTATATATCCCGGAGTAGATCTTTCCAGAACGGTCACGGTTGGTCAGCCAATCAGAAAGCCACCGCCAGCACCGAGCCTTGCGCAATAGCTTTAGATTGGCCAATCAGCTGTCTTCCGCTTTTTCTACATTATTCTTAAATGTTCTAGAATATTCTCTCTCCATTCTGGAATGTGCTTCTCTTTCTACGTAACAGTATAATAGTTATAAAATACATAGGGATGATATTTGAAACATAGTAATAAATTATAGGAGATTATAATTGATATTCTTATCTTAAATCTCTCTTGATAGTTTTTGCTTGTAATTCTAAGGAATTTTGATATACAATTTAACCTGTCTATAGCGCCCCCTCTAAATAGCGCCTTCCCCTCTATAGCGCCCGATTTTAAATACGTAGTACGATGCCATTTACATTAAAAGTGACCTGTCTATAGCACCCCCTCTCTATTTCACCCTAATTTGGTGATTCCCAAGAGGGGGCGCTATTTAACTGTATAAATTTTATTTTTTTAATTTCTTTCTATTTTAGGTCATGGGACGCATCGTTGATATTGTAACGTCCTTCAGACGCTGTTCATGTTCTTTGTCTAATCAGGATGCCACAAAGATATACACGTGAGTTCGAAGGGATGCAGCAAAATTATCGCTTTATTATACGTGGCACTAAAAAGAAAGCATAGTAGGATTTGCCTTCAACCTCCCCGATAGAAGAATCTTTGGCGCCGTGGATGTCATTCTTTTTCCGCGTTCCGCTCCATACTATACACGTCCAGCCTGGACTACACCGTCTTGTAGACCGCTCCGATGTCAGGCTCTACTGGCACCGCTTTACAGGATCATCCAAACGGTCACACTCCCCGAAGACAACTTCCCACGTCTTCTCTTCGTCACGGATGTCACCAGACTCTGTCCTCCCCCACACAGGAATGCTGTTTTTGGCCCCTGCACCCCTGACAACACATGGCCTTCCCCCACTCATCTTCCCCCAACTTTACTCTGGAATCTTGGCCTTTTCATCCATTTTACAATATAATCATGTCAAAACCCCCAGAAGTTTCCGAGTTGGAATGGTGAATTAAATACAAAAACACAGTGCTTATTATAGACTTGAACAATAGACCTTTCTCTCAAAATTCGAAATGATTCGCGTGTATGATTCTTTTTTAAAATAAACATTTTCTACTCTCCTTACTGAAATGGATAAATTAATGGGAGGGCCTGGCTCATCAGTGGTGAACCCTCCCAGCGGTTTCGTCAGTTTAATCTACTATACCGCTGTTATATTGCATATGCCTATCGTTCTAGACTCGTTCGTAGAAGGGATAATGATCTAGTTCTTAATATACATCTAGACCATGTAGAAATCTGGAATTTTATAGGTTGTTTCATTACTGCTAACAATGCATGTTTACAAAATGTCAGACTTCTAGGTGACCATTGTGGCATGGAATATATTAGAGAATATGAATCTATTTCTGTCGTGTAAAAAGCGGTTAGCATTCTATAAAAATGGGGTCGTGAATGGACAAATTTCCATGCTTCCTTTCAATTTTTGTGATCAAATTTTGATATAATACTAGATCACATGGAGTATTATATTTGGTATACTGGCTTAAAGCAGCTAATAGAGAAATAGTAATAAATATCAAACTTTTAGCTGGCTTTATGGCCAGGACATTGAATAAAATTTGTTCCTTCAAAATGAGTAAAATAAGTGTAATGAGCGGCTGCTATCACGGATATTCAACATTCCAAAAAGAAACTCTGGTTCTTTAGGCGACTAAAGCTAGCCAGATTTTTCCGCGTGTAAACTTCCGAATTGCCTCAAACTGCTAATTGACTCTTTCTGTCATATGCAGTTCACCCCACTATAGACCCAATGTTTAACTTTGCTGTGTCGAAGATCACAGCGGTATTCTGGAAAATGAACTAGCAGACTAAAGAGCTAAACCTGTTGCACCTTCTAACTTATACACTGTCTTTTTCAAAATCTCTTCATAAAGCGTTGTCTACAATAAAAGAACTCAGATGACACAGAATATATCGATAGACCTATACATTATAGATTATGCAACGAGTAATCACAGAAGTTTTATGCCAAGAATTTTGATCTCCATGCTTCCAAGAATCTAACGTGGATTCAGTCTTCTTAGCCCTCAACGAGTTCTCGCTCATAAACTACTTTCTTTTAAACGTTTAAATTATCAAGCGGGAATTGAAAATAATGGATCAAAAGGTAAGAACAACTCTATGCCAATATAAAATACAGCTTAAACCAGTCAATAAAGAAAGATTGCATCTCCAATGCGAAGAAATGAGATTAGAGAAGCTAAAACAAGCCAAACGATATGAGAGACCACAAAAGAAGCCATTAAATCGTGTAAACAGAATGAAAATGTAATGATCGCACACTTCAAATTGAAAATCGAGAACAAATATAAAATAGAAACCAGAACCTCATAAAGAATACTAAAAGAATGTAAAATTGAAAATCTAAAAGGAATTATCAGCTAGAAAAGATACATTCAAAAATACCAATCAACCATTTATTGAAGACTATCTGGGCGGGAGAGGATGAAGGCCTAGCAGCGATAGCAAGGAATCCTTGCCACTTCCTAAACCTGGCTGGTACTTTATGTTTTGGTTTGGCAGAGACTGTATCTAGATGAGCCAGGCCTTTTCAGCTGATTAACATCCTTGAATTAGAGCCGTTCGATTCTTTATAAAACCTTCTGACTACATGAACAACGTCAAACGCTAAATAATTGGAGCACAGACTCAAAGAACCAGAACGACTCAAAGAATTACTATAAACACACTGATTTTATTTGCCAGCTGGCAGTTTCAAACAATCAAAATTTGCATATTTAGCTAAACTAGCAAAATTTACATAATCGGCGCGAACGCCATCCTAGAATATTGATCTTTGAAATAGTTAAATGCTGATTTAAGACAAGTTTGGCATTTTTGTTTTTGGGATATTTTAGAATTTTCCGTCGCGAATATGCATGTTAGTGATTAAGTTCTATTATCTTGTAATCTTTCTGTTGAGTGCATAGCTCTATAAACACATGATAAATTGTAGAATTCAGACGATGAAACATTACTTTATTCAATCCTTTAAACGAAATATTCAAGCAGATAAAAACTATTTTATAATAGACTCTTTCCTCCAAAATTTAACTCTATTCTTTTAACGACTTTATTTTCACTCTTCTATCTTCCATCTTGATGCATTCTTGTCTCTTGGTGAATTCTTATAAGGCGTTCAGTTGCAGTTGCTATTCAAGTTGAATCTCCATTGCCACTTAGCAGCGACTGTGGTGTTCTCTGCGCTTTTTTTACTTATGTCTTCAAATGTTCATAGCGTTTTTTTATTCTGTGAGGGAATTCTTGATCTTTCCGAGCTCTTTTGCCATTACTAGAGCTCGATCGACCAATCAGAGCATTCTTTTTACCACTTCTGGGATTCTCAGAGCCATTCTGAGCGTACGTTCATTTGTCATTACAGACTTGCGTGACAATTCATAGTGTCTTCTTCCACCGCTGTGGATCATCAGACCGTTCCTAGCATACATTATTCTGCCATTACAGACTCGGGCGACAATTCACAGTGTCTTCTTCCACCGCTGTGGATCATCAGACCGTTCCGAGTATCCATTCTTCTGCCATTACAGACTCGGGCGACAATTCACAGTGTCTTCTTCCTCCGCTGTGGATCATCAGACCGTTCAGAGAATACATTCTTCTGCCATTACAGACTCGGGCGACAATTCACAGTGTCTTCTTCCACCGCTGTGGATCATCAGACCGTTCCGAGTATCCATTCTTCTGCCATTACAGACTCGGGCGACAATTCACAGTGTCTTCTTCCACCGCTGTGGATCATCAGACCGTTCCGAGTATCCATTCTTCTGCCATTACAGACTTGGGCGACAATTCACAGTGTCTTCTTTCACCGCTGTGGATCATCAGACCGTTCCGAGCATAAATTCTTCTGCCATTACAGACTCTCGGGATAATTCACAGTGTCTTCTTCCACCGCTGTGGATCATCAGACCGCTCCGAGAATACATTCTTCTGCCATTACAGACTCGGGCGACAATTCACAGTGTCTTCTTCCACCGCTATGGATCATCAGACCGTTCCGAGAATACATTCTTCTGCCATTACAGACTCTCGGGATAATTCACAGTGTCTTCTTCCACCGCTGTGGATCATCAGACCGCTCCGAAAATACATTCTTCTGCCATTACAGACTCGGGCGACAATTCACAGTGTCTTCTTCCACCGCTGTGGATCATCAGACCGTTCCGAGAATACATTCTTCTGCCATCACAGACTCTCGGGACAATTCACAGTGTCTTCTTCCACCGCTGTGGATCATCAGACCGTTCCGAGTATCCATTCTTCTGCCATTACAGACTTGGGCGACAATTCACAGTGTCTTCTTCCTCCGCTGTGGATCATCAGACCGTTCCGAGAATACATTCTTCTGCCATTACAGACTCTCGGGACAATTCACAGTATCTTCTTCCACCGCTGTGGATCATCAGACCGTTCCGAGAATACATTCTTCTGCCATTACAGACTCGGGCGACAATTCACAGTGTCTTCTTCCACTGCTGTGGATCATCAGACCGTTCCGAGTATCCATTCTTCTGCCATTACAGACTCGGGCGACAATTCACAGTGTCTTCTTCCACCGCTGTGGATCATCAGACCGTTCCGAGTATCCATTCTTCTGCCATTACAGACTCGGGCGACAATTCACAGTGTCTTCTTCCACTGCTGTGGATCATCAGACCGGGCGACAATTCACAGTGTCTTCTTCCACCGCTGTGGATCATCAGACCGTTCCGAGTATCCATTCTTCTGCCATTACAGACTTGGGCGACAATTCACAGTGTCTTCTTTCACCGCTGTGGATCATCAGACCGTTCCGAGCATACATTCTTCTGCCATTACAGACTCTCGGGATAATTCACAGTGTCTTCTTCCACCGCTGTGGATCATCAGACCGTTCCGAGTATCCATTCTTCTGCCATTACAGACTCGGGCGACAATTCACAGTGTCTTCTTCCACTGCTGTGGATCATCAGACCGTTCCGAGTATCCATTCTTCTGCCATTACAGACTCGGGCGACAATTCACAGTGTCTTCTTCCACTGCTGGAGCCTTCACGACCGTATCGAACGTTTTCTGACATTTGACCATCCATCTGGACTGCAGCAAGTGTCTTACCGCTGCCATTATTGTCTAATTCACGACCGGTCTGATGCTGTCAACTTGATCGGCTGCAAATCACTCATTTCGGAATATTCTTGCCTTCGCCCGCACAAGTCTCAGTGGAGTCTTTTCCGGGCACACTTGTAGCTAAAACGAAAACATGGTCTTCAGAGACGAGCATGTGCGTCGGAAGGTGGAGATATGCCATGGGGCAATGCTCAAGCTAAAGAAGTCAGGACTGTTACCCCCTGAAGCTGTTTTATAAGATGTTTGATTAAGTTTTTGTTTATAATTACTTGTTTCAAGGAGGGTTTGAAACAAGTAAATATAAACAAACACTCATTTATTCCGTTTATGAACTGTGCAAAGTAAACACGATTCGAATTTCTTTTTTCTGGCATGCAGACTGTTCTCAAATATATTATTCTCGTGCCATTCCTAGAAAAATAATTGGGGAAAATTATATGAAATAATGATTATGAATATAGATACAGTGGACCCTCGGTTTACGAGCACCTTGGAGTACGAGCTTTTCGCAGTACGAGCAAAAATTTTTGAAAAATTTTACCTCGGATTACGAGTGAAATTTCGCATTACGAGCAACTCGTGATGGTTGCCCCTCTTCTCCATTTCCACCTTTAGCGGCGGGATGAGGGCATATTTTTATATTAAATATTATTTTATTTATGGATTGTTATTAATCATTATAATTTAAGTACAGTATATATATTTAATACATACTATAATGTATATATTCAAATCGATACATATATATATATATATATACATGTATATAGTATTTTAAAATTAAAGAAAACTTTTTTAATTTTTAAGATAACTTTTTCCATTTGTAAACAAAGGCTCGAAGGTGTTATTAAAATTTAAAAAGTTGCTATTAAAATTTAAAAAGTTGCTATTAAAGTTAAAAAGTTTTCTTTAATCTTAAAATACTCTGTATATCATTTTGACTAATTTTAATTCAACGATAAAATTATCTCTCAATGATAAAGGAATAGCTTTTTTAATTTCTTATTTATTTTTCAGATTATATATGTATTTTCAAAAATTGGTGACAATTTCTACCTCTCTTGCTATAAAAATCCTATAACCACTGCAAAATGGGCCCCGTGAAGAAATATGTTGAAAGAGAATTGGGTAAGAAGAAGGATATTATCACAATGGATGCAAAGAGGGAAATGATTGAAAAGCACGAACGTGGCATGTGGGTGACAGAAATAGCGAGATTTTATAAGAAGTCGACATCAACGATTTGCACAATGGAAGAATGGCCCGAGTTTCAATTATTAAAAATAAGAAATTAGTTTCGCACTACGAGCGTTTTGGAGTACGAGCATGGCTCTGGAACGGATTATGCTCGCAAACCGAGGGTCCACTGTAATTTTGAAAGGAGAAAATCCAATTTATGATGATGATGATATGCACTGATGATGATAGGATGTTTTGAAAGGAAAAGAATGTTGAAGAAGAAAATTCCAAAGATGATGATGAAGTATAAATCCAAAATAAAAAGAATTTTGAAACAGAAAAGAATTTTTTATGCTTATTCCTTTAAACAGAAAAGAGTCAATAGATGATGATAAAATGATAATTATGATGATTAGAATTATATTCCGCATGAAATTTAATTTTAATTTGGGTTGAGAATTGCCAATGTGTAAAAACAAAAGAATTTAGACATGTAAAAGAACTTACAGAAAATCTCCAACCTAATTGGGAAGTCTGTAATCAGGCTCTTGATCTTTATCTCTGGTGCATAGATCAATGAGGCCGCAGAAGCATAAAATTGCGAATGCTATTATGTAACAGCAGACCAGGTAAAACATCCAGTCGAGATCGTGGGGCTGTACACAGAGACCATATTTGTCGCATTTCTCCGTCTCGTTGACACATTTAGATTCCGTTTATCTGTTAATTGGGACCCAGTCCCAACTATCATATGGTCCATCTTGGGGAGCCAGAAGCGGTCCGCATTTGTTGAGGGAATTTAGGCAGCAAACATGGCAAACATGTTCTGCATCTTTGCAGATACACGGCTTTCTGTTTTCCCCATCACATTCCCAAAAACTAGAGAAATGTGAATTTTTTTGTCGATTGGTGCACTTTGCACCAGGATGAGCATTAGAGATAGCACATGAAGAAATTTCATAAGGAAGAAGAGATATCTGCACGTCAGAGGTAGATAACTTTACGTAAGGTAAACAATGACAAACATCAGCAAAGTTGAAACAGTTTCCAATCATACAGAGAGAGAGCCAGTTTTTTTTTTTTTTTTTTTTGTCAGTTAAAGTTTTATTTTCTGAGCGTTTTAAACAAAAATACAGTAGAACTTGGATAATTCGAACTTCTTTAATTCGAAAACCTCTTTAATTCGAATATTTATCTTGGTCCCTAGAAGCCTTAAGCCTTTATTCAAAACATCTTTAATTCGAATTTTTGGATAATTCGAATTTTTTTATGGTCCCTTGGGGTTCGAATTATCCAAGTTCGACTGTATTTTGTCTTCGTCAGGGGAAATAAATAAAGCATTTGGCAAGGCGTGAAAATTTGTTCTGAACAAGACGTGATTTCTACGCTACAATATCATATGAAAGTGAGTTAAAATATTCCACTTTTTTTGGTGCGATTATAGTAAAATATTTTTAAAATAGCGAATAACTTGGACATATTCATTGGTTTCTTATCAAAAAGGAAATGAACATTAGTAAGATAGCTTATAATACAATATAATGCGGCCTATATGATTGTAGAACGAAGTTTGACAATTATACCGCAAATGTTTCTTTTAAACGAAAAATCAAAATTTATTTTAAGGAGAAATAACGATTATTTCTAACCTTAGTGAGATGAAGTATGAAAGAATTTTCTCCTTAAAATAAATTTCGATTTTTCGTTTAAAAGAAACATTTGCGGTATAATTGTCAAACTTCGTTCTGCAATCATATAAGCTACATTATATTGTATTATAAATTACTTTATATAATATTTACGAATGAAAAAATATGTCCAGGGTAGCCTAGAGGACATTGCATCTGCCCGGTAAGCGGAACAATGTGGGTTCGATTCCCATCCCTGGACACTTTTATTTTTCGCTTATCATTACACTTCACAATTCATCCTTCATCTCTCTAAAGTTAGAAATAATGGTTATTTCTCCTTAAAATAAATTTCGATTTTTCGTTGAAAAGAAACATTTGTAGGATAATTGTCAAACTTCGTTCTTTAATTAGTAAGATAGCTTGACCAGTACCTTCAAAGAGATGGTCGATTTTCTTGAGTATTTCAAAAGAGAGAAAATCCTTCTACATTTAGTCTTATCTACACATATTTTCCACAGAAAAATATAAGAGCAAAAATGTAAAAGATATTCTCATTAAATATAATTTAGATATTACTCACACAAATCCTAATGAAGGCAAACAGTCTTGTATAAGATTAGAATTGTTTTCTTTGAATGCAAATATCAGACGCACCTGTAGATACTAAGGCATATGTAGACGGTGTATTTTAATCAAAGTTATGTTTAAATATCTAATTACTGAAGTTTGTTATTAGTTTAATTGATGCAATGTGTGCTATAATCTCTGTAGTTATTAAGTCATGTAGACGGTTTATTATAATCAAAGTTATGTTTAAATATCTAATTACTGAAGTTTGTTATTAGTTTAATTGGTGCAATGCTATAATCTCTGTAGTTACTAAGGTATGTAGACGGTCTATTTTAATCAAAGTTATGTTTAAATATCTAATTACTGAAGTTTGTTATTAGTTTAATTGGTGCAATGCTATAATCTCTGTAGTTACTAAGGTATGTAGACGGTCTATTATAATCAAAGTTATGTTTAAATATCTAATTACTGAAGTTTGTTATTAGTTTAATTGGTGCAATGTGCTATAATCTCTGTAGTTACTAAGGTATGTAGACGGTCTATTTTAATCAAAGTTATGTTTAAATATCTAATTACTGAAGTTTGTTATTAGTTTAATTGATGCAATGCTATAATCTCTGTAGTTACTAAGTCATGTAGACGGTCTATTTTAATCAAAGTTATAGTAAATTTACACAAATCCTAATGAAGGCAAACAGTCTTGTATAAGATTAGAATTGTTTTCTTTGAATGCAAATATCAGACGCACCTAAATTGTAGGTATTATGTAAATTTATTGTATTTTTGTTGTTCCGGTGTAATGTATGAAATATATGTAAAATAGGTTAGGATAAAAGTAAAAGTTTGGATTAATAAAGGTCAGAGTGAAAGTAAGGTTGTCTCTGGCGTCTTACTGAACCTCCTTTACAGTATGAAATTGTCTCCACGTGGGAGATATCTGAATTTAAAGGCAGCTAGGGCTGTCACACTTATCGCGTCAACAAGTCTCATTAATGGATTGGTATGATAAATAGAAAAGGGATAGTAAAAAGTAGAAATTGAGGCGAATAAAACGTATATAGTAACTCTATAATACAATATAATATAGTGCGGCTTGTGATTGTAAAACGACATTTGAAAACTATCCCGCATGTGTTTCTTTTCAACGAAAAAACAAAATTTATTTCAAGGAGAAATAATGATTATTTCTAACCTTTTTGATGAGGTATGAAAGGGTGAATTGTGAAGAGTAATGATAAACGGAAAAATATGTCCAGGGTAGCCTAGTGGACATGGCATCTGCCCGGTAAGCGGAACACTGTGGGTTCGGTTCCCATCCCTGGACACTTTTATTTTTCCGTTTATCATTACTCTTCACAATTAATCCTTTCATACCTTATCCCAAAGGTTAGAAATAATCGTTATTTCTCCTTGAAATAAATTTTGATTTTTCGTTGAAAAGAACACATGCAGGATATTTTCAAATGTCGTTTTATAGTAACTCTGTTCATAATTACATATAGTAACAATGTATATTAATATATATATATATTTTTTTTTGGCGATTTGTTCCCCGGATGTATGGCCCTACATATGTGAACACCATGCGCAGAGATGATATCGTAGCCCATGAGGATTTTCCGAGGCGCGATTATTGCTGGTTGAAAACTTTAACCAATACATATGTAAATACGAACAATTTTTTAAAAGGCTCTATGTATATATAATTTGATATTTGCGGAAGAGCGATTGCTCGAAGCATATTATATATTTATAAATGTATGTAATTCTACTGTCCTCAAAGCTTATGTCCATAGTTCATCTAAAATATTCATTCCAAGAGTCTATCATCAGTATCACTATAAAAGGAAGTTCCTGATGTATATATATTGTTCATTTGTTTTAGATAAATATAAAATGATGTATATATATTGTTCATTTGTTTTAAATAAATATAAAATGATGTATATAATTGTTCATTTATTTTGCATATTTTTCATCTTTGAATTTATCTTATAATTTGGTCTGTGAAAATAAATATATTGGACCAGTGACCAAAAAGGCTGTAAATAGATCGTTTAATGTTAGTTAGATAGTATAGAGAATGGTTAGGCAGGATATATATATATATATTTAAATGTTATGCTTGTGTAATTATAATCTTAATTGAATAAAAATATTTAAATTATAAATGTATTCTAAATCTTAAATACCAAGCATTAAAACAACTGGCGACGAGGAAAAGCAAATTTTGTAAAGAAAAAAGAATTTAAATAGTGAAAAGAAATTATACTTTAAAAATGTCTTCAAGTATGTTCGAAAGATTCGACGAAAATCTAGAGAATGTTGAAAATTATATTTATCGATTGAATCAATTCATGCTAATTTCTAAAACAAAAGAAGACTTTAAGACGCCATTTCTTATTTCAAGCATCGGCCCTAAATATTTCGGGATCTTGCGAAACTTAGTTTTTCCGGAAGAAGTTGATCAAGTTCCCTTTGACAAATTGTGCAGGATCTTATTAAAACATTTCAATCCTAAGATCAATATAATATATGAAAGATTTGTATTCCAGAAAATGGATCAGAAATCAGGCGAAACAATATCTAAATACATAATACGCCTTAAGGAACAGGCTCAAAGGTGTAACTTTGGAGATGTTCTGCAAGAATCCCTGCGAGACAGATTTGTGGCGGGCATCATTGATACACCAACCCAAAAGAAGCTACTACAGGAAGAAGGATTGACTTTTGAGGGAGCGTTAGACATCGCGCTGTCTGCGGAGTCTGCAGATAATGACCTACACAACCTCAAGAGATCCGAAGATGCCCATCTGTCCCCACAGCATCTTCATGCCATCAATAATCCCTGCAAACACTGTGGTAAGACCAACCATCTACACTATAATTGTTTTTTTAAATCAGCTAATTGTAGAGTTTGTGGTAGAGTAGGGCATATTTCTACAATATGTTATAAAAAAGATAGTTCTTCCCGTAAATTGCCCAGAAATCCTAGAAATACTTTTAATAGATTTGAAAAGCATGCTAATGATAATAATCCTTCGGGATCTCAAAATAATTTATCATTGAATAATATAAATTTGCATCCTCCCTTGATTGAAACTGTATATGTAAATGACATAAAATTGTTGGCTGAAATTGATACTGGAGCAGCCATAACTACATTAACTAAATATTTGTACTTTAAATATTTCAAAAATGTTAAATTAAATAAATGTAATACGGTCTTGACCGGCTATAGTGGCTCTAAAATACCTATTTTGGGCAAGGCTAAATTTGATATAAAATTAAGAAATGTTTCTAGAACCATTGAAATACTAATAACTAATTTAAATTGTTCTAAATTTCTCTTAGGAAGAGATTTCCTTAATCTTTTCAATATCTCATTCAATTATTTGCATAAATTGGACTCTTTTAGTATAGATTCACTTTTAAATGATTATGGGTCCATTTTTGAATGCAAATCTGACCCTATTAAAGGTATCAAATGCCATCTTGATGTGAAGGCTGACTTTGTCCCAAAATTTTACAAATTCAGGCAAGTTCCTTTTGCATTAAAACAACTTGTGGAAAATGAAATTGACAAATTGGTTGATTTAAATATTTTGTCTCCAATAGATAAAAGTGATTGTGCTTCACCACTCGTTTGTGTTGCAAAACCAAATGGCCAAATTAGACTTTGCGCTGATTTTAAAAAGAGTTTAAATCCTTACTTAGAGGATGTCAAATATCCTATTCCTAACATAGATTCAGTCTTGAGTAATTTTCAAGGAAAGAAATTATTTACTAAATTAGATTTGTCAAAGGCTTACCATCAAATTGAGATGGATGATATTTCAAAAAAGTATTTGGTTGTCTCCACTCACAAAGGTTTATATAAATATAATCGTTTGGCTTTTGGTATAAAGACTGCTTCTGAAATATTTCGGAAGACAATGGAATCCTTCTTCTCGGGAATCAATGATGTTTTCATTTATTCTGATGATATTCTTATTGCATCAGAGAATTTGGAAAACCATTTAGATATTCTTAAGAGAACACTTAATATTCTTAAAGAAAATAATTTTACGATAAACAAAAATTAGTGCTTGTTCGTTAAAAATGAGATTGAATATCTTGGACATAAAATTAATGGATTTGGTATATACCCCTTGAAAGACAAGCTAGCTTGCATAAAGAATTGTCCAGTTCCTAAGAATATAACTGAATTAAAAAGCTTCCTTGGATTTTTGGCATTTTATAGTAAATTTTTGCCAAATCTTTCAGATTTAGCACATCCTTTATACAACCTATTAAAAAAGAATGTTAAATGGTCTTGGAATGCTGGGACAGATAGATCCTTCAATTCCTGTAAAAATGCATTAGATGAGACCACATGTTTATCACATTATTCCCTAAATTTGCCTTTGATTCTCTCTTGTGATGCAAGTCAGGTGGGAATAGGAGCAACCCTTTCACATTTGAAGGATGGGGAGGAAAGGCCTGTGTGTTTTATTTCCAGAACGTTAAATGTTCATGAAAGAAAATATTCTCAAGTTGAAAGAGAAGGACTTGCAATTGTCTTTGCAGTAAATAAATTAAAAAATTACCTTTTTGGTAGGAAATTTACCATTTATACGGATCACAAGCCCTTAATAACTATTTTTGGAGATAAAACAAATTTGCCTCCACTCATTGCAAATAGACTTCACAGATGGGTTCTAACTCTTTCAAATTATAGTTTTGAAATTAAGTATAAAAAAGGAAAGGATAATATTATTCCAGATTTCCTTTCTAGATTCCCAGAGTGTCAAGAGGATAATTTGGAATATAATGATGGGAGTGGTGAAATTTTACTCTTAAATACCTCCATCATTGACCATGTTCTTGTGGCTCATGAAATACAATTAGACAGGACTTTATTCAAATTGTATAAAATTATTGAGACAGGGGAGTTACCATCAAGTCCCAATGATGATCTCATTCCTTATTTAAAAAGGATTGATGACTTTACCATTCTCCAAGAATGTATTTTTCTGGAGAATAGGATGGTTATCCCAAAAAGTCTACATGAAAGGGTACTTCAAATTTTACATGAGAGCCATGCAGGAACTAATAAAATGAAAATGATGGCACGTTCATCTATTTGGTGGCCCGGCATGGACTCTTCAATAGAAATAATTACAAAAAATTGCAGAACTTGTCTTTCTAATGAAAGTTTGCCTCCTCAAAGGACTGAGAGTTGGCCTAAATATGCAGGACCATGGAGGAGGGTTCACATGGACTATTTCAATTTCAAAAACAAACTGTTTTTACTAGCAGTAGATTCATTTTCTTCATGGGTAGAAGTTTCTGAAGTACCATCTACCAGTGCATATTTTTGTATAAATTTTATGAGAAATTGTATTGCTCACTACGGATTTCCACAAGTAGTGGTTTCTGATAATGGTCCTCCTTTCTTTAGTAGTGACTTTGGTGATTTTTTGTCTAAGAATGGCATATCCCATGTGACATCTCCCCCATATCACCCACAATCGAATGGACAGGCAGAAGTCTCTGTAAGAGAGGTAAAGAAATTGCTAAAAAAGCAATTATATGAAAATGAGCAGGTGGAACTAAATTTGGCTCTGTCCAGGGCTTTGTTCTTTATAAGGACCGATGTAAATATTAGGAAAGGGACATCACCTGCGGAACTGTTTCTTGGAAGAAAGATCAGATCAAGACTTTCGGTGTTATCAAAAGAAGAAGTAAAAGCCTCCAAATTCAATAGTCAATATGTTAACAGTAAATTTAAAGTGGATGAGACTGTGAAGTTTAGGTGGATTACTAATGGGCATCCCTCTTGGTATACAGGAAAGATAATTAAAATATTAGGAAGGAATGTTTATTTAATAAAACAAGGTGACAGTATAAAAAAGGTTCATCAAAACTACATTAGAAAAATGTTGCCTGGTAAATCACATCCCACTAATATGAATGATGCTGAACGTGTGCCAACTCCAATCTCGGAGGAGAAAAGTGTCACAACCCCCAGGTATCCTCAGAGGGAGCGCAGATGTCCGCAGAGATATGGAGAGTAAATAGATAAATAAGGGGGGCCAAGCCTAAGAAGGGGGAATTGATGTATATATATTGTTCATTTGTTTTAGATAAATATAAAATGATGTATATATATTGTTCATTTGTTTTAAATAAATATAAAATGATGTATATAATTGTTCATTTATTTTGCATATTTTTCATCTTTGAATTTATCTTATAATTTGGTCTGTGAAAATAAATATATTGGACCAGTGACCAAAAAGGCTGTAAATAGATCGTTTAATGTTAGTTAGATAGTATAGAGAATGGTTAGGCAGGATATATATATATATATTTAAATGTTATGCTTGTGTAATTATAATCTTAATTGAATAAAAATATTTAAATTATAAATGTATTCTAAATCTTAAATACCAAGCATTAAAACAGTTCCAAAAATGCAATATAACAGCGGTATGGTAGATTAAACTGGCGAAACCGCTGGGAGGGTTCACCGCTGATGAGCCAGGCCCTCCTATTAATTTTTCCATTGCAGTAAGGGCAGTAAAATTGTTTAATATAAAAAAAAACATCTTACGTCTTTAAAATAGTTTCGAATATATAATTTTATAACTTTTAATTTGCAAAAGGTTTTTTTTTTTTAAACTTTTATGAATTCTAGATACGTGACTCTGTATTTCAGAATATCATGTATGTATATAAGTAAAACTTGAATTCAAAGTAAACAATCCCTTGAAGAGAGAGATAGGAATTCATTGGAATATCTGGAGTTAAACCATTGGTTAATATGGCTGTGTATCAATGGAAGTATTGTATTGTCAAAAAATCATCTTTTGAAGTGAATTTTAAAATTAGTTTATATTTTGCTTCATAGATGGCGGTAGGTGATTGCTATCAGGTAGAATGATGTATTGAATTAAGGTGATAAAAACTGACACATTTATGTAAAAAAAATGTTTTCACTTTTATGAATTATTGGAAAAATAGAGTACTTGTCTAACATTGTATTTCTATATTTTGTAATACATTATACATACTTTACGCCCGTAGACAATTGACAATTAAAATAATTTTATTGACATCTTGTCAAAACATGCAAAGTGCACAGTCTGCATTATTTAAAAAAAAAGATAATATGGATTATATACACTATGTACAATGAATATGTCGCCTCTGCCAGCGCTTGCAGAGTTTGGTGGAGAAACACCAGCGGGTCTCCAGCGACACCATGTATTTCGCGATCTACGAAGAATACGTTGATCGCGTAGTTCGCCGCTGAGGAGATGGTTCACGCCCGTTGAAGAACGATGTTGTTCGAAATCTAGGCGGGATAAACGTATTCTACACAAGAATCTCCTTTTTTTTTTCTTTTATATTATCGCAATGTAGTAAATAATAATTTCGTAGAATCGAACACTGTACAAAAAAAGTCGGTGGACGAATGGGTAAAACCCTCGATTCCCGACAGTCATGAACCGGGATTGAATCCCGCGTTAAAATTTGTTTAATATGTGAATAACCTTCACATATTATTCACTGTTTCAATTATCATAAACTAGGTTGCTCTTGCTGAGCGGTACCTATTAATGTGATTTTGAACCAGGTAGAATCGATTCTAAAAAAAAAAATGTAAATTGATGATTTAAAAATAGAAATATTAGACCTGAAATCGACGAAATCCAGTCAGCATCACCCATTTTCCCTCCTTTCTAACACTCTTCAATTGAATACAAAGCAATAACGTGCCCTCTATATATAACAAATGAAAACATTCAGACGTTTCTCTCACACTTATACCAAATTAGATAATAAAAGGCATATATTGGATTTGAAAAAAATATTTATTTTGCCAATATTTCGGCTGGCTGAACGCCAACCTTTATCGAGGCATTACATTTTTGTATACCAAATATCATGCATATATGTAATTCTACTGTCTAAAAAGCTTATATCCATAGTTTGCCTAAAAACCATTTCTAAGACTCCACCATTCAGTATAGCATATATATGCAGAATCGTCCAATACAGTATTAGAGTTCTAAAGAAGCTGTCTGGTAGATTAAATTAGCGAAACCGCTGGGAGGGTTTTCCACTGATGAGCCAAGTCCTCCCAATATTTTTTCATCGCAGTAAGGACAGTAGAAGTTTGATTCATGTTTAAAAGAAACATTCGCGTCTAAATGTTTTAATTTACTCTACAATTTATCTTTTTGTAGTTAACATAGTATAGTTCACTTTTGACAAACACGCATGGACAAAACTTTAGGAAGTGGAAAGTTCTTTGATATCGCCAGTTACCTTTTTTTTCTTCAAAGGAGATGGAGGAATTGTGTCTTCAATAAAGGTCATTGAAATATCTTTCAGCGTTATTGTCTGAATCCTGATGTACATGCTAAAAGAAATACCCTTAAGTTTTTTTATGATTGTTTATTATAACTATCTTTAAAGCTTATGTCCATAGTTCACTTGAAATACCCTTTCTAAGAGTTATTCTTCAACGTCGGATATAAAATAAAATAGACAAATGTGCAATATTAGAGTGGAATGTTAGGTTAGACTGACGAAACCGCTGAGAGGGTTTACCACTGAAGAGCCAAGCCCTCAAATTATTTTTATCATTATACTAAGGGCTGTAGAAAACTGTTTTATTTGAAAGTAAACATATGCGTCGTGTTGGAGCTTAATTTTATTATTACTCTGTGTAAATGTTTTATTATATTTGACCAGGAGTGCCTGGTCACGTGTGTGTGTTTGATTGTATATATAGTGTGCTTGGAAATAAAAGGTGTGTTCAGTAGCCCGTAAAACCATATTTTTTCTCTCTTCCCCGTTGGCCAGATACATGAATCCTGCCAAGAAGAAAAAGAAGGCCTACAAGCCCATCGTGAACGTCGCCGACCTGGAGAGGGAAGATGAGATGGTGATCTCACGCAACTGCAGCATCCTGAGCTCCATTGGCCATCCTGCCCTGAAATCCCTGCATGAGGACCTGATCCGCTACATCGCCTCGCGGACTGAAATGATCAAGGCCCTCGCTACCGAAGTAGAGAACCTAACTGACACCCTCGAGTCCTTCGCAGAGTTGGACGAAATTGAGGAGGCCAACAAGCCCAAGACTGCTTGCCGCGGCACTCAAACCTGCCCTGCTCCTTCCTGCAAGGAAACCAGCTCCCAGACTGACCCAATCAAGCCCGCCACTCCTGCTCCTGCTGCTCTCCCTGCCAAGAAGCCTGCCTCCACCTTGCCTGCTCCTGCTCCAACCAAAAGGAAGTAGTCTGAGGCTCCCAATCCGCCTGCAAAGAGGACAAACCTGAATGATCCTTCAAAACCTGCGGCTTCCCGCGTATCCAAGCCTGCGGCCGCCCAAGTGATTCTCCATGGAGAAAAATCGGCGGCCCACACAGTGGTCATCTCTGATGACCCACAGGCTGATCCAAGGGAGATGTTAAAAGCTGTCCGCGCTGCCCACACTCTACCCCAAGGCGTTTGGGCCTCCCTGCACACCAAGGGGAAGCTGGTCCTCCACTCCAGTCATCCTGACACCATCTCTGAGGTGACAACCTCCCTGGCCAGCAAGTTGAATGGAATGAAGGTCCGCCAGCAGAAGGAGATCCTGCCACGGATCTGCCTCTTCAAAGTGGATGAGGAGACATACAACTCCACAATTGAGGAGACCTTCCTGGAAACCGCTGCTGTTAGAAAACTTCCTGGGGACAAGGTGGTGCGCGTGGCGCACCGTTCTGCACCCAGAAGCGGGACCTGCACCGCCTTCATCGAGGTGGACCTCAAGACCTTTAGAGCCCTGGGCGTTCGCGGGAGAATCGTGGTTGATGGAGTAATCCTCAAACTCGAGGAGTCCATCCGCGCCCGCGTCTGCTTCCGCTGTTGTGGCTTCGGCCACAACTCTGCCCAATGCTCCAGAGCTCCTAAGTGCTTCCACTGCGGTCAAGACGGCCATGAAGGCCGCGCCTGCCCATCCATTGCTGACCAGCGCACCTCCAAATGTGCCAATTGCTGCTCCAAGGGCCTTCCTGACAAGCACGAGGCGAGAGCCTCAAGCTGCCCCATCCTGAAGTCTAGGGCCCTCAAGTTCTAGGCTTCATGGACCTTCTGCCTCCAATTCCATCTGCCACTTCTACTGGATTCCTGGCCAATTCAATGCTCCTGCCTCACTGTACCTTGGCGCTGTTCCCCTGCTTGCCGAACGTTTCAACTACCCCTGCGACACATCTCCTGCCGCCAGATCCTAGGGTCCCTTGCCACCTGACATCGCGCTTGGGCTCAAAAATCATAACTTTTGGTTAGTAGCCCGTAAAACCATATTTTCTCTCTCTCTAAAAGGTGTTAATTTGAGCTTTGTGAGACTGGTGATTTCACAGTAGTTAGACCCTAGAAAGCCCGCTTCATTTAGGACAAGACCTCGGCGCTGACTATACCTCTAGGCAGAAGAGTGAGCAACATCAAAGAACCAGCCAGAAGAAGATTGGCTAACATTTTGGTCCCTCGAGCCGGATTTAAGCTACAAGATTTAAGTTACCGGATTTAAGTTACCGGATTTAAGTTATAAGACATAGAAGAAATCACTCTTGATTAAAGTTTAAAAGTTAAAAATCGTAAATTCAATTTGTTGATGATAAGATAATCAAGAAAGAAGGCTTATGCAAATTTAAGCAAGATTAGAACAAAGAAGAATTTATGTAAATAAGTTTTTAAGAAAGTTTTACAAATTGGATTTAAAAAAATGGAGGTATAGTGCGTTAAGTAATAAGTTGAATTAGGAACATTATCAAGTCTAGAAAATGAAGCGGGCAATAAGAAATAGAGCCGTTAAAAGAACGACTATTTCCAAGTTGATTAAAAAGGTAGAAGCGGAGTTGGATGAAGACACTCCTTCTGAATATATGATAATAACGAGCTATAAACTCCTCGAAAAGTATATGGCAAATCTTCAAGATGAAGATAAGTTGATCTGGAATTTGATGCTGGACGATGAGAAGAATGATGACAAGGTACTAGAGGAGGAGAAGGATACAGTGATCCAGTATGATCAGAAGTGGATAGGTCTTGAAATTAAAATAAATCATTTCCTCAGCTCTCTGATGAAGAATATTGATGCCCTCCATGATAATAGTTCGGAAAAGGGCTCTTTGTCTGGAACAAGACTATGCCGATTGCCCAAATTGGATTTGAAGATCTGCGATGGAAGCAGTTTGGAATTCAGGATGAGTGAGAAGCCAAGGGTTGTAGGAGTTACCTTGATGAAAGGAGTTGATCCAGCTTCTATTAAGGAAGATGCTGGGATTGTGGTATCATCCGAGCAAATGGTAGAAGAGACATCCACGCAGATTGCCGTTGAAGAAAGTGAAAAGGCTCAAGTTGAGAAAAAGCATTTTGCTGAAGAAAGTAAAAATGCTCAAGTCGAGAAAAGGTCTGTTGTAGAAGTTGACGAAAGTCATAGGGCTGAAGTTAAGAAAGAATCCGTTGAAGCAGATGAAGAGAAAGGGCTTGATGTGGAACAAGGAATGGATTCAAAGAACACTGAAGAAGTGAAGCTGCTATATGCAGAACAAGGCACTGATTCAAAGGTGGCAGAAGGGCTAGATGCAGAACAAGGTACCGATTCAAAGGTGGCGGAAAAGCAAGACGCAGATTTAGAGAATGGGGAAGACTCGGAAGCTGAAACCAAGGACAATGGAGTAGGGAATTCTAAAACTGCAATTAAAGGTTATGAATCGGTGAGCAATTCTAAAGCGGTAGCTGAGGGCGCTAATCAAGTGGAGATTTCAGATGGTGAAACTGAGTCCATTGATGATATTGAGGAAAGAGTTGTCAGAGTTCCAGCATCGAGGAAATTGGTGGAAGCAAGACAAACTGGAGATGCGGAATTTAAAGTAAAGGGATGCTATTTTCCCGATCGCCCTGTATTTGAGTGTGGGTCCAAAGCGACGCCTATACGGCCAGTGTTTGACGACGCTTCCTGTCGAGGAAACTGCGGACTCGCCTTGAGGCGGTATTTGAGGAGGAGACCCAGTCTATTGAGAGGAATCCTTGAGATAAGGATAAAACTTCGGGAAAATAAATTCGGAGTTTTGGCCGACATGAGAAGATATTTCCGGTTGATGGCCATTAAGGAGAATGATTGGGACTACCTCAGATTTCTTTGGAAGAAGATGGACAACTGATGGTTTTTGGGCGGGAAATGGTTGTAGACGATTTTAATTAAGTGCCCCGTATCTCAAAATCCGGAAGAAAAGGAAATGGTTGAATATGATGATGCAAAGGTTGGAGAAAGTAAAACGCTTTCTAAACAGGGTTGTACTATCCAGATCACCTATGTGAAGAGAGAACCAATAGAAAAAAGGTTCAATTGGCAAATATCTTCCAAACAATAAAATGCAACTTGTATCGAAGGAAACTGTTTCTGGAACTGTAATAACACCAATATTATATACTCCGGCCAGTTCTCCAAAGGGGCAAGTGCCTACTCCAGCGAAAAATCTTAATTTAGGAGACAAGTCTCCAGAAAGGTCTGGTAAAAGTGCTAAACTGGAAAGGATTGCGAATCCGGTAGATTATAGGAATATTATATTGAGTGGTTTGAGATCTCTAAAGAAGATTTCAGAATCCTATGACTGCTCTAAGCCTTCAGACGATGCCTCAGCATCAGATCCTGATTCTTCAAAAGGTAAAGCTCGGGGTTCTCAAGAGGTTCCAGAAACTGCGGTGGAAGATTCTGACGAAAAATCTGCAATTGAAGATTCTCAACCTTCAGAGCCTCTTGATGTGGAGGGTTCTGAGGTGGGGGCTTCAAGCGATGTAGAGGTAAGAGCTCAAACAAAGAGCCCTAAAGCCATATCTTCCAAAATACCTTGCATGAAGAAAGAAGAATCCAGCATAGACTTGGAAGAGGAAGAAACGAACCCTCTCCGGCCTCAATCACCTTCAAAGCCCTAGAAACCACAGATTCTAAAGAAATTGATCTGACGATTTTGGGCAACATTGCGAGAGAACATTGCGCACAAAAGATTACATTTGAACAGTCCAATGTTATAAGGACATTGGGTTTGGGATGGATCCAAAGTGAGGACAGTTTCCTATGTGACGTCCAGTCGTTGGAAAAGACATCGGTGACTACCAAAAGCGAAATGCTTTCCTTCATCGCCAAGTTAGAAGATCCCTTAAGATGGTTGGCACCTGTCCTTGTAACAGGAAAAATAATGGCTCAAAGTTTGTGGATGACGGGATTACATTGGGATGATCCGATAGATGAATCATTGATTGAAACATGGACTAATTTTCTTAGGAAGTTTGAGAATACCCCGATGGTTGGGTCTCGGAGGGAATACCCAGGGAGTAAAATTGCATGGATTCGGTGATGACTCTGAAGACGCCTATGCGGCAGCTGTTTACATAAGAATTCCCACTGATGATGGAGTCAGTGTAGGACTGTTGGCATCAAAGACTAAGTTGGCTCCCATGCGGAAGATGTCAATTCCACGCTTAGAATTGTGCGCAGCTCTTTTGCTGACCAGACTAGTGAAAAATATAATGGAAGAATTGAATATCAAACTGGAGAGTGCTACCTGTTGGTCCGATTCTACCATAGTCTTGAATTGGTTAAGAACTATGTCTAGAAATCTCCCCACTTTCATCGGCAATCGTGTCGCGGAGATTCAGAGTTGTCCACAAGTCAGGGAGTGGCGCTATGTTCCTATAAAAGATAATCCAGCGGATATTGCCTCGCGAGGAATTCTGGGGTCCGAGCTGAAATAGTCTTCCATCTGGTGGACAGGACCTACCTGGTTATCAACGGAATCAACAGAATGGTCCAGAATGCTTCCTGTGTTTGAGAACCAAAGTCAAACTGAGCTCCTGAGTGTTCATGCCCTCAGTGAAACACCTTTCTTGGTGGCTATAGGGGAGGTGAGCTCAACCTTTAATGGGCATATCCGAAAAGTGGCCTGGATATTGCGTTTTTGCCATAACTGCCGTGACAGTGAGGAGCGATATCAGTCGCACTTAAGCACAGCCGAACTGAGAAATGCTCATAGGAGAATACTTCAAGCAATTCACTGCCAGCATTTCAGGGAAGAAATAAGAAGTTTGACCACTTTGGGATCAGTGAGGCGCACGGGCAAGATTTATGGTTTAACACCGATCCTCGACGATCAAGGAATCCTTGGAGTCGGCGGTAGATTAAGATGGGCTCCATCTATGACATATGAGCAAAAACATCCTGCGCTGTTGCCTTCATCAGGAAAGGTGGCTCAGATGATTGTTAAAGCGGTTCATATGCGGACTTTGCACGGAAGTGTGCACCTGATGCTGTCCACATTGAGACAGAAGTATTGGATGCTGAGAGTAAAAGATCAGGTGAAGAGATGCATTCGAGAGTGCGTGACATGTTGTCGATACAATCGCGTCACTCCAGGCCAGCTAATGAGCGATTTACCCAAGGAGAGATTAACACCGGGTAAACCCTTTTCAATCAGTGGTGTAGATCATGCTGGACCTGTGAACCTTCGAATGTCCAAGGGTAGAGGCCGAAAGACTGACAAGGGCTACATCTGTCTATTTGTGTGCTTTGTGACCCGAGCAGTACATCTTGAATTGGTCACCGATGCCTCTACACCCACCTTCATGTCGGCCTTTAAGCGATTTGTAGCGCGAAGAGGACATTGCACTCGGCTATATAATGATCAAGGGGTAGTAACTCCCGCCCATTTCTTGCTTGCTGAGCCATCCTCTTGTGTCCCGGTAGATGACCTATTATTGGTGGAGAATCATCTCCTAACAAGATGGCAGTTGGTTCAGAGGGTCATGCAACATCTGTGGAAAAGATGGTCAAAGGACTACTTGAATGGCTTGCAACAGCGCAATAAGTGGAAGACCATCTCTCCCAATGTCGACATCAATACTTTAGTATTGATAAAAGAGGAAAGAATGCCCCCTGCACGGTGGCTTATGGACAGAGTGGTGGAGAACATCCTGGGAAGGACGGCCTGGTGCGGGTTGTTTCGGTGCGGACATCGGCTGGAGTGCTCCGAAGACCCTTGGTGAAGCTGGTGCTGCTTCCGGTGGCCCCTCCGGAACTTGATGTGACCCATCAACTCGGGGAGGAATGTTGGAGTTTAATTTTATTATTACTCTGTGTAAATGTTTTATTATATTTGACCAGGAGTGCCTGGTCACGTGTGTGTGTTTGATTGTGTATATATAGTGTGCTTGGAAATAAAAGGTGTGTTAAGTTGAGCTTTGTGAGACTGGTGATTTCACAGTAGTTAGAGCTCGGAAAGCCCGCTTCATTTAGGACTAGACCTCGGCGCTGACTATACCTCTAGGCAGAAGAGTGAGCAACATCAGAGAACCAGCCAGAAGAAGATTGGCTAACACGTCGTGAAATAGTTAATTTCGATTGCATTTGTACCTTCTGTAATTCAAAACTAAAAAATGAAATCACTCACTATATTTTTGATTGCTCTGCTCTGAAAGAAGAAAGAAGAACCCTTATGCTCAAAACTGGGCAACTCTGTGCTTCATTTCCATCAATAATTGACAATATGACCCAGAATAAGTATATTGCTACGGCATTTTATGGTTTCCACAAGTCCTTATCTCAGAAGAAGGCCAAGTGACACTCACTCCTCAATTTCTTACTGCTACTCTTTTTGTTTTGTTTTTCTTACATCCCTCTTTCTCATTCTTGTTTTTTTTTTTCTTTTTTTTTTCTATTCTTCTGTCTATATCGTTGTTACCTTTGTCTCACTGCTTTGTTCTTATGCATACCTCTGGTGAATCCTGTATAGGGTCAGTGACCCTAAATAAAGGCTTTTTGTTGTAAAAAAAAATTGATTGCATTTATTTTGATCAAAAATAATTCAACCATATAATAACAGATAAAAGCAAAGATGAAAATTCACATTTTGTGGATAGAATAATAAATATCCTCTCTTTTTTACGATAAAGAGTAGGTGGACAAGTGAGTAACACCCTCGATTCCCGACAGTCATGAACTGGGATTAAATCCCACGTTAACATTTTGTTTAATATATGAATAACTTCCCATACTATTCATTGTTGCAAATATCCTAAACTAGGATGCTCTTTTTGTGTGGTACCTAATAAAGTGATTTTGAAATTTTCCAAGATAGAAGAGCCCATAATAATTACAATATTATCAAGGGGCCATTGACAAAATGACATATAAATGAGGATTATACTCACATTCTCTGTGGTTTTACGTGAATTTTCAGGGTTGGTTATATCCTACTTCAATCACGGCGCTGACGCCAAATATCATAAAAGACTTAGTTGTTTGACTGAATTTGTACACGGCTTGATGTAAGAAATACCATGAGCGTTTCCATAGGGGAAAGGTGACAGAGGCTGTTCTGCGATAATATCAGCACATGCACTGCACAGGGAATGATTGATGACCATAGCTAGAAATATTTTATATTGTTCAGATATTTCTCTTGGTTTTCAAACTTTATGTAGGATTCAGATTTCAGAGTTTCCACCATGACTATGCTAGTCCAGATGGACACAGACATACTGTAGGACCCAGATCTCCAAGTTTCCATCATGACTATGCTAGTCCAGATGGACACAGACTAACTGTAGGATCCAGACCTCCAAGTTTCCACCATGACTATGCTAGTCCAGATGGACACAGACATACTGTAGGATCCAGACCTCCAAGTTTCCACCATGACTATGCTAGTCCAGATGGACACAGACATACTGTAGGATCCAGACCTCCGAATTTTAACCATCACTATGCTAGTCCAGATGGACACAGACATAATGTAGGATCCAGACCTCCAAGTTTCCATCATGATTATGCTAGTCCAGATGGACACAGACATACTGTAGGATTCAGATCTCCAAGTTTCCACCATGACTATGCTAGTCCAGATGGACAGAGACATACTGTAGGATCCAGACTTTCCAGGTTTCCACCATGACTATGCTAGTCCAGATGGACACAGACATACTGTAGGATCCAGACCTCCAAGTTTCCATCATGACTATGCTAGATCAGATGGACACAGACATATGGTAGGATCCAGACCTCCAAGTTTCCACCATGACTATGCTAGTCCAGATGGACACAGACATACTGTAGGATCCAGACCTCCAAGTTTCCACCATGACTATGCTAGTCCAGATGGACACAGACATACTGTAGGATCCAGACCTCCAAGTTTCCACCATGACTATGCTAGTCCAGATGGACACAGACATACTGTAGGATTCAGACCTCCAAGTTTCCACCATGACTATGCTAGTCCAGATGAACACAGACATACTGTAGGATCCAGACCTCCAAGTTTCCACCATGACTATGCTAGTTCAGATGGACACAGACATACTGTAGGATCCAGACCTCCAAGTTTCCGCCATGACTTTGCTAGTCCAGATGGACACAGACATACTGTAGGATCCAGACCTCCAAGTTTTCACCATGATTATGCTAGTCCAGATGGACACAGACATACTGTAGGATCCAGACCTCCAAGTTTCCACAATGACTATGCTAGTCCAGATGGACACAGACATACTGTAGGATTCAGACCTCCAAGTTTCCACCATGATTATGCTAGTCAGATGGACACAGACATACTGTAGGATCCAAACCTCCAAGTTTCCACCATGACTATGCTAGGTCAGATGAACTCAGACATACTGTAGGATCCAGACCTCCGAGTTTCCCCCATGATTATGCTAGTCCAGATAGACACAGACCTACTGTAAGATTCAGACCTCCAAGTTTCCACCATGACTATGCTAGTCCAGATGGACACAGACATACTGTAGGATCCAGACCTCCAAGTTTCCACCATGACTATGCCAGTTCAGATGGACACAGACATACTGTAGGTTTCAGACCTCCAAGTTTCCACCATGACTATGCTAGTCCAGATGGACACAGACATAATGTAGGATCCAGACCTCCAAGTTTCCACCATGACTATGCTAGTCCAGAAGGACACAGACATACTGTAGGATCTAGACCTCTAAGTTTCCACCATGACTATGCTAGTCCGATGGACACAGACATACTGTAGGATTCAGGTTTCTGAGTTTCCACCATGACTATGCTAGTTCAGATGGACACAGACATACTGTAGGATTCAGGTTTCTGAGTTTCCACCATGACTATGCTAGTTCAGATGGACACAGACATACTGTAGGATCCAGACCTCCAAGTTTCCACCATGACTATGCTAGTCCAGATGGACACAGACATACTGTAGGATCCAGACCTCCAAGTTTCCACCATGACTATGCTAGTTCAGATGGACACAGACATACTGTAGGATCCAGACCTCCAAGTTTCCACCATGATTATGCTAGTCCAGATGGACACAGACTAACTGTAGGATTCAGACCTCCAAGTTTCCACCATGACTATGCTAGCCCAGATGGACACAGACATAATGTAGGATCCAGACCTCCAAGTTTCCACCATGACTATGCTAGTCCAGATGGACACAGACATACTGTAGGATCCAGACCTCCAAGTTTCCACCATGACTATGCTAGTCCAGATGGACACAGACATACTGTAGGATCCAGACCTCCAAGTTTCCACAATGACTATGCTAGTCCAGATGGACACAGACATACTGTAGGATCCAGACCGCCAAGTTTCCACCATGACTATGCTAGTCCAGATGGACACAGACATACTGTAGGATTCAGATCTCCAAGTTTCCACCATGACTATGCTAGTCCAGATGGACACAGACATAATGTAGGATTCAGATCTCTAAGTTTCCACAATGACTATGCTAGTCCAGATGGACACAGACATACTGTAGGATCCAGACCTCCAAGTTTCCACAATGACTATGCTAGTCCAGATGGACACAGACATACTGTAGGATCCAGACCGCCAAGTTTCCACCATGACTATGCTAGTCCAGATGGACACAGACATACTGTAGGATTCAGATCTCCAAGTTTCCACCATGACTATGCTAGTCCAGATGGACACAGACATACTGTAGGATTCAGATCTCCAAGTTTCCACCATGACTATGCTATTCCTGATGGACACAGACATACTGTAGGATCCAGACCTCCAAGTTTCCACCATGACTATGCTAGTCCAGATGGACACAGACATACTGTAGGATCCAGACCTCCAAGTTTCCACCATGACTATTGATCTGTGATATATTATTACTCTACTCTGTATTATTGATCATCATCTTGTAAACAACAATATACGTATAATCGAATTGTAAAAAGAATAAAATAATTATAGTAGCTTAAAAATAGTGTATCTTTCATTTATCTATATATATATATATAAAGTGCAATTTCTTACAAAATAATTTTCACCATTAATATTTAACAATTAATAGAAACGTATCAAATGGCGACGAAGAATTAACGTAAGTATGGCCACCACTAATTTAAATTATCCAAGGTTTCGTGAAGGTGAAGATCTAAATTGTTATTTGGAACAATTAGAAGAATGTTTTAAATTGAACAAAACATTAGAAGCAGACAAAGTATCTGTGTTATTAACGTCTATTGATGTTAATGTTTATAAGACTTTGCGCGATTTGTTGGTACCCAGAAGGCCAAGTGACCTTAAATATAAAGATTTAGTAGAGGTTTTAACCAACCATTTATATCCAATAAAAAATAAGCACTATGAAAGATATTTATTTCACAAGATTGTACAAAAAGAAAATGAGCCTGTGGGAAAATTTGTTTTGAGGCTTAAATCTCAGGCAGACAAGTGCAAATTTACTGACATAAATGAAAATTTGTGTGATCAATTTGTAAGTGGTTGCTTCGATGAAGCTACGCTTAAAAGGCTGCTAAGTGAACCTTTTTTAACGTTTGATAGTGCAATAAATATTGCAAATTCTGTAGAGGCAGCGAAGTCACAAGTAAATTTGATGAAAAATCCTGGTCATGATATTGATAAGTTGAAAGCCAGATCTAAAAATTTTAAATTCCCATGTAAATACAATAATCCTTGCAAAATTTGTGGAAAGTCTAACCACGATACGAAGTTATGCAAATTTAAAAATGCTCAATGTTATATTTGCAATAAGAAAGGGCACATTGCTCCAGTATGTTGGAATAAAAAATCGGCCCAAAATTCTGGAATGAATAAACCCAATCAGAATAAATTGAATACTATTCAGTGCAACACATTAGAAAACGCACCAAAAATAATGGTAAACGTTAAAATTGAAGATGCAGACACTATAATGGAGGTTGACACTGGTGCAGACGTGTCTGTAGTTTCAAAGAAATTTTTTCTTACAAATCTCAAAAATGTCACTCTAGAGAAATACAGTGGACATTTGAAAAGTTTTTCAGGAAATTTGATTCCAGTTTTTGGAAAATGCTTGGTAAATGTTAGTTACAAAAACTATCAGGAAAAACTACCCCTAATTGTGACAGGCCAGTTTAATAACCAAACGCCGCTACTGGGCAGAAATTGGATAAGAATTTTAAAAACTGATTGGCCCAATTGCGTTTTTGATATCTGTAATAATATAAATGTAATTTCAAATTTAGAACTGTTTTTAGAAGTATATAAGAGAGTATTTGAAAATAAAGATTTACCAATTCAGGGCATTAAAGGTTCAATATCATTGAGGCCAAATGCAAAGCCCAAATTTTTTAAATTTAGACCAGTACCCTTTTCCATTAAAGAGAAGATAGACAAAGAACTAGACAGACTTGAAAAAAGTCAAATAATTGAAAAAGTTAATGCTAGTGATTGGTCTACGCCTTTAGTAACGGTAATAAAGTCAAATGGAGAACTACGTTTGTGTGGTGATTTTAAAAATACTTTGAATAATTGCATTGAAGATGAGAAATATCCATTACCTACTATAGAAACTATGTTGGGAAATCTAGGAGGAAACAAGATTTTTACCAAATTGGATCTCTCCTCCGCATATCATCAAATTGAAATGGATGAAGCATCAAAAAATCTGCTAGTGGTATCTACCCATAGAGGACTTTACCGATATAATAGATTGCCTTTTGGCATCAGTCCAGCTTCAGCCATTTTCCAGAGGTGTATGGACAGCCTTTTTCATGATGTTCCCAACACGGTGATATACTTAGATGATATTTTCATTGGTTCTAAAGATGAACAAGAACATTACAGAATTCTAAAAATGATCTTCGATAAATTGAAAGAGCTGAATTTCACCCTTAATAAAGAAAAATGCTTATTTTTAAAAAAAGACATTTGTTTTCTAGGTCATATTATAAATGAAGATGGTGTTAGACCAGATTCAAAGAAATTGGAAGCATTAGAAAGGTGTAAAAAGCCTTTCGACAAAACATCATTGAAGAGTTTTCTAGGGATGTTGAGCTTCTATTCAAAATACATACCTAATATGTCAACCTTGGCTGGTCCTCTTTATCAACTCCTAAAGAAGGACAATCGTTGGAAATGGTCTAGCCAATGCGAAAAGGCATTTCTGAATTTGAAGTTAACTCTATTAAATTCCCAGGCGCTTATTCACTATTCAATGAAGCTTCCATTAACTTTAACCTGTGATGCATCTGCCTATGGCATAAGTGGGGTCTTGTGTCATATTGTGGAAGGGGAAGAGAAGCCAATCACCTTTGTTTCCAGAACATTGTCAAGTGCAGAAGTCAAATACTCTCAGACTGAGAAAGAAGCACTTGCTATTGTGTTTGCAACTTCCAAACTGAGACAATACTTGTTTGGGAGAAAATTTGTGTTAAAGAGTGATCATAAAGCTTTAACGACTGTTTTTGGAAACAAAAGACTTCTTCCGCCTTTAATTGCAAATCGCTTGCATAGGTGGGCTTTAGAGTTGTCAAATTTTGATTTCGATATTAGATATACAAATAAAGATACCATGCTCTGTGCGGATGCATTTTCAAGACTTCCACTTGAGGAAATAAATTCAAGGGAAGACAACATTGATTTGGTGACACATGATATATCATTTTTAAATGTAACTCCATTGGACCACCTCATTATTGAAGAAGAAACCAATAAAGATCCGGTTTTAAATAAGCTCAAGGAATATTTATTAGAAGACCCTTAGTTAGCAAAAAAGGATGAAACAATGAAACCATTCCTTTCAAAATTGGAAAATTTTTCTGTACTGCAGGGATGCATTTTTGTTGATTCTAGGGCAGTGATTCCAAGAACCTGTCAAGATCAAATGTTGAAGTTACTTCATCAAAGTCATATAGGAATCAATCGCATGAAATCTCTAGCCAGATCTTCGGTTTGGTGGCCAAAAATGGATAGTCAAATTGAAGAGTTTGTGAAGGAATGTTCTCCCTGTATGCATCATCAGACAGCTCCTCCCGCTGAGAACACACCTTGGCCCAGGACTAACCAACCGTGGCAGCGAGTTCATGTTGACCATTTCTATTTCAGAGGTGATTGTTATTTATTAGTAGTAGATGCAAATTCAAATTGGATTGAAGTATTTCCAGTTAGAGGTACTACTTCGCAAGAAAATATTAAGCTTCTACGGGAGTGTTTCGCCAGGTATGGATTACCGCAATGCTTAGTGTCTGACAATGGCCCCCCCTTCAATTCGATTGAATTTAAGGAGTTCTTACGGAAAAATAATGTATACCACTTAACCTCGCCAGCATATAATCCCTCGTCTAACGGAATTGCTGAAGTTTCGGTAAGAATAATTAAAAAATCTCTGGAAAAGTCGTTGGAAGAATCTCCAAACTCAAATATGGACTGTATTTTACAAAATGTTCTGTTTAATTATAGAAATACGCCTACCTCTTTAGATAAGCCTCCTGTAGAACGTCTCCTAAGTTATGTGCCTAGAACATTTGTAAATTGCTTGAACTCTGAATTTATCCAGAAGACTTTTGGGAGAAATGAGTGTGGAAGGCGACATTTTCAAGTTGGAGATAAAGTGCTGTTTACAAGAGTAATACAAAATAGGCGCAAATGGTTCAAGGCCCAGGTGATACGACGACTAGGTTACAATGTTTATCTAGTAAAGAACCTAAAAGGCACATTTAAAGTGCATGTCAATCAGATGAGGACAGGTTCAGATACCAAATATGCTGAAGATTCTGATTGGACCTTGGACAACGCTGGAGCAGGACCTCACCGACTGGAACAAGACCCTCAAATTTCCACGTCACCTCCACCTAGGAGATCTACCCGACCTCGATGCCCTCCTTGCCGGTTTTCTCCAACTATGAACAATATAAGGAAGGAGGAATGATCTGTGATATATTATTACTCTACTCTGTATTATTGATCATCATCTTGTAAACAACAATATACGTATAATCGAATTGTAAAAAGAATAAAATAATTATAGTAGCTTAAAAATAGTGTATCTTTCATTTATCTATATATATATATATAAAGTGCAATTTCTTACAAAATAATTTTCACCATTAATATTTAACAATTAATAGAAACGTATCAACTATGCTAGTCCAGATGGACACAGACATACTGTAGGATTCAGATCTCCAAGTTTCCACCATGACTATGCTATTCCTGATGGACACAGACATACTGTAGGATCCAGACCTCCAAGTTTCCACCATGACTATGCTAGTCCAGATGGACACAGACATACTGTAGGATCCAGACCTCCAAGTTTCCACCATGACTATGCTAGTCCAGATGGACACAGACATACTGTAGGATCCAGACCTCCAAGTTTCCACAGTGAAGATGTACGGTCCCGAGTTGTTCTTGTCTCCCACAATTGTCGCAGGGTTTCCGCTGATTAAGAAAATTAATTCCGTCAGTTGCGGAGGGAAGTGAAGTGTTATCTCTCCCAGCTAATTAGCGCTGTGCGAGCAATTTCCTGCAGCTTCCGCCAGTGGTGCCGATTTGTTTGGGGTAATTACAGTAGGCTTAACCAGCCTGTTGCTGTTATATGCTGCAGGAACACCCACTGACTTCACCCTGACACCTTTTATGTTATAAAAGTACAATTGTAACATGTTTCTTTATCAGACTGCGACATGAGGAAGAATCATCATCCGAAAGCCTCCCGCATATTAATAAAGAAACCTCTTGGAATTCCTCGTTTTACTTGTAGGATTCGTTTTCATAAGTACAAGTATAGCACTTGTATAGTTATAGTATGAATAGCATGCCTTCGAATCACTTTGGGGACTGAAGAATTATCTTGAAATTCATACAAGAACATGGACTCAAATAGGTATGTGGGAATACATTTTACGATTATCCCAAGTACGTATTGTATCGTTAAAGAAAATAATTGTGAAGTTCGGATTTATATTTTATACCCTAAATAGGTCATGTATTTATACGCATAAAAGTTATTATACTTTTCGTTTATAAGGTTTTAAAAAGCCCTGTTCGCTTATTTACTATCATCGGGGAAATTAGAGTTCTGCAAGTTGGTGGCCATTGAAGATTGTTTTTAATGCAGAACTTAAAAATATGGTATTCAATCCCGGCTTGTTCTAAATACATAACTATGTCGAAATTCGAAACTATTATAGACGTGTATGATTATTTTTAAAAATAAACAATTTCTACTGCCCTTACTGCAATGGAAAATTTAATGGGAGGGCCTGGCTCATTAGTGGTGAACCCTACCAGCGGTGTCGCCAGTTTAATCTACCATACCGCTGTTATATTGCATTAATTTTTCCATTGCAGTAAGGGCAGTAGAAATTGTTTATTTTTTAAAAGAATCATACACGTCTATAATAGTTTCGAATTTTGATAAAAGATGGCGCGCTAATGCATCCTAACATAACTATGTGCAAAGTGTGATTCAGTCCTGGGCACTGGCCATCAAATATCTACAGGGTATCAACTATACCGCGTATAATATTCAACACCGAACTACGTCCCCAACTCCATCTTAATATGAAGGAGGGCACTCGATTATGTTGGAATGATGAAGTTGTAAACAGCTTCTAAAGACAGGTAGACCTACTATTGGGTCAACAACATGTGGATTATGAAGGCAAGGAGAAAGAACCGCGTTATTTTCTTCATAAAAATCTTCAATGGTTGGACCAGACCAGGCAACATCTTGTCACCTTGCTAGATTTATAGATAATTCGCTATGGAGAAGCCTGCACCGAGGTACACCGTTTTTAGGATTAATTCACTTGAAATACAGAAAGTGCTCCATGTGTAAAAAAAAAACGATTTTGTTTTTTTTTTATAATTAAAAAATTTACAAATGTTTTTATAACTAATTGTTGTATTTGTATATTGCTATATGTGAAAGCCTTGATGTTTGGCAACAGTCCTGTACCGATGTTTCCAGGAAAAAGGACTTCGTTGTAGCATATTTTGGCCAAGATCATCCCAAAATTCCTTAAGGACTTTCCAGAGACCATTTGGAGAAACCATCCAGTGCATCTGTTTTTTGAAGATATAAAAACTGTTTTCTACAAACAAAAAAACACCAGAATTCTTATAAACCAAGTCCAAGTGGGGGTTTGTCAGGGATGTGCTTAAAATGGATGTACGAAATGCCGGTTTCATCCCTCTTTTCGTCTAGGTATTGACGTGTTGTACTCGAGGTATGATTCATGGCTTTATCCTGGTGCAGCCACACGGATCTTGAGTCACTTGGATACAAAAACGGAACCTCTCGGTCGAAAAATGGATATAAGACAACTCTTTGGTAGATTTGCGAATTTATTCTGACATTTGAATCCATCTTCTTTAACGGAAGCTTCCCGTTGTAGCAGAAACCTGCAACGATCATGAAGACCTTTGAGAAGCTTTCCTTGCATTTATTGACCCAGTTCTGAAAAGTGTTTATTTGAGAGTTAGCGTAGTAAATGGCATGGTTGCTATCATTGAGGTTAACCTATGCTTCGTCCAGTGTAACAACATTCTTCCATTTTTCACCTGCCAGGTACATTTCATAAAGGGCCCTGCTGCAGTTCTAGCTTTTCCTTTAATATTGCCACGTGGAAAATTAGGGAAGACAAAAACTTGAGGAGGTGACAAAAATTTATTTCAAGCAAGGACAAACTATCCATGGTAAACAAAAGATAAGCCACAAGGGAAATTTACAGAGTAGCAAAATATAAACATAAAAATGACCACTCTGTTAATAAAAATAATAATATTCATGAATACTTTGTTACAATATGGAGCGGCTTGAGAAAATGAACTTTAGCCTTTTTATATATTTTAGGCTATTATTCCTTAAAATAGGGTTATTAGTAAAAGTAGTACTCTGGGTATTGTAAAAATGTTTCTTTAATAAGATGACAAACGTTACTTTTACGGGTTATCGCAGAAAAATGCAAAATACTAGGGCTTAAAAGAAGAGTAACAAAATACACAGAAAAGCGTACATTCGAGAGTACAACACCAACAACAAAAAGGAATTAAATAAAAACTCACGATTTGTAAAATAATAAAATAAAAAGTACTTATCTTTATTGTAGTGTTGGTAGGGATCGGACTGGGGTCACTCAGGTATGCGAAGAGAACAACAGACACGGATATATCACGCAGAAAACACTTTAAGCGTCTCCACACAATAATCCACCACACTGGCCTTTCACATTACCATAGCCCCCTCTTATATACAAACATGGCCACATTCTTCCAATGAGAAGACGTGAGAGATTGGTTCACTAACAAACAAAAACAACATTCTTCACGCTAAAAACTTTTTTATGCTTATCCCTAGTACACGTGGTACAGGCCATGATAATCATGATGGGTAGAAATAGGCGACTGCTTTTACTGTAATTACACCACATGTCTACACATGTGAAAAGCAGCTTGACTTTGCACTTACAAATGTGCCAGAGCCCCGTTTGGTTACTTGCACTCGCTGGTTGGGTTGGACTTTTGCAAGAATCGGGGGCCATTGGAGCATTTTTTTTTATATATATATATAAAAAGTGTCCAATACGGGAATCGAACCCGGGTCGTAGCGGTCGAAAACCAACGGTTTAGACCATCCTTCCACCAACCCCACGCTAAAAACTGATCAGAAAAAGAGAAGATGCTTGTCACAAATAATTTGACAAAGTTGGATTCTCTCTCTCTCTCTCTAACAACCGTTGATTTTGCCGGCCAGGCAACCTCTATCTTCAACAGAAAAATATTTAACGTAAAACATTCCCTTTCAACTGATCAAGCGGTACTAAATTGTCTATGAATTCACTATGATAGAACACGTTGCGTTATATTTATTTCAGAATATCGGCATTAGTTGTGTAAATTTACTTCCTTGATCGGGTACATAGATAGCTTCAAGTAATTTATAAGGTTGTTCCAAAAGTTCATGTTTTTATTATTTCTTGGCGAATAATATTATTACGGCGAATACATAATAATAAGTTTTGAAAATAGAGCAATCCATAATTAAATCTTCAATTAAAAAGGCATATATTGGATCAAAATATCATTTATTTTACCAATATTTCAGTTGGCTGAACGCAAACCTTTATCAAGGTGTTAGAACATATAAGGTTGTTGACACACTTTAAAATTAAGAAAAAGGCTTCTTCTTATCGAGCAACTGAAAGTTGCTGATGACTTGCGTCATCTATCGGAATAAATATCAACTATTCTCGTTGATTTTCAATTATTCCAGAATTGGCCAAATACCCATTCTTGATTAATCAAGAAAAGCTAACCACGGACGCGTTTCGGGCTGTTGGCCCTCATCAGCGTGGTGCAAGCTGTACCTCAACGACCAAAAAAATTGGTCATTAAGGCATCCTGAATGGGTATTTGGCCAATTCTGGAATAATTGAAAATCAACGAGAATAGTTGATATTTATTCCGATAGATGACGCAAGTCATCAGCAACTTTCAGTTGCACGATAAGGAGATGCCTTTTTCTTAATTTATGCACCTTATCCCAGTACAATATTACATTTGTACTATTTTTTCACATTGTGTAGCGTTCTTACGCAATTCTGGCCTTAACTACCCGTTTCATGATTTTTCAGGATGCCTTAATGACCAATTTTTTGGTCGTTGAGGTACAGCTTGCACCACGCTGATGAGGGCCAACAGCCCGAAACGCGTCCGTGGTTAGCTTTTCTTGATTAATCAAGAATGGGTATTTGACCAATTCTGGAATAATTGAAAATCAACGAGAATAGTTGATATTTATTCTGATTGATGACGCAAGTCATCAGCAACTTTCAGTTGCTCGATAAGAAGAAGCCTTTTTCTTAATTTATGCACCTTATCCCAGTAAAAATATTACATTTGTACTATTTTTCACACTTTAAAATGTTATAATACCTTGATAAAGGTTGGAGTTCAGCCAACTGAAATATTGGTAAAATAAATGATATTTTGATCCAATATATGCCTTTTTATTTAAATAATAATAAGTATTTTAGAATTCGAATATTTGTTATTTAAAATTTTGATATTTATCTTGATAGATGACATAAGTTATCAGTAAGGTTCAGCTGCACATCCAGAAAACCTGAGAATCAACTTCGATAGGTTTCCATTCTAAACAACAAAAAGGAAAAAATTCTAAACAAGTCATATCTATATTGCCTATGTATTCTCTGCAAATATCTATTTCGAATTTAGTTGTGTAAATTTACTTCCTTGATCGGGTATATAGCTTCAAGTAATCTATAAGGTTATCCCAAAAGTTCATGTTTTTCTTAAAACGCTGTTTTTCTTATTACTTGGCGAATAATATTATTACATCGAATACATAATAATATTAAAAATAAAATAACATATCCTGACCAGGAGCACATATGCTTTACAGAAGGCAGAGCGCCATCTGGTGGAACAGAAATCAACTAAACATTGATATAACCTGTTCCCTGATATTTGGCCAACCCAATTTCTTGATAAATCAAGAAAAGCCATCCACGAACGCGTTTCGCGCTTTTGGAGTTCGCAGCGTGAAGTAGGCTTTTACAATTACTTTATACATAATACAAAGACATTATACATAACGGCGAATAATATTATGGTGAATAATATTGGTTATTTCGATTTTTGCAAGGGTTTACGAACTTTTAGGACAACCTTGTACATTTGCACTTAAATAAAATGCAATCATCAAACCTCACTCTTTAGTAAATGCATCCAAAGTTAAGGATTGGTGTGTAGATTCACGCTATGGTGAAGGGTTGTTAGAAGAGAGGTACCGCCGGGTCAGTTGGGGGCACATCCATTAGAAGAAGGTGAGGAAAGACGACCCCCGCCTCCCTGGGCATTGTGAATGAGGGGGGGGGGGGGGAGTGGAGGTGCCAAGCAGTCTGGCAGCCGGCGACCCCCCAGGGAGGGGCATTTCTAGGAGGATTAGGGACGTGTTTGTCCGACATTCCTTCAGGACACCTTCTCATGTAATCTTCATCACGTTTTTCTATCGAATCTCTTCTTCTTTTTTCTTCATTATTTCCTTGTTGCGTGTTAATGGAACTCCTGGTTTTACATAACTACATGTGTAAAGGCGCGCAATTTAACCATAAATACATTTTGATTTAAAAAAGAATGACTCTATGTTGACCTTGCTAGGTTGCTGATTGTACCATGTTAAGAAAAGACATTAACCTAAAATGCGTACTCACTTTGACTTTTCTTGATTTCTTGATTTGGGGGGAGATATATCAACGTTTTGTCGTACCTATTCCAATAGAATGCACTCTACTATTTAATGATCAGATGTGAGTTTCTACTTTTAATCAATTTGCATCTTTTTTTTTTTTTTTAAGATAAATAAAGAAGCATAATTTCTCTGTATCAAATAAATATAATTTATGTACCTTATCCCAGTACAATATCACATTTGTACAATTTTTTTTTTCAATATATTTTACCAGAACAAACGTTTATTAAGAAAGAAAACATCTATCGTGTGATAATAAAAGATACTGATAATTTGAGCCATATGTTGAAATAAAGATTAATTAAACGTTGATTAATTAATTAAACCAGAATACTAGCCAAGTACCATTTCTTGATTATTCAAGAAAAGCCAACCACAAACATGCGCGTTTCAGAAGATGCTTGTTTTTCCCTTTAAAAAAAAGTATCATTTGTTCCCAGTAAAGTTTTACTTTAATATTATTTTCAAACGTGCACATATGCTTCTAAAATTGAAGAAGGAAAGAAATAATATATTTTCCGAAGTTTTGAGAACTTTTATTTTAAGAGAATGGATAAGTTTGTTCCCTCTCTACGTTTCTGTTAAAAAATATCTGGTAGTTTTCAGTTTCAACAGCACAGCACACACACAAACACTCAAGTACAGATTCATCTATGAAGACACCTTTTTAAATTTAAAAAATTCTAACCAAGGCTACTTAAAAGATCCTATCGAAATAGATATAATATCTATGCGTTCCCTTTTTATATATCTTCGTGTCTAGGCGTGTCGTCAGGGCAGTCTATATGGCATGGTATTGTCAACAACCTAGGTTCAAAGCTGGACGTTGATTTATAATACTCTGGTTTTTATATTTATAAAAAAAAAAACCTCAACAGCCGATTTAACAAATTCGAAATGACCACCTGGAATCCATGGTTTCGGGATAAGACCCTCGTCTATCCATAATAGCCTTGAATTCCATGTCATTCAAAGGAATTTATTAGAGAATTAAGAGAATTTTAGCTAGTAAAGTGACTACTTCACTTTAATGACTAAAATATAGATGGAAATTTTTTATAAAAGAAGAAACTCAATATCTATAATATAAAGTTGTGTGTGTGTGTTGACTTAACAGTAACAATAAACAATATTACTATCACGAAAACATGCTGTTGTCTTTAGATAGTTGTTATATGCAATACCAGTAGTCAAGCCTGGAATTAGAACCCTGAGCGATTTTGAAAGCATATAACAATGAAATTATTGTTGTCTTAACTTCCAAATTTCAAAACAATGTGAAATGCTGTTCGATTGTTGGTATGGAATAAGTCCAGTCTAGTCATGAGGAAACATTAGATGTCACCAGGTGTCACGGGTCATGTGGGACATTAATATTGCTTTGAGGGGCGACCTTGTCCGAGGGATGATCCTCCAAACCTCACCCCCCCGCACGTCCAATTGCCTCGTTTCGAAGTTTAAAGCTCCCTGCAAGAACCTCCCCGTGTTTCCAAGTATTTCGAGGTTTTCACATTGAAATATTTTCCATGAGAATTTTGCAGAGATGCATACCTGAAATACTTGGATACACATGGAGACTCTTGCAGAGCTGCATACCTGAAATACTTGGACATACATGGGGACCTTGCAGAGCTGCACACCTGAAATACTTCGATACACTTTGGGAATCTTGCAGAGATGCACATGCACACCTGAAATACTTGGATACACTTTGGGAATCTTGCAGAGCTGCATACCTGAAATTTGGAAGCATTTTAAGTGTGCAACTCTGCATGATTATCAATTGTATTCCAAATATTGCAGGTATGCAGCTCTGCAAGATTTCCCATGTCTTTCCAAGTGTTTCTGGTTATCAGCTTTGCAAGATACTTCATATATGTCTAAGCATTTCAGATGTGCAGTTTTGAAACGCTATCCTTGTATATCCAAGTATTTGAAACTCTGCAATAATCCCCACGTCTTTCCAAGTTTTTCTAGTTTTCAGCTCTGCAAGAGTCTCCATGTGTACTCAAGTATTTCAGGTGTGCAGCTCTACAAGAGTCTCCATGTGTATTCAAGTATTTCAGGTGTGCAGCTCTGCAAGAGTCTCTATGTGTATTCAAGTATTTCAGGTGTGAAACTCTGCAATATTCCCCTAGTGTATCCAAGTATTTCAGGTGTGCAGCTCTGCAAGATTCTCCATGTGTATTCAAGTATTTCAGGTGTGCAACTCTGCAATATTTCCTTAATGTATCCAAGTATTTCAGGTGTGCAGCTCTGCAAGAGTTTCCATGTGTATACAATGTTTCAGGTGTGCAGCTCTGCAAGAGTCTCCATGTGTATCCAGGTAATCCAGGTGTGCAGCTCTGCAAGAGTCTCCGTGTGTATCCAAGTATTTCAGGTGTGCAGCTCTGCAAGATTCTCCATGTGTATTCAAGTATTTCAGGTGTGCAACTCTGCAATATTCCCTTAGTGTATCCAAGTATTTCAGGTGTGCAGCTCTTCAAGAGTCTCCATGTGTATTCAAGTTTTTCTGGTCTTCAGCTCTACAAGTTTCTCCATGTGTATCCAAGTATTTCAGGTGTGCAGCTCTGCAAGATTCTCCATGTGTATCCAAGTATTTCAGGCGCGCAGCTCTGCAAGATTCTCTATGTGTATCCAAGTATTTCAGGTGTGCAGCTCTGCAATATTCTCCTAGTGTATCGAAGTATTTGAGATGTGCAGCTCTGCAAGAGTCTCCATGTGTATCCGAGTATTTCAGGTGTGCAGCTCTGCAAGATTCTCCATGTTTATTCAAGTATTTCAGGTGTGCAGCTCTGCAAGATTCTCCATGTGTATCAAAGTATTTCAGGTGGGCAGCTCTGCAAGAGTCTCCATGTGTATCCGAGTATTTCAGGTGTGCAGCTCTGCAAGATTCTCCATGTTTATTCAAGTATTTCAGGTGTGCAGCTCTGCAAGATTCTCTATGTGTATCCAAGTATTTCAGGTGTGCAGCTCTGCAAGAGTTTCCATGTGTATCCAAGTATTTCAGGTGTGCAGCTCTGTAAAAGACTCCATGTGTATCCAGGTAATCCAGGTGTGCAGCTCTGCAAAAGTTTCCATGTGTATTCAAGTATTTCAGGTGTGCAGCTCTGCAAGAGTCTCCATGTGTATCCAAATATTTCAGGTGTGCAACTCTGCAAGAGTCTCCATGTATATCCAAGTATTTCAGGTGTGCAGCTCTGCACGAGTCTCCATGTCTATTCAAGTATTTCAGGCGTGCAGCTCTGCAAGATTCTCCATGTGTATTCAAGTATTTCAGACGTGCAGCTCTGCAAGAGATTATTCATGTGTATCCAAGTATTTCAGGTGTGCAGCTCTGCAAGAGTCTCCATGTGTATCCAAGTATTTCAGGCGTGTAGCTCTGCAAGAGACTCCATGTGTATCCAAGTATTTCAGGCGCGCAGCTCTGCAAGATTCTCCATGTATATTCAAGTATTTCAGGTGTGCAGCTCTGTCAGATTTTCCATGTGTATCCAAGTATTTCAGGTGTGCAGCTCTGCAAGATTCTCCATGTGTATCCAAGTATTTCAGGTGTGCAGCTCTGCAATATTCTCCATGTGTATTCAAGTATTTCAGGCGTGCAGCTCTGCAAGAGTCTCCGTGTGTATCCAAGTATTTCAGGTGTGCAGCTCTGCAAGATTCTCCTTGTGTATCCAAGTATTTCAGGTGTGCAACTCTGCAAGAGTCTCCATGTGTATCCAAGTATTTCAGGTGTGCAGCTCTGCAATAGTCTCCATGTCTATTCAAGTATTTCATGCGTGCAGCTCTGCAAGATTCTCCATGTGCATTCAAGTATTTCAGGTGTGCAGCTTCGCAAGATTCCTCAAGTGTATCCAAGTATTTCAGGTGTGCAGCTCTGCAAGAGTCTCTATGTGTATTCAAGTATTTCAGGTGTGAAACTCTGCAATATTCCCCTAGTGTATCCAAGTATTTCAGGTGTGCAGCTCTGCAAGATTCTCCATGTGTATTCAAGTATTTCAGGTGTGCAACTCTGCAATATTTCCTTAGTGTATCCAAGTATTTCAGGTGTGCAGCTCTGCAAGAGTTTCCATGTGTATACAAGTATTTCAGGTGTGCAGCTCTGCAAGAGTCTCCATGTGTATCCAGGTAATCCAGGTGTGCAGCTCTGCAAGAGTCTCCGTGTGTATCCAAGTATTTCAGGTGTGCAGCTCTGCAAGATTCTCCATGTGTATTCAAGTATTTCAGGTGTGCAACTCTGCAATATTCCCTTAGTGTATCCAAGTATTTCAGGTGTGCAGCTCTTCAAGAGTCTCCATGTGTATTCAAGTTTTTCTGGTCTTCAGCTCTACAAGTTTCTCCATGTGTATCCGAGTATTTCAGGTGTGCAGCTCTGCAAGATTCTCCATGTTTATTCAAGTATTTCAGGTGTGCAGCTCTGCAAGATTCTCCATGTGTATCAAAGTATTTCAGGTGGGCAGCTCTGCAAGAGTCTCCATGTGTATCCGAGTATTTCAGGTGTGCAGCTCTGCAAGATTCTCCATGTTTATTCAAGTATTTCAGGTGTGCAGCTCTGCAAGATTCTCTATGTGTATCCAAGTATTTCAGGTGTGCAGCTCTGCAAGAGTTTCCATGTGTATCCAAGTATTTCAGGTGTGCAGCTCTGTAAAAGACTCCATGTGTATCCAGGTAATCCAGGTGTGCAGCTCTGCAAAAGTTTCCATGTGTATTCAAGTATTTCAGGTGTGCAGCTCTGTAAGAGTCTCCATGTGTATCCAAATATTTCAGGTGTGCAACTCTGCAAGAGTCTCCATGTATATCCAAGTATTTCAGGTGTGCAGCTCTGCACGAGTCTCCATGTCTATTCAAGTATTTCAGGCGTGCAGCTCTGCAAGATTCTCCATGTGTATTCAAGTATTTCAGACGTGCAGCTCTGCAAGAGATTATTCATGTGTATCCAAGTATTTCAGGTGTGCAGCTCTGCAAGAGTCTCCATGTGTATCCAAGTATTTCAGGCGTGTAGCTCTGCAAGAGACTCCATGTGTATCCAAGTATTTCAGGCGCGCAGCTCTGCAAGATTCTCCATGTATATTCAAGTATTTCAGGTGTGCAGCTCTGTCAGATTTTCCATGTGTATCCAAGTATTTCAGGTGTGCAGCTCTGCAAGATTCTCCATGTGTATCCAAGTATTTCAGGTGTGCAGCTCTGCAATATTCTCCATGTGTATTCAAGTATTTCAGGCGTGCAGCTCTGCAAGAGTCTCCGTGTGTATCCAAGTATTTCAGGTGTGCAGCTCTGCAAGATTCTCCATGTGTATCCAAGTATTTCAGGTGTGCACCTCTGCAAGAGTCTCCATGTGTATCCAAGTATTTCAGGTGTGCAGCTCTGCAATAGTCTCCATGTCTATTCAAGTATTTCATGCGTGCAGCTCTGCAAGATTCCCCATGTGCATTCAAGTATTTCAGGTGTGCAGCTTCGCAAGATTCCTCAAGTGTATCCAAGTATTTCAGGTGTGCAGCTCTTCAAGATTCTTCATGTGTATCCAAGTATTTCAGGTGTGCATCTCTGCAAGATTCTCTATGTATATCTAAGTATTTCAGGTGTGCAGCTCTGCAAGATACTCCATGTATATCCAAGTATTTCAGGTGTGCAGCTCTGCAATATTCTCCATGTGTATCCAAGTATTTCAGGTGTGCAGCTCTGCAATGTTCTCCATGTGTATTCAAGTATTTCAGGTGTGCAGCTCTGCAAGATTCTCTATGTATATCCAAGTATTTCAGGTGTGCAGCTCTGCAATATTCTCCATGTGTATCCAAGTATTTCAGGTGTGCAGCTCTGCAATGTTCTCCATGTGTATTCAAGTATTTCAGGTGTGCAGCTCTGCAAGATTCTCTATGTATATCCAAGTATTTCAGGTGTGCAGCTCTGCAATGTTCTCCATGTGTATTCAAGTATTTCAGGTGTGCAGCTCTGCAATATTCTCCATGTGTATCCAAGTATTTCAGGTGTGCAGCTCTGCAATGTTCTCCATGTGTATTCAAGTATTTCAGGTGTGCAGCTCTGCAAGATTCTCCATGTGTATCCAAGTATTTCAGGTGTGCAGCTCTGCAAGAGACTCCACATATATCCAAGTATTTCAGGTGTGCAGCTCTGCAATAGTCTCCATGTGTATCCAAGTATTTCAGGCGTGCAGCTCTGCAAGAGACTCCACATGTATCCGAGTATTTAAGGTGTGCAGCTCTGCAATAGTCTCCATGTGTATCCAAGTATTTCAGGTGTGCAGCTCTGCAAGAGACTCCATGTGTATCCGAGTATTTAAGGTGTGCAGCTCTGCAAGAGTCTCCATGTGTATCCAAGTATTTCAGATGTGCAGCTCTGCAAGAATCTCCAAGTGCATCCAAATATTTCAGGTGTGCAGCTCTCCAATGTGTTCCGCGCTTCAACAAATAGCCCGTATTTCCAGCTGTACAATATGTAACTTTATACTGTCGACCCATTATTTCTGTACTAAGCCGTTTCACATATTCGGACTTTATAATGGGAGACATAACGATGATGTGGAGGAGCCTTCTTTATGGTAGTTCGCTAGTGTTATTAAGAGTCTTTCAAAAAAAAAAAAGAAGAAAAAAAAAACAGAGGTTCTACCTACCACATTAGGCGCAACATTGGTCACAATATCATCAATGTATTTATATCGTTTGGCATGTACGAGAGAGCTAATTTACTAAAAAAAAAAAAACATCATATTTATATACATATTATTATTGTTTTTGTGGCTAAATTGAAAAATGCGAGCGTGGACTAAAAATTATTGATAGGATTTGATAAAGACACCTATACTATTTACATATTATTTGTGAAATATTTTTTTCATTTTATTTTAACAAGAACATTTTCCAACAAGAGTTTTAAAATGTGAGTTGGATACGCCTAGCGTGAGTAATTATGTTCCCAACTGAGGCGTGGTTGCTAAGGATCTAATACTTTTTTTTTTACCATTCTGACCGAATATATAAATTTATTCTCCAGATGTTTGGTCCATTCTGCCGCATTTGCATAGTACCTTAAAAATTGAATGTGGTAACTCTCTCTCTACCAAATAAAAAATATCAAATTTTTACCCTATAAAAAACAATTAAAAAAAGGATTAAAAACTACTTTCAAACAATTCAAATACACCTATCCCCCGATTTACACGGCAGATACGTTCCTGAGAAAAACGTGTAAACCCGGGGATAGGTGTACACAGAAATAAAAATAAAATGCATTGACAGGTTAAAATATGTAGTCAGCACATAAGCTCGGGATTCCTCGTGAGATGTGTACACAGCGCATGTGTTCAATCACAGTAGCATTTAGTATAGTGCGATAAAAAAAAACTTATTTGGAAAACCGTGTAAAAGCGAAAACGTGTAAAACAAGTACCGTGTAAATCGGGGGATAGGTGTACTCCATTTCTGTTTTTTTTTTTTCCAAATTCAAAATTATTAACGAATTTGACTGATCACAAGACTTTTTTTTTATATACGCAGAATTGTTCATAGGGTCAACTTATACATTTAAGAACAAAACCCTATCATATACAGATCTGTATATCTGTTCTAGAGTGAAATTAAATCTTGGCCATATACAATGTTTTACAAAGAAAACTATATTCTTGAGAATATGGCATAATTCCTAGTCAATATGCGTAAATTTCGAATGCTACCTTTTTTCAAACAAGAAACAAAAAGAACAGAAAGGGAGCACAGCCAAAAATCATCCAAAGGTCACTCACAATTTAAAATAATCATATATAATTCCACGCAAAAAATATCGCACAAAATATCAGATAAAACCAACAAGATACCATACAAAAACCATACCGAATTATAGATGAAACCAACAAACCTTGACGTGTCCACCAACCAGATACCATACAAAAATCACACCAAATTTTAGATGAAACCAACAGACCATAAAATGACCACCAACCAGATACCATACAAAAATCACACCAAATTTTAGATGGAACCAACAGACCATAAAATGACCACTAACCAGATACCATACAAAAATCCGCAAAATTTAAGATGAAACCAACAGACCGTAAAATGACCACCAACCAGATACCATACAAAAACCAGATACCATACAAAAATCCGCCAAATTTTAGATGAAACCAACAGACCGTAAAATGACCACCATCCAGATTCCATACAAAAACCAGATACCATACAAAAATCCGCCAAATTTTAGATGAAACTAACAGACCGTAAAATGACCACCAACCAGATACCATACAAAAATCCGCCAAATTTTAGATGAAACCAACAAACCTTAAAGTGACCACCAACAAGATGCTATACAAAAAACCGCCAAATTTTAGATGAAAAAACCAGATACCATACCAAAATCACACCAAATTTTCGATTAAACCAACAGACCATAAAATGACCACCAACCAGATACCATACAAAAATCACACCAAATTTTAGATTACCAATCAGATACCATACAAAAATCACAACAATTTTATATGAAACCAACAGACCATAAAATGACCACCAACCATACACGCAATAAAACCGGGCAATAATCGCCCTATCCAATTACACGGGCGATGACGGCACAGCAAAAGGCAGGAGGCAGGGATGAGAAGAAAGTACCATGAAGGGAGCAACGCCAGGGCATTCAGGGAAAGGACGACCAACGGGGAGAAGAAAGGAGGGGGGGGGGAAGGTATGTCGGAATGTTGGTGCCACGCAGTCTGGCTCCTCGCACGTGTTGCCACAGGTGGTCAAATTCTTGCTAGCCCCCTCTTAAAAAATGACTTTGGCCAAAATGGGCCCTCTCTTTGTGAAACCTTCTTAATATGGAGCACCCCACCCTGCCTCTTCCCAGCTCTTGAGAGTTCTAGGTGGAGGAAAATATTTGCCTGCCTTCTTTTTGGATGGCCTTCTTGAGGATGCCTTCAGACAGGAAAATTAATAGAAAAGACTTTTGCCCTTGTGTTCTCTACCTACGAGAATATCCGCAAATCTTTTTTCCATTTTTTTTTTCTGTCGATATTTCAAAAATGATTGGTAAAAACCGTTGTTTGGTGATAAGCACCTTAAGTTTTTTGGAAAGAGGATTAAAAGTTGCGGATAGCTAACTTGCTTGAACTTTTTGTTTTGCTTTTTTTTTTGTCAGACTTGACTGCAGCTGCATTCTTTGCCCCTGGTTGACTGCTCCCCTGTTGCATTCAGTTCGTGATCGATTGCTGATAATTTGGTCACGTGTCATTGGAACGTTTTTTCTTATATAAATAGCTGTGGGTATTGGGTCCCCGCGCGCGCGCGCGCGCGCGCCTCCCACTTTTCATCCGTTTTTCACTCCCCTTTATCATAAAGTTAACTTGAAATGAAACACCTCCTATTTTATGGGGTGTGTTCCTTTAACGTTCTTTTTTTTAACTATATTTCTTTTTAAATCTATTGTCACGTTTGTGAATTTTATAACCAATTTTTTTCACTGATTTTTGTATATTAAATTAAAAAGTCATTTTTGTTATCATCATTACATGCAATGTATTTTTTTTAAACAAACGATAATAAACAACAACAATTTATATGCACCTTCATTATTATAAAACAACAACAAACTTAAATTAACAATGGTAAAACATATTTTAACATTCAACACATAAACGTTACACTATATAGCCTTTTTTGTTCAAATGTGCATTGATTTTTTTTTTCCAAGACGGGAAATTTTTGGGTTTGCAGTTTTTTTTTTTTTTTGTCAAAGTGGAATATTTGATGATATAAATAAAACGTTTTTATATTTAAATTATAATAAAATATATTGATTTTTAGTAATGCTGTTTATAATAGAACTAGCTAAATTAACCATGCTTCGTCTCATCCCTAGCCTCCCCAGCCTGGTCATAGTGATTTGCATATATTCCGCTTTACGTGGCCATCGAGGCTCAAAAATCATATTTATTTTGGTTAGCAGCCCCGTAAATAAAGATATTTCCATGCTTTGTCTCGGCTACTGCACGGTTGCATATTAAAGTTATCTTTGTGTGTGTGGGTATATGGCCCCCAGCAAACATTTGCAGCGACGGTCAATAGAGGGCGTCTAGTTTCGACTTCTTTTTTACGGGAGAGGGGCTCTATTCTTTTATAGATCAAATATCCTCCCGGCAAAATTTCCATCTATATTTTGGCCATAGATTTGGCCTAGCCACTTTGTCAGCTAAACATTTCTTTGGCAGATTGTGAAGATTCCATTAGATCCCGTGTGGATCTCATGGAATAAAGTCCGCCCTAGACTGACGAGGGCCATTTGCCCGAAACCATGGTCTCTAGGTGGACGCTCCTCAGTTTTCCAAAGCTGGTGTTGTGGCTTTGTCACCGACCCGAGACCGCTAGTTTGGCGTATTAGATGGCCTGTAGTTTTGACGTTTATTTTGACAGCAGAGACGCCCTATGCTTTTATAGGTCAATTTCCTCCCGGAAAATATACAAGGTGTGATCACAAAATTCGGGGAATTGGGTCATAAAAGATTTATTAAATGAATATATACAAAAACGGTTAATATTCCTCAAAATACTGTCCGAGGTAATCTATACAGCGTTTCATTCTTTTTTCCCAGTTCCGGAAGCACCCCGAAAATACGTCCGAAGTCCCCGTCAGAAGTAATGCCCTTCAAAACGCTCAGCGATTTTTTCTTTATGGTATTAACGGTATCAAATCTATATCCTTTTAGAACTGACTTCATTCGAGAAAAGAGAAAGAAGTCATTTGGTGCTAAATCAGGAGAGTACGGAGGATGAGGCATTGTCAGCATGCTATTTTTAGTCAAAAAAGCACCCACGGAAAGAGCTCTGTTAGCTGGGGCGTTATCGTGATGAAGCATCCATTCGCCCGAGATCAATTTTTCCGGTCGTTTCTTCCGTATTGATTCCAGTAAACGGCGTAAAATCGCTAGATACACGTTATGATTAATTGTTTGCCCTTGTGGGAGGAATTCATGATGCCCAATGCTTTGGTGATCGAAAAAAGTCACCAAGAGAACCTTTGTTTTTGAATTAGACATTCTTGCTTTTTTCGGTTTGGGGGCATTTTTCGGGAGCCAGTGGCTCGATTGTTGTTTGGTCTCTGGATCATACTCATAGACCCAGGTTTCATCGCCAGTAATCATCTTTGTGAGGAAGTTTGGATCTTCGTGGATCTTCAGTAGCCAATCTTCTCAGTCATTAACCCTTTCCTCCTTTTGGGCCTCGGACAGAATTTTTGGAACAAATTTCGAAAACTTTCTTTCAAGTGGTGGTGGTGGTTGCGATGGTAGTTATAGGCCTAGAAATAGGTTAGTTGCCTGTTGTTACAGTAACGGGTCAATTTTACTTTGTCTTTTTAGGATTCATACAATTCTTTCTATAGCATGACTATTGTTTGTGAACTTAAAGATTTGATTTCCGATTAAAAAAATCATATTTAAAGTTCAATTCATTTTGTAAATACATTCTAAACTTTCTACAAAATCTGCATCTCTAATGTTTTCATGCGTTGAATAATGTAAATAACTTATGTTAATAAACTTTTCTCCTTGTTTGGCGCAAGTATCCCTTGCGGGATATAGCGCTTTGGAAATAAAATAATTGTAATTGTAATGACTATACATGGCGCGCTAGTGCATCGTATTATAAATGTTCTAATAAAAGACTCAATTTGATATTTGCGGAAGAGCGATTGCTCGAAGCATATTATATATTTATAAATGTATTTAATTCTACTGTCCTCAAAGCTTATGTCCATAGTTCACCTAAAATACCCATTCCAAGAGTCTAGCAACAACATCACTATAAAAGGAAGATCAAAAATGCAATATAACAGCGGTGTGGTAGTTTAAACTGGCGAAACCGCTGGGAGGGTTCACCATTGATGAGCCAGGCCCTCCCCATAATTTTTCCATTGCAGAAAAGGCAGTAGAAATTGTTTAATATCAAAAAGAATCTTACGCGTCTGTAAAAGTTTTTAATTTTCATAGTAGAGTAGACAGTGATTGGTATGGGATTTTATTTTTCTTTATTATCCAACAAGGAGCGATATTAAAGTATTTGCGCCTATTACAAAAGAAACAAAAGAAACAGATAAACAAACGAATTATCTTCTTTTTTATAAAAATTTATTGTTTAATGCATTCTTTATTGGGAGAGGTGCCTTTCTTTTGGTACATAAATACCATCACGTAATTCATATTTTTATTTATTCGGTGAAAAAAAGTGTTTTATTTTGTTATTTTTAGTTTAATATAGCTTTGTGTCTCTAAAAGAGCCGCAAAAAAAAAGAAAGAAAGAGAGTTGAATAGGTGTAAGATATTGCCACGTGGAAAATTAGGGAAGACAAAAACTTCAGGAGGAAACTAAATTTATTTCAGGCAAGGACAAACTGTGAAAAGTGAACAAAAGATTAGCCACGAGGGGAATTTACAGAGTAGCAAATTATAAATATGAAAATGACCACTCTTTTAATAAAAATAATAAAATTAATAAATATTTGGTTACAATATATTAAATATTATTATTATTACAGGCATAGCGCCATCTATCTATGCAAATTGTTACTAATTTTAGCGCTACATTTATATTTCTTATATAATTTTAAAATACAGTCAACTCTCAATAATTTGAAACTCAAGGGACCAGAAAAAATTTTCAATTTGTCATTTACATTTACCTTCCCTCCCCCCCTTTACCAGTCAAACGATGTATAACTCGATCGAAAATACTATTTACAGTCTTAACAAAAAAAAAAACCACGTTCTGACGTTTGAGGCCAAAAACGTAATATGTACACTGTGTGACAAGGAAATTACCGGGGAACTCCCCCATTAGCTGCTTAATTGTACAGCCCTTGATGCAGAGAGGAAGGCTCTATAACAACAAATTAAATGTACCAACATTTCATCCTACGTATTGCTTTCAAAAATATCAGCAAACAAATCTAAGGCAATAGCTTACTATAAATTTTTTAGATCATCATTATGTAAGGACCAGTCAACAAGTGAATGACTTTGAGACGAAGAGTAAAGCCAGTTCAATTTCTATGTAAATAACACAAGATGATTATTACCTTACCTAATTGGGAGAATCTGTATGGGGCAAGTCCCTAATAAAGGCTTTTGTGTGTGAAAAAAAATTATCAAGAGTTCAAAATAACAGGAGTTTGAACAACCAAGAAGGGAGGAAGGAAAAAAAATCAAATAAACAAGAGTTTGATTACACAAAATTCATGATTTATTATTTTAAACATTTGTACAGTTATTCACAAATGTTCATTTGTGACAAAATAGTATTTCTTCAACTTCAAATTATTGAGGGGACCAATTATTATTGATTTTATTCAACGAGTATTTTTCAAGGGACCGGGAAAACATTTCAAATTATCGAGAGTTTCAAGTTAACGAGTTTCAAATTATAAAGAATCGACCGTATTTCTATAGAATGCGCTAACCGCAATGAATAAAAATTTTAAAATGTAGTGCATCAGTGGTGAACCCTTCCAACGGTTTAATACCCCATACTGCTCTAATATTGTTCTGCGTTTATATATAGCCGGCACCTATCTACCTCAACCAAGAATTCCCCTCAAATAATTTCTAACTCCACATACAGATGGCGCTCCATTTCTTGTATTTACTAATACTTCTCCTGACCAGAAGTCCTCCTCTACGTGGCAGGCGGGAGAAGCAGCACAAGTAAGGGACTGCCCTGTAAGGTGAAGTACGGTCTCGTGAACCCCGAGCCGCTACGGCAACCGTGAACAGGGAACTCTGAAATGTGGCTGACTAACGGGGCAATGGCAGCCCTTCCTTTCCATGGAGAAGTGGACAAGACACCACCACCACTAATACTTCCACGATGTATGCAATAAACCAACACGTTCATTGCACTTCGCTTGAAATTAGACTTATGTTTCGGGCAAAGTTAGAATGAGAAAATTCACCGTATTCTTAACGGTCAAGGGAAACCTCTTATCTTCTGTTTTCCTCGCCGAAATATCTATCTTACAATATTATTCTTAGAGATTTTTGCATGTGAAACTTCTACTCTTAAAACGCATTCTCCTGTCTATATTAGTATTTTTAATAGACATGGATTTTTGTTTAATTTAAAAGGAATATATTGAATCAAAATATAATATATTTACCAATATTTCAGTTGGCTGAACACCAACTTTTTTCAAGGTATTATAACATATTAATGTCAACAATCAACTCAGCGCCACATAACGTCTATAGATATAAGTTAAAAAAATATGTTTTGCCTATATTCAATGGGGAGGGAGAAAAAAAATTGATATATATATATATATATATTAAAAACAATGAAGGCATATCCTGACCAGGAGCACGTGTGTTTTTAGATGGCAGAGTGCCATCTGGTGGAACAGAAATCAACTAAACATTGATTTAACCTGTTCCCTGATATTTGGCCAACCCATTTTCTTGATAAATCAAGAAAAGCCATCCACGAACGCGTTTATATATATATATTAATAGTAAATTACATTAGTAAATTTACATAAATGTTGAAAATTTGGTCGAAATTGATGCATTGTAACGAAAGTTTTTAGCGAACACCACTTATGAAATTTCCATTTTATTAATATAGATACCTGGGATTGAATCCTGCAATGTACATTTTAATTTGAAAGTATCTTATGACCTACAATTCTCACATAAGCCCAACCCCACTAGAGAGTGCAAGTATTCAAACAGAGCTGTGACATTTTGCAAATGCTAAACTCAAACTGTTTTTCACAAGTGTAAACATGTAATGTATTTAAAGCACAATCATTCTCAAGCTCCTCAACCCACTATGATATCATGGTCCTTTATTTATTTATTACCAGTTGCAAATAAGACACGCTATATTCTATCGGGATAATTGCGCGTGAAACTATTTACAATAATTGTAGTAGAGTAGGTAACAAAATTGTCTATGTGTACTTGGGACATGGAACAAAACGTAAGCATTTATTTTTTTTATTGGAATAATGTTTACAGAGATGGATGTCTAAAGGTCGTAGCAGTATTTTAGAGAAATTTCGACCAAGAGTTGAAACTTCTGGTGAAACATATAAGAACCAATTAACCAAATTGTGATTTAAAATGATTATAAAAGTTAAACAAGATGTGAATACCAAAAACCTTAGTCCTAGTAACTCAAAAGAAATATTGTAACAAAGTATTTATTATTTTAATAACAGAGTATGATTTTTGATGTTTATATTTTTCTACTCTGTAAATTTCCCTCATTTATCATCTTTTGTTTATTATTCATAGTTTGTTCTTGCCTTAAATAAAATTGCTGAGTCATTCTGAAGTTTGTCTTTCCTAATTTTCCACGTGAAAATATTCTATTTCGACTCAACCATCTGTTAGCAGTGTTCTTGTCCTCTCAGAGCTACTTCATCTGGGCTTGATGGTATCGTAGGGCCGATATTGTCTGTAAGTGTTATCAGGAATTCAGAATCATAAATTCATTCACCGTTGGTTAAAAGAACCGTTTATTTATTAATTTATATACAGGGTGATCCAAAAGTCCCGCACTATTTTAAAAATTAATAACTCCGCGAATATTTGCGCTAGAGCAATACGGTAAACACCATTGTGTTCAGGATGCAATGGGATTTTTTATGGCAAATAATGAAAAATTCGAAATTGATTTTAGTTACAATTTTATTCGCCAGATGGCGCACTACCAGAATCAGAGATTCAGCGGCCAAATTGTTTGATAAATTGAAAAATATAACTGATCGACACGTATTTTTCCATTTTGAATTCCAGGAAAGAACCCTAATAACATCAAATAACAAATTAATAAAACACCACTTCGCCAAAAGTATGAAGAATTGGTTAACAATTTTTAAATACAATCAGAGATATGTAAAATAGGTAAATGCAAATTAAAACATGTACCAAAAATAAATGATATTTTAGATACGGTTTGTGTTTCCGAAGATAATAAATTCCTAATATTTTTAATTCAACTCTCTCTCAGTATCGATTATATTTATTTTAATTCATTTGAAAAATATGTATCTATCTCTGATAATTTATTTTACTCTGGAATGCCGTTGTTGTTGTCGTGTCCAATAAAGAGCCTCAGATGTATCCATGCATCTCCATCACAGCAGCAGCAATGTCCACTATCTTGGGTGTGTAAAGCTGCTGCTCTGGGTCTATGTCAAAATTCTGCAAGGCTGCGGCCATTGCTGGCTATGAGAATATGTGGGTAGGTGTAAGTTCCAAACCAGGACAATTGTTGCATGCCCTATAGGTTATTGTGCCATCTGGATGTATTGTCATTCCTTTATAGTGTTTTGTTCTAAGTCTTGTTATGGCTTTTGTCATTTTTCTCTCAGAGTTTATTTCGCATTTTGATCTTTTCTTATTTATTCTTTAATTATCTTGTATTTTGACAAAGAATCAGCGTCAAATAATGACATTTGTTCTTTCCTTTGGCTCAACTTTCTGTCTTCCTTTGCCAATTCAAATGCCATTTCATTACCCCCGATCCCAGCATGGGCAGGGATCCATTGTAGAATGCAGTTATTCTCCAATGGTTCCAGTTGGGTAAGTAACGAGTGTATTTTCTGTGTGATTTTAGTATTGCCCTTCTGAATTGCTTCTAGAGCGGATATGGAGTCGCTGTATATTAAATTTCCTTCTGCTTGATGCAGGGATGGTTGGTTAAGGCAATAAATCAAGGACTTTCCAGATAGCTGTCAGTTCACAAGTGAAGTTTGACGAAATCTGTCCTGCTCCTTCTTTAATTTTGATCTGTGTTCTATCTTGCAGTATTATGTTAATTCCGGCCCCTCCATAACTCAGGGTAAGGTCTGAAGATCCATCTGTATATGCTGTTAAAGGGGGTGGCCTAGCATTTTTAATCAATAATTTGTACTATGAGGACATAGCCGTTAATATTTCAAACACATTAGACCTCGAAGCCCAAGATATCAAAGTCTTCCTCAATCAAAACAAAGCCATCAACATATACAATATGTATCACCCTCCAAACAATACACTTATTGACGATGGGACAATGGCTCAATTTCTTACAGACAGCACTATTATTGTAGGTGACCTTAATGCCAAACATCAACTATGGGGATGTTCCACGCCAAACCCAAGAGGCAAAATACTTTCAAACATATTTGACGACAATGCCATCATGTGCTTAAATGATGGGAATCCTACTCATCATTCATACAGCTATAATACTGCACAAGCCCTTGATATAAGTTTTTACTATCCTGACATTTTCCACAAATGCAAATAGCAAATACTAAAAAGTATTGGAAGTGATCATTTGCCTAATTTGATAGAAATTAGCACCAAGACCAAAACTAGCTCAATTAAGAAAAATTCTGGAACTTCAAAAAGGCTAATTGGATATCTTTCAAAAACACCATTATTAAAGCAGCCACAGTTTCAATACCAAGAGGTAATATTAAGAAATGGATTCCAAATTATACACACCAGGCAAAAAATATTCAAACACTTATAACTAAAAGAAATGAACTACAAAAAAGAGCACCCAAAACAAAACAAATTGTAGAACTGAACTGAACATTGTGAATGCAAAAATAAAAATATTATACGTAAATGTGAAAAGGGAAAAATGGAAACAAACTTGTGAAAACCTGAACCCAAGAAACCCAAATACAAAATTTTGGCATTTGGCAAAACAAATTGACAGAGTCCAGCCACAAACTGAAAACACAAATATGATTAAGAATACAGATGGTACACCAGCACCTAATGACAAAATTGCTGCCAATCTTTTAGGTAATTCATATCAAATAAGTAGTAAAATCAAGGTTGAAAAAAGGCCCGAAAGATTATTCATGACTGTAAAAATGACACCAGCACTCATAATATTTTCCATGAAAAAAATCAATATGAAAGAGCTAGCTTATGCATTAGAAAACACTGACCTAAACAAGACTTCTGGGCCAGATGGAATCCATGGCCGAATGATATCAAACTTGGGCAAAATTGGCAAAGAAAGACTTCTTAATATTTTCAATAACTCCTGGAAAACTGGAAAATTGCCTCAAGACTGTAAAAATGCAACAATAATTCCCATTAAAAAACGACAAATCTGCTGATGACCCAAAAAAATACCGACCTATCTCCCTAACAAATATTTGCTGCAAATTAATGGAAAAAATTATACTCAGACGACTCACCTACCACCCCGACACAAGAAATCTCCTACCAGAAGAACAATATGGATTTAGGAAAGGACATGGGACAATAGACCAACTCTTATTTTTCACACAAAAGGTAAAAGATGCACAAAACAAAAAACCTACTAACCACACCATAGCTGCTTTTTAGACCTTACACAAGATTTTGATAAGGTATGGAAAAACAAGTTAATTACAAAATTATACAAACATTTCAAAATTAATGGAAATGCTATCACTTGGATAAATGATTTCCTTAAAAATAGATACATCAGGGTCAAATATAATAGAACTCTATTTAAAACCTTCAAATTGTACCAAGGATTACCACAAGGATCAATCCTTAGCCCAACTCTCTTCACCCTATTTATTGCAGGCATAGAAGAAAAATTTTCAGATAAAACCAATATTGGACTTTTCGCTGATGACATTATTCTATGAAGCAGCAACACTAACTGGAAAAAAGCTGAAAGAGATTTGAACAAGACTCTTCTCCACCTATAAATATTTGCTAATAAACATAAATTAGAATTTAACCCCCAAAAATCTGAAATATGTCTTTTTACTACCGATAAGAAACTATACAAAATAAGACCAAATATTATTCTGAAAGAACAACAATTGCAATATAATAAACATCCTAAATATCTGGGCTACATCCTGGATCCAGAAATTAACTCCAGTAAGCATATTGAAGGAGTTGTTAGAAAAGGAAGAGACCGACTAAAAATCTTGAAATATATTTCAGGAAGAGTGGGGAGCTGAAGCAACAATACTAAAATTAAATTACACATCTCTAATGAGACCTATCTTGGAATATGGATATCAAATCTATGGTACAGCATCTGAAACCAATCTAAAAACACTGGAAAGAATACAACTAAATGCAGCTAGAATTATTGCAGGTCTTCGAAAAACCTGCCCTAATAATATTGTACTTTACGAAGCAGACATTATGCCCTTAAAGGATAGAATAAGCTACAATCTGCCAAAATATATAAACAAAATCAAGAGTTATGAAAACAAACACAGAACTTTCAATTACATACTTAATTGGCAACCCAATATAAGACTCAAAAAAGAAGGCCCTCTCCACCTGGCCAAAAGAAATGGATTTTCAAAATATAAAGTGGAAAAATATTATTTAGCTGAAAAAATATCTCCATGCGAACCACTAACAAAATGTTATTTTTAATGCCACTTTAAATGAACCCACCAACAGACAATACCAAAATCCAGAATACTTAAAACAATTATCATTAGAAATAATTAATAAAATTCCTAAAAATGCAATAACTATCTATACCGATGGTAGCAGAGACGAGTTGGGACACACTAGCAGTGGCTCTCTCATTAAAACCACAAATGGCAATGAGAAAATAAACAGAAGAAACCCAGAATTTTGCTCAGTCTTCAGATCAGAACTTATAGCCATCTATGAAGTCTTAAAATCCATCAGAAACATTAAACATCACGATATATGGATTCATACTGATAGTAGAAGTGCCATACAACACTTGAGTCACACAGGGGAACTTAGAGACAAAGTAAGCAGGAACATAATTGGTTATCTCCAAAAACTCTCAATACCTCAAAAATTCACCTTCAATGGATACCCTTACATGTTAGCATTGAAGGCAATGAAGCTGCTGATGCGCTAGCGAAAAAAGGCACAAAAGAACCCTTGCTACAGAAAAATAAACTTACTTTTAAAGAAATAGAAACAGTAGCCAAAATAAACAAGAACTGGAGGATCCCACCTAAGCACAGTTGGTGTACCCTAGAAGCAGATGGCCACCCAGACCTTTCGGTCCACAAGCCGGCATGCGAAGCATGCCCTTCGCTGCTATTCTGTTCAACTCATAAGCCAAGTAACGGTATCCAAGCTAGTGCTTGGACATTGTACCTGGAAACACCACCTCCCAGACAACGTGTCTGGAACGATTTCTATACCGGTGGCCTTTAATCATAGCAAAATAGGAAACAATCTACTGTGTACAGCATGGACCGCGGGGAGGCGGCCACCGGTGGACTCTGTTCACTCACAGCTGAGGAAAAGCTCAGCCTCCACGTCGTGGGCTTTCTCAAGAAGTTTGCTGTGATTTCTCAGCAGCTTACCCTCGATCACGCCCCTCGCTCTCCTTCTCTCTTCCTGCACACCCACTACCCTTGGACAATCCAAGACGTAGTGGCGTGCATTCACATCCCTTTCTCCATAGACGCAATCAGGGTTTCTCTTAATTTCAAATCTGTGGAGACTTGGGGAAGAGCCCATGTCTCGAACTACGCTAATGAGTTTGTGTGACATTACCTTACAGAGGTACTTGGGTGTTGTTACCCCATTGAATACCTCTCTCCCCTTCACTGTCTGTCCAACCATAAGTCCTGGACGTGCCCCCTGATCCTCCTATAAACTTCTTTCTTGGTCACTGGGGTCCTCAGTGATCTACCTCTAAAGCATCCTGCCTTAGCGATCCTGTCTGCGAACTCATTACCTTCGATGAGGCTGTGTCTCCTAAACCAAGGGAGCTCCGGAGCCCGCGTCATCATCTCCAGCTCCTGGATTATTTGATGCGCGAGTTGCCCTTTCTCCAGATTGATGGCGACGAGGGCCGACATACAATCTGAATAGAGGCGGTCCGGGCTGAAGTTCTTCTCGGCACACACTCTGAGGGCTACCCTGATCGCAACCAGCTCGGCTGAAAAGACCAATTCGTCCACTCTGAGTGTTAAACTTTCTTGGAAGATCAGCTCTCCATTAGTGAATATCACTACCCCAGCTCCAGTATTGGTTCCAGACTTACTACAATCAGTGAAAACCTCCGTGCCAATCCCTGTCGGCCCTCCAGGACTCTAATTCCACTTTGGCAACCACTGCGGAGGCTTCCTTGGATCCCTCTTCGATTCCAGGGCCCCCGCTTCAAGTCCCAGGGCATATTCCCTGTTTTTCCAGATCTTCTGTCTGATGGTCTCCTCCTCTAGTTTCAATCCCAGGGGAATAAGCCCAGCGAGGACCAAAAAGGCCTCACTGCTGGTAGTGCGATATCCCCCTGTGATTCTGAGTGCCGCTGTCCTCTGCACTCTCTCTAGAGTTGTTGCCACCTTCTGATCCCTGTTTCGGCGCCACCAAACCCCGGAAGCATATAGCAAGATTGGCTCGACACAGGAGAGGCAGAGGTTCCTAAAAATAGTACCCTCCTTCTCCTACCCCCTGTTGAGAGCCAACCAGGACAGGCCTGCACAACGCCTCCCTGTCTCTCGCCACCATCTCCTCCGCCTAGTATTGCCAACCCATCTTGTCATCAATGACCACCCCCAGGATGGTCATCCTATTGACCAACGCTACCCTCCGTCCTTCCATCCGGATAGCCGGCTTGTGTTCCCATTTGATCCCTTTCCTTTTAGGTCTTATGTCCCTAGGCTTAAAGCTGAGGGCTTTAGTTTTGGAGACATTGAACTTAAGGCCAGAGTCATGGGCCCAGATCGAGAGAATTTGGAGAGAAGTTTCAACACACTTCTCAGCCTTCGCTCTCGAAGCAGCCTCAATGATGAGGAACTGGTCGTCAGTATAGAGAACCAGCCTGGCTCCCTCAGGGAGCTCCTCCTGGAAAACGGTGTTTACCAGGATATTCCACAGAATAGGTCCGCAGCAAGAGCCCTGGGGGCAACCCCTAGCACAGTTTCTTTCCAACTTCCGCCCACCAAAACTGAGGCTAATCCGTCTATCCCTCAGGAAGTCACGAACCAAGCTGCACAAATTATCAGGACAACCCATGTCCATCAAATTTCTCATCAGCTTGTTCCAGTTCAAGGAGTTGAACGCGCCATCAATGTCCAGGGCCACGAAAAGAACCCAAGCACCCTTATTTAAGCCCATCTCAACCCCCTCTAACACCTCGTTCAGAGCTGTGGTTGTGGACTTCCCTTCCCTAAAACCATGTTGGAAAGAGGAAAGGAGCTCATTACTCTCTAGCCAATGCTTCAGTCGCTGAGCTAGTAGGCTATCCAGGACCATACCTAGACACACTAGTAAAGAAAGCGGACGATAATCATTAGGAGAATTACCCTTTCTACCAGACCTTTCGAGAAGCACTACTCGGGCAACCTTCCATGCCTCAGGAAATGTACCAGTGTCCAGGCACCTATTGAATAACCTGGAAAGAAGCGATGGATGCATCCTTACCAGGGCTTTCACGACCGTGTTATCGATCCCTTCGGGACCAGGAGATTTCCTTTTCCCGAACTTGAAAGCCGTCAGTTTCACCTCATTCTCAGAAAAGGGCGGATCAACCAAACCACAAGTGGTCAGAGAGATCTCGTCCTCTGGTTCCTCGTTTCCGAAGTGCCGATCCAAGTTGTTTTTATTTTGTCTTGCGCTTTCGAGCGAGTAGGTCTAGAACACATTCTCTCTGAATTTTCTCATTGTTGGTGGATGAAACAGCACCAGTGATTATTTTGGCCGCTTTTGCTTGAACACTGTCTAGTCTTACTTTTAGTGATGAGTTTGAGGGAGCCCAGACCGGTGTTGCATATTCCATTATCGGCCTTATTAAGGTGGTATATGTTGTTCTGAGAATTCTGGGTTTTGCTCCCCAATTTGTTCCACATAGCCTTCTCAGAATGTTTAGTTTTCTGATATCTCTATTTGAGATGCTAATTATGTGTTCTGAAAATTCCAATTCCTCATCAATAATAATTAAAATAATTTTGTTGACATCTTGTCAATACATGCACAGTCTGCGCTATTGAAAAAAAGATAATATGCATTATATACACTATGTACAATGAATATGGCGCCTCTGCCAGCGCTGAAGAATTTGGTGGAGAATCGCCAGTGTGTCTCCAGCGTCACCACGCATTTTGCGATCTACGATGAATACGGAGATAGCGTACTTCGCCGCTTAGGAGATGGTGATGTCGTGGTCCTCGAGACCAACTTGAAAGATCCAGGACTGCAGTATCACACCTAGGTATTATGGATTTATAATTTTATCAATTATTTGTTTGTTTATGCTTATTTTGTGGTTATATTTATGCCTTTTTCCCTGTGAGTGGAGAAGACGCATTGGTTTGGTTTTATTGGGTTTATGGTCATTTGGAGTTCCATTGCCCACTTCTCCAGTCCTCTCATTGATGTGTTCAGTATTTTTCACGATTTTTCTATGCTGCTACTTGTGTGCCATATGGCTATATCATCTGCAAAACAGGCAACCTTTGTGTCTTCAGTGAGGTAAGGATGGATGTCGTTAATATATAGCAGATAGAGTAGAGGACTGAGCACAGATCCCTGAGTTACACCAGTCCATGTTCTTCCTTCCTTGGGAAATTCTCAATTGACCCGAACCTTTAACCTTCTTTACCCTCAAGAAGTCTGCAATCCAGATTAAGGTTTTTCCTCTTACTCCGATGTTGTGCAGCTTTTCCCGTAATTTCTCCCTCCACACTCGATCAAAAGCTGAGGTCATATCTAGGAATATAGCCGTGGTCTTCTTTGGCGGTTTTTCCTGGAAAGAATCTATTATTGATTGACAGAAGTAGAACAGTTGATCAGTCGTACAGTGCTGGGATCTATAGGCCGTTTGGTAGAGGTTTATTTTATTATTGTTAGTGAGCCAGACTATGAGCCTAGAGTGGATAATTCGTTCTGGTGTTTTACAAAGTATGCTGGTGAGAGCAATTGGCCGATAGTTCTTGTATTCCTTGGCATCTTTGTTTGGCTTCAGTATTAGCACTATAATTGATATCTTCCAATTCTTTGGTAGTTTACCAGTTTGCAATGGAATGTTCAGTATTCGTAGGAGTTGGTTATTAGCTTTGTCTTCAAAGTGTTTAATCATTTGACCAAAGATTAGATTATCTCTTGGTGACCTCTTGGATATTTTTATTGAAAAGTTTAGCTCATTCAGTGTGAAGTCTCTCGAGAATATATCTTGTTGATGGAAGTTTCTTGCTTGTTTAACTAACTGGTTTATATTATTTTTAGAGTCCTGTCTTCATTCGTATAGTTGAGTATGGAAGTGCTTGAAATATATTCAGCAATTATGTCAGCCATCTGTTTGTTCTCGTTCTCGCTGTTCTATTCATATCGGTTAGAGTATTGGAGGATTGGTGTTGGTTTTGATTGTTCTCTAACACTCTAATCATATTCCAGTGTTGGCTGTCCTTTCTTGGATCCATCTTTTCGCAGAATTCTGCCATTTTTCTTGTTTGCATATCCAAATTTCTTGTTCTATTTTGCGACTAATTTCAATGAGTTCCTTTCTGTTTTCTTCTGTTTTATTTTTTTAAGAGGTTCATTGATATTGTCTCTCTCTCTGAAATCATTGCCTCGATGTTGTGGTCCTTCCAGTAAGGTATCCACAGGTCTTTACGTCTACCTCTAGGTATCGATGCTTTTGCAGCTTTTGAAATGTTCGAAGAGAAATTTTCCAAGTTTTTGTCAAGCGTTCTGTAATTCAATTTTTCGTTGCACAGTTCTTCAAGCGTTTCTGTGAATTTTTTTCAAGTCGGCTTTCCTAAAGTTCCATGTTCATTTATTCTAATGGACATTCTCAATTTCTGTGGTCACTGATTGCACCTCTCAGGATTTTCCATTGTGTTGTGGGTGCGATGTTGTAATTTATCGCTGTGATGTCTATTGCGGATTCTGTGCCTGTGGACTTAGATAGGTAGGTGTTCTCTCCGTTATTTAACGGTGTAAGGTCGGTTAGCATGTCCTCAACCTGCTGACTTTTGTTATCCTGGACAGTTGATTCCAAATTGAACTTTTGGCGTTAAATTCGCCGAGTATGATTGTGATATCCGAAGACGCTTCACTTAATGTCTCTATTGTGTGTACCCATACAAAATTCAAAGATTTCACGAGCTGAAAGTTGGCGATTTTGAGATGCGTCAAGAATTCGCTGCATGGGTTTTCCGGCAAATTGATATTGATGAAAACTGGCTGTCGAATGTTCTGTGGACAGATGATGCTCACTTTTCTCTAAACGGAGAATTTAACATTCAAAACAGCCGCATTTGGGCAACAGAAAACCCTAGGGTTTATACAGAAATGCCACTTTACCAGCCTAGAGTTACAGTTTTGTGTGGGTTCATTCTTTTATTATTGGGCCATTTTTCTTTGAAAAATCAATGGAAGAACTTTTAAAACCGTTTTTGTAACTGGTGAACGTTATGTTCAACTTTTGAGAGAAAAGGTATTTCCCATATTGCAGGGCAAAAGCACTGAGCGAAATAACATTCATGAAAGATGGAGGACCTCCTCATATCTCCCGAGGTGCCAAACAATTGCTGAAGGATACGTTCGGTGAAAATCGTGTGATAAGTCGCCACTTTATATACCAGTGGCCTCCAAGATCACCAGACTTGACGCCTTGCGATTTTTGTCTATGGGGGTACATTAAATCGTGTGTTTATCGATGCTGGCCTACCACATTGGCCATGTTGAAGGCTTCTATCAGATGGCACGTTTTATCAATTTCAACAGATATGTTATTTAATGCTGTCCATTCTGTCATTTATCGTCTGCAGGCGGTGATTGAGAATGAAGGGTGCCACATTGAGAAAGAATTGTGACCTAATTCAAGAGAGAAGGCAGTTACCTCATGTGTTATATAAAGCCGCCATGTGTTATATTATCTACCAATATTTTGCAGCTCTTTGTGTTGGGATATGGGGATAATAAATGCTGCCCTCACATCTTGACTCTTTTTTTTTTGTGAACAGTAATATTTTGTTTGTCATTTGCTCACATATTATGTCGTGCAAACCAGAGTGTTATAACTTCTCGAATAACACTGGTACACACAATTTTTCCCCTTATGTTTAGTTTTCGCTTTTCGCTCATTAGAAGAAATAGCATAAGGAATATTTTCTGTACACCAATAACTTTAGAAATTTTGTGGAAATAAAAAATACAAAATGATTTTACTACCACGTTTTTCAACGCAAAAGGTCGATTTAAAAATTATTTTTATATGAGGGGACACATTTTTAAAAATTGTGTACAGTATAATAAACAATGATAACATTTGACAAGCCCATAGGATATTTGGAATAAAGTACGACAAATATATTTTGTCACTCCCCTCTATATTTCATTTGTTGGATCATGACAAATATCCAGTTAAATAGTCAAGTGTCGCCAATCAGTCAAGAAACTACACATTTCTTATAGCAAGAAATCCTATTAATAGTGCCATCATAATTTTTGGTACTATATTAACATTTCAAAAATTCGTGTATTGATATCAGCAGTGTTTTTCAAACATTCAATCTATTTCACAAAACTCCATATAAAATATAAATATTTTTGCTACATGTTTTAATTTGCATTTACCTATTTTACATATCTCTGATTGTATTTGAAAATCGTTAACCAATTCTTCATACTTTTGGCGAAGTGGTGTTTTATTAATTTGTTATTTGATATTATTAGGGTTCTTTCCTGGTATTCAAAAAGTAAAAATACGTGTCGATCAGTTATATTTTTCAATTTATCAAACAATTTGGCCGCTGAATCTCTGATTCTGGTAGAGCGCCATCTGGCGAATAAAATTGTAACTAAAATCAATTTCGAAATTTTCATTATTTGCCATAAAAAATCCCATTGCATCCTGAATACAATGGTGTTTACCGCATTGCTCTAGCGCAAATATTCGCGGAGTTATTAATTTTTAAAATAGTGCGGGACTTTTGGATCACCCTGTACATGCCAATTATCTTGTTCTTTTTTAGTCATACAAAACTATAGCAAGTTAGACATATATAGTATTATTCCTATTCAAAACATTTACTCATTTTTATTCATATTTCATAGAGTAAATTAGTTTTTTATTTAATTGAAGAAAATTAAAATATATTCCATAATTATATTATAATATATGCAACATTTTTCAGCTGCTACATTGTCCGTTCTCGCCTTTTCTTAGCTTCCTTCCACACCCCCTTCTAGTAAAAGGGTTGCCTACTCTAGAAAAGATATTCAAACATGGTTCCTCTCCTCACAGTGGAATCCAATGTCATTCTTGATCATTCTAGGATCTCTTCATTCCTCAGTCCATCGTATTCTTATCATTCAGAAGAGCACATATCGAAAGCTTGTAACTTATTCATTTATGGCTTTCTTACATGTCTCGGAGGTATATGTACATTCAATACAAATTTAACTCATGCTAAAGTGTATTTTTGGTTTTACCCTTGGTTTTTGATGTGTCGAAAGATTTTTTTCTTATTGATGCCTTTTTTTCCTTAAGATATTCTTTTACTTTTGATTTATATGAATGTTTCAATTTTAGAAGATTTGGTTGCTAAGGAACGTAAATAGAGAAACTAAGGCAAATTTTTCTTCCTCCCGGGGAATTTTAGCTCTATCTTTGCCTTCTCCACTGCGATTATTTCCTTTGGTTCACAAAATTGGTGAGGTGCAACGATGATTAAGGGTCGCAGTAAGAAACACTCAGAGTTAACTAACCATTCTTACTCTTACACTTTTACAACTCTTCTTCAGGTTCTTTAGCGATTTCTTTGACAACTTGAAGCTGAATTGTTTTGATATATCGAATAATCAATAGAAGGCCACCTCATGGAAGTACTAGAGGTTAAAAATGATATTTGGGAGGTCGCCCTTGGGAGGTTCTAGTGAATAAAAGGTTTTCATCAGTAAGTTATGCAAATGCTCGAGTTGTAAGACTGGATAAGAGCCCAGCGGCAGGGTTGTCCCCATCCAGGAAGGGAGAGAATTCACCCGCTCGGCCCTCGTGCCTGTTCTCACCGCCTCATTTCCATCCGTTTAGCTTCCAGTGGATTAGCGAGCTGCGGGGGCAAATGGGATTTAGCGGTGTGAATGGTTGTCGTAATATGTGTTCTACAATCCGCCACCTGCAAGGCGACATCCGAGAATGTCTTTTGTCCGCGGGGCATCTATTGTGGTCGACCACCAGTGGCTACCCTCTGTGTCGTGGTGGTGGTGGCCAATTACCATTTTAATATAAGTGCTGGGTCCCTGCCTGACTTCTACTGTAGTGGCGGTATCATTGTTGTACATTATTACATGTCCTCTTCAGTGTCGGTGGTGGCCAATTACCATTTTGATATAAGTGTTGGGTCCCTGCCTGACTTCTACTGTAGTGGCGGTATCATTGTTGTACATTATTACATGTCCTCTTCAGTGTCGGTGGTGGTGGTGTCCAATTACCATTTTAATATAAGTGTTGGGTTCCTGCCTGACTTCTACTGTAGTTACGGTATCATTGTTGTACATTTTACATGTCCTCTTCAGTGTCGGTGGTGGTGGGGGCCAATTACCATTTTGATATAAGTGTTGGGTTCCTGCCTGACTTCTACTGTAGTGGCGGTATCATTGTTGTACATTATTACATGTCCTCTTCAGTGTCGGTGGTGGTATTGGCCAATTACCATTTTGATATAAGTGTTGGGTCCCTGCCTGACTTCTACTGTAGTGGCGGTATCATTGTTGTACATTATTACATGTCCTCTTCAGTGTCGGTGGTGGTGGTGGCCAATTACCATTTTGATATAAGTGTTGGGTCCCTTCCTGACTTCTACTGTAGTGGCGGTATCATTATTACATGTCCTCTTCAGTGTCGGTGGTGGTGGTGGCCAATTACCATTTTAATATAAGTGCTGGGTCCCTGACTGACTTCTACTGTAGTGGCGGTACCATTGTTGTACATTATTACATGTCCTCTTCAGTGTCGGTGGTGGTGGTGGTGGCCAATTACCATTTTAATATAAGTGTTGGGTCCCTGCCTGACTTCTACTGTAGTGGCGGTATCATTGTTGTACATCAAGCATGTCAAACTCAAATCCTAACACGGGCCAAATAAAAAAGTAATAAGATTATGTGGGCCGCAAAAAAAAAAGAAAACAAGTAATTAAATTTTTATAGTAACATTTATGTAGGTTTATTTTAAAAAATACTAATAAGAAAAAAAGAAAGTAAAATTAATATTTTCTCCCTGATATTTGGCATCTCTTTTCTGCTACCATCTTTCCTACTTCGGGGGAAATCTTGTTCGCAGTGATTAATTTTAAAACTGACCCAAGGTGAACGTCAGTAATTCTCGATCTGATTGGAGACTTATTTCCTTTCATAAGTGAAAATAACTGCTCGCAACGATAAGTACTTCCAAACATGGACATAATTTCATATGCTAATTTTCGAGTGTTTTCAAATCTGTCTGGCAAATATTTGTAAAATTCAGAAACGCCAACTCCAATGAATTTTGCCTTTAAATCTGAATCGCACTGGATATCTATTACCTCCATTTGCAAATGATTAGGTACTGATTCTATATTTATCGAGAAAATCGAAGAAAATAAAGTAAACTTGCCTTCCAAAGATTTGAAATCAAAGCCTTGTTTCAAATTCATTTCTAAGACTTAAAAATTTTCCGCATATTTTTGATACGATGCAGTTTCACCTAAACTTGATTTGTTTCAGTTGCATGTCGGAAAGTGCATTAAATCTTCGTTTTTAAACTGCTTTTCCCAAAGAACTAGCTTACATTTGAATGCATTAACTTGGTCACACATTCATGGTAAACGGTTTGCGGATTTCGACAAATTAGAAAGAAAGAATCATATAGGCGATAGGGGCGTGGTAAATTTCTTTTCGTTTATTTTGTTTTCATATTAAAAACGATATATAATCTCTCTTTGTTTGTACAATATAATTAGCTGAAGAAGGGCTTGCCCGAAAGCTTCCTTAACCGCTATAATAATAAAAAGAGTTGCGGCGATATATGATTCTTTCTTTCTAATTGGTCACACATGTTGGTAATGATCTGATCCTTTCCTTGCAGTTTCAAATTTAAATCCGACAAGTGTTTTGTTTTGTCAACCATGAAGGAAAAATCTTGCAACCATACTTGATCAGAAAACAAAGTGATGTCTTGATTCTTGGTTATTAAAAACTGACATATTTCTTCTTTCAAGTCCCAAAATTGTTTGAGACCTTGGAGCATGATAGCCAACGTACCTCGGTATAGTATGATAAACCTGAATATTCGCTTTCTAATTCAGTTAAGAACAGAGAGAACTGTCGCTGATTTAAACCTCGAGATCTTATGAAATTGATGAATTTTTTGATAGGTGTCAACACATTTTCCATTTTTATTACCTTCGTACATAATACTTCCTGATGTATAATGCAATGCGTATGATGAATATTGGAACCATCAGAAATTTCACTTAGTTTTTTTCGCAGTAATGCTACGAAACCGTTGGTTTTTCCAGTCATTGAAGGAGCTCCATCTGTTGCTACAGAAGTCAATTTTGATTGAGGTAAATTGTATTTTTGCAGAAGATCATAAACGCAATTAAATATATATTCTCCTGTAGTAGTGCCATGCATCGGTACTAGTTCCAATAATTCCTCAAAATGTTAAAATCCGTGTCGCAAGCTCGAAAAAAAAACAGCTAACTGAGCTACGCCCCCAATGTCCGTACTCTCATCACAGGCAATGGAAAATGCTTCAAAACAAGATGATTTTTCTTTTATCTGATCATTTAAATTTCTGGCCATATCAGTAACTCTTTCCACAACGGTATTTCGAGACAAAGATATTGCTTGAAACGTCTTCACACTTCCAGGACAAACAATTTCTGCAGCTTTAATTAAACATTCCTTGATGAAATCACCTTCAGTAAAAGGTTTTGAGTGTTTATCTATCATCTCCGATAAAACGTAGCTTGCATGCACCGCCGCTTCACTCTCTTGTGATACTTTAGTAAACATAAACTGTTGTTTTTTCATTCCCAACTTGAACTCTTTTAACTTTTCTTGTCTCATTAAACCTTCGTAGGTATCATATTTTGATTTATGTTGTTCATAATGACGTTTAATGTTATATAATTTTGGTACACTAATAGCATTATTGCATATCAAGCAGATGATTTTATCTTTTACTTCAGAGCAAAAATACTCTAATTCCCACTTTTCTTGAAAATTCCTATGTTCGTCAGCAATTTTTCGTTTAGTTTTACTGCCACTTGGTTTTGATGAAGACATATTGAATACAAAGGTCTGAAAAAAAATAGTAATCGCTAACACAAAATAATAAAACGTTTTAATTAATATTTTTTAAAAAAATTTAAAATTAATATTTTTTAACTTACCAGACACACAGAATAACTGCACAAATTACACAGGTCTACAAAAAAAACTTTTTTTTTTTGCACAAGAGAACCTGATGGTGTTTCTAGTGTAACTTTTCATGCTGAACTCAAGAATCTAATCAGAAATTACCCATCACCCATGGTTTTTGCCTGATGGTCGTTTTTAGTATTGGAATAAATACAGTAATAAATGCAACCAATGTTACGTAAGCATTTTTTAAGTTACATCATTAACTAAGCTAGAGCTTCATTTTTGACAAGGAGAGTTGGTATGTGGAGCCAAAAGCTTTATTTTATTTGTTATTAATTAAATTTTGCTCTTTAAGAATCATAAATATTAATTTAAATAACAAATTATTGAAATTTTAATTGAATATATATAATTTATTATTATATAATATTATAATCTGTTTTGCTTTCAACTCAAAAATAACGACAAGCTCTGTAATGCTATTTGCTCATTAACAGTTTTAATATATATATTTAAATTGAACCTAACGATTTGTTTAATAGATTTGCAGCAGAAGTGACAGGTAAATTTGAAGTGATTAGTTTATTCTTCTCTATCGATTTGCTTTTATAAATCGTGTGCACTAGACTGTGTCAATATGCCGAGGCGTTGCATTAATATTCCTGATATTTTCTGTTATATTTGTGGGGAATTAACTTTCAAAGTTCAAAGGCGAAACTTTACACCGCTCATCAAAAAGTGCTATGATCTTCATTTTGGCTTTAAAGTCGGTGACCAAGATAAAACTTTGGGCTCCTCCCCATTGTTGTGTAATTTGTGTTCGACATCTTACAGGGTGGATTAAAGGTGAACGTCATATGCCTTTTGCGGTTCCAATGATATGGAGGGAACCTAAAGACCATTCTTCAGACTGTTATTTTTGTTTGACAAAGACTACAGGTATTACATCCAAATCAAGACATACAGTGAATATCCAGATTTGCCTTCTGCTATGAGACCGGTTCCTCATAGTGATATTTTACCTGTGCCACAGCCTCCTGAAAATGTAATATTTAGTGACGATGATTCAGATAGACGAGAGCAACAGTGGGATGACACAAATTTTGAAGCAGGTGCTTTATCTGAACCTCATTTATTAACCCAAGGAGATTTGAACGACCTCGTACGTGATTTAGATTTATCCAAAAAACAGAGTGAACTTTTAGGCTCTAGGTTAAAAGGCTGGAATCTGCTGCATAAAGGCACAAAAGTATGCTTTTTTCGCAAGCGTCAAGATGAAAAGCGTCAAGACTTCTTTTCACAAGAGAATGATTTAGTATATTGCAATGATGTTGTTAGTCTAATGGAAGCGCTTGGTCATGACCATGATACAGAAGAGTGGCGTTTTTATATATATTCATTGATTCTTCAAAAATTAGTATGAAAGCTGTTCTCCTTCACAATGGAAATAAGTTCCCATCAGTGCCAATAGCACATGCATCCAACATGAAAGAGACTTACGAAAACATGAAACTGCTTTTGAAAAAGATAGAATATGAAAGATACGGTTGGAAAATATGCAGCGATTTGAAAGTCGTTGCTCTCTTGCGTGGATTACAGCTTGGATATACAAATTTTTGTTGTTTTCTGTGTGAGTGGGATAGCAGAGATAGGGAAAGGCATTACATTAAAAAAATCTAGCCAAACCGTAAAATCTTTACTCCTGGATATAAAAATATTGCAAATCTACCCCTGATCGATTCAGAAAATATTTACTTACCACCATTACATATTAAACTGGGATTAATGAAGAACTTTGTCAAGGCAATGGATCGAAATGCCAGTGGATTTGCCTACCTAAAACAAAAAATTTCTAGTATAAGTGAAGCGAAGATTAAAGAAAGCATTTTCGTTGGACCCCAGATTCGAGAATTGCAGCAGGATGGACATTTTCAAAATAGTTTGAATGAAGTTGAAGCAGCAGCATGGAATTCCTTTAGAAACGTTTGCAAAAACTTCTTAGGAAGTGTCAAGGTTGAAAATTACCGAGACATAGTTAATGATCTGTTGCTTTCCTACAGGGCACTGGGATGTAACATGTCCCTCAAGATTCATTTCCTGCATTCACATCTAGATTTCTTTCCAGACAATCTTGGCGCAGTTAGCGATGAGCATGGTGAGAGGTTTCATCAAGATATATCAAGCATGGAGAAGCGGTACCAAGGTAAATGGAGTCCCGCTATGCTTGCCGACTACTGCTGGACACTTCAAGAGGGATCTACCACAAGCAAAGTATAGAAGAAAATCCACTGTCACTGCTTTTCAATAAATAAATATGTTTCGTTCATATATGCCTATATATTAACAATATTTCCAAATTTCAAGTAGGTGTATCTCAGAAATATTGCGTAATAGAAAAAAACTAATGGTATATTTGGATTCAGGACATGTAGATAAGATTATATTTCTTTGTGGACAAATAAAAATATTTTTTGATAAACCAGTGCAATGTAATAAGGGTTATGCAAAACTGCTTACGTAACATTGTTTGCATTTTTTACTGTATTTATCCCAATACTAAAAAAAGACCGTCACGCAAAAACCATAGGTGATGGGAAATTTCTGATTAGATTTTTGAGTTCAGCATGAAAAGTTACACTAGAAACATAATCAGGTTCTCTTGTGCAAAAATCTTGTTGACCAGTGTTATTGAACGTGACTTTAAAAAAAAAAATTTTTTTCTAGTACTCCGAAAGAATATTTTCTTTAAACTTTAAGGCACACAATACTTATGGCGATGTACATACGTTATGTATGTAGGTATAATATTATCAAAACTTACGACTTATGTATGGCGACCAGTGGTTCATTATTAATAAATAAATTATGTATAATTACAATTTTTTAAAATTAGGCTACAAATTTTTATTAATTTTTTTTTATTTATAAAAAAAAAAATTATTAAAATATATTGTCTGGTGGGACGCAAATTTATTCGTTGTGGGCCGCATGAGGCCCGCGGGCCGCGAGTTTGACATGCTTGTTGTACATTATTACATTTCTTCTTCAGTTTCGGTGGTGGTGGCCAATTACCATTTTGATATAAGTGTTGGGTCCCTGACTGACTTCTACTGTAGAGGCGGTATCATTGTTGTACATTTTTACATGTCCTCTTCAGTGTCGGTGGTGGTGGGGGCCAATTACCATTTTGATATAAGTGTTGGGTCCCTGACTGATTTCTACTGTAGTGGCGGTATCATTGTTGTACATTATTGCATGTCCTCTTCAGTGTCGGTGGTGGTGGTGGCCAATTACCATTTTGATATAAGTGTTGGGTCCCTGCCTGACTTCTACTGTAGTGGCGGTATCATTGTTGTACATTATTACATGTCCTCTTCAGTGTCGGTGGTGGTGGTGGCCAATAACCATTTTGATATAAGTGTTAGGTCCCTGCCTGACTTCTACTGTAGTGGCGGTATCATTGTTGTACATTATTGCATGTCCTCTTCAGTGTCGGTGGTGGTGGTGGCCAATAACCATTTTGATATAAGTGTTAGGTCCCTGCCTGACTTCTACTGTAGTGGCGGTATCATTGTTGTACATTATTGCATGTCCTCTTCAGTGTCGGTGGTGGCCAATTACCATTTTGATATAAGTGTTGGGTCCCTGCCTGACTTCTACTGTAGTGGCGGTATCATTGTTGTACATTATTGCATGTCCTCTTCAGTGTCGGTGGTGGTGGTGGCCAATTACCATTTTGATATAAGTGTTAGGTCCCTGCCTGACTTCTACTGTAGTGGCGGTATCATTGTTGTACATTATTGCATGTCCTCTTCAGTGTCGGTGGTGGTGGTGTCCAATTACCATTTTAATATAAGTGTTGGGTTCCTGCCTGACTTCTACTGTAGTGGCGGTATCATTGTTGTACATTATTACATGTCCTCTTCAGTGTCGGTGGTGGCCAATTACCATTTTGATATAAGTGTTGGGTCCCTGACTGACTTCTACTGTAGTGGCGGTATCATTGTTGTACATTATTACATGTCCTCTTCAGTGTCGGTGGTGGTGGTGTCCAATTACCATTTTAATATAAGTGTTGGGTTCCTGCCTGACTTCTACTGTAGTGGCGGTATCATTGTTGTACATTATTACATGTCCTCTTCAGTGTCGGTGGTGGTGGTGTCCAATTACCATTTTGATATAAGTGTTGGGTCCCTGACTGACTTCTACTGTAGTGGCGGTATCATTGTTGTACATTATTACATGTCCTCTTCAGTGTCGGTGGTGGTGGTGTCCAATTACCATTTTGATATAAGTGTTGGGTCCCTGACTGACTTCTACTGTAGTGGCGGTATCATTGTTGTACATTTTTACATGTCCTCTTCAGTGTCGGTGGTGGTGGTGGCCAATTACCATCCCTATATATAGTCAAGACCGTCATGGGCCGGTTCTGTCATGGATGCGCGCGCATCATCATTATGATCATTATCATTATCTAATGATAATAATAATAATAATAATAATAATAATTATTATTATTATTATATTATTATTATTATATAGTCACAACCGTCTTTCCTCAATTCCTCAATTCCTCATCAGCCGCTGTCACGGATGCGCGCGCACAGGGAGGTCACGTGCTCGCCGGCAGCCAACGGGCGCGCGCCGCCGGCATTACGTCATAGATTATAAACACAAGGTAATAAGGCCAAATAAAAAAATAGTGTGTGATAAGGCACAATTTGGATTATCTACTTATATAATTGCCTTATTCTGTCTGTGTGAAGTTCACGGATAGATTTTGGTCAGAATGGATAAAATAAAAAAAGTGTCAAGGGATGGGAATCGAACCCACGACCTTCCGCTTACCGGGCAGATGCCATGACCACTAGGCTACCCTGGACATATTTTTCCGTTCACATTTTTATTTTTATATTTTCAAGACACACACAGTTTGGGGCGGGACGTTTCACGAGAGAGACATCCACGGCGCCAATTTATAATTGTAACGAATAGTATTTTAATTAAAACATTTTTAAAATATATACGCACTCGGGTAAAACCCGGGCGTTGCCCGGGCCATTCGTCTAGTTTTGATATAAGTGTTGGGTCCCTGCCTGACTTCTACTGTAGTGGCGGTATCATTGTTGTACATTATTACATGTCCTCTTCAGTGTCGGTGGTGGTGGTGGCCAATTACCATTTTTATATAAGTGTTGGGTCCCTGCCTGACTTCTACTGTAGTGGCGGTATCCTTGTTGTACATTATTACATGTCATTTTCAGTGTCGGTGGTGGTGGTTGCCAATTACCATTTTGATATAAGTCCTTTGAAATAGCAGCTTCAACAATATCAAAGAAGTATCTTCAAAAATTAGCAACACTCTCATATATTATAATCAACATCAAAGAGCAGCATCAAACACCTAAAAGAAGAATCCTCAATAATCCGCAACAGTTTCGTCAATTATCATGAACATCAAGGAGCATCGCCAAGAATCAGCAACAGTATCAACAATTAGTATCAACATCAACGAGCACTGTCAAGAATAGCAACAGTATCAACAATTATCATCAAAATCAACAAGCACATCGTTAAGAATCAGTAACAGTATCAACAATTATCATCAACATCAACGAGGATCGCTAAGATTCAGCAACAGTATCAACAATTAACATCAACATCAACGAGTATAGTTAAGAATCAGCAACAGTATCAACAATTAGCATCAACATCATCGAGCATCGTCAAGAATCAGCCACAGTATCAACAATTATCATCAACATCAACGAGCACTGTCAAGAATCAGCAACAGTATCAACAATTAGCATCAACATCAACGAGCACTGTCAAGAATCAGCAACAGTATCAACAATTAACATCAAAATCAACAAGCACATCGTTAAGAATCAGTAACAGTATCAATAATTAAAATCAACATCAACGAGGATCGTTAAGAATCAGCAACAGTATCAACAATTAACATCAACATCAACGAGCATGCTCAAGAATCAGCAACAGTATCAACAATTATCATCAACATCAACGAGGATCGCCAAGAATAAGCAACAATATCAACAATTAGCATCAACATCAACGAGCACATTCTCAAGAATCAAAAACATTTTCAACAATTATCATCAACATCAACGAGCACCGTCAAGAATAAGCAACAATATCAACAATTAGCATCAATATCAACGAGCATCCTCAAGAATCAACAACATTTTCAACAATTATCATCAACATCAACGAGGATCGCCAAGAATAAGCAACAATTTCAACAATTAGCATCAACATCAACGAGCATGTTCAAGAATCAGCAACAGTATCAACAATTATCATCAACATCAACGAGCACATTCTCAAGAATCAACAACATTTTCAACAATTATCATCAACATCAACGAGCACCGTCAAGAATAAGCAACAATATCAAGAATTAGCATCAACATCAACGAGCATGCTCAAGAATCAGCAACAGTATCAACAATTAGCATCAACATCAACGAGCATGCTCAAGAATCAGCAACAGTATCAACAATTATCATCAACATCAACGAGCACATTCTCAAGAATCAACAACATTTTCAACAATTATCATCAACATCAACGAGCACCATCAAGAATAAGCAAAAATATCAACAATTAGCATCAACATCAACGAGCATGCTCAAGAATCAGCAACAGTATCAACAATTATCATCAACATCAACGAGCGCCGTCAAGAATAAGCAACAATATCAACAATTAGCATCAACATCAACGAGCATCCTCAAGAATCAACAACATTTTCGACAATTAGCATCAACATCAACGAGCTCCGTCAAGAATAAGCAACAATATCAACAATTAGCATCAACATCAACGAGCATTCTCTAGAATCAACAACAGTATCATCAATAATAATCAAAATCAACGAGCATCCTGAAGAATTAGCAGCAGTATCAACAATAATAATCAAAATCAACGAGCATCCTGAAGAATTAGCAACAGTATCAACAATTATCAAAGGGATAGAAACATCAACAACCAATATTCAAGTTGCCGTGAAGAGAGGACATTCCAAACCACCTCAATATCCTCCAATCTCAACGGCTAAACACCCCGACCGGCCCCCAAACACGCCGTTTAAAATTCCGGTAATCTACCGACAACGAGCTCTCCCAGATGTCCAATTAACCTAAGCGGGAGTAAGCCTCCTATATGCAAATATCAGAGACAGGGGACGGTCCCCCTCTAGCCAATCCTAGCAGCAGGGGGCGTCCTGAGGGAACACCGTTCAATCAAGTTGCTGTTTGATTTTTACTTTAGTTACCGGCTGCTGCGAGCAAAATATTAAACTCATCAATAAATTTGCCTTCACCTAATATACATATGAATAGAACATGATACTACAGGAAAATAATGGTTGTTTTGAATTTTAAAAGGAGCAGTTGCGTTGATAAAAGCCAATAATCTATAAATTCGTACGAATATGTCCTATTCTGGATATAAACTGTTGATGCAAAATTGCGCTAAAAATGATATCAATTCATATTTTCATAGATAGCTGCGCTAAAATCTCACTTATAAATAATGTTGTCTAACAGGCTTATATGTTTGGTGTTTGTCGTTTAAACTGAATAGCTGTGTTCAACGCAAAAATGTTTATACTTTTTAACAACCAAGAAAGTCATATTATCAATGGTGGTGGTGGTGTCTTGTCCATGGAGCAGATCAGATAGGTCCGTGCACCCTTATCACAATACTGGCCAACTGAGGTGGTGGTTAGAAAGAGGGAATCATATATCGCCGCAACTCTTTTTTATTAACGCGATTAAGGAAGCTTTCGGGCAAGCCCTTCTTCAGCTAATTATAGTGTACAAACAAGGAGAGATTATGTGGTGTCTTGTCCATGGAGCAGATCAGATCGGTCCGTGCACCCTGATCACAATACCGGCCAACTGAGGTGGTGGTGGTGGTGTCTTGTCCATGGAGCAGATCAGATCGGTCCGTGCAACCTGATCACAACCCCGGCCAACTGAGGTGGTGGTGTCTTGTCCATGAAACAGATCATATCGGTCCATGCATCCTGATCACAACACCGGCCAACTGAGGTGGTGGTGGTGTCTTGTCCAAGGAGCAGATCAGATCGGTCCGTGCACCCTAATCACAATACCGGCCAACTGAGGTGGTGGTGGTGTCTTGTCCATGGAGCAGATCAGATCGGTCCGTGCACCCTGATCACAATACCGGCCAACTGAGGTGGTGGTGTCTTGTCCATGGAGCAGATCAGATCGGTCCGTGCACCCTGATCACAACCCCGGCCAACTGAGGTGGTGGTGGTGTCTTGTCCATGAAACAGATCAGATCGGTCCATGCATCCTGATCACAACACCGGCCAACTGAGGTGGTGGTGGTGCCTTGTCCATGAAACAGATCATATCGGTCCATGCATCCTGATCACAACACCGGCCAACTGAGGTGGTGGTGGTGTCTTGTCCAAGGAGCAGATCAGATCGGTCCGTGCACCCTGATCACAACACCGGCCAACTGAGGTGATGGTGGTGTCTTGTCCATGAAACAGATCATATCGCTTCATGTATCCTGATCACAACACCGGCCAACTGAGGTGGTGGTGGTGTCTTGTCCAAGGAGCAGATCAGATAGGTCCGTGCACCCTGATCACAATACCGGCCAACTGAGGTGGTGGTGGTGTATTGTCCATGGAGCAGATCAGATCGGTCCGTGCACCCTGATCACAATACCGGCCAACTGAGGTGCCTTGTCCGTATGGATGTCCTCTTCTGGATGAATGTCTGCCATATATACCCCCCCCCCCCCCCCTTTTATTCCATATTATCAATAGACACTCTCTAAATAACAATTTCCTTATGATTCCTTATTGGTGAGAATCTCCTGTACATGAATTAAATAACGTAAAGATAGAGGCTGTCTGGCCGGTATTCATATTTCTTGAAAATAAAGATACTTTGGCCAGTAAATCTTTTTATTACCTCGACGTTTCGACAAAAATATTTTTTCCTCGTCAGGAGCAAACAAAAATTAAACATTTAGCAAGGCGTTAAAAATCTTTCTAAAGTTCCAAGATTTTTAACGCCTTGCTAAATGTTTGATTTTTGTTTGCTTCTGACGAGGACAAAAGATTTTTGTCGAAACGTCGAGGTAATAAAAATATTTACTGGCCGAAGTATCTTTATTTTCAAGAAATCTGTTGTCTTATATAATTCAAAAAACGGGAAATTCGCATCTATTGAACATTGATACGGAAATTTATATTGTTAGTGATCATGAACTTAACGCCGAGTGGGATATGGATTAGTATCTGAAACAATTCCTTAATCAATCACTACAACTAGCTAAATGGCGGTACCATTTAAACTTCAACAAGAAATGTGAAGATTTATTCCTCCATCCATACGCATTAAAGATTCAAACAAAAGAAACGCATCTCCAGAAACATGTTGCAATATTTAGTTAAGAAGTGAAATGATACCATATAAGCTGAACAGACGATATAATAGATGTAACGATTTGGTAGATCGAATTGACGAGCTATGATAGGATGGTTTACCATTGATAAGCCAAGCCTTATTGTTGTTGTTGTCGTGTCCAATGAAGAGCCTCAGATATCTCCATGCATCTCTATCACAGCAGCAGCAATGTTCACTATCTTGGGTGTGTAAAGCTGCTGCTCTGGGTTCATGTCAATTTTCTGTTGCTGTTGTCGTGTCCAATGAAGAGCCTCAGATATCTCCATGCATCTCTATCACAGCAGCAGCAGCAATGTCCACTATCTTGGGTGTGTAAAGCTGCTGTTCTGGGTCCATGTCAATTTTGTGCAAGGCTGCGGCCATTGCTGGGCATGAGAATATGTGGGTAGGTGTTAGTTCAACACCAAGACAGTTGTTACATGTCCTATAGGTTCTTGTGCCATCTGGATGTATTGTCATTCCTTTATAGTGTTTTGTTCTGAGTCTTATTATAGTTTTTGTAATTATTCTCTCAGAGTTTATTTTGCATATTTGATCTTTTCTTATTTTTTGTTTGATTATCTTGTATTTTGCCAAAGTATCAGCGTCAAATACTGACATTTGTTCTTTCCTTTGGCTCAACCTTCTGGCTTCCTTTGCCAATTCATCTGCCATCTCATTACCCCCGATCCCAACATGGAAGCTGAGCTTTCCTTAATATATATTTCCACGTGGAAAATTCGGAAATACAAACTTCGGGGATGATACAGTAATTTATTTAAGACAAGCACAAACTATGAATGATAAAAAATAAGCAACGAGGGAAGTTTACAGAGTAACAAAATATAAATATCAAAAATGATACTATGTTAATAAAATAAATACTTTGCTATACAATATGTTTCATCCTTTCATTTAATGCTTGTAGAAACTTGTATATTTTTTTAAAAATACGAATAAAAAGAATATCGCTAATAACGATTAGAAATCCTATTTTATAGAGACATCGCGCTAAATGTAATTTTCAAATATTCAAATATTGAGCTAGTAGGTAAATACAAAGGAAAGAAAACTGTCTTCTTCTTCTTCTTATCTCCACTCAATCATATTAGGGTATCAAGCTTGTAGTGCTTGAGACTTGACAACCATTATGACTGGGTGAAGTAGAATGTGTCTGCCTTTGTCATTAAGACTGGGAGCATTACTTAGTGGCATGCCGACTTAGCTCCAAAAGAAATGGCCGCTTCTGACATGAGGAACAGACACCATGTGGAGCCGCTCTTAACATGGAGTACAAACGCTGCTCATCCTATATCCCTGGAGTCCTTACAGGGTACTATCAGCCGGGCCAGCTGAACCCAGGTTTTTTAGCAAGCTTGTTACTGCTCCCCCTCCTCCTTTTTCATCCAGGCTTGGGACCGGCAAAGGTGAAGACAACTGTAAATATCATAAGCTATGTTGATATTTTTGAGTGGAACCCAATAAACTAAATTACATATTAATTAAAGATACTTCGGCCAGTAAATCTTTTTATTACCTTAAGAACTATGAATAACGGCCAGGCAGTCTCTATCTTTAGGAGAACGTTAAATTCGTCAATTTATAATCCATCTGATTCATACAACTATTGTATGTCCATTCTACTTTTATAGTCTTCCTTTGAAGGCCTTTTCATGATGATGGTGTTTAAAGAAATTTTGGAAAGATTCTTCAGTAATTGAAGCAATTTCAAGATATTTTTAGCTTTGAGCAGAGTTCTTTTGCTTAAAGAACAAGGTGACAAATTCACAGCTACAGAAGTAATCATTTTTATCTCATCGAAGAAATTTGCAAATTTGTAAATAACAAAGATACTTATGTAAAATTTAATAATTTTTGTAAATTATTTTTAGATTTTCTCTTCTGTTTGAGAAAAACCATCGCTTCAGTTTTAATTGTGTTTTTAGTCCGGTTATTGAATTGTATATAATGAATTGTATATATATAGGTTGTAAAAATAATTCATTTTAGATTTTCTCTTCGTTTGAGAAAATCATCGTTTCAGCTTTAAGTATGTTTTTAGTCCCGTTATTGAGTTGTATAAAATGAATTGTATATAGGTTGCTAAAATGTATTTAGGCGCAAGTATCTCGAGATGGGATATCGCGTCCGATATGTCAAATTAAAAAAAAATGTTTAGGCAACATAAGTAAACACTATACATCTCTTTATGTTGAGTTTGGAATTATTCAATATCATTTCGCTTTAAATTATAACACTAATTTCTACAATTATTGATTAAAATTCTTAATCAAACTTCTGCTTAATCATTTTATAAATTAGTTATATATTTTCGAACGTAATAGCTACGAATAATCCATCCCCAACACCATTATGTGCATTCCGATCATTTGTTGGTTACAACAAATTGTTTACAACAATTTTGGGCGAAGAAAAAACTATTATTATCAGTCATTTGTATCAATCCATTTATAATTTTAATTATACAATTCGCACTATTTTTCCAAACGGGATTCCTACACAGTTTCATCCAGATTTTATAGTCACTTAAAATGTATCTATATTTTTTCTGAATTATTAGCATTGTTTATAAAATAGATATTCCTTGAGTATTCTCAGCAAAAAAATGAGTTCATCAAGTACACATGGACAATATCTCCATTGTTGGTTGCGATACGAGATACAACAATGGGTATTCCCAATGAATCAATGGTGATCTCGTTGAGTATAGAACCAGATGGTTGAACGTTAAAACAAACCAGCAATTAAAGTTGAAAGACAGACAGCCAGCCATTAGACCTACAAGCTATTAAGAGCGGCAGGGGTGCATTAGCTGTGGACCATACACGCGGCAGGGGCTGGCAAAACTTCAGCACAATGGTCCCGTTCCCACTTATTTATAGACGTTTTGTTCAGCTAAACTGGACATTCAGTCCCCATTGCTAATCTTTTTTCTTCGTCATCTATACCTATTCTATTTATGCATTCATTGATGTGATGGATTACCGTTTTAGAGAACTATACATTGTGGTAAAATTCTCTCTTTCTTTAACTTTTATTTTGTCAAGTTATTTTGGGCTCGAAAACCATACTTTGGTTAGTATATATATATATATAGCTCGTAAAACCATATTCTATCTTTATTTCGTCAAATTATATTGACAAACATTTGCAGTTTTATCTTATTTCAGTTTTTTTTTTTTTTGTGGGAAGAATGTTGTTTTTGTTTGTTAAGTAAACCGATCTCTCACGCATTCTCATTGGATGAATGTGGCCATGTTTGTATATAAGAAGGGGCTAAGGGAATGCGAGAGGCCAGTGTGGTGGATTATTGTGTGGAGACGCTTAAAGTGTTCTCTGTGTGATTATTCCAAGAAATACAAGTAAGTATAATACAAGGGGGATCAATAAATAAGGTGAATTATCTTATTTCTTAAAAATTAAAAAAGCAAAAATAATTTAAACCACAGAATATTAAAATATAACATCGAGAGATTATTTAAGGTGTTCTGTTCTTTTTCCCGCTCGCGGCGCGAGACTTATAAATAAACTAAAATGGAAGCTCCCGTGAAGGATTGCACCACGCTTGAACAACGTGCAGTTATTCGTTTCTTGAATGCAGAAGGTATTCAAACATCTCAAATATGCCAAAGAATGAAAAATATCTATGGTGAGTCTTGTTTGTCTCAAAAAAAACATTTATAAATGGGCTAACGAGTTCAAAAATGGACGAATTACATGTATCGATATTGAGCGACCTGGACGACCAAGTGTTACAGCGACGCCAAGCACGATAAATGCGGTTGAAAACTTAATTTTGGAGGATAGAAAAATATCCATTTTTATCATAGCCGACTATTTAATATAAGCTTTATTGTGACATTCTTGTAAATAAGCTAAAGCCCGGCATAAGAAACAAAAGAAGAGGGAAGCTTAGTAAAGGTGTTCTCTTCCTTCATGATAATGCAAGGCCGCATACATCATGTAAAACTGTATCTACAATCATTAAATTAGGTTTTGAAGTTTTAGAATAGTCTAGACCTAGCCCCCTCTGACTATTTCCTTTTTGGACTACTAAAGAAGGAGTTAAAGGGAAAGCGATTTGACTCGGACGAAGATGTCCAGAGAGTGGTGCAAGATTTTTTTCACACGCTTCCTAAGAGTGCCTATAAAGAGGGTATTTACAAGTTGCCAGAACGATGGAGACGATGTATAGAAAGCCAAGGTGATTATTTTGAATAAATCAAGTCCTAATTTTCAATATCGTTCTTATTTTTTAAAATAAATTATAATTCACCTTATTTATTGATCCCACCTTGTACTTGTATCAAAATTATTGCGAAATATATATATGTCATAATTTGCCCAATTCCCAAGAGATATAATTTATTTTCGCCATAATTAATATTTTAAAATGTAAATACAAATTAATCCATCTATAAATCTGTACAAATAAACGTGCGCGCGCTCACGAGTGTGGAACAAGTTCTTTATCGAAGCTTACATGCACAACGGTCGCGCCCTTCCATTCGACCACGACAGATACGACATATATATATATTACAATTAAATTTGATATGCTAGAGAACTATTTGCTGGTTCTTTTTAGTACTAAATGGTATTGGTAATGCAGGCGTGGCAAAAATATTGAAAGTATAATAATAAAAATAGTTTTGATCAGTAATTGATTTAATTGAACTAAAAGAATATATAAATAACATAAATTTGATAAAAGTACTGCTTGACTTAAGGACGTAAGAATTAAAAAAAATGGAAAACTTATTTACATAATGTACAACGGGTTTGAGTCGGCCATCGGGAAACAACAACAATAGGTTATATGAAGGGAAGTCGCGACATCTGGTCGTATACTTATGTGGAGAACGTCTTACATCCTCTACTCGAGTACCACGTTCTAGCTTTCTACGGAAGAACACGAAGAAATTATTTGTTGCAAAGCGACATTTGAAAACTATCCCGTATGTATTTCTTTTAAACGAAAAATCGAAATTTATTTTTAAGGAGAAATAACGATTATTTCTAACCTTAGAGATGAAGTATGAAAAGATGAATTGTGAAGAGTAATGACAATGGGCCGCATTATATTGTATTATAAATTACCTCATATAATATTTACGAACGTAAAAATATGTCCAGGGTAGCCTAGTGGACATGGCATCTGCCCGGTAAGCGGAACACTGTGGGTTCGATTCCCATCCCTGGACACTTTATTTTTTCCGTTTATCATTACTCTTTACAATTCATCTTTCATACTTCATCTCTAAGGTTAGAAATAATCGTTATTTCTCCTTAAAAATAAATTCCGATTTTTCGTTTAAAAGAAACACATGCGGGATAGTTTTCAAATGTCGTTTTACAATCATGGGCTGTATTATAATGTATTTGTTCATTATGATGCAGCTACCAGTCACTTTGCCGCATACACCGAAGATGAAAGGAAAAACTAGGAATCACCATCATTCCTAAACAACAGGATCCCTGTCAAGTCTCCAAATGAAAGTCTGAGGGACTTTTTCAGCTTTGGCTATTTTAAACAGCGTCTCTTTAAACGTAAGGTCAAAACGATTGAAGATGTTTCTTATAAATGTTGTGTTTGCTTTGTCTTAAATAAATTTCAGTGTCATTCTGAAGTTTGTCTTTCCTAATTTTCTATGTGACAATATTTTGTATTGTTTAAAATTCTCTATCGAATATCTCACTGTGTCATGTATATCTCAATCAAGAATACTATTTACAGTCTTCAAAAAAACCACGTTCTGACGTTTGAAGCCAAAAACTTAAAGTGTACACTGTGTGACAAGGAAATTACTGAAGAACTCTCTCCCATTACCTGCTTAATTTTACAGCCCTTGATGCAGAGAGGAAGGCCCTATATCGACAAATTAAATGTACCAACATTTCACCCTACGTATTGCTTTTTAAAATATCAGCAAACAAATCTAAGGCAATAGCTTACTATAATTTTTTTAGATCATCATTATGTAAGGACCAGTCAACAATTAAATGACTTTGAGACGAAGAGTAAAGCCATTTCAATTTCTATTTCACTACCTATGTAAATAACACAAGATGATTATTACCTTACCCAATTGGGAGAATCTGTATGGGGCAAGTTCCTAATAAAGGCTTTTGTGTGTCTATATCTCACAGTGTCTAACTCTTGCTAGAATAAATAGAAAGAGCACATTTTTATATCGTCAAACCAAGTTATTTTATAGCAGAATGAACAAACTCTGAGAACGAGGCACTATCCACTTTTTTATTTCAAACTCCCATGCGACAAAGGACAGACAATAGATCATTTCAATAAAGAGAGAGAGAGAGTGGCCGGCGTCTATTAATGTTACTAACACAAAAGGTCTGAAGTCAAATATATTTTTTTGCCTCAAAAAAGATACAAGAGCCACGTGGAGGGTCAAGAAGGCAACGGGTGACAGTGCTGGGAACATGACAGCGGAGTAAACACCAGCACGTGCCAGTGCCCCTCATTAGAACGGCCGTCGGGCGATAATGACGGCGGTGATTAGCTACGGCATCGATCTGCGGCTGTAAAGGAGGTGGGTACCACTTCTACGGCCGCCAGTCACCGTTGATGATTGGGTCCACTTATACAGCCGCAAGCTATTGAAGTCATTTTATGAAGGAATGATTATCCGTGAGAATTTGGGCTCAAAAATCATACACTTTGGTCAATAGTCCATAAAACCATATTCTCTCTATCCGTGAGAAATAAAACTACAAACGACGAATAGAAACATCGAATGTTCTCGTGTCCCAATTATTTACCCAGACACTTATTGAAGAAAACGACGGCCTTTCTATTGTATCGTCGCCGTTTAAAACGGATGGAATTCCTTTACCTAAACGATTGAATTTTCTTTACCTGTTGAACTGTTTACCTGTTTTTCTTTTTTTTTTTTTTTTTTTCAAAAAAAAAAAAAATAATAAAATATGCCTCGTAGAAAACAGCGATCATCTTTTGATCAAGTATCCGAGTTCAACAGAGGAAGGATAGTGGCCTACCGAGATTGTGGATTATCTTTCAGGGAAATCGGTAGTCGTGTTGGATGAAACCAAACAACTGTAATGCGGATATGTGATCGTTGGATGCAGGAAGGTACGACGGACCGACGTGTTTGATCGCATCCACCTCAGTGCACCACTTCACGTGCTGACAGGCAAATTGTGCGCATGGCAGTGACAGATCGCTCAGTCACATCACGAACCGTAGCACAGCGCATTCAGTCTGTAACGCATCATCCAGTGTCTGCGCGTACCATTTGACGCCGTTTACAGCAGAGTGGTCTGTCCGCAAGACGTCCATTGCTTCGTCTACCCTTGACGCAGAACCACAGACGTCTCCACCGCCAATGGTGCGATGAAAGAAGGATGTGGACGGCAGAATGGAATGAAATTGTCTTTACTGACGAGTCACGCATCTGTCTGCAACACCACGATGGTCGGATTCGAGTCTGGAGACACCGTGGAGAGAGGACGCTGTACAGCTGCGTCACCACACTGATCCTGCACCGGGTATTATGGTATGGGACGATATTGGATATCACTCTCGCACTCCTCTAGTACGCATTGCCGGTACTTTAAACAGCCAACGCTACATCTCCAAGGTGTTGGAGCCAGTTATCCTCCTTACGACCAGAATATTTCATATACATGTTTATTGTAAGGTTTTTGTTTTAAATGTTAAAATATGTTTTGCATTGTTAATTTTAGTTTGTTGTTGTTTTATATAATAAGGAAGATACAAATTAAATTGTTATTGTTTATTATCGTTTGTATTTTTTTTTTAAATGCATTGCAAGTAATGATGATAACAAATACCTATTTAATTTAACGTAAATATTGAGGCTGCCTGGCCGGCATTCATATTTCTTAAAAATAAAGATACTTCATAAGTAAATCTTTTTAATAATTAAAATAAAAATATTTACTGGCCGAAGTATCTTTATTTTCAATAAATATTTAATTTAATATACATAATTCAGTGAAAAAAAAAAAAGAAATAATTAATCATAAAATTCACAAATGGGACAATAGCATTTTATTGATGGTTCCTTCAAAATTTTGTATTTCTAAACTGAATTTTGAATGATTATCGATATATATTGCAGCAAAGTATTTATTATTTTAACAGAGTATCGTTTTTATACACCTATCCCCCGATTTACACGGTACTTGTTTTACACGTTTTCGCTTTTACACGGTTTTCCAAATAAGGTTTTTTGTTGTTGTTGTTTTTATCGCACTATACTAAATGCTACTGTGATTGAACACATGCGCTGTGTACACATCTCACGAGGAATCCCGAGCTTATGTGCTGACTTGCTGCACACGCACACTGTGTCTGTATTTCTAATTTAAAAATATATATATAATTTTCGATTTACACGTTTTTCTCAGGAACCGTTTTTGTTGTTATTGTTAACAAGTAAACAACAGGAGAATGGTGATGATAAGTTACATATTATGATATATACAATTATGAAAAAGGCATCTCTTTATCGTGCAACTGAAAGTTGCTGATGGCTTGCGCCATCTATCGGAATAAATATCAACTATTCTCGTTGATTTTTAATTATTCCAGAATTGGCCAAATACCCATTCTTGTTTAATCAAGAAAAGCTAACCACGGACGCGTTTCGGGCTGTTGACCCTCATCAACGTGGTGCAAGCTGTACCTCAACGATAAAAAAAAAAAACAGGTCATTCAGGCATCCTGAAAAATCATCAAACGGGTAGTTAAGGTCAAAATATCTATATTAATAAAATGCAAATTTCATAAGTGGTGTTCGCTAAAAACTTTCGTTACAATGCATCAATTTCGACCAAATTTTCAACATTTATGTAAAACGAGATGGAGCAGGTTTTGCTTAACATCAAAATATATTTCCTAACTTTAACATGCGTAACTTCGCTGTTATCGATTAAATACAAAAAAATCAACAGAGTTAATTTTATTTATATATAAATACAAAATTAAATTTCAACAGAGTTAATTTTTTTACATACTAGCTAATAATCTCAATCTAAAAAATATTCAAAACACGCAATTTTAAGATAACACCATATGTAAAACAGTCGGCCAAGAAAACAACAACGATATTACATCTTTCTCACATATTCACACACAATCTTGATTAATAATTAAAACTAATCTTTAACATTGTTTATTATACTTCAACTTTTATTTCTACATTTGTTTTTAAATACCCAATTGTTTTATCATGTTTCTAATTTCGCCTAACAAATATACAAATTTATAGTGACCAACATATGCAAATTTTATCTTTGTTTTTATTTAACTTGATATCGTAAACATAACATCCATTGTAAGCATTTTTCTGTTCACCTTCCGTGGTTTCTCTTTTCTCTGATAGTTTTTAGCTGTAGTATATTTTCTTATTACTAGACTACAAACATTCCCTCGAGAAAAACCTGGGCGAAGCCGGGTACATCCGCTAGTATATACAATATATCACAGAATAATGATAATCTGTGGATTTAAAATTATTAGAATATAAATATAGGACAATCCCAAAATTTGTATTTCCTAATTTTCTATGTTACAATATATTTATTGTCATCGATTCTACACCATAAGGACATCTATTTTAAGAGATGTCAGGGCAAGTAGATAATTTATCAAAAGACATGTAGAACCAGGTGTCGTCTGCGAATACTAGCATTCCTGAGATGTTCTCTCAGGATTTAGGCCTAACACCATACTCTTCATCTTCCCCAAAGATTTACTCTGTCGTTTATCATCCTTTATTTTTGACATTGCTCAAAAATTACAAATTTCGAAACAATAAGAAGTTTAAACGTTCCTTTAATCTCTTCAAACAATGTTTCCAAATAAAGATTCTTTTCTTTTGGGATTTTTTTTTTGCGTGACACAAGTTTCTTCAATATTACATCTATTTCTACCAAGATTCAAAAACAAGACAGTGATTTATTATAGAATAAATAAAGCTTCCAGGGCTAAGTTTCTTGTGCAAACTTTTTATTTTCGGACTTGTCAGTCCTTCAACAGAAGTATCAAGTTAATATATTAATATATAATACTATTTTTATATTACAATATAATGCGGCTTATGATTGTAAAACGATATTTGAAAATTATCCCGTATGTGTTTCTTTTGAACGAAAAATCGAAATTCACGTATCTACCGTGTAAATCGGGGGATAGGTGTATTACATTATTTGTGTGCTAAAAACAATTTTTTTTATAATATACGTGCATGGTGGATGATATGTGTTGGTTGAATGATATCTCGAGATCTCAAATTAAATTCAATAAATTCGTGAACTATTGTGTTATATATAGAAGACTGCCTACATCTATGGGATAGTATTTGTCCATACAGTATGTTTTATACGGTGATTTATGATTAGCTCTGTCCTCTAAGAGATCAGCAAAATAACCTAACTTAAAGGTAAACCCAAATTATCTATATTGGATCCCTAAGACTCAATACATTTATTGATAGAATGTCCAATCTTTCACAGCTACAGAAGTAATCATTTTTATCTCATCGAAGAAATGTGCGAATTTGTATATAACAAAGACATCTATTTTGAAAATAGAGCCATCGATAAATAAATCTTTAATTAAAAAGGCATATATTGGATCAAAATATCATATTATAACAAATCAAAATATCATATATCATATATAAAAAAAATTTTCTCCCTGTTGAATATAACAAAATATTTTAAAAAACTTAATTCTGTTGACGTTATGTGGCGCTGAGTTTGTTGTTGACACACTTTAAATATGTTATAACACCTTGATAAAGGTTGGCATTCAGCCAACTGAAATATTGGTAAAATAAATGATATTTTGATCTAATATATGTCTTTTTAATTAAAGACATCTATGTAAAATTCAATAATTTCTATAGATATTCATTTCAGATTTTCTTTTCTGTTTGAGAAAACCAGCCTTTTAGATTTTTTTGTTTTTATTCTTGTTTATTGTGAATTGTATATAAAGTGAATTGTACAAGGTTGGGTCAATAAGTAGTGCACAATCATCAATTTTTTTTATTTGACAAACCATAAACTTTGTAAATATGAATGCCTAACTATTAGCTATATGTCAGTCAATATATCCACCTTCCCTCTGTACACATTTGGTCCAGCGTTCTTTCCTACTCACAACTTTGGTAAAATGCTACATCTTGCTTTCTGAACCACCCTCTAACCTCATGGAGTAACATTTCATCATTTTCAAATAGTCTACCGTGTAGAGAAGGAGCCAGTTCAGGACTGTAAGCTGGGTGAGACATCAAAGTCCACCCATATCTGGAAATTTGAGCCAATGTCTTTTGCGCGGTGTGAGATCTTGCATTGTCCTGATGAAATTTGATTTGGAATTCTTTTATGCCCGGCCTTTTTGTTGAAATTGCTCTTTTTAACTTTAATAATGATTTACAATTTCTTTCCTTGTTGATGGAAGTATTTTTTTTCAAGCATGTCCATGAATATGAGCCAATCTTGGTCCCAAAAGACCGTGTTTATGATTTTGTCTTTGGAAAGGAAAAGCCTTGGATTTTTCTTGACTGGAGACATTTTATGGTTCCATTGCATTGATTGACGCTTTGAAGAAGGGTCATAATGATAAACCCAAGTCTCATCACACGTTATGGCTCCTTTTAAAGGCCTCAGAATCTGGTCCTGGGTAAGATTCGATTAGGTCTAAACAAATTTCTTTTCGAAATTGCATCATTTCTCGTGTTAGAAGCTTTGGCGCCCAGTTTGAACACAATTTTGAATAGCCAAGATCTGAAAGTAGTTTAATAACACTTCCTTTAGAGATTGAAAGTATTTTCATCAATTGATATGTCGTTATTGTTCGGTTATTCTTGACAATTTCCTCAACAAGAGCCAAATTTTGTTCTGTTGTGACAGTGGAAGGTCTACCTAGCCTCTCTTTGTCATCAAGATCAAAATCACCTTTTTGGAAGCGCTGAACCCATCTCTGTATAGTGCTTCTATCCAATGTTTCGTTTTCATATACTGGCTGAAGTTTTGAGTGAATTGTTGTGACTGAAATGTCACCGGACTTAAAGAGGAACTCGGTCACCGACCGTTGTCGGATTCTTGTGTTCACATTAGGCTCCATATCTGAAAAAATACAAAAGATAAATTAATTATGAATGATATGAAAAGAAGAGTGTTTTATTTACCAGAAAACATGAATTTTATAATAATAAATTATTTATAGATTTTGCTAGGGGTGCTTGTGCATTACTTATTGACCCAACCTTGTACATATATAAGCTGCAAAAATGTATTTAGGCGCAAGTATCCCAAGATATCGCGTCCGATATGTCAAATATATAAAATATTAGGTACCTATAAGCTAATCCTTAGGGACCTACTTTAAAATATGTGAAGCTTACATTAAAAAATAACTTTTTTTTCGATTTTTTCTTTCTACAAATAAAACAGCTTCCTATTGCCTTATTACGATATAAAAATACTGAATGTCATCAATAATGAATCCTCTCAAAGGTTTCACCTATTTATTCTAACAGACCGCTCTACAATAGTATTGGACTGTTATTTATTTAAAATCTTACGGTTAAGAGATATTTGTATCTAACTTTAAACTATCCTTACACGTTTTTATTCTAAACTATCTGTAAAAAAAAAACATTGAATAGAACACACACACAAAGCCTTTATTAGGGACTTGCCCCATAAAGATTCTCCCAATTGGGTAAGGTAATAATCATCTTGTGTTATTTACATAGGTAGTAAGATAGAAATTGAACTGGCTTTACTCTTCATCTCAAAGTCATTCAATTGTTGACTGGTCCTTACATAATGATGATCTAAAAAATTATAGCAAGATATTGCCTTAGATTTGTTTGCTGATATTTTTGAAAGCAATACGTAGGGTGAAATGGTGGAACATTTAATTTGTTGATATAGGGCCTTCCTTACTTCATCAAGGGCTGTACAATTAAGCAGACATTAAATATAACTTGAAACAAATACATAAGTGAGCAATAATCAGAACAGAAATAAAGGCTAAAAATCACGGGACTAAACGGAAACGCGGAATACGTGAATTTAGAAGTAAAGGCACCATTAAGAGATATAGTTGTATCTTATTTTAACTATCCTTATAAGTTTTTTAAACTATCTGTAAAAAACTAAATGAAACTTGAAACAAATACATAAGTGAACAATAATCAGAACAGAAATAAAGGATGAAAATCACGGTACCAAATGGAAATGCGGAATACGTGAATTTTAGAAGTAAAGAACCACACATCAATACATATTTTTATCTCACTTTAAACTCTCCTTATACGTTTTTATTTGAAACTATCTGTAAAATAACTTATAACTTAAAACAAATTCATGAGTGAAAAGTGATTAGGACAGAAATAAAGGCTTGAAATCACGTGATTAAACAGAAATGCGGAATACGTAAAGTAGGGAGAAGTAAAGGCACCACACACACATCAAGAAGTAGTTGTATCTTACTTTAAACTATCCTCGTGCATTTTTATTCTAAACTATCTGGAACAAACGCGCGCGCGTCTAATAGAACTTAAAACAAATTCATAAGTGAACAGTAATCATAACAGAAATAAAGGCTGAAAACCACGGTACCAAATGCGGCGGAATACGTAAGTTTAGAAGTAAAGGCACCACATACACATATCAAGAAGTAGTTGTATCTTACTTCAAACAATCCTTACGCGTTTTTATTTGAAAATATCTGTAAAAAAATAAATAAATAAAACTTGAAACAAATACATAAGTGAACAGTGATTAGGACAGAAATAAAGGCTTGATATCACGTGATTAAACAGGAATGCGGAAGACATGAGCGAAGAAGTCAAGAAGCCATCAAGATGGTGCTCCAGGTAAGCCCAAAGCCATGTTCAAGTGGCTCTCGAAGCCTTGGGAAAAGCGTCTCTCAAACACTCTCAACAATCTATCCTCCACAACACAATCGTTGACGTCATCTCCTACTAGCCAATCACTGACAAGCTTTACTTAAACGGGCCAGATGGTTTCACGCCCCCCTTTTTATAAAAGATATTCAAATACTGGGGGTATCGGATACATTGATGCTTTCTCCCCTCCATCGTAGACCGTGAAAAGAAGGGAGTTTAGCTTTTCATTGTATAGGGGCCGTTTCTCATAATTAGTAAAGGCAAATAGCCAGGGGAGGGGGGAGCTCTGGGTGATGGGGGGACCACACAAAAAACGCTCGGGTGGACTCAGCTTGTTTAAGAGGATTAAAACCAAGTGTTACCACTCGTGATACATTTAATGGAAGACACATCTGCAGTATGTAAACAGAGAGGATTACATCGCTATTCTTTCTAGGGACAAACACCCCAGGGAATTGCTAATGAATCGGTAAACAACTTTTTATCAGATATTCCTTTTATTCTCAATTGAATTAATTGTATTAACGGTTTTTTTTTTGTATAGTGTTATTAGCATTGTTGTTTTCCTATCTTTTGTATGTTCGTTTTAATGTTTGGAATACGTTATTGTGCTTTTATTTCAGCTTTTTTATTACGATTAGCTCTTTATAGTTTTAATTAGTTGAATGTAAAGAGATTTCTATAAAGATAAATGCTTAGAAAATATTTGTTGGAGGTTTTGTTGTTTCATTAATACACTCATGGATAAAACTTAAGGAAGTAGAAAGTCGTGGCCGTCCGTCTGTTTTTTTTTTTTTTTTTTTTTTTTTTGGAGACGAGGCAATTTTGTTTACACTTGGTTATCTGGTGTATCTTCAATAAAGGTCACTGTAATATCTTTTAGAGCTATTGTCTGAATCCCAATATACATGCTAAAAGTTCCAACTTCCTTAAGTTTTGTCTCCATGAGTGTATATATATCTTAAATACGGGTTTAAAGAAATAAAAAATGCATAATGTTGCCTGTCTCTTTATATATAAAAAAAAGACCATTGGGGACATCAAATACTTTCCATTTCTTAAGTTTTGTCCATGAGTGTATATGGTATATAAGATTGTTAATGGTGTAATATATATACGGGTAAACATGGGTTGGATCCTTATAAAATGAAAGGATTTAAAAGCACGAAAGTTTCTTTTATACATAATACAAACTTCTACTGCCCTTACTGCAATGAAAAAATATATTGGGAGGGCTTGGCTCATCAGTGGTGAACCCTCCCAGCGGTTTCGCCAATTTAATCCACCAGACCGCTTCTCAGAGCTCCAATACTGTATTGGACGATTCTGCTCACATACGCAGCACTGAAGGATGGAATCCCAGAAATGGTTTTCAAGAGAACTATGGACAAAAGCTTATAGGACAGTAGAATTACATTCAAATATTTGCATCGAGCAATGATCTTCCGCAAACAATAAATACAAGGCCAGTTAGGCATAAATTAATATTAATTCAATGGGTTGGATCCTACTGACTAAGGCAAGATTGGCAGCTTAATTTGGTTCATATTCTCTGACTTATACTATTTTTTACTAATTATATAGAATACCGGATCACAAATATTTGCATAGTTAACCAAAATAATAAAAAGATTTACACCTGTTACTTTCTACAAGGTTGTCCCAAAAGTTCTTAAACACTTGCAAAAAATTGAAATACCAATATTATTCGCCGTTATGTATAATGTCTTTGTATTATGTATAAAGTAATTATGTATTATTATGTATTCGCCGTAATAATAATTTTCGTCAAGTAATAAGAAAAACGTTTTAAGAAAACCACGAACTTTTGGGACAACCTTATATTTAACTATTCTAAAATATATTAAACACAACACATTTTTATAGTCAATTTAAATGTAAATATACTGTTAACAGGTAAGAATTTATCAGGCTGTGTATCCGTTCTTATGTACACTCTACTGGAAATACCAGATAAACTGCAGATATACAGTAGAACCTCCCTGTAAAGGACAACACCTAATTACAGAGCCAAAGTGTCCTTTAGGGAAAGGTGTCTTCTTACCGGAGAATTGCTGAAAAGTAAAAATGGTATTTTTGTAAATGAAAACTGTCCTTTGTAGAGAGGTATCCGCTAAAAGGAAGTTCTACTGTATTTCTTTAAACAGTATGTATTATAGAACTTGCAAATGAAATTAAGATATTTTAAGGAAATGTGGCATAAAGGTTGGCGAGAAAATTAATTCGATTATTTTCTCCTTCAATACAGGAGAAATTCGTCAATTCACTGAATTCTTTCCATTCAATTCTTCTGTCTTCAGCCAGTTTTCTTGTTTCTTCAAGGTTCAGGCCATTTTTTCCTGGGGGTCTTTTTCTTTTTCCTTTCAGCCATTCCTTAAATAAGCGCTTTATCCAAGAATCCCCCTTTTTCTTATGATATGGCCATAGTATCTTAGAATGGAAGATGTTCTCTGAATCAATATTTTCTCAATGCCTAGCTCTCGTCTAAAATACTTGTATTTCTTTTCTTGAAGTTCACGAGATTCTGAAGACCCTGTGTCAACAAAATATCTTGTTCATTTCTTTCTTTCAGGACTTTGGTAAAGCTCCAGTATAGTCCCATCTGTACTCATGGACAAAACTTAAGGAAGTCGTACTTTTTAGCATGTATAACGGGATTCAGACAATAACTCTGATACTCGAGATAACCAAGTATGAACAAAATTTCCTCTGTCTCCTTAAAAAAAAAAAAAATAAAAAAACAGACGACATCAAAATATAAAACTTTCTTAAGTTTTTTCCATGAGTGTATTTGTACCTTTTAGCATATATATGGGGATTCAGATAATAACTCTGAAAGATATTACAGTGACCTTTATTGAAGACACGAGATAACCAAGTGTGAACAAAATTGTCTCTGTCTCCTTAAAAAAAAACAGCTACCCAGCGACATCAAAATATGAAACTTACTCAAGTTACATCCATGAGTGTATGCTTAGTCTTTGTATGTATATTTAATCGGGATTTTATAATTGACAAGTAAAAATATATATTTACCTCTTCTTTTTTCCTCTGCAGGCTTTGAATTCGTGAATGGCACTGAATATAGGCTTTTATATGTGATATTCACGGCTGTAGTTTATTTAATAACAAAAAAATCTATAAATTTGTCAAAAATTTTCCATTAAATTCTATTTATAAAGTGTTTGATACGTCAAATATATA
>CP092883.1:55450205-55515011 GCA_030710605.1 Cordylochernes scorpioides | reverse complement strand
ACTTTTTCAGCACATCCTGGGCTCTCTGCCAGTACCACACTTGCCAGGTTAAGCGCCCTTCACACGCACTCTAAAGGCGAAAACGGCGGAGCTCGCGAAAGCGTGGCCGCACGCTCGAGTGTGTGTGTGTCCTTTATGCCTGACCAAACCACTCCATGAAACTTTGGGAAGTTATTTAGTATAGTACTGGGAAGGTTTCTGAAAAATAATTTCTTGAATATCTTGAATATCCTTAGAGTTATTTGCAGATTTGTAGATTTAACTCGCAAGCAGTGCCACCATTGCGACGGAGATAGGCTGATTTTCAGAAGAAATTTCATTTGCTTTCTTCATATTTCTGTCTTTTGGCGATAGTTTCTCGCCTGTTTGTAGCAGGATGCTGGGCCTTTCAGGCACTTTTTCAGCACATCCTGGGCTCTCTGCCAGTACCACACTTGCCAGGTTAAGCGCCCTTCACACGCATTCTAAAGGCGAAAACGGCGGAGCTCGCGAAAGCGTGGCCGCACGCTCGAGTGTGTGTGTGTCCTTACATGTGTCCTTACATCCTTACAATCATATTTTATTTATTTTATTAATAACAAATCAAAATATCAAATATTTATGATATATTTGACTATTTTATGAAAATAAAAATATATATTGAAGATAGGTTATAAAATATAAATTTGTGTGAAAGTTATCACTTCCTTTCATAGAAATTAGGACTTGTTTTGTCCTTTATGACATTCTTGACAAATTATTACAGAGTGTTCCTTACACAAAAAAGCAAAACAGTACTGGCAATGTTGAATAGTTTTTCTGTCCTTTTTTTTCTTTATGGCATTTCTTGATTCGATGTCTTTCTCCTATTTTTGGCTTTTTAGATGGACCAGGCTCTAACAAATTAAAAATATCGGATGCCTTTTCCTTTATTTCACATGGCATTCTTCCGCTTACTGTGCGAACTTTGACCATCTCTTCAATAAGATCTAAGGATAAGGTTTTCAAAAAATGACGTCTTGATTTAACCTTTGATGCGTTGCCATTTGCAAAATGAATTATCTGGGAATTTATTGCCCCAATATTTAAAAGTGAATAAAAAATAACCATGGGCCATCTTCTTGAATTTCTAGCACAGTTATATGTAGCTGTCATTTCTTCCATCATATCTACACCACCCTTTGTCATATTATAAAACATTATCATCTCTGGCTTTTTCAATTCTCCCGTTGAATCATCTATATTTGCATCGTGGTGAAGAGTTGAAAGCATAAGTACAACTTTATTCTCTTTAGGCTTGTATGAAAGAAGTGTCATTTCACTTTGAAAGCCAAAAACACTAGTGTGTACATTTCTACCTCTGCTGATGACAAAATCTGAGGGGATTTCCTTTTTATTTATTTTTAAGGTACCAACAATTGTTAGTCTAAATTGTTGTAAAAGTTTTAGAGCTAAAGAATAACTGGTGAACCAGTTATCCATTGTTACATTGCGGCCAGTTCCCTTGATTGGCTCACACAATCGTTCCACAACGTCACTTGGACTGTTGCTGACATTGTAAGGACCTTCAGGGTTTTTTACTGAATAAATCTCCAAGTTACAAGTATAAAACATTTTTGAATCCACGAGAGCAAATAATTTTATTCCATATTTATTGTGTTTACTCGGAATATACTGCCTGAAATTGCATTTCCCTCTGAAAGCGTCAAGCTTTTCATCCACCGTTATATATTCCGAAGGAGAATAATGCTTTTGGCAATTTTTTACAAAAGTATCAAGAATCAATCTCACAGCTGCTAATTTATCTTGACGAAGTCTTTCATTTCTTGTAGCTTTGTCATCAAAACGAATTACTCTGAGAAGAAATCAGAATCTGTTTTCAGACATAGCTATTCAGACATGGTTTCAAGCTCCATAGATGAGAAATCAGTGGGACGCATTGAAAACGAGGCTGTAAAGTTGCCACCTACTGAGTTTAACAGAAGTTGTGAGTGTAGCGCTGGGTCTGTTAATAGTTTTAGAAAGCCTACTTGGGCTGAGAGGTTAAGGGTGATGCGGAAAGCAAAGGAGACTGTCAGACAGTTCATGTCAGGTAATTCTGCTAAAAAGCTTATGAATCCTAGGACACCTTATACCAAAAGTTTCGACAGAGGAGATCTGGTAATGCTAGCTGTTCCTAAGACTGAAGGTTACTCCAACATCTATGGGCCTTTCCGTGTGGAAGCTAGGGTCTCCGATGTTAACTTTAGAGTAAGAGGTATCACCATGTACGATGTGAAAGTTGTACATGTCGATAGGATGAAAGCGTTTAGAAACAGACGTTAAGAAGAGCTTTTAGCTCTTGGACTTGAGAGAACTGAATGGAATTGGATCGTTCGGTTTCTCATCAAGTGAGCGTCTGTCAGTACCCTAAGTCTCTACCTAACATACCCAGCCGGTCCCAGATGAGAGCTTATTTGGTCCCCCATTAAACTCTGTTTGCTAAAGCATATTATATATGTGTGTTTGGTAATCACTCATGGTAACTCACGTAGTATGCGCAGATTTTTTTTTTTTTTAAGTTTCTTTTGGGAGGAGCAAGATGGAAGGCACCTTTATGGAACGACCCGGATGCCTACTTCTCCTCTCTTTAGTTTTTTTTTGTATCTTCATAACATGGCTCCCGTGAGCTTTTTCCCTCCCGACAGCGGGAGGTTTTCCTTACGGGACAATGGGAATGTTTGGGAGATTTATTAGTTTCTTTTTTTTCTTTGGAAGAATACCTTTTGTCAACTTATATTGACAAATATTTGCAATCTTATCATATCTTATCTCAGGTTTTAGTGGAAAGAATTAGTGTTTTCTTTTGTTTGTGAACAAATCTCTCCCGCCTTCTCATTGGACGAATGTGGCCATGTTTGTATATAAAGGGGGCTATGGCCTAATCTTTCTCAACGCTCCTTGAATGTTCTACTGAGTGCTCAAAGGCCTTTCCTAGTGAGAGCTTGTAGAGCTTTCAGATCAACCAGCAACGCTGCTCTAATCTCCCTCTCTAGAGTCCTTCCTCTCGATCTGGAAATCTCGGCTAAAACTGAGCTATACCTTAAAAAGTATGGATTGGTTGACGCTGAAATTCCACTCGAGCCTCCTCCCTTTCCACATCCTCTCCCCTACCCCCCCTATTACTCCGCTCCCAGTAATATTCCTGCTCTTTTCTTCCACGTGGCATACTATACAGATGGTTCCAAAACCAGATATGGAGTTGGCGCCGGCGTGTACAGGTTCTCTGGTCTCGATTGTGCACCTGAAATACGTGAATCTCATGTTCTGTCCCCTCATTGTTCTGTCTTTCAGGCGGAAGCCCTTGGATTGGTTAAGGCACTTGAAAACGCAACCACTTTACCAAATCATCTAACCTTAGGATTCTTCCTGGACAACCTCTCAGTCGTGAAGTCAGTTCTGAACTCTAAGACTGGTAATTACCTTATCGACAGAGCTCTGCTACTGATTTCGCGATTGAATCGCAATGGGAACAGATGCGCCATACAATGGATCAAGGGCCACAGTGGGAACGTGGGTAATGACATTGCGGACACACTCGCAAAGCGGGGTGCTGAGTCTGCTGACCCAAGCTGTTACAAACTCGCTCCTTTGTCGTTTGTAAAATCGGCAATCTACGGCCGGGCGCGTGAAGCATGGGAAAGCAGATTCCTCTCTCTAGCTCCTTCTATTCACACCCGCTTTGGCCTTACTCCAATCAGTCTTTTAGACAAAAGGTATGCGTACATCGTCCCTAGCGAGCACATTGTGGTAGGCCTGCTAACGGGACACACGTGGACGGACAGTTTCGCCCACAGGATAGGCGTCATTGACGATCCTTCCTGCCCTTACTGCGACGCTGACAGAGAAGAAACTCTGCCTCACATCGTGCTTGAGTGCAGCAGCCTTGATGCCCTTAGATTCATCCTTCTTTCCACCTGTGCAGAAGAATTAGGGTACACTCCGCAGTCACTCAAAGACTTTATCTTCAACAGGAGCACTTGGCGAGCCTGCCTGGAGTTCCTAAAGGCCTCTGATAGACTTAAGCCACGCGTCCGCGCGGAGGATTCCGATCACCTGAGTGACTCGGACTCCTCGCCTCATGGTTAACACCGGTCATTGGCGGCTGCTCGTAGACGTAACTCTGGCCTGTGCCGCTGTTTAAGATCGGTTTCGCGACCTGCCCTGCGTATGTGATCGCCCCTGACGCTGTCTCTGTAACCCAAGGACAGAGGGCAAATGGTTTGGCGATTCGACGGCGCGGGCTGCTCGAGAAATCGACTTACGCAGCGACCCATTTGAACGCGCTATGCAATCTATGGTGTACTTTTCTGGTTGGTCGTCTTAGCACTGGTACCCTCACCAGTAATCTTATCCAAAACTTTAATATATTCATTTTTACAAAAAAAAAAGAAAAAAAAGAAATAAATAAAATAAAAAATAATCTATCTTTTCCCATCAGTTGCTGAATCATTCTCGCTTTATCTAATATTCTTATTTAAACAACAGCTGTCTTTCTTTTATTTTCCCTGGCCTGGGGAATCTAACCTTTTTGAACAGCCTTGGTTGCGTGCAGCACCTTGATACTTTGACATTGTGCATTGCGGCTTGTTTTCCTGCTACACCTTTTGGGCTTAAAATCATATACTTTAATCATTGCGGTCGTCTCTCTGCTCTCCACGGTCACCCCTGGGCTCAACACCATTGAACCCGTCTCTGCCACCCCCTGAACTCCGCGGATCACCACCCTGCTCCCCCCCCCCCCCCCCCCCCCCCCCCCCCGGTCCTCCTCTACATCCCGGTTCTCCTGGCCTCACCTGGCGATGATCCCTGGCCACCCATCCCCAGGCCCCTCCAACTATGCTTTGTATATATTCCGCTTTATGCGTCCATCGGGGCTCAAAAATCATTCAATTTGGTTAGCAGCCCCGTAAAATAAAGATATTTTCTCTCTCTCTCTCTCTGAGTCGAGGCCAGTGTTGTGGATTATCGTGTGGAGACGCTTAAAGTGTTCTCTGCGTGCTATATCCCTGTCTGGCAATCTCCTCGCATACCCGTGTAACCCCGGTCCGATCCCTACCTAAGCAGCAATAAAGCTAAGTACTGTTTTTTTTTTAATTTTATTTAACAAATTGTGATTTATTATTTACTTTTTTTTTTGGTGTTGTACTTTTGAGTCCACGATTTTTTCTGTGTTTAAGTTACTCTTACTGTAGGCCCTAGTAATTTGCAACTTTGTGTGTTATCCCGTAAATAGTAATATTTGTCAGATAAAACGATGATTTTGTAATGTAGAAAATTAGGAAAGATAAAATTCAGGATGACACGGCAATTTTTTGAGACAAGAATAATGATACAATTCCAAGGCAAAGATACTATTCCTTTAACTTCCAATTACCGAGGGAACCAATTAATATTGATTTTATTCAACTTATCGAGTATTTTTCAAGGGACCGGGAAAAATGTTCACTAGATGAAACGATGATTTTGTAATGTAAAAAATTAGGAAAGACAAAATTCAGGATGACACGGCACACAGGGACCGGGAAAAAATGTTCACTTTATCGAGAGATTCAAATTTACGAGTTTCAAATTATCAAAATATATCTATTATTTTTTAAAATAAGTTTATAGAGAATTGTTTTAACAAATGTTCGTTAGACAAACCTTTACTCGGGTAAAACCCGGGCGAAGCCGGGTACGTCCGCTAGTATTTTATAAAAATGTGGTCGTGAATGGACAAATTTCCATGCTTCCTTTCAATTTTTGTGATCAAATTTTGATATAATCCCAGACCACATGAAGTATTATATTTGGTATACTGGCTTAAAGTAGCTAATAGAGAAATAGTAATTAATATCAAACTTTTAGCTGACTTTATGGCCAGGACATTGAATAAAATTTGTTCCTTCAAAATGAGTAAAATAAGTGTAATGAGCGGCTGCTATCACGGATATTCAACATTCCAAAAAGAAACTCTGGTTCTTTAGGCGACTAAAGCTAGCCAGATTTTCCCGCGTGTAAACTTCCGAATTGCCTCAAACTGCTAATTGACTCTTTCTGTCATATGCAGTTCACCCCACTATAGACCCAAGGTTTAACTTTGCTGTGTCGAAGATCACAGCGGTATTCTGGGAAATAAACTAGCAGACTAAAGAGCTAAACCTGTTGCACCTTCTAACTTATACACTGTCTTTTTCAAATTCTCTTCATAAAGCGTTGTCTACAATAAAAGAACTTAGATGACACAGAATCTATCGATAGACCTATACATTATAGATTATACAACCAGTAATCACAGAAGATTTACGCCAAGAATTTTGATCTCCATGCTTCCAAGAATCTAACGTGGATTCAGTCTTCTTAGCTCTAAACGAGTTCTCGCTCATAAACTACTATCTTTTAAACGTTTAAATTATCAAGCGGGAATTGAAAATAATGGATCAAAAGGTAAGAACAACTCTATGCCCATATAAAATACAGCTTAAACCAGTCAATAAAGAAAGATTGCATCTCCAATGCGAAGAAATGATATTAGAGAAGCTAAAACAAGCCAAACGATATGAGAGACCACAAAAGAAGCCATTAAATCGTGTAAACAGAATGAAAATGTAATGATCGCACACTTCAAATTGAAAATCGAGAACAAATATAAAATAGAAACCAAAACCTCATAAAGAATACTAAAAGAATGTAAAATTGAAAATCTAAAAGGAATTATCAGCTAGAAAAGATACATTCAAAAATACCATTACAGACTCGGGCGACAATTCACAGTGTCTTCTTCCACCGTTCCGAGTATCCATTCTTCTGCCATTACAGACTCTCGGGACAATTCACAGTGTCTTCTTCCACCGCTGTGGATCATCAGACCGTTCCGAGTATCCATTCTTCTGCCATTACAGACTCGGGCGACAATTCACAGTGTCTTCTTCCACCGCTGTGGATCATCAGACCGTTCCGAGTATCCATTCTTCTGCCATTACAGACTCGGGCGACAATTCACAGTGTCTTCTTCCACCGCTGTGGATCATCAGACCGTTCCGAGTATCCATTCTTCTGCCATTACAGACTCGGGCGACAATTCACAGTGTCTTCTTCCACCGCTGTGCATCATCAGACCGTTCCGAGTATCCATTCTTCTGCCATTACAGACTCGGGCGACAATTCACAGTGTCTTCTTCCACCGCTGTGGATCATCAGACCGTTCCGAGTATCCATTCTTCTGCCATTACAGACTCGGGCGACAATTCACAGTGTCTTCTTCCTCCGCTGTGGATCATCAGACCGTTCCGAGTATCCATTCTTCTGCCATTACAGACTCGGGCGACAATTCACAGTGTCTTCTTCCTCCGCTGTGGATCATCAGACCGTTCCGAGTATCCATTCTTCTGCCATTACAGACTCGGGCGACAATTCACAGTGTCTTCTTCCTCCGCTGTGGATCATCAGACCGTTCCGAGTATCCATTCTTCTGCCATTACAGACTCGGGCGACAATTCACAGTGTTTTCTTCCACTGCTGTGGATCATCAGACCGTTCCGAGTATCCATTCTTCTGCCATTACAGACTCGGGCGACAATTCACAGTGTCTTCTTCCACCGCTGTGGGTCATCAGACCGTTCCGAGTATCCATTCTTCTGCCATTACAGACTCGGGCGACAATTCACAGTGTCTTCTTCCACTGCTGGAGCCTTCACGACCGTATCGAACGTTTTCTGACATTTGACCATCCATCTGGACTGCAGCAAGTGTCTTACCGCTGCCATTATTGTCTAATTCACGACCGGTCTGATGCTGTCAACTTGATCGGCTGCAAATCACTCATTTCGGAATATTCTTGCCATCGCCCGCACAAGTCTCAGTGGAGTCTTTTCCGGGCACACTTGTAGCTAAAACGAAAACATGGTCTTCAGAGACGAGCATGTGCGTCGGAAGATGGAGATATGCCGAGGGGCAATGCTCAAGCTAAAGAAGTCAGGACTGTTACCCCCTGAAGCTGTTTTATAAGATGTTTGATTAAGTTTTTGTTTATAATTACTTGTTTCAAGGAGGGTTTAAAACAAGTAAATATAAACAAACACTCATTTATTCCGTTTATGAACTGTGCAAAGTAAACACGATTCGAATTTCTTTTTTTCTGGAATGCAGACTGTTCTCCAATATATTATTCTCGTGCCATTCCTAGAAAAATAATTGGGGAAAATTATGAAATAATGATTATGAATATTGATAATTTTGAAAAGAGAAAATCCAATATATGAAGATGATGATGATGATGATATGCACTGGTGATGATAGGATGTTTTGAAAGGAAAAGAATGTTGAAGAAGAAAATTCCAAAGATGATGATGAAGTATAAATCCAAAATGAAAAGAATTTTGAAAAAGAAAAGAGTCAATAGATGATGATAAAATGATAATTATGATGATTAGAATTATATTCCGCATGAAATTTAATTTTAATTTGGGTTGAGAATTGCCAATGTGTAAAAACAAAAGAATTTAGACATGTAAAAGAACTTACAGAAAATCTCCAACCTAATTGGGAAGTCTGTAATCAGGCTCTTGATCTTTATCTTTGGTGCATAGATCAATGAGACCGCAGAAGCATAAAATTGCGAATGCTATTATGTAACAGCAGACCAGGTAAAACATCCAATCGGGATCGTGGGGCTGTACACAGAGACCATATTTGTCACATTTCCCCGTCTCGTTGACACATTTAGATTCCGTTTATCTGTTAATTGGGACCCAGTCCCAACTATCATATGGTCCATCTTGGGGAGCCAGAAGCGGTTCGCATTTGTTGAGGGAATTTAGGCAGCAAACATGTTCTGCATCTTTGCAGATACACGGCTTTCTGTTTTCCCCATCACATTCCCAAAAACTAGGGAAATGTGGATTTTTTTGTCGATTGGTGCACTTTGCACCAGGATGAGCATTAGAGATAGCACATGAAGAAATTTCATAACGAAGAAGAGATATCTGCACGTCAGAGGTAGATAACTTTACGTAAGGTAAACAATGACAAACATCAGCAAAGTTGAAACAGTTTCCACAGAGAGAGAGCCAGTTTTTTTTTTTTTTTTGTCAGTTAAAGTTTTATTTTCTGAGCGTTTTAAACAAAAATATTTTGTCTTCGTCAGGGGAAATAAATAAAGCATTTGGCAAGGCGTGAAAATTTGTTCTGAACAAGACGTGATTTCTACGCTAAAATATCATATGAAAGTGAGTTAAAATATTCCACTTTTTTGGTGCGATTATAGTAAAATATTTTTAAAATAGCGAATAACTTGGACATATTCATTGGTTTCTTATCAAAAAGGAAATGAACATTAGTAAGATAGCTTATAATACAATATAATGCGGCCTATATGATTGTAGAACGAAGTTTGACAATTATACCGCAAATGTTTCTTTTAAACGAAAAATCAAAATTTATTTCAAGGAGAAATAACGATTATTTCTAACCTTAGTGAGATGAAGTATGAAAGAATTTTCTCCTTAAAATAAATTTCGATTTTTCGTTTAAAAGAAACATTTGCGGTATAATTGTCACACTTCGTTCTACAATCATATAGGCCGCATTATATTGTATTATAAATTACTTTATATATAATATTTACGAACGAAAAAATATGTCCAGGGTAGCCTAGAGGACATTGCATCTGCCCGGTAAGCGGAACAATGTGGGTTCGATTCCCATCCCTGGACACTTTTATTTTTCGCTTATCATTACACTTCACAATTCATCCTTCATCTCTCTAAAGTTAGAAATAATGGTTATTTCTCCTTAAAATAAATTTCGATTTTTCGTTGAAAAGAAACATTTGTAGGATAATTGTCAAACTTCGTTCTTTAATTAGTAAGATAGCTTGACCAGTACCTTCAAAGAGATGGTCGATTTTCTTGAGTATTTCAAAAGAGAGAAAATCCTTCTACATTTAGTCTTATCTACACATATTTTCCACAGAAAAATATAAGAGCAAAAATGTAAAAGATATTCTCATTAAATATAATTTAGATATTACTCACACAAATCCTAATGAAGGCAAACAGTCTTGTATAAGATTAGAATTGTTTTCTTTGAATGCAAATATCAGACGCACCTGTAGATACTAAGGCATATGTAGACGGTGTATTTTAATCAAAGTTATGTTTAATTATCTAATTACTGAAGTTTGTTATTAGTTTAATTGATGCAATGCTATAATCTCTGTAGTTATTAAGTCATGTAGACGGTTTATTATAATCAAAGTTATGTTTAAATATCTAATTACTGAAGTTTGTTATTAGTTTAATTGGTGCAATGTGCTATAATCTCTGTAGTTACTAAGGTATGTAGACGGTCTATTTTAATCAAAGTTATGTTTAAATATCTAATTACTGAAGTTTGTTATTAGTTTAATTGGTGCAATGTGCTATAATCTCTGTAGTTACTAAGGTATGTAGACGGTCTATTTTAATCAAAGTTATGTTTAAATATCTAATTACTGAAGTTTGTTATTAGTTTAATTGGTGCAATGTGCTATAATCTCTGTAGTTACTAAGGTATGTATACGGTCTATTTTAATCAAAGTTATGTTTAAATATCTAATTACTGAAGTTTGTTATTAGTTTAATTGGTGCAATGTGCTATAATCTCTGTAGTTACTAAGGTAGGTAGACGGTCTATTTTAATCAAAGTTATGTTTAAATATCTAATTACTGAAGTTTGTTATTAGTTTAATTGGTGCAATGTGCTATAATCTCTGTAGTTACTAAGGTATGTAGACGGTCTATTTTAATCAAAGTTATGTTTAAATATCTAATTACTGAAGTTTGTTATTAGTTTAATTGGTGCAATGCTATAATCTCTGTAGTTACTAAGGTAGGTAGACGGTCTATTTTAATCAAAGTTATAGTAAATTTACACAAATCCTAATTAAGGCAAACAGTCTTGTATAAGATTAGAATTGTTTTCTTTGAATGCAAATATCAGACGCACCTAAATTGTAGGTATTATGTAAATTTATTGTCTTTTTGTTGTTCCGGTTTAATGTATGAAATATATGTAAAATAGGTTAGGATAAAAGTAAAAGTTTGGATTAATAAAGGTCAGAGTGAAAGTAAGGTTGTCTCTGGCGTCTTACTGAACATCCTTTACAGTTTGAAATTGTCTCCACGTGGGAGATATCTGAATTTAAAGGCAACTAGGGCTGTCACACTTATCGCGTCAACAAGTCTCATTAATGGATTGGTATGATAAATAGAAAAGGGATAGTAAAAAGTAGAAATTGAGGCGAATAAAACGTATATAGTAACTCTATAATACAATATAATATAGTGCGGCTTGTGATTGTAAAACGACATTTGAAAACTATCCCGCATGTGTTTCTTTTCAACGAAAAATCAAAATTTATTTCAAGGAGAAATAATGATTATTTCTAACCTTTTTGATGAGGTATGAAAGGGTGAATTGTGAAGAGTAATGATAAACGGAAAAATATGTCCAGGGTAGCCTAGTGGACATGGCATCTGCCCGGTAAGCGGAACACTGTGGGTTAGGTTCCCATCCCTGGACACTTTTATTTTTCCGTTTATCATTACTCTTCACAATTAATCCTTTCATACCTTATCCCAAAGGTTAGAAATAATCGTTATTTCTCCTTGAAATAAATTTTGATTTTTCGTTGAAAAGAACACGTGCAGGATATTTTCAAATGTCGTTTTCTAGTAACTCTGTTCATAATTACATATAGTAACAATGTATATTAATATATATATATATTTTTTTGGCGATTTGTTCCCCGGATGTATGGCCCTACATATGTGAATACCATGCGCAGAGATGATATCGTAGCCCATGAGGATCTTCCGAGGCGCGATTATTGCTGGTTGAAAACTTTAACCAATACATATGTAAATACGAACAATTTTTTTAAAAGGCTCTATGTATATATAATTTGATATTTGCGGAAGAGCGATTGCTCGAAGCATATTATATATTTATAAATGTATGTAATTCTACTGTCCTCAAAGCTTATGTCCATAGTTAATCTAAAATACCCATTCCAGGAGTCTATCATCAGGATCACTATAAAAGGAGGTTCCAAAAATGCAATATAACAGCGGTATGGTAGATTAAACTGGCGAAACCGCTGGGAGGGTTCACCACTAATGAGCCAGGCCCTCCTATTAATTTTTCCATTGCATTAAGGGCAGTAAAATTGTTTAATATAAAAAAACATCTTACGTCTTTGAAATAGTTTCGAATATATAATTTTAGAACTTTTAATTTGCAAAAGGTTTTTTTTTTAAACTTTTATGAATTCTAGATACGTGACTCTGTATTTCAGAATATCATGTATGTATATAAGTAAAACTTGAATTCAAAGTAAACAATCCCTTGAAGAGAGAGATAGGAATTCATTGAAATATCTGGAGTTAAACCATTGGTTAATATGGCTGTGTATCAATGGAAGTATTGTATTGTCAAAAAGTCATCTTTTGAAGTGAATTTTAAAATTAGTTCATATTTTGGTTCATAGATGGCGTTAGGTGCTTGCTATCAGGTAGAATGATGTATTGAATTAAGGTGATAAAAACTGACACATTTATGTAAAAAAAATGTTTTCAGTTTTATGAATTATTGGAAAAATAGAGTACTTGTCTAACATTGTATTTCTATTAAAGGTCAAAGACTCTTCCAGTAAGATATGTCAAGTAAGAAGTTTCAGAAGATGAGTTTCTTTTAATTGTAAAACATTACAAGCTTTCGGGCAATGCCCTTCTACAGGTAAAATAAAAATAAAAATAAAAACAATAATTAAAGGTAAATTAAGGTAACTAAGCAATTGAGAATTATTAATTCTCAGTTACCTTAATTTACCTTTAATTTTTGTTTTTATTTTTATTTTACCTGTAGAAGGGCATTGCCCGAAAGCTTGTAATGTTTTACAATTAAAAGAAACTCATCTTCTGAAACTTCTTACTTGACATATTGTATTTCTATATTTTGTAATACATTATACATACTTTACGCCCGTAGACAATTGACAATTAAAATAATTTTATTGACATCTTGTCAAAACATGCAGAGTGCACAGTCTGCATTATTTAAAAAAAAAAAGAAAATATGGATTATATACACTATGTACAATGAATATGTCGCCTCTGCCAGCGCTTGCAGAGTTTGGTGGAGAAACACCAGCGGGTCTCCAGCGACACCATGTATTTCGCGATCTACGAAGAATACGTTGATCGCGTAGTTCGCCGCTGAGGAGATGGTTCACGCCCGTTGAAGAACGATGTTGTTCGAAATCTAGGCGGGATAAACGTATTCTACACAAGAATCTCCTTTTTTTTTCTTTTATATTATCGCAATGTAGTAAATAATAATTTCGTAGAATCGAACACTGTACAAAAAAAGTCGGTGGACGAATGGGTAAAACCCTCGATTTCCGACAGTCATGAACCGGGATTGAATCCCGCGTTAACATTTTGTTTAATATGTGAATAACCTTCACATATTATTCACTGTTTCAATTATCATAAACTAGGTTGCTCTTGCTGAGCGGTACCTATTAATGTGATTTTGAACCAGGTAGAATCGATTCTAAAAAAAAATGTAAATTGATGATTTAAAAATAGAAAGATTAGAACTGAAATCAACGAAATCCAGTCAGCACCACCCATTTTTCCTCCTTTCTAACACTCTTTAATTGAATACAAAGCAATAACGTGCCCTCTATATATAACAAATGAAAACATTCAGACGTTTCTCTCACACATATATCAAATATCATGCATATATGTAATTCTACTGTCTAAAAAGCTTATATCCATAGTTTGCCTAAAAACCATTTCTAAGACTCCACCATTCAGTATAGCATATATATGCAGAATCGTCCAATACACTATTAGATCTCTAAAGAAGCTGTCTGGTAGATTAAATTAGCGAAACCGCTGGGAGGGTTCTCCACTGATGAGCCAAGCCCTCCCAATATTTTTTCATCGCAGTAAGGGCAGTAGAAGTTTGATTAATGTTTAAAAGAAACATTCGCGTCTAAATGTTTTAAATTACTAAACAATTTATCTTTGTAGTTCACATAGTATAGTTCACTTTTGACAAACACGCATGGACAAAACTTTAGGAAGTGGAAAGTTCTTTGATATCGCCAGTCACCTTTTTTTTTTCAAAGGAGATGGAGGAAATTTCGTTCACATTTGGTTATCTCGTGTGTCTTCAATAAAGGTCATTGTAATATCTTTCAGCGTTATTGTCTGAATCCTGATGTACATGCTAAAAGAAATACCCTTAAGTTTTTTTATGATTATTTATTATAACTATCTTTAAAGCTTATGTCCATAGTTCACTTGAAATACCCTTTCTAAGAGTTATTCTTCAACGTCGGATATAAAATAGACAAATGTGCAATATTAGAGTGGAATGTTAGGTTAGACTGACGAAACCGCTGAGAGGTTTTACCACTGAAGAGCCAAGCCCTCAAATTATTTTTATCATTATACTAAGGGCTGTAGATAACCGTTTTATTTGAAAGTAAACATATGCGTCGTAAAATAGTTAATTTCGATTGCATTTGTACCTTCTGTATTTCAAATCTAAAAAATGAAATCACTCACTATATTTTTGATTGCTCTGCTCTGAAAGAAGAAAGAAGAACCCTTATGCTCAAAACTGGTCAACTCTGTGCTTCATTTCCATCAATAATTGACATTATGACCCAGAATAAGTATATTGCTACGGCATTTTATGGTTTCCACAAGTCCTTATCTCAGAAGAAGGCCAAGTGACACTCACTCCTCAATTTCTTACTGCTACTCTTTTTGTGTTGTTTTTCTTGCTTCCCTCTTTCTCATTCTTGTTTTTTTTTTCTCTATTCTTCTGTCTATATCGTTGTTACCTTTGTCTCACTGCTTTGTTCTTATGCATACCTCTGGTGAATCCTGTATAGGGTCAGTGACCCTAAATAAAGGCTTTTTGTTGTAAAAAGAAAATTCGATTGCATTTATTCTGATCAAAATTATTCAACCATATATTAACAGATAAAAGCAAAGATGAAAATTCATATTTTGTGGATAGAATAATAAATATTCTCTCTTTTTTACGATAAAGAGTCGGTGGACAAGTGGATAACACCCTCGATTCCCGACAGTCATGAACAGGGATTAAATCCCACGTTAACATTTTGTTTAATATATGAATAACTTCACATATTATTCATTGTTGCAAATATCATAAACTAGGTTGCTCTTTTTGAGCGGTACCTAATAAAGTGATTTTGAAATTTTCCGAGATAGAAGAGCACATAATAATTACATTATTATCAAGGGGCCATTGACAAAATGGCATATAAACGAGGATTATGCTCCCATTCTCTGTGGTTTTACGTGAATTTTCAGGGTTGGTTATATCCTACTTCAATCACGGCGTTGACGCCAAATATCATAGAAGACTTAGTTGCTTGGCTGAATTTGCTCACGGCTTGATGTAAGAAATACCATGAGCGATTCCATAGGGGAAAGGTGACAGAGGCTGTTCTGCGATGAGATTAGCACATACACTGCACAGGGAATGATTGGTGACCATAGCTAGAGAGTATTATATATTGTTCAGATATTTTTCTTGGTTTTCAAACTTTATGTAGGATTCAGGTTTCTGAGTTTCCACCATGACTATGCTAGTCTAGATGGACACAGACATACTGTAGGATCCAGACCTCCAAGTTTCCACCATGACTATGCTTGTCCAGATGGACACAGACATACTGTAGGATCCAGACCTCCAAGTTTCGACCATCACTATGCTAGTCCAGATGGACACAGATATACTGTAGGATCCAGACCTCCAAGTTTCGACCATCACTATGCTAGTCCAGATGGACACAGACATACTGTAGGATCCAGACCTCCAAGTTTCGACCATCACTATGCTAGTCCAGATGGACACAGACATACTGTAGGATCCAGACCTCCAAGTTTCGACCATGACTATGCTAGTCCAGATGGACACAGACATACTGTGGGATCCAGACCTCCAAGTTTCCACCATCACTATGCTAGTCCAAATGGACACAGACATACTGTAGGATCCAGACCTCCAAGTTTCCACCATCACTATGCTAGTCCAGATAGACACAGACATACTGTAGGATCCAGACCTCCAAGTTTCCACCATCACTATGCTAGTCCAGATGAACACAGACATACTGTAGGATCCAGACCTCCAAGTTTCCACCTTGACGATGCTAGTCCAGATGGACACAGACATACTGTAGGATCTAGACCTCCAAGTTTCCACCATGACCATGCTAGTCCAGATGGACACAGACATACTGTAGGAACCAGTCCTCCAAGTTTCCACCATGACCATGCTAGTCCAGATGGACACAGACATACTGTGGGATCCAGACCTCCAAGTTTCCACCATGACGATGCTAGTCCAGATGGACACAGACATACTGTAGGATCCAGACCTCCAAGTTTCCACCATGACTATGCTAGTCCAGATGGACACAGACATACTGTAGGATCCAGACCTCCAAGTTACGACCATGACTATGCTAGTCCAGATGGACACAGACATACTGTAGGATCCAGACCTCCAAGTTTCCACCATGACTATGCTAGTCCAGATGGACACAGACATACTGTAGGATCCAGACCTCCAAGTTTCCACCATGACTATGCTAGTCCAGATGGACACAGACATACTGTAGGATCCAGACCTCCAAGTTTCGACCATCACTATGCTAGTCCAGATGGACACAGATATACTGTAGGATCCAGACCTCCAAGTTTCGACCATCACTATGCTAGTCCAGATGGACACAGATATACTGTAGGATCCAGACCTCCAAGTTTCGACCATCACTATGCTAGTCCAGATGGACACAGACATACTGTAGGATCCAGACCTCCAAGTTTCGACCATCACTATGCTAGTCCAGATGGACACAGATATACTGTAGGATCCAGACCTCCAAGTTTCGACCATCACTATGCTAGTCCAGATGGACACAGACATACTGTAGGATCCAGACCTCCAAGTTTCGACCATCACTATGCTAGTCCAGATGGACACAGACATACTGTAGGATCCAGACCTCCAAGTTTCGACCATGACTATGCTAGTCCAGATGGACACAGACATACTGTGGGATCCAGACCTCCAAGTTTCCACCATCACTATGCTAGTCCAGATGGACACAGACATACTGTAGGATCCAGACCTCCAAGTTTCCACCATCACTATGCTAGTCCAGATGAACACAGACATACTGTAGGATCCAGACCTCCAAGTTTCCACCTTGACGATGCTAGTCCAGATGGACACAGACATACTGTAGGATCTAGACCTCCAAGTTTCCACCATGACCATGCTAGTCCAGATGGACACAGACATACTGTAGGAACCAGTCCTCCAAGTTTCCACCATGACTATGCTAGTCCAGATGGACACAGACATACTGTGGGATCCAGACCTCCAAGTTTCCACCATGACTATGCTAGTCCAGATGGACACAGACATACTGTGGGATCCAGACCTCCAAGTTTCCACCATGACTATGCTAGTCCAGATGGACACAGACATACTGTAGGATCCAGACCTCCAAGTTTCCACCATCACTATGCTAGTCCAGATGGACACAGACATACTGTAGGATCCAGACCTCCAAGTTACGACCATGACTATGCTAGTCCAGATGGACACAGACATACTGTAGGATCCAGACCTCCAAGTTTCCACCATGACTATGCTAGTCCAGATGGACACAGACATACTGTAGGATCCAGACCTCCGAGTTTCCACCATGACTATGCTAGTCCAGATGGACACAGACATACTGTAGGATCCAGACCTCCAAGTTTCCACCATGACTATGCTAGTCCAGATGGACACAGACATACTGTAGGATCCAGACCTCCAAGTTTCCACCATGACTATGCTAGTCCAGATGGACACAGACATACTGTAGGATCCAGACCTCCAAGTTTCCACCATGACTATGCTAGTCCAGATGGACACAGACATACTGTAGGATCCAGACCTCCAAGTTTCCACCATGACTATGTTAGTCCAGATGGACACAGACATACTGTAGGATCCAGACCTCCAAGTTTCCACCATCACTATGCTAGTCCAGATGGACACAGACATACTGTAGGATCCAGACCTCCAAGTTTCCACCATCACTATGCTAGTCCAGATGGACACAGACATACTGTAGGATCCAGACCTCTAAGTTTCCACTATGACTATGCTAGTACAGATGGCCACAGACATACTGTAGGATCCAGACCTCCAAGTTTCCACAGTGAAGATGTACGGTCCCGAGTTGTTCTTGTCTCCCACAATTGTCGCAGGGTTTCCGCTGATTAAGAAAATTAATTCCGTCAGTTGCGGAGGGAAGTGAAGTGTTATCTCTCCCAGCTAATTAGCGCTGTGCGAGCAATTTCCTGCAGCTTCCGCCAGTGGTGCCGATTTGTTTGGGGTAATTACAGTAGGCTTAACCAGCCTGTTGCTGTTATATGCTGCAGGAACACCCACTGACTTCACCCTGACACCTTTTATGTTATAAAAGTACAATTGTAACATGTTTCTTTATCAGACTGCGACATGAGGAAGAATCATCATTCGAAAGCCTCCCGCATATTAATAAAGAAACCTCTTGGAATTCCTCGTTTTACGTTTAGGATTCGTTTTCATAAGTACAAGTATAGCACTTGTATAGTTATAGTATGAATATCATGCCTTCGAATCACTTTGGGGACTGAAGAATTATCTTGAAATTCATACAAGAACATGGACTCAAATAGGTATATGGGAATACATTTTACGATTATCCCAAGTACGTATTGTATCGTTAAAGAAAATAATTGTGAAGTTCGGATTTATATTTTATACCCTAAATAGGTCATGTATTTATACGCATAAAAGTTATTATACTTTTCGTTTATAAGGTTTTAAAAATCCCTGTTCGCTTATTTACTATCATCGGGGAAATTAGAGTTCTGCAAGTTGGTGGCCATTGAATATTGTTTTTAATGCAGAACTTAAAAATATGGTATTCAATCCCGGCTTGTTCTAAATACATAACTATGTCGAAATTCGAAACTATTATAGGCCTGTATGATTCTTTTTAATAATAAACAATTTCTACTGCCCTTACTGCAATGGAAAAATTAATGGGAGGGCCTGGCTCATTAGTGGTGAACCCTACCAGCGGTGTCGCCAGTTTAATCTACCATACCGCTGTTATATTGCATTAATTTTTCCATTGCAGTAAGGGAAGTAGAAATTGTTTATTTTAAAAAAGAATCATACACGTCTATAATAGTTTCGAATTTTGATAACAGATGGCGCGCTAATGCATCCTAACATAACTATGTGCAAAGTGTGATTCAGTCCTGGGCACTGGCCATCAAATATCGAAAGTGTATCAACTATACCGCGTATAATATTCAACACCGAACTACGTCCCCAACTCCATATTAATATGAAGGAGGGCACTCGATTATGTTGGAATGATGATGTTATAAACAGCTTCTAAAGACAGGTAAACCTACTATTGGGTCAACAACATGTGGATTATGAAGGCAAGGAGAAAGAACCGCGTTATTTTCACCATTAGAATCTTCAATGGTTGGACCAGACCAGACAACATATTATCACCTTGCTAGATTTATAGATAATTCGCTATGGAGAAGCCTGATCCCTTGAGGAGGTACACCGTTTTAAGGATTAATTCACTTGAAATACAGAAAGTGCTCCATGTGTTAAAAAAAAAAACGATTTTGGTTTTTTTTTTTTTTATAATTAAAAAATTTACTAATGTTTTTATAACTAATTGTTGTATTTGTATATTGCTATATGTGAAAGCCTTGATGTTTGGCAACAGTCCTGTACCGATGTTTCCAGGAAAAAGGACTTCGTTGTAGCATATTTTGGTCAAGACCATCCCAAAATTCCTTAAGGACTTTCCAGAGACCATTTGGAGAAACCATCCAGTGCATCTGTTTTTTGAAGATATAAAAACTGTTTTCTACAAACAAAAAACACCAGAATTCATATAAACCAGGTCCAAGTGGGGGTTTGTCAGGGAAGTGCTTAAAATGGATGTACGAAATGCCGGTTTCATCCCTCTTTTCGTCTAGGTATTGACGTGTTGAACTCGAGGTATGATTCATGGCTTTATCATGGTGCAGCCACACGGATCTTGAGTCACTTGGATACAAAAACGGAACCCCTCGGTCGAAAAATGGGTATAAGACAACTCTTTGGTAGATTTGCGAATTTATTTTGACATTTGGATCCATCTTCTTTAACGGAAGCTTCCCGATGTAGCAGAAACCTGCAACGATCATGAAGACCTTTGAGAAGCTTTCCTTGCATTTCTTGACCCAGTTCTGAAAGGTGTTTATTTGAGAGTTAGCGTAGTAAATGGCACGGGGTTGGTTGCTATCATTGAGGTTAACCTATGCTTCGTCCAGTGTAACAACATTCTTTCATTTTTCACCTGCCAGGTACATTTCATAAAGGGCCCTGCTGCAGTTCTAGCTTTTCCTTTAATATTGCCACGTGGAAAATTAGGGAAGACAAAAACTTGAGGAGGTGACAACAATTTATTTCAAGCAAGAACAAACTATGAATGGTAAACAAAAGATAAGCCACGAGGGAAATTTACAAAGTAGCAAATATAAACATAAAAATGACCACTCTATTAATAAAAATAATAAAATTAATAAATACTTTGTTACAATATGGAGCGGCTTGAGAAAATGAACTTTAGCCTTTTTATATATTTTAGGCTATTATTCCTTAAAATAGGGTTATTAGTAAAAGTAGTACTCTGGTTATTGCAAAAATGGTTCTTTAATAATATGACAAACGTTACTTTTACGGGTTATCGCAGAAAAATGCAATATACTAGGGCTTAAAAGAAGAGTAACTAAATACACAGAAAAGCATACACTCAAGAGTACAATACCAACAACAAAAAGGAATTAAATAACAACTCACGATCTGTAAAATAAAAAATACAAAGTACTTATCTTTATTGTAGCGTTGGTAGGGATCGAACTGGGGTTACACAGGTATGTGAAGAGAACAACAGACACTGAAAAATCACACAGAGAACACTTTAAACGTCTCCACACAATAATCCCACACACTGGCCTCTCACATTCCCATAGTTAATTATATACTCTTATATACAAACATGGCCGCATTCGTACAATGAGAAGACGTGAGAGATTGGTTCACTAACAAACAAAAACAACATTCTTCACGCTAAAAACTTTTTTTTTTTTTGCTTATCCCTAGTACACGTGGTACAGGCCATGATAATCATGGTGGGTAGAAGTAGGCGACTGCTTTTACTGTAAGTACACCACATGTCTACACATGTGAAAAGCAGTTCGACTTTGCACTTACAAATGTGCCAGAGCCCCGTTTGGTTAGTTGCACTCGCTGGTTGGGTTGGACTTTTGCAAGAATCGGGGGCCATTGGAGCATTTTTTTTAAACATAAAAAAGTGTCCAATGCGGGAATCGAACCCGGGTCGTAGCGGTCGAAAACCAACGGTTTAGACCATCCTTCCACCAACCCCACGCTAAAAACTGATCAGAAAAAGAGAAGATGTTTGTCACAAATAATTTGACAAAGTTGGATTCTCTCTCTTTCTCTAACAACCGTTGATTTTTCCGGCCAGGCAACCTCTATCTTAAACATAAAAATATTTAACGTAAAACATTCCCTTTCAACTGATCAAGCGGTACTATATTGTCTATGAATTCACTATGATAGAACACGTTGCGTTATATTTATTTCAGAATATCGGCATTAGTTGTGTTTTTTTTTTGCTTATCCCTAGTACACGTGGTACAGGCCATGATAATCATGGTGGGTAGTTAGCGACTGCATTAGTTGTGTAAATTTACTTCCTTGATCGGGTACATAGATAGCTTCAAGTAATTTAAAAGGTTGTTCCAAAAGTTCATGTTTTTATTATTTCTTGGCGAATAATATTATTACGGCGAATACATAATAATAAGTTTTGAAAATAGAGCAATTAAAATAGAGCAATCCATAATTAAATCTTTAATTAAAAAGGCATATATTGGATCAAAAAATCATTTATTTTACCAATATTTCAGTTGGCTGAACGCCAACCTTTATCAAGGTGTTATAACATTGTTATTAACAAGGTGTTATAACATATAAGGTTGTTGACACACTTTAAAATGTTATAACACCTTGATAAAGGTTGGCGTTCAGCCAACTGAAATATTGGTAAAATAAATGATATTTTGATCCAATATATGCCATTTTATTTAAATAATAATAAGTATTTTAGAATTTGATTTTTTTTCTTTAAAATTTTGATATTTATCTTGATAGATGACATAAGTTATCAGTAAGGATCAGCTGCACATTCAGAAAACCTGAAAATCAACTTCGATAGGTTTCCATTCTAAACAACAAAAAGGAAAAAATTCTAAACAAGTCATATCTATATATTGCGTATGTATTCTATGCAAATATCTATTTCGAATTTAGTTGTGTAAATTTACTTCCTTGATCGGGTATATAGCTTCAAGTAATCTATAAGGTTATCCCAAAAGTTCATGTTTTTCTTCAAACGCTGTTTTTCTTATTACTTGGCGAATAATATTACGCGAATACTTAATAATATTAAAAATAAAATAACATATCCTGACCAGGAGCACATATGCTTTACAGAAGGCAGAGCGTTATCTGGTGGAACAGAAATCAACTAAACATTGATATAACCCGTTCCCTGATATTTGGCCAACCCAATTTCTTGATAAATCAAGAAAAGCCATCCACGAACGCGTTTCGCGCTTTTGGAGTTCGCAGCGTGAAGTAGGCTTTTACAATTACTTTATACATAATACAAAGACATTATACATAACGGGAGTTCGCAGCGTGAAGTAGGCTTTTACAATTACTTTATACATAATACAAAGACATTATACATAACGGGAGTTCGCAGCGTGAAGTAGGCTTTTACAATTACTTTATACATAATACAAAGACATTATACATAACGGCGAATAATATTGGTTATTTCGATTTTTGCAAGGGTTTACGAACTTTTAGGACAACCTTGTACATTTGCACTTAAATAAAATGCAATCATCAAACCTCACTCTTTAATAAATGCATCCAAAGTTAAGGATTGGTGTGTAGATTCGCGCTACGGTGAAGGGTTGTTAGAAGAGAGGTACCGCCGGGTCAGTTGGGGGCACATCCATTAGAAGAAGGTGAGGAAAGACGACCCCCGCCTCCCTGGGCATTGTGAATGAGGGGGGGGGGGAGTGGAGGTGCCAAGCAGTCTGGCAGCCGGCGACCCCCCAGGGAGGGGCATTTCTAGGAGGATTAGGGACGTGTTTGTCCGACATTCCTTCAGGACACCTTCTCATGTAATCTTCATCACGTTTTTCTATCGAATCTCTTCTTCTTTTTTCTTCATTATTTCCTTGTTGCGTGTTAATGGAACTCCTGGTTTTACATAACTACATGTGTAAAGGCGCACAATTTAACCATAAATACATTTTGATTTAAAAAAGAATGACTCTATGTTGACCTTGCTAGGTTGCTGATTGTACTATGTTAAGAAAAGACATTAACCTAAAATGCGTACTCACTTTGACTTTTCTTGATTTCTTGATTTGGGGGGAGATATATCAACGTTTTGTCGTACCTATTCCAATAGAATGCACTCTACTATTTAATGATCAGATGTGAGTTTCTACTTTTAATCAATTTGCATTTTTTTTTTTAGATAAATTAAGAAGCATAACTTCTCTGTATCAAATCAATATAATTTATGTACCTTATCCCAGTACAATATCACATTTGTACAATTTTTTTTTTCAATATATTTTACCAGAACAAACGTTTATTAAGAAAGAAAACATCTATCGTGTGATAATAGAAGATTGTTGGTTCAAATTCACATAAATAGGTACCGCTCAGCAAGAGCAACCTAGTTCATGATAATTGATCAATGAATAATGTGTGAAGGTTATTCACATATTAAACAAATTTTAACACGGGATTCAATCCCGGTTCATGACTGTCGGGAATCGAGGGGGTTACCCACTCGTCCGTATAATAGAAGATACTGATAATTTGAGCCATGTGTTGAAATAAATATTAATTAAACGTTGATTAATTAATTAAACCAGAATACTAGCCAAGTACCATTTCTTGATTATTCAAGAAAGGCCAACCACACACATGCGCGTTTCAGAAGATGCTTGTTTTTCCCTTTAAAAAGTATCATTTGTTCCCAGTAAAGTTTTACTTTTATATTATTTTTCAAACGTGCACATATGCTTCTAAAATTGAAGAAGGAAAGAAATAATATATTTTCCGAAGTTTTGAGAACTTTTATTTTAATAGAATGGATAAGTTTGTTCCCTCTCTACGTTTCTGTTAAAAAATATCAGGTAGTTTTCAGTTTCAACAGCACAGCACACACACACACTCAAGTACAGATTCATCTATGAAGACACCTTTTTAAATTTAAAAAATTCTAACCAAGGCTACTTAAAAAATCCTATCGAAATAGATATAATATCTATGCGTGCCCTTTTTATATATCTTCGTGTCTAGGCGTGTCGTCAGGGCAGTCTATATGGCATGGTATTCTCAACAACTTAGGTTCAAAGCTGGACGTTGATTTATAATACTCTGATTTTTATATTAAAAAAAAAAGCCTCAACAGCCGATTTAACAAATTCGAAATGACCACCTGGAATCCATGGTTTCGGGATAAGACCCTCGTCTATCCATAATAGCCTTGAATTCCATGTCATTCAAAGGAATTTATTAGAGAATTAAGAGAATTTTAGCTAGTAAAGTGACTACTTCACTTTAATGACTAGAATATAGATGGAAATTTATATATATATATATATAACGCGAAAAACGTCTTTATTCAGTTAAAAGAGGCAAATACAGTCGGCAGTCAGAGGGGAAGGGGTATCAAGAAGGAGTTGATCTATCTGTTGTAGTCTTTCCGTCTATTTCCATTTCTATACATGGCGGAGGGGTTGTCTTCACTTCTAGGGGAGTGGGCTTAGGTTTTTTTATCTAGGTTCCTGTCTTCTTGTTGGTCAGAGTTGTCGTGCTGAGACGCATTAAGCGGTCACTTCTTCGTCGGATATTTTGCATCGAGGATTGCATCGTATATTGCATCATACTTGTCGATCTCCGTTTGAATTAGCCTCAATTTGCCTATTTTATCGTTGAGTGCTCTTTTTTGGTCGGTATTGAGGTCTCTGAAGTTTTTTGACTTAAAATCTTCACATTTCTTGAGGTAGCAGGAGGTCCTATACTTCAGGTCGGGGTGCAGTTCAAGCTGTTGACAGACCTTGGTCTGTCTAGAAGTACCTGTCCTTTTGAATACCAACGCGATGATCCTTTCCATTTTAGGGTTGTCTCTGTGCTGGCAGTCTATCAACTCCCTCTGGAGCTGAGAGGAGTCCATCGACCACTGTGAGCACCTGGCTGATGTGTCTTCGTCAAAGTCCTCGGTTCCTGCGTCGGTCCTCAATTCAGAACACGGGTGAATGGCTGTTCCTCCACCAGGGGGGACTGGTTTTGTTTCTTCGCAGAATTCGGTTTCGAATTGCGAGGACGTCATTGATAAATCGGACTTGGTGGAAAGAGCGTCGTCATCTGAATCGTTTCCGTCTTTCATTAGAATGGATTGTACGACAGGGATTTCGCTGGGGGGAGTCTCGAGATTGTCAGCCTCAGCAGAACTAGCGACGTTAATCCTTTTCACTTCAATATTCATCGAGATGTTCTTGGGAAGTGGGGTTTCGATTGTTGGTGGACTTGGTTTTGGCCTTTTGCCCTGGTCAGTACACTCCTCTACGGTGTTGTCGTTAGACGTCTCAGACAGTGTTCTTTTCCTGCCCAAGGTTTCATCATTCGCGGTGGTTTTCACTGTAACTGATTCTCCTGATGGGCCTGGCACAGCGGGCAGGGCTGTGGGATTGATGACTTCTGAATAAATTCTTGTGATGTTGGCTCTGATTTCCGGGTTGAATGGGCATTTGGATTTAATATGTCCATGTCTCTTACATCTCAGGCAGGTGATATCTTCGCCCACAAAGATCTTAAAAGTCCTTTTCATGTAGACGATTGGGATGATAGCCGGCATGTCAGTCGATTCCTTTCTCTTCAACACGACCTCTCTTCTAAGAGATGAAAGGTGTTTGAAAAGGGGGTTCTCGGTGGGGAAAGGCAGGGGTCTGACGCTAAGGATCTCTCCAAAGGGCGCTAGGGCTTTGGTGACCTCTTCATCTGGGATGAAGGCAAGTATTCCTGAGAGAATATATTTCTTTGGGGGGTCGAATAGGGGCGTTGGGTAGATGGTGTTGCATCTTACAGCAAAGCCGTTATTAATGAGTAGTAGGGCCTGTTCACCATCGGCAACCGACACAACGGCCTGGCCATTCATCTTTCCAACCGAGTGGATGTTTTCGTGTCCAATGATTTTGGCTATAGAGGATAGGTGCTCCTCAGCACTGCAATCCGAGAGGGGGGTGAATTGGATGGTGGAGTTAATGTTTTTACTTCTTTTTTCGTATGTTTCTTTCCGTGATTCTTCAAATTTCTTCCATTCTTGAGGCGTAAATTGTTTTCTTTGGGTATGCAAATTGCCTTGCTGTTTGTTTTTCTCTAAAGATGGTAATTCAGCGATTAATGGTTTAGATGTAAATGATTTTTCTTCATGAGGGTGAGCGACCAATGAGACCTCAGCAGCAGATGACGTGTTTGATGACGCAACGACCAACTTGGCCGTTGCCATGGTAATGAGGCAAAGCTACAACTTGTAGCTTTGCGGATTTATGAAAATTATGAAATAAGAAATATTTTAAACTTGATGAAATTCGATGAGTGATGGCTCTAAATGAAGCCTGAGTAGAGATGAGAAGAATGATACAATTTTGAAATAGCAAAACAGACTTTAAGCTGGCGAAAAAGCGAAAGACTCAGGAGCTCGCGCGACGCGCGGCCGCACGGCCATATATATATATATAAAAGAAGAAACTCAATATCTATAATATAAAGTCTGTTGACTTAACAGTATCAAATAAACAATATTACTATCACGAAAACATGCTGTTGTCTTTAGATAGTTGTTATATGCAATACCAGTAGTTAAGTCTGGAATTAGAACCCTGAGCGATTTTGAAAGCATATAACAATGAAATTATTGTTGTCTTAACTTCCAAATTTCAAAACAATGTGAAATGCTGTTCGATTGTTGGTATGGAATAAGTCCAGTGTAGTCATGAGGAAACATTAGATGTCACCAGGTGTCACGGGTCATGTGGGACATTAATATTGCTTTGAGGGGCGACCTTGTCCGAGGGATGATCCTCCAAACCTCACCCCCCGCACGTCCAATTGCCTCGTTTCGAGTTTAAAGCTCCCTGCAAGAACCTCCCCGTGTTTCCAAGTATTTCGAGGTTTTCACATTGAAATATTTTCCATGAGAATTTTGCAGAGATGCATACCTGAAATACTTGGATACACATGGAGACTCTTGCAGAGCTGCATACCTGAAATACTTGGACATACATGGGGACCTTGCAGAGCTGCACACCTGAAATACTTGGATACACTTTAGGATTTTTGCAGAGATGCACAACTGAAATACTTGGATACACTTTGGGAATCTTGCAGAGCTGCACATCTGAAATAAATGAATACACATGGAGAATCTTGCAGAGCTGCACACCTGAAATACTTGGATATACATGGAGAATCTTGCAGAGCTGCACAACTGAAAAACTAGGATATACATGGGGAATCATGCAGAGATGCACACCTGAAATTTGAAAGCATTTTAAGTGTGCAACTCTGCATGATTATCAATTGTATTCCAAATATTGCAGGTATGCAGCTCTGCAAGATTTCCCATGTCTTTCCAAGTGTTTCTGGTTATCAGCTTTGCAAGATTCTTCATATATGTCTAAGCATTTCAGATGTGCAGTTTTGAAACATTCTCCTTGTATATCCAAGTATTTGAAACTCTGCAATAATCCTCACGTCTTTCCAAGTTTTTCTAGTTTTCAGCTCTGCAAGAGTCTCCATGTGTATTCAAGTATTTCAGGTGTGCAGCTCTACAAGTGTCTCCATGTGTATTCAAGTATTTCAGGTGTGCAGCTCTGCAAAAGACTCCATGTGTATCCAGGTAATCCAGGTGTGCAGCTCTGCAAAGGTTTCCATGTGTATTCAAGTATTTCAGGTGTGCAGCTCTGCAAGAGTCTCCATGTGTATCCAAATATTTCAGGTGTGCAACTCTGGAAGAGTCTCCATGAATATCCAAGTATTTCAGGTGTGCAGCTCTGCAAGAGTCTCCATGTCTATTCAAGTATTTCAGGCGTGCAGCTCTGCAAGATTCTCCATGTGCATTCAAGTATTTCAGGTGTGCAGCTCTGCAAGATTCTCCATGTGTATACAAGTATTTCAGGTGTGCAGCTCTTCAAGATTCTCTATGTGTATCCAAGTATTTCAGGTGTGCAGCTCTGCAAGATTCTCCATGTGTATTCAAGTATTTCAGGTGTGCAGCTCTGCAAGATTCTTCATGTGTATTCAAGTATTTCAGACGTGCAGCTCTGCAAGAGATTCTTCATGTGTATCCAAGTATTTCAGGTGTGCAGCTCTGCAAGATTTTCCATGTTTATTCAAGTATTTCAGGTGTGCAGCTCTGCAAGATTCTCCATGTTTATCAAAGTATTTCAGGTGGGCAGCTCTGCAAGAGTCTCCATGTGTATCCGAGTATTTCAGGTGTGCAGCTCTGCAAGATTCTCCATGTTTATTCAAGTATTTCAGGTGTGCAGCTCTGCAAGATTCTCCATGTGTATCCAAGTATTTCAGGTGTGCAGCTCTGAAAGAGACTCCATGTGTATCCAAGTGTTTCAGGTGTGCAGCTCTTCAAGATTCTCCAAGTGTATTCAAGTATTTCAGGTGTGCAGCTCTGCAAAAGTTTCCATGTGTATTCAAGTATTTCAGGTGTGCAGCTCTGCAAGAGTCTCCATGTGTATCCAAATATTTCAGGTGTGCAACTCTGCAAGAGTCTCCATGTGTATCCAAGTATTTCAGGTGTGCAGCTCTGCAAGATTCTCCATGTGTATCCAAGTATTTCAGGTGTGCAGCTCTTCAAGATTCTCTATGTGTATCCAAGTATTTCAGGTGTGCAGCTCTGCAAGATTCTCCAAGTGTATTCAAGTATTTCAGGTGTGCAGCTCTGCAAGATTCTTCATGTGTATTCAAGTATTTCAGACGTACAGCTCTGCAAGAGATTCTTCATGTGTATCCAAGTATTTCAGGTGTGCAGCTCTGCAAGAGACTCCATGTGTATCCAAGTATTTCAGGTGTGCAGCTCTGAAATAGTCTCCATGTCTATTCAAGTATTTCAGGCGTGCAGCTCTGCAAGATTCTCCATGTGCATTCAAGTATTTCAGGTGTGCAGCTTCGCAAGATTCCTCAAGTGTATCCAAGTATTTCAGGTGTGCAGCTCTTCAAGATTCTTCATGTGTATCCAAGTTTTTCAGGTGTGCAGCTCTGCAAGATTCTCCATGTATATCTAAGTATTTCAGGTGTGCAGCTATGCAAGATTCTCCATGTATATCCAAGTATTTCAGGTGTGCAGCTCTGCAATATTCTCCATGTGTATCCAAGTATTTCAGGTGTGCAGCTCTGCAATATTCTCCATGGGTATTCAAGTATTTCAGGTGTGCAGCTCTGCAAGATTCTCCATGTGTATCCAAGTATTTCAGGTGTGCAGCTCTGCAAGAGACTCCACATGTATCCGAGTATTTAAGGTGTGCAGCTCTGCAATAGTCTCCATGTGTATCCAAGTATTTCAGGCGTGCAGCTCTGCAAGAGACTACATGTATCCGAGTATTTAAGGTGTGCAGCTCTGCAATAGTCTCCATGTGTATCCAAGTATTTCAGGCGTGCAGCTCTGCAAGAGACTCCACATGTATCCGAGTATTTAAGGTGTGCAGCTCTGCAATAGTCTCCATGTGTATCCAAGTATTTCAGGTGTGCAGCTCTGCAAGAGACTCCATGTGTATCTGAGTATTTAAGGTGTGCAGCTCTGCAAGAGTCTCCATGTGTATCCAAGTATTTCAGATGTGCCGCTCTGCAAGAATCTCCAAGTGCATCCAAATATTTCAGGTGTGCAGCTCTCCAATGTGTTCCGCGCTTCAACAAATAGCCCGTATTTCCAGCTGTACAATATGTAACTTTATATTGTCGACCCATTATTTCTGTACTATGCCGTTTCACATATTCGGACTTTATAATGGGAGACATAACGATGATATGGAGAAGCCTTCTTTATGGTAGTTCGCTAGTGTTATTAAGAGTCTTTCAAAAAAAAAAAAGAGAAGAAAAAAACAGTGGTTCTACTTACCACATTAGGCGCAACATTGGTCAAAATATCATCAATGTATTTATATCGTTTGACATGTACGAGAGAGTTAATTTACTAAAAAAAAACATCATATTTATATACATATTATTATTGTTTTTGTGGCTAAATTGAAAAATGCGAGCGTGGACTAAAAATTATTGATAGGATTTGATAAAGACACCTATACTATTTACATATTATTTGTGAAATATTTTTTTCATTTTATTTTAACAAGAACATTTTCCAACAAGAGTTTTAAAATGTGAGTTGGATACGCCTAGCGTGAGTAATTATGTTCCCAACTGAGGCGTGGTTGCTAAGGATCTAATAATTTGTTTTTACCATTCTGACCGAATATATAAATTTATTCTCCAGATGTTTGGTCCATTCTGCCGCATTTGCATAGTACCTTAAAAATTGAATGTGGTAACTCTCTCTCTACCAAATAAAAAAATATCAAATTTTTACCCTATAAAAAACCAGAATTAAAAAAGGATTAAAAACTAATTTCAAACAATTCAAATACACCTATCCCCGATTTACACGGCAGATACGTTCCTGAGAAAAACGTGTAAACCCGGGGATAGGTGTACACAGAAATAAAAATAAAATGCATTGACAGGTTAAAATATGTAGTCAGCACATAAGCTCGGGATTCCTCGTGAGATGTGTACACAGCGCATGTGTTCAATCACAGTAGCATTTAGTATAGTGCGATAAAAAAAAACTTATTTGGAAAACCGTGTAAAAGCGAAAACGTGTAAAACAAGTACCGTGTAAATCGGGGGATAGGTGTACTTCATTTCTGTTTTTTTTTTTTTCCAAATTCAAAATTATTAACGAATTTGACAGATCACAAGACTTTTTTTTTATATATACGCAGAATTGTTCATAGGGTCAACTTTATACATTTAAGAGCAAAACCCTATCATATACAGATATGTATATCTGTTCTAGAGTGAAATTAAATCTTGCCCATATACAATGTTTTACAAAGAAAACTATTCTTGAGAATATGGCATAATTCCTAGTCAATATGCGTAAATTTCGAATGCTACCTTTTTTCAAACAAGAAACAAAAATAACAGAAAGGGAGCACAGCCAAAAATCATCCAAAGGTCACACAAAATTTTTGACATCGCCAAAAAAACCTGAAAAATAATCATATATAATTCCACGCAAAAAAAAATATCACACAAAATATCAGATAAAACCAACAAGATACCATACAAAAACCATACCGAATTATAGATGAAACCAACAAACCTTGACGTGACCACCAACCAGATACCATTCAAAAATCACACCAAATTTTAGATGAAACCAACAAACCATAAAATGACCACCAACCAGATACCATACAAAAATCCGCAAAATTTTATATGAAACCAACAGACCGTAAAATGACCACCAACCAGATACCATACAAAAACCAGATACCATACAAAAATCCGCCAAATTTTAGATGAAACCAACAGACCGTAAAATGACCACCAACCAGATTCCATACAAAAACCAGATACCATACAAAAATCCGCCAAATTTTAGATGAAACCAACAGACCGTAAAATGACCACCAACCAGATTCCATACAAAAACCAGATACCATACAAAAATCCGCCAAATTTTAGATGAAACCAACAGACCGTAAAATGACCACCAACCAGATACCATACAAAAATCCGCCAAATTTTAGATGAAACCAACAGACCGTAAAGTAACCACCACCAGATACCATACAAGAATCACACCAAATTTTAGATGAAACCAACAAACCTTAAAGTGACCACCAACAAGATGCTATACAAAAAACCGCCAAATTTTAGATGAAAAACCAGTTACCATACCAAAATCACACCAAATTTTAGATTAAACCAACAGACCATAAAATGACCACCAACCAGATACCATACAAAAATCACACCAAATTTTAGATTAAACCAATCAGATACCATACAAAAATCACAACAATTTTATATGAAACCAACAGACCATAAAATGACCACCAACCATACACGCAATAAAACCGGGCAATAATCGCCCTATCCAATTACACGGGCGATGACGGCACAGCAAAAGGCAGGAGGCAGGGATGAGAAGAAAGTACCATGAAGGGAGCAACGCCAGGGCATTCAGGGAAAGGACGACCAACGGGGAGAAGAAAGGAGGGGGGGGGGGGGAAGGTATGTCGGAATGTTGGTGCCACGCAGTCTGGCTCCTCGCACGTGTTGCCACAGGTGGTCAAATTCTTGCTAGCCCCCTCTTAAAAAATGACTTTGGCCAAAATGGGCCCTCTCTTTGTGAAACCTTCTTAATATGGAGCACCCCCACCCTGCCTCTTCCCAGCTCTTGAGAGTTCTAGGTGGAGGAAAATATTTGCCTGCCTTCTTTTTGGATGGCCTTCTTGAGGATGCCTTCAGACAGGAAAATTAATAGAAAAGACTTTTGCCCTTGTGTTCTCTACCTACGAGAATATCCGCAAATCTTTTTTCCATTTTTTTTTTCTGTCGATGTTTCAAAAATGATTGGTAAAAACCGTTGTTTGGTGATAAGCACCTAAGTTTTTTGGAAAGAGGATTAAAAGTTGCGGATAGCTAACTTGCTTGAACTTTTTTTTTGCTTTTTTTTTTTTTTTTTTGTCAGACTTGACTGCAGCTGCATTCTTTGCCCCTGGTTGACTGCTCCCCTGTTGCATTCAGTTCGTGATCGATTGCTGATAATTTGGTCACGTGTCATTGGAACGTTTTTTTCTTATATAAATAGCTGTAGGTATTGGGTCCCCGCGCCTCCCACTTTTCATCCGTTTTTCACTCCCCTTTATCATAAAGTTAACTTGAAATGAAACACCTCCTATTTTATGGGGTGTGTTCCTTTAACGTTCTTTTTTTTAACTATATTTATTTTTAAATCTATTGTCACGTTTGTGAATTTTATAACCAATTTTTTTCACTGATTTTTGTATATTAAATTAAAAAGTCATTTTTGTTATCATCATTACATGCAATGTATTTTTTTTTAAAAACAAACGATAATAAACAACAACAATTTATATGCACCTTCATTATTATAAAACAACAACAAACTTAAATTAACAATGGTAAAACATATTTTAACATTTAACACATAAACGTTACACTATATAGCCTTTTTTGTTCAAATGTGCATTGATTTTTTTTTTCAAGGCGGGAAATTTTTGGGTTTGCAGTTTTTTTTTTTTTTTTTCAAAGGAGAATAATTGATGATATAAATAAAACGTTTTTATATTTAAATTATAATAAAATATATTGATTTTAGTAATGCTGTTTATAATAGAACTAGCTAAATTAACCATGCTTTGCCTCGGGTGCTGCACGGTTGCATATGGAAGTTATCTTTGTATGTGTGGGTATATGGCCCCCAGCAAACATTTGCAGCGACGGTCAATAGATGGCGTTTAGTTTCGACTTCTTTTTTTACGGGAGAGGGGCTCTATTCTTTTATAGATCAAATATCCTCCCGGCAAAATTTCCATCTATATTTTGGCCATAGATTTGTCCCAGCCACTTTGTCAGCTAAACATTTCTTTGGCAGATTGTGAAGATTCCATTAGATCCCGTGTGGATCTCATGGAATAAAGTCTGCCCTAGACTGACGAGGGCCATTAGCCCGAACCATGGTCTCTAGGTGGACGCTCCTCAGTTTTCCAAAGCTGGTGTTGTGGCTTTGTCACCGACCCGAGGCCGCTAGTTTGGCGTATTAGATGGCGTGCAGTTTTGACGTTTATTTTGACAGCAGAGACGCCCTATGCTTTTATAGGTCAATTTCCTCCCGGAAAATATACAAGGTGTGATCATAAAATTCGGGGAATTGGGTCATAAAAGATTTATTAAATGAATATATACAAAAAACGGTTAATATTCCTCAAAATACTGTCCGAGGTAATCTATACAGCGTTTCATTCTTTTTTCCCAGTTCCGGAAGCACCCCGAAAATACGTCCGAAGTCCCCGTCAGAAGTAATGCCCTTCAAAACGCTCAGCGATTTTTTCTTTATGGCATTAACGGTATCAAATCTATATCCTTTTAGAACTGACTTCATTCGAGGAAAGAGAAAGAAGTCATTTGGTGCTAAATCAGGAGAGTACGGAGGATGAGGCATTGTCAGCATGCTATTTTTAGTCAAAAAAGCACCCACGGAAAGAGCTCTGTTAGCTGGGGCGTTATCGTGATGAAGCATCCATTCGCCCGAGATCAATTTTTCCGGTCGTTTCTTCCGTATTGATTCCAGTAAACGGCGTAAAATCGCTAGATACACGTTTTGATTAATTGTTTGCCCTTTTGGGAGGAATTCATGATGCCCAATGCTTTGGTGATCGAAAAAGTCACCAAGAGAACCTTTGTTTTTGAATTAGACATTCTTGCTTTTTACGGTTTGGGGCATTTTTCGGGAGCCAGTGGCTCGATTGTTGTTTGGTCTCTGGATCATATTCATAGACCCAGGTTTCATCACCAGTAATCATCTTTGTGAGGAAGTTTGGATCTTCATGGATCTTCAGTAGCCAATCTTCGCAGCCATTAACCCTTTCCTCCTTTTGGGCCCCTCGGACAGAATTTTTGGAACAAATTTCGAAAACTTTCTTTCAAGTGGTGGTGGTGGTTGCGATGGTAGTTATAGGCCTAGAAATAGGTTAGTTGCCTGTTGTTACAGTAACGGGTCAATTTTACTTTGTCTTTTTAGGATTCATACAATTCTTTCTATAGCATGACTATTGTTTGTGAACTAAAGATTTGATTTCCGATTTAAAAAAATCATATTTAAAGTTCAATTCATTTTGTAAATACATTCTAAACTTTCTACAAAATCTGCATCTCTAATGTTTTCATGCGTTGAATAATGTAAATAACTTATGTTAATAAACTTTTCTCCTTGTTTGGCGCAAGTATCCCTTGCGGGATATAGCGCTTTGGAAATAAAATAATTGTAATTGTAATGACTATACATGGCGCGCTAGTACATCGTAATATAAATGTTCTAATAAAAGACTCAATTTGATATTTGCGGAAGAGCGATTGCTCGAAGAATATTATATATTTATAAATATATGTAATTCTCCTGTCCTCAAAGCTTATGTCCATAGTTCATCTAAAATACCCATTCCAAGAGTCTAGCAACAGTATCACTATAAAAGGAAGATCGAAAAATGTAATAAAACAGCGGTATGGTAGATTAAACTGGCGAAACCGCTGGGAGGGTTCACCACTGATGAGCTAGGCCCTCCCATTAATTTTTCTATTGCAATAAAGGCAGTAAAAATTGTTTAATTTCAAAAAGAATCTTACGAGTCTAAAATAATTTCTAATTTTCATAGTAGAGTAGACAGTGATTGGTAGGAGATTTTATTTTTATTTATTCTCCAACAAGGAGCGATATTAAAGTATTTGCGCCTATTACAAAAGAAACAAAAGAAACAGATAAACAAACAAACGAATTCTCTTCTTTTTTATAAAAATTTATTGTTTAATGCATTCTTTATTGGGAGAGGTGCCTTTCTTTTGGTACATAAATACCATCACGTAATTCATATTTTTATTTATTCTGTGAAAAAAAGTGTTTTATTTTGTTATTTTTAGTTTAATATAGCTTTGTGTCTCTAAAAGAGCCGCAAAAAAAAAAAAAAAGAAAGAAAGAGAGTTGATAGGTGTAAGATATTGCCACGTGGAAAATTAGGGAAGACAAAAACTTCAGGAGGAAACTAAATTTATTTCAGGCAAGGACAAACTGTGAAAAGTCAACAAAAGATTAGCCACGAGGGGAATTTACAGAGTAGCAAAATATAAATATGAAAATTACCACTCTTTTAATAAAAATAATAAAATTAATAAATACTTGGTTACAATATATTGTTGGGAGAATCTTAATAAATTACTCTCTATTAAAACTTAAAACTTCTTTATTGAAGGCACAAATAACTATGAATTTAAATTACTATAATAAAACTAAAAACTCTTACACCTAAACGTCTCCTCATATACTCTCTCCCACACCTCTCTCAAAGAAATACATATATTTATATACACACAACACCACAGAATAAATTAGATCACAGATTAATTAAATCACAGAATGAAATGAATATTTTAAATAATAAACATCAACAAATCTCCCCTTCAAATTTTCATTTTTCAAAAATAACTCCACCACTTATGCAGTTCTTAAGCTTGACAGCATCCACAGTCTTGGTGAGATGGTCCGCTTTCATTTCTTCTGAAGGGATATGCAAAACTTCAATTTCTTCATCTTCACAATTTGTCTAATGAAGTGACACTTTCTATTCAAGTACTTCGTACTTGCTTTCATATTTTTGACTTAATCATTGAAATGGCATTCTGGCTGTCACAATAAACAGTAATTTGTTCTTTCAAATTAATCTTCATTTCTCTAATGATGTTACGTGTCCAAATTAATTATTTAATTCCTTCAGATAAGGCTTCTAATTCACTCTCTGCAGTTGACAAGGCAACAGATCTTTGTTTATTACTCTTCCAATAAGTAAGTTGTTTCCCATTTCTATAACAAAACCAGAATACGATCTCGCATCAGCTGTTCTGTCCCAACTCGCATCAGTATAAGTCACAATACTTGAATCTCCCCTAGAGTAAATCAATTCATAGTTCATAGTTCCCTTTAAATATCTTAATATTTTCTTCAATCCATTCATGTGAACCTCTCTAGGATCTTTATTAAATCTACTCATATTGCTTATAGCATAACATATGTCCGGTCTTGTTCTAGTTGCTATGTAAATCAACTTTCCAACAATTTCTTGATAGTATTTTTGATCAATCGACTTACTATTCTCAAATAAATCATAATTTGTAGAAATGCATAACGGAGTTTTCGAAGGATTGCAATAATGCAAATTATAGGCTTCCAATATTTCTTCTATATATTTCTTTTGATTTATAAAAATGCTATCATCCCTATACTCAAATTCCATTCCAAGAAAGTTTTTCGCAGCTCCTAAATCCGTGATATCTATCTCTCTTTTTATCTTTTTCCAATTATTTCCTCAAAATCGTCACCAGATCCCTACACTTAGTATGTCATCTACATGAATTCCCAGATATAAGAAATGACTTTTAAAATTGCTATAATATAAACATGGATCATTCGCAGATTGTTTCATTCCGGCATTGGTTAATAATTCATCTAGTTTCTTATTCCACATTCTACTTGCTTGTTTTAGGCCATAAATACTTTTCATCAGATAACAAATCTTATTGTTTCCCTTTTCAAATCCAGGAGGTTGATTCATAAATATTTCCTCCTCTAAATCACCATATAAAAAAGCTGTTTGAACGTCTTTTTGTTGAGGAATAACATTTTTTTAATGCAGCTATTTTTATTAGAATTCTTATGGTCTCAGGTCTTATAGTTGGAGAATAAATTTCGTGGTAATCACTACCCAGTATTTGATCATATCCTGTAGCTACTAGCCTCGCTTTGAAGTTTTTAATTGATCCATCACTATTTTTCTTAATTGAAAAAATCCACTTACTTTTGATTAATTTTTTATCTTTAGGCTTATCTATTAATCTCCAAACTTTTAAATTAGTAATCCTTTGCATCTCATCTTCCATGGCTTTTAATCCATTGCTCTCTATTATCTGAATTCAATGCTTCTTGGTAATCTTTCGGACATTTAATCTCATAAGTTCTATCAGAAACATTTTCCTTACTCTTCATTAGTCTTAATCTTTCAGATCTCCTCACTCCCCTTTTTATAAGTTCTTCTTCCTCGGTTTCTCTCAAACGAAGATCTCGTTCATTTCTCATTTCTCTCGTCATTCCTGGTTCTGGTCCTCTTCTACGTGGAGTAATTATTTCATCAGGAGGTATTTCATCTATTTCACTCAAATCTACATCATTATCATCTTGAGGAATATGCTCATCATCGATGTTAAAGTTTTCTACCTGGTCTTCTCTATTTTAAATATCACCACCAGAGTCTTCATTCCCGTGAGAAATCAAATTTTGGTCTTCTCTACTAAAAAAGAAAAGTTCATTTTCATCAAGATTTCTACCACTATTATTCATTAATAATATCCTAGCCTCGATTCATTAAATTTAACATCTGATACTTCATGTATTTCATCTATTTCTGGTAATAATATTCTATATCCCTTTTCTTATCATACTGTATCCCATCATGATCCCTTTATGAGCTTTTGGTTCCATCTTCTTTCTCTTTTCTTTCCTAATATGAACATAAGCTTCACTTCCGAACCTTTTTAAGTAAACAATGTTTGGTTTCCATCCCTTGTATATCTCGAAAGGAGTTGTATTCGTTTCTTTAATTTTAATTCTGTTATTTATATGAACAGCCACTTTAACACTTTCGCTCCAAAATTTTATAGGTAATTTAGAATCAATTAGCATGGTTCTTGCTGACTCAACTATGGTTCTATTAAATCTTTCGGCTTTTCCATTACTTTCAGGAGTATAAGCTGTGGTGAATCTTGTTTGATGCCCTTATTAGATAACCATCGCCTCAAATAATTTGAAATATACTCTCCTCCATTATCATTTCGAATTCTCTTTACTTTCTTTCCAGTCTGTCTTTCTTCTTGCATAATCAAGTTTATTATGGAATCTGCTGTTTGAGATTTATTAGCAATTGGTATAACGAAAGTAAAATTACTATAGTCATCAACAATGGTAATGAAATACTTATATCCAAAAGATTCATCCAAAGGTCCAACTATGTCGGTATGCCATAGATCCAAAATATTTTCAGATTGTTTATATTGAATACTTTTGTAAGATTTTCTACGTATTTTTCCTAATGTACACATGATTCGCAATTCCCTTTGATATTATGTAAATTTTTCAATCCGAATACCGTTGAATTATCATACATTTCTTTCTCAATTTCTGAAAATTTACATCAGCAAGTCTTTGATGCCATAGCATATCATCTACTTCTGCTTTTCTAGCGATTTCTATAATTAGGAGTCCCTCTACTTCAAATTTATCACCATTTCTTTTTGCCTCATATAAAATATCACCATTTTTATCTATTACTTCAGCTTTGTTTTTTGTGAACAATACACTAAAATCATGATCTATAATTTTTGTAACTGACAATAAATTTTCTCTTAAATTAGGTACATGCAAAACATTTTCAACTTTAATGAATCTTTCATTTACATTCGACTTCATTCTTATAGCTCCAATTCCTGATTATTTCATTATTGCACCTTTCTCAGCTGTTGCTATAATTCTTTCCTCCTCTTTATATTCTATAAATAATTCTTTCTTACTAACCATATGGCTAGAGGCTCCAGAATCCATATTCCATCTTATCTTGTCTACCCCTTGATCTTCTTCGTAATTAACTCCACTTGTCTCTATCACATGATTGTGGATTCTCTATAATTTTGTCTGTTTATTCCTCTTTTAGGCCCATTATAATTATACTTTGCATGACTTTCATTTCTATGCTTTTTTACATATTGTCGATTCATGCCCAAATCCTCCACATTTAAAACATTTTATCTTATTTCTACACTCTTTAGAAATATGTCCCATCATTCCACAGTTATAACATATAATAAATTTTCTTCTTTCCGTCCAGCCCTCTTAGCTTTTGATGCAATTTCTGTTTGCCGTTTTTATTCTTTTCTATGTTTTAATTTTTCTTCAGTTTCCTTCAGGATTTGTCTTATTTTGTTCATATTCTTTTCTTTATCTGATTTGATAATTTTTACGTCCAAAATCAAATTCTACTCTAAAACCTTCCAAAACGAAGCAAATCAACCTCTTCATCTCTTATTTCATCTCCTGCTTGAATGCTTCTGCTCTTTATAATTACTGCTCTATTCAAGTAGTCATCAACCGTTTCATCTTCCTTCATTTTCAATTTTGATAATTCTATTCTATTTTTCATTTGCATATCTTCATTCTTAGATGCCATTTCTTCTTTAATGCTATACCATAATCGTTTTGCACTTCTTTCACTTGAATATTTTAGCACTTGAGTGTCATTCATTGTTCGGTTCATCACATTTCTAGCGATAGCATTGTCGTCATCCCAGTCTTCCCAGATTTTCACTTTTTCATCAATTTTTTTGTCTGTTTCTTGAGGCTTTTCTATCTCTTTTCCTTCTATAATTCGTCTCCATAATTTCAATCCTCTTAGTTCGCTTTCTATTCTGTTTGCCCAGATCAAGTAGTTTTTGTCTGATAGTTTTTCTATTTGAGATAAGTTAAAATTTTGCATCTTTTCTTTTTTCTAAAAAATTATTCAAATAATCTTGATTTGCATCAATTTTAGTCAACCGCTCTCTGCTACCAATTGTTGGGAGAATTCTTAATAAATTACTCTCTATTAAAACTTAAAACTTCTTTATTGAAGGCACAAATAACTATGAATTTAAATTACTATAATAAAACTAAAAAACTCTTACACCTAAACGTCTCCTCATATACTCTCTCCCACACCTCTCTCAAAGAAATACATATATTTTATATACACACAACACCACAGAATAAATTAGATCACAGATTAATTAAATCACAGAATGAAAATGAATATTTTAAATAATAAACATCAACATATATTAATATTATTATATATTATTACAGACATAGCGCCATCTATCTATGCAAATTGTTACTAATTTTAGCGCTACATTTATATTTCTTATATAATTTTAAAATACAGTCAACTCTCAATAATTTGAAACTCAAGGAACCAGAGAAAATTTTCAATTTGCATTTACATTTACCTTCCCCCCCTTTACCAGTCAAACGATGTATAGCTCGATCGAGAATACTATTTACAGTCTTAAAAAAAACACGTTCTGACGTTTGAGGCCAAAAACGTAATATGTACACTGTGTGACAAGGAAATTACGGGGAACTCCCCCATTAGCTGCTTAATTGTACAGCCCTCTGATGCAGAGAGGAAGGCCATATATCAACAAATTAAATGTACCAACATTTCACCCTACGTATTGCTTTCAAAAATATCAGCAAACAAATCTAAGGCAATAGCTTACTATAAATTTTTTAGATCATCATTATGTAAGGACCAGTCAACAAGTGAATGACTTTGAGACGAAGAGTAAAGCCAATTCAATTCCTATGTAAATAACACAAGATGATTATTACCTTACCTAATTGGGAGAATCTGTATGGGGCAAGTCCCTAATAAAGGCTTTTGTGTGTGAAAAAAAATTATCTAGAGTTCAAAATAACAGGAGTTTGAACAACCAAGAAGGAAGGAAGGAAAAAAAAATCAATAAACAAGGAGTTTGATTACACAAAATTCATGATTTATTATTTTAAACATTTGTACAGTTATTCACAAATGTTCATTTGTGACAAAATACTATTTCTTCAACTTCAAATTATTATTGAGGGGACCAATTATTATTGATTTTATTCAACTTATCGAGTATTTTTCAAGGGACCGGGAAACATTTCAAATTATCGAGAGATTCAAATTGACGAGTTTCAAATTATCAAGAATCGACCGTATTTCTATAGAATGCGCTAACCGCAATGAATAAAAATTTTAAAATGTAGTGCATCAGTGGTGAACTCTTCCAACGGCTTAATACCCCATACTGCTCTAATATTGTTCTGCGTTTATATATATCCGGCACCTATCTACCTCAACCAAGAATTCCCATCAAATAATTTCTAACTCCACATACAGATGGCGCTCCATTTCTTGTATTTACTAATACTTCTCCTGCCAAGAAGTCCTCCTCTACGTGGCAGGCAGGAGAAACAGCACAAGTAAGGGACTGCCCTGTAGTACGGTGTCGTGAGCCGCTACGGCAACCGTGAACAGGGAACTCTGAAATGTGGCTGACTAACGGGGCAATGGCAGCCCTACCTTTCCATGGAGAAGTGGACAAGACACCACCACCACTAATACTTCCACGATGTATGCAATAAACCAACACGTTCATTGCACTTCGCTTGAAATTAGACTTATGTTTCGGGCAAAGTTAGAATGAGAAAATTCACCGTATTCTTAACGGTCAAGGGAACCTCTTATCTTCTGTTTTCCTCGCCGAAATATCTATCTTACAATATTATTCTTGGAGATTTTTGCATGTGAAACTTCTACTCTTAAAACGCATTCTCCTGTCTATATTAGTATTTTTAATAGACATGGATTTTTGTTTAATTTAAAAGGAATATATTGAATCAAAATATAATATATTTACCAATATTTCAGTTGGCTGAACACCAACTTTTTTCAAGGTATTATAACATATTAATGTCAACAATCAACTCAGCGCCACATAACGTCTATAGATATAAGTTTAAAAATATGTTTTGCCTATATTCAATGGGGAGGGAGAAAAAAATTGATATATATATATTAAAAACAAAGAAGGCATATCCTGACCAGGAGCACGTGTGTTTTTATATGGCAGAGCGCCATCTGGTGGAACAGAAATGAACCTAAACATTGATTTAACCTGTTCCCTGATATTTTGGCCAACCCATTTCTTGATAAATCAAGAAAAGCCATCCACGAACGCGTTATATATATATTAATAGTAATAATTTTTGGAATATATACATAGTAGATAATAAAAAAGTATATATTCAATTGAATTAAATAATTCAATCCAATATATGCCTTTTTTACTATCTAATGATTTGAGTATGGATTGCTCTATTTTCAGAACGATATTATATTATCTCTATATATATATAAAGTCAATTTCTGTCTGTCTGTTTCGCGATTACTCAAAAACTACTGAACCAATTGGTACCAAATTTTGCATGTCGCTTTTTATAAACCTGAGGAAAATTTCGGCTGCATTTTGATTAGTATTTTTGGCTATTTCTTTTTTTCATTTGAAGGACTTTTTTTTTACGCGGACTAATCCGGAAAGGAATGAATACTTAAATATGGCCATTTTTTTAAAGCATCGGTGGTTCAGTGGTAGAATGCTCGCCTGCACGCGGGCGGCCCGGGTTCGATTCCCGATGCATTTTTTTTTACAATTTTTAAAACTCATTTATATTATATATAATATAAATATATATTATAACGATTGTAAAACGACATTTGAAATACCATCCCGCATGTGTTTCTTTTCAAAGAAAAATCAATATTTATTTCAAGGGAAAATAATGATTATTTCTACCTTTTGGATGAGGTATGAAAGGATTGAATTGTGAAGAGTAATGATAAAGATTAGAAATAATCGTTATTTCTCCTTAAAATAAATTTTGATTTTTCGTTGAAAGAAATACATGCGGGATGGTATTTCAAATGTCGTTTTACAATCACAAGCCGCATTATATTATATTGTATTATAAATTACTTTATGTATATTATTTACGAACGGAAAAATATGTCCAGGGTAGCCTAGTGGATATGGCATCTGCCCTGTAAGCGGAACACTGTGGGTTCGATTCCCATCCCTGGACACTTTTATTTTTCCGTTTATCATTACTCTTCACAATTAATCCTTTCATACCTCATGCAAAAGGTTAGAAATAATCGTTATTTCTCCTTGAAATAATTTTGATTTCTCGTTGAAAAGAAACACATGCGGGGATGGTATTTCAAATGTCGTTTTACAGTATTATTCCTATTCAAAACATTTACTCATTTTTTTAAATTTACATTTAATAGAGTAAATTAGTTTTTTTTGTTAAATAAATAAAATTAAAATATATGCCATAATTATATTATAATATATACATTTTTTCAGCTGCTACATTGTCCGTTCTCGCCTTTTCTTAGCTTCCTTCCATAATAACTTCTAGTAAAAGGGTTATCCATTCTAGACAAATATTCAAACATGGTTCCTCTCCTGACAGTGGAATCCAATGTCATTCTTGATCATTCAGAGGATCTCTTCATTCCTCAGTCCATCGTATTCTTATCATTCAGAAGAGCACATATCGAAAGCATGTAACTTATTTATTTATGGCTTTCTTACATGTCTTGAAAGCATATGTACGCACAATATAAATTGAACCATGATAAAGTGTGCCTTTGGTTTTTGATGTGTCGAAAGATTTTTTTTCTTATTGATGCCTTTTTTTCCTTAAGATATTATTTTACTTTTGATTTATATGAATGTTACAATTTTAGAAGATTTGGTTGCTAAGGAACGTAAATAGAGAAACTAAGGCAAATTTTTCTTCCTCCCGGGAATTTTAGCTCTATCTTTGCCTTCTCCACTGCGATTCTTTCCTTTGGTTCACAAAATTGTGAGGGTGCAACGATGATTAAGGGTCGCAAGTAAGAAACACTCAGAGTTAACTAACCATTCTTACTCTTACACTTTTACAACTCTTCTTCAGGTTCTTTAGCGATTTCTTTGACAACTTGAAGCTGAATTGTTTTGATATATCGAATTTTCAATAGAAGGCCACCTCATGGAAGTACTAGAGTTTAAAATTATATTTGGGAGGTTGCCCTTGGGAGGTTCTAGTGAATAAAAGGTTTTCATCAGTAAGTTATGCAAATGCTCGAGTTTTAAGACTGGATAAGAGCCCAGCGGCAGGGTTGTCCCCATCCAGGAAGGGAGAGAATTCACCCGCTCGGCCCTCGTGCCTGTTCTCACCGCCTCATTTCCATCCGTTTAGCTTCCAGTGGATTAGCGAGCTGCGGGGGGCAAATGGGATTTAGCGGTGTGAATGGTTGTCGTAATATGTGTTCTACAATCCGCCACCTGCAAGGCGACATCCGAGAATGTCTTTTGTCCGCGGGGCATCTATTGTGGTCGACCACCAGTGGCTACCCTCTGTGTCGTGGTGGTGGTGGCCAATTACCATTTTAATATAAGTGTTGGGTCCCTGCCTGACTTCTACTGTAGTGGCGGTATCATTGTTGTACATTATTACATGTCCTCTTCAGTGTCGGTGGTGGCCAATTACCATTTTGATATAAGTGCTGGGTCCCTGACTGACTTCTACTGTAGTGGCGGTATTATTGCTGTACATTATTACATGTCCTCTTCAGTGTCAGTGTCGGTGGTGGCCAATTACCATTTTAATATAAGTACTGGGTCCCTGCCTGACTTCTACTGTAGTGGCGGTATCATTGTTGTACATTATTACATGTCCTCTTCAGTGTCGGTGGTGGCCAATTACCATTTTGATATAAGTGCTGGGTCCCTGACTGACTTCTACTGTAGTGGCGGTATTATTGCTGTACATTATTACATGTCCTCTTCAGTGTCAGTGTCGGTGGTGGCCAATTACCATTTTAATATAAGTTACTGGGGTCCCTGCCTGACTTCTACTGTAGTGGCGGTATCATTGTTGTACATTATTACATGTCCTTTTCAGTGTCGGTGGTGGTGGTGGCCAATTACCATTTTGATATAAGTGTTGGGTCCCTGCCTGACTTCTACTGTAGTGGCGGTATCATTGTTGTATATTATTACATGTCCTCTTCAGTGTCGGTGGTGGTATTGGCCAATTACCATTTTAATATAAGTGTTGGGTCCCTGCCTGACTTCTACTGTAGTGGCGGTATCATTGTTGTGCATTGTTACATGTCCTCTCCAGTGTCAGTGGTGGTGGTGGCCAATTACCATTTTAATATAGGTGCTGGGTCCCTGCCTGACTTCTACTGTAGTGGCGGTATCATTGTTGTACATTATTACATGTCCTCTTCAGTGTCGGTGGTGGCCAATTACCATTTTGATATAAGTACTGGGTCCCTGACTGACTTCTACTGTAGTGGCGGTATTATTGTTGTACATTATTACATGTCCTCTTCAGTGTCGGTGGTGGCCAATTACCATTTTGATATAAGTACTGGGTCCCCTGACTGACTTCTACTGTAGTGGCGGTATCATTGTTGTGCATTGTTACATGTCCTCTCCAGTGTCAGTGGTGGTGGTGGCCAATTACCATTTTAATATAGGTGCTGGGTCCCTGCCTGACTTCTACTGTAGTGGCGGTATCATTGTTGTACATTATTACATGTCCTCTTCAGTGTCGGTGGTGGCCAATTACCATTTTGATATAAGTACTGGGTCCCTGACTGACTTCTACTGTAGTGGCGGTATTATTGTTGTACATTATTACATGTCCTCTTCAGTGTCGGTGGTGGCCAATTACCATTTTGATATAAGTACTGGGTCCCTGACTGACTTCTACTGTAGTGGCGGTATTATTGTTGTACATTATTACACGTCCTCTTCAGTGTCGGTGGTGGTGGTGGCCAATTACCATTTTGATATAAGTGCTGGGTCCCTGCCTGACTTCTACTGTAGTGGCGGTATCATTGTTGTACATTATTACATGTCTCTTCAGTGTCGGTGGTGGCCAATTACCATTTTAATATAAGTGTTGGGTCCCTTCTACTGTGACTTCTACTGTGACTTCTACTGTAGTGGTGGTATCATTGTTGTACATTTTTACATGTCCTCTTCAGTGTCGGTGGTGGTATTGGCCAATTACCATTTTAATATAAGTGTTGGGTCCCTGCCTGACTTCTACTGTAGTGGCGGTATCATTGTTGTACATTGTTACATGTCCTCTTCAGTGTCAGTGGTGGTGGTGGCCAATTACCATTTTAATATAAGTACTGGGTCCCTGCCTGACTTCTACTGTAGTGGCGGTATCATTGTTGTGCATTGTTACATGTCCTCTTCAGTGTCGGTGGTGGTGGTGGCCAATTACCATTTTAATATAAGTACTGGGTCCCTGCCTGACTTCTACTGTAGTGGCGGTATCATTGTTGTATATTATTACATGTCCTCTTCAGTGTCAGTGGTGGTATTGGCCAATTACCATTTTAATATAAGTGTTGGGTCCCTGCCTGACTTCTACTGTAGTGGCGGTATCATTGTTGTATATTATTACATGTCCTCTTCAGTGTCAGTGGTGGTGGTGGCCAATTACCATTTTAATATAAGTACTGGGTCCCTGCCTGACTTCTACTGTAGTGGCGGTAGCATTGTTGTACATTATTACATGTCCTCTTCAGTGTCGGTGGTGGTGGTGGCCAATTACCATTTTTATATAAGTGTTGGGTCCCCTGCCTGACTTCTACTGTAGTGGCGGTATCATTGTTGTACATTATTACATGTCCTCTTCAGTGTCGGTGGTGGTATTGGCCAATTACCATTTTGATATAAGTGTTGGGTCCCTGCCTGACTTTTACTGTAGTGGCGGTATCATTGTTGTACATTATTACATGTCCTCTTCAGTGTCGGTGGTGGTATTGGCCAATTACCATTTTGATATAAGTGTTGGGTCCCTGCCTGACTTCTACTGTAGTGGCGGTATCATTGTTGTACATTATTACATGTCCTCTTCAGTGTCGGTGGTGGTGGTGTCCAATTACCATTTTGATATAAGTGTTGGGTCCCTGCCTGACTTCTACTGTAGTGGCGGTATTATTGTTGTATATTATTACATGTCCTCTTCAGTGTCGGTGGTGGTGGTGTCCAATTACCATTTTGATATAAGTGTTGGGTCCCTGCCTGACTTCTACTGTAGTGGCGGTATCATTGTTGTATATTATTACATGTCCTCCTAGTGTCGGTGGTGGTGGTGGCCAATTACCATTTTGATATAAGTGTTGGGTCCCTGCCTGACTTCTACTGTAGTGGCGGTATCATTGTTGTACATTATTACATGTCTTCTTCAGTGTCGGTGGTGGTATTGGCCAATTACCATTTTGATATAAGTGTTGGGTCCCTGCCTGACTTTTACTGTAGTGGCGGTATCATTGTTGTACATTATTACATGTCCCTCTTCAGTGTCGGTGGTGGTATTGGCCAATTACCATTTTGATATAAGTGTTGGGTCCCTGCCTGACTTCTACTGTAGTGGCGGTATCATTGTTGTACAATATTACATGTCCTCTTCAGTGTCGGTGGTGGTGGTGTCCAATTACCATTTTGATATAAGTGCTTTGAAATAGCAGCTTCAACAATATCAAAGAAGTATCTTCAAAAATTAGCAACACTCTCATATATTATAATCAACATCAAAGAGCAGCATCAAACACCTAAAAGAAGAATCCTCAATAACCCGCAACAGTTTCGTCAATTATCATGAACATCAAGGAGCATCGCCAAGAATAAGCAACAATATCAACAATTAGTATCAACCTCAACGAGCACTGTCAAGAATAGCAACAGTATCAACAATTAACATCAAAATCAACAAGCACATCGTTAAGAATCAGTAACAGTATCGACAATTATCAGCAACATCAACGAGGATCGTTAAGAATCATCAACAGTATCAACAATTAACATCAACATCAACGAGTATAGTTAAGAATCAGCAACAGTATCAACAATTAGCATCAGCATCATCGAGCATCGTCAAGAATCAGCCACAGTATCAACAATTATCATCAACATCAACGAGCATTGTCAAGAATCAGCAACAGTATCAACAATTAGCATCAACATCAACGAGCATGCTCAAGAATCAGCAACAGTATCAACAATTAGCATCAACATCAACGAGCACTGTCAAGAATCAGCAACAGTATCAACAATTATCATCAACATCAACGAGCATCTCCAAGAATCAGCAACAGTATCAACAATTAACATCAAAATCAACAAGCACATCGTTAAGAATCAGTAACAGTATCAACAATTATCATCAACATCAACGAGCATGCTCAAGAATCAGCAACAGTATCAACAATTATCATCAACATCAACGAGGATCGCCAAGAATAAGCAACTATATCAACAATTAGCATCAACATCAACGAGCACATTCTCAAGAATCAACAACATTTTCAACAATTATCATCAACATCAACGAGGATCGTTAAGAATCAGCAACAGTATCAACAATTAACATCAACATCAACGAGCATGCTCAAGAATCAGCAACAGTATCAACAATTAACATCAACATCAACGAGCATGCTCAAGAATCAGCAACAATATCAACAATTAGCATCAACATCAACGAGCATGTTCAAGAATCAGCAACAGTATTAGCAATTATCATCAACATCAACGAGCACATTCTCAAGAATCAACAACATTTTCAACAATTATCATCAACATCAACGAGCACCGTCAAGAATAAAGCAACAATATCAACAATTAGCATCAACATTAACGAGCATGTTCAAGAATCAGCAACAGTATCAACAATTAGCATCAACATCAACGAGCATGCTCAAGAATCAGCAACAGTATCAACAATTAGCATCAACATCAACGAGCATGCTCAAGAATCAGCAACAGTATCAACAATTATCATCAACATCAACGAGCACATTCTCAAGAATCAACAACATTTTCAACAATTATCATCAAGATCAACGAGCACCGTCAAGAATAAGCAACAATTAGCATCAACATCAACGAGCATGCTCAAGAATCAGCAACAGTATCAACAATTATCATCAACATCAACGAGGATCGCCAAGAATAAGCAACAATATCAACAATTAGCATCAACATCAACGAGCATTCTCAAGAATCAACAATTATTTCGACAATTAGCATCAACATCAACGAGCGCCGTCAAGAATAAGCAACAGTATCAACAATTAGCATCAACATCAACGAGCATTCTCTAGAATCAACAACAGTATCAACAATAATAATCAAAATCTACGAGCATCCTGAAGAATTAGCAACATTATCAACAATTATCAAAGAGATAGAAACATCAACAATCAATATTCAAGTTGCTGTGAAGAGAGGACATTCCAAACCACCTCAATATCCTCCAATCTCAACGGCTAAACACCCCGACCGGCCCCCAAACACGCCGTTTAAAATTCCGGTAATCTACCGACAACGAGCTCTCCCAGATGTCCAATTAACCTAAGCGGGAGTAAGCCTCCTATATGCAAATATCAGAGACAGGGGACGGTCCCCCTCTAGCCAATCCTAGCAGCAGGGGGCGTCCTGAGGGAACACCGTTCAATCAAGTTGCTGTTTGATTTTTACTTTAGTTACCGGCTGCTGCGAGCAAAATATTAAACTCATCAATAAATTTGCCTTCACCTAATATACATATGAATAGAACAAGATACTACAGGAAAATAATGGTTGTTTTGAATTTTAAAAGGAGCAGTTGCGTTGATAAAAGCCAATAATCTATAAATTCGTACGAATATGTCCTATTCTGGATATAAACTGTTGATGCAAAATTGCGCTAAGAATGATATCAATTCATATTTTCATAGATAGCTGCGCTAAAATCTCACTTATAAATAATGTTGTCTAACAGGCTTATATGTTGGTGTTTGTCGTTTAAACTGAATAGCTGTGCTCAACGCAAAAATGTTTCTAATTTCTACAACCAAGAAAGTCCTATTATCAATGGTGGTGGTTTCTTGTCCATGGAGCAGATCAGATTGGTCCTTGCACCCTGATCACAATACCGGCCAACTGAGGTGTCTTGTCTGTATGGATGTCCTCTTCTAGATTGTACTGTGTGTGGTGGTGGTGTCTTGTCCATGGAGCAGATCAGATCATTCCATGCACCCTGATCACAATACCGGCCAACTGAGGAGCCTTGTGCATATGGATGTCCTCTTCTGGATTGTACTGTGTGTGGTAGTGGTGTCTTGTCCATGGAGCAGATCAGATCGGTCCGTGCACCCTGATCACAATACCGGCCAACTGAGGTAGCTTGTCTGTATGGATGTCCTCTTCTGGATTGTACCGAGTGTGGTGGTGGTGTCTTGTCAATGGAGCAGATCAGATCGGTCCGTGCACCCTGATCACAATACCGGCCAACTGAGGTATCGTGTCTGTATGGATGTCCTCTTCTGGATTGTACCGAGTGTGGTGGTGTCTTGTCTATGGAGCAGATCAGTTCGGTCCGTGCATCCTGATCACAATACCGGCCAACTGAGGTGTCTTGTCTGTATGGATGTCCTCTTCTGGATTGTACCGAGTGTGGTGGTGGTGTCTTGTCAATGGAGCAGATCAGATCGGTCCGTGCACCTGATCACAATACCGGCCAACTGAGGTGTCTTGTCTGTATGGATGTCCTCTTCTGGATTGTACGAGTGTGGTGGTGGTGTCTTGTCAATGGAGCAGATCAGATCGGTCCCGTGCACCCTGATCACAATACCGGCCAACTGAGGTGTCTTGTCTGTATGGATGTCCTCTTCTGGATTGTACCGTGTGTGGTGGTGGTGTCTTGTCAATGGAGCAGATCAGATCGGTCCGTGCACCCTGATCACAATACCGGCCACTGAGGTGTCTTGTCTGTATGGATGTCCTCTTCTGGATTGTACCGAGTGTGGTGGTGGTGTCTTGTCAATGGAGCAGATCAGATCGGTCCGTGCACCCTGATCACAATACCGGCCAACTGAGGTGTCTTGTCTGTATGGATGTCCTCTTCTGGATTGTACCGAGTGTGGTGGTGGTGTCTTGTCCATGGAACAGATCAGATCGGTCCGTGCATCCTGATGACAATACCGGCCAACTGAGGTGGTGGTGTCTTGTCCATGGAGCAGATCGGATCGGTCCGTCCACCCTGATCACAATACCGGCCAACTGAGGTGTCTTGTCTGTATGGATGTCCTCTTCTGGATTGTACCGAGTGTGGTGGTGGTGTCTTGTCCATGGAACAGATCAGATCGGTCCGTGCATCCTGATGACAATACCGGCCAACTGAGGTGGTGGTGTCTTGTCCATGGAGCAGATCGGATCGGTCCATGCACCCTGATCACAATACCGGCCAACTGAGGTAGCTTGTCTGTATGGATGTCCTCTTCTGGATTGTACCGAGTGTGGTGGTGGTGTCTTGTCCATGGAGCAGATCAGATCGGTCCGTGCACCCTGATCACAATACCGGCCAACTGAGGTAGCTTGTCTGTATGGATGTCCTCTTCTGGATTGTACCGAGTGTGGTGGTGGTGTCTTGTCCATGGAGCAGATCAGATCGGTCCGTGCACCCTGATCACAATACCGGCCAACTGAGGTAGCTTGTCTGTATGGATGTCCTCTTCTGGATTGTACCGAGTGTGGTGGTGGTGTCTTGTCAATGGAGCAGATCAGATCGGTCCGTGCACCCTGATCACAATACCGGCCACTGAGGTTGCTTGTCTGTATGGATATCCTCTTCTATATTGATGTCTGCCATATATATCCCCCCTTTTTATTCCATATTATCAATAGACACTCTCTAAATAACAATTTCCTCATGATTCCTTATTGGTGAGAATCTCCTGTACATGAATTAAATAACGTAAAGATAGAGGCTGTCTGGCCGGTATTCATATTTCTTGAAAATAAAGATACTTCGGCCAGTAAATCTTTTTATTACCTCGAAGTTTCGACAAAAATCTTTTGTCCTCGTCAGGAGCAAACAAAAATTAAACATTTAGCAAGGCGTTAAAAATCTTTCTAAAGTTCCAAGATTTTTAACGTCTTGCTAAATGTTTGATTTTTGTTTGCTCCTGACGAGGACAAAAGATTTTTGTCGAAACGTCGAGGTAATAAAATATTTACTGCCGAAGTATCTTTATTTTCAAGAAATCTGTTGTCTTATATAATTCATAAACAGGAAATTCGCATCTATTGAACATTGATACGGAAATTTATCTGTTAGTGATCATGAACTTAACGCCGAGTGGGATATGGATTAGTATCTGAAACAATTCCATAATCAATCACTACAACTAGCTAAATGGCGATACCATTTAAACTTCAACAAGAAATGTGAAGATTTATTCCTCCATCCATACGCATTAAAGATTCAATCAAAAGAAAACTCATCTCCAGAAACATGTTGCAATATTCAATTAAGAAGTGAAATGATGCCATATAAGCTGAACAGACGTTATAATAGATGGAACGATTTGGTAGATCGAATTGAACGAGCTATGATAGGATGGTTTACCATTGATAAGCCAAGCCTTATTGTTGTTGTTGTCGTGTCCAATGAAGAACCTCAGATGTCCTCCATGCATCTCTATCACAGCAGCAGCAATGTCCACTATCTTGGGTGTGTAAAGCTGATGCTCTGGGTTCATGTCAATTTTCTGTTGCTGTTGTCGTGTCAATGAAGAGCCTCAGATATCTCCATGCATCTCTATCACAGCAGCAGCAATTACCACTATCTTGGGTGTGTAAAGATGCTGCTCTGGGTCCATGTCAATTATCTGCAAGGCTGCGGCCATTGCTGGGCCTGAGAATATGTAGGTAGGTGTTAGTTCCACACCAGGACAATTTTTGTATGTCCTATAGGTTCTTGTGCCATCTGGATGTATTGTCATTCCTTTATAGTCTTTTGTTCTGAGTCTTATTATAGTTTTTGTAATTATTCTCTCCAGAGTTTATTTCGCATATTTGATCTTTTGTTATTTTTTGTTTGATTATCTTGTATTTAGCCAAAGTATCAGCGTCAATACTGACATTTGTTCTTTTCTTTGGCTCAACCTTCTGGCTTCCTTTGCCCAATTCATCTGCCATCTCATTACCCCCGATCCCAACATGGAAGCTGAGCTTTCCTTAATATATATTGCCACGTGGGAAAATTAGGAAATACAAACTTCGGGGATGATACAGTAATTTATTTAAGACAAGCACAAACTATGAATGATAAAAAATAAGCAATGAGGGAAGTATACAGAGTAACAAAACATAAATATCAAAAATGATACTATGTAATAAATAAATACTTTGCTATACAATATGTTTCATCCTTTCATTTAATGCTTGTAGAAACTTGTATTTTAAAAAAGACGAACAAAAAGAATATCGCTAATAACGATTAGAAATCTTATTTTTATAGAGACATCGCACTAAATGTCATTTTCAAATATTCAAATATTGAGCTAGTGGGTAAATACAAAGGAAATAAAACTGTCTTCTTCTTATCTCCACTCAATCATATTGGGGTATCAAGCTGTAGTGCTTGAGACTTGCAACCATTATGACTGGGGTGAGTAGAATGCGTCTGCCTTTGTCATTAAGACTGGGAGCATTACTTAGTGGCAGGCCGACCTTAGCTCCAAAAGAAATGGCCGCCTCTGACATGAGGGACAGACGCCATGTGGAGCCGCTCTTAACATGGAGTACAAACACAGCTCATCCTGTATCCCTGGAGCCCTTACAGGGTACTATCAGCCGGGCCAGCTGAGCCCAGGTTTTTAGCGAGCTCTTTACTGCTCCCCCTCCTCCTTTTTGATCCGGGCTTGGGACCGGCAAAGGTGGAAGACAACTGTAAATATCATAAGCTATGTTGATATTTTTGAGTGTAACCCAATAAAGTAAATTACATATTTCTTAAAATTAAGATACTTCGGCCGGTAAATCTTTTTATTACCTTAAGAACTTGAATGACGGCCAGGCAGTCTCTATCTTTAGGAGAAAGTTAAATTCGCCAATTTATAATCCATCTGATTCATACAACTATTGTATGTCCATTCTACTTTTATAGTCTTCCTTTGAAGGCCTTTTCATGATGATTGTGTTTAAAGAAATTTTGGAAATATTCTTCTGTAATTGAAGCAATTTCAAGATATTTTTAGCTTTGAGCAGAGTTCTTTTGCTTATAGAACAAGGTAACAAATTCACAGCTACAGAAGTAATCATTTTTATCTCATCGAAGAAATTTGCAAATTTGTAAATAACAAAGATACTTATGTAAAATTTAATAATTTTTGTAAATTCATTTTAGATTTTCTCTTCTGTTTGAGAAAACCTTCGTTTCAGTTTTAATTGTGTTTTTGTCCGGTTATTGAATTGTATATAATGAATTGTATATAGGTTGTAAAAATAATTCATTTTAGATTTTCTCTTCGTTTGAGAAAATCATCGTTTCAGTTTTAAGTATGTTTTTAGTCCCCGTTATTGAGTTGTATAAAATGAATTGTATATAAGTTGATAAAATGTATTAGGCGCAAGTATCCCAAGCTGGGATATCGCGTCCGATAAGTCAAATAAAAAAAATGTTTAGGCAACATAAAGTAAACACTATACATCTCTTTATGTTGAGTTTGGAATTATTCAATATCATTTCGCTTTAAATTATAACACTAATTTCTACAATTATTGATTAAAATTCTTAATCACACTTCTGCTTAATCATTTTATAAATTAGTTCTATATTTTCGAACGTAATAGCTACGAATAATCCATCCCAACACCATTATGTGCATTCCGATCATTTGTTGGTTACAAAAAATGATTTACAATAATTTTTGGCGAAGAAAAAACTATTATTATCAGTCATTTGTATCAATCCATTTATAATTTTAATTATACAATTCGCACTATTTTTGCAAACGGGATTCCTACACAGTTTCATCCAGATTTTATAGTCACTTAAAATGTATCTATATTTTTTCTGAATTATTAGCATTGTTTATAATAGATATTCCTTGAGTATTCTCAGTAAAACATGAGTTTATCAAGTACACATGGACAATATCTCCATTGTTGGTTGCGATACGAGATACAACAATGGGTATTCCCAATGAATCAATGGTGATCTCGTTGAGTATAGAACCAGATGGTTGAACGTTAAAACAAACCAGCAATTAAAGTTGAAAGACAGACAGCCAGCCATTAGACCTACAAGCTATTAAGAGCGGCAGGGGTGCATTAGCTGTGGACCATACACGCGGCAGGGGCTGGCAAAACTTCAGCACAATGGTCCCGTTCCCACTTATTTATAGACGTTTTGTTCAGCTAAACTGGACATTCAGTCCCCATTGCTAATCTTTTTTTCTTCGTCATCTATACCTATTCTATTTATGCATTCATTGATGTGATGGATTACCGTTTTAGAGAACTATACATTGTGGTAAAATTCTTTCTTTAACTTTTATTTTGTCAAGTTATTTTGGGATCGAAAACCATACTTTGGTTAGTAGCTCGTTAAAACCATATTCTATCTTCATTTCGTCAAATTATATTGACAAACATTTGCAGTTTTATCTTATTTCAGTTTTTTTTTTTTTTTTGTGGGAAGAATGTTGTTTTTGTTTGTTAAGTAAACCGATCTCTCACGCATTCTCATTGGATGAATGTGGCCATGTTTGTATATAAGAAGGGGCTAAGGGAATGCGAGAGGCCAGTGTGGTGGATTATTGTGTGGAGACGCTTAAAGTGTTATCTGTGTGATTATTCCATGAAATACAAGTAAGTATAATACTTGTATCAAAATTATTGTGAAATATATATATATATTAACACAAAGCAATAACGCGCCATCTATACATATAAAATGAAAGGATTTAAAAGCACGAATGTTTCTTTTATACATAATACAAACTTCTACTGCCCTTACTGCGATGAAAAAATATATTGGGAGGGCTTGGCTCATCAGTGGCGAAACCGCTGGGAGGGTTCACCACTGATGAGCCAAGCCCTCCCAATATATTTTTTCATCGCAGTAAGGGCAGTAGAAGTTTGTATTATTCGTGCTTTTGAATCCTTTCATTTTATATATACATATATGTCATAATTTGCCCAATGCCCAAAAGATATAATTTATTTTCGCCATAATTAATATTTTAAAATGTAAATACAAATTAATCCATCTATAAATCTGCACAAAATAAACGTGGGAGCCAGCGCGTGCGCTCACGAGTGTGGAACAAGTTCTTTTTCGAAACATACATGCACAACGGTCGCGCCCTTCCATTCGACCACGACAGCTACGACATATATATATTACAATTAAATTTGATATGCTAGAGAACTATTTGCTGGTTCTTTTTAGTACTAAATGGTATTGGTAATGCAGGCGTGGCAAAAATCTTGAAAGTATAATAATAAAAATTGTTTTGATCAGTAATTGCTTTAATTGAACTAAAAGAATATATAAATAACATAATTGATAAAAGTACTGGACGTAAGAATAAAAAAATGGAAAACTTATTACATAATGTACAACAGGTTTGAGTCGGCCATCGGGAAACAACAACAATAGTTTATATGAAGGGAAGTCGCGACATCTGGTGGTATACTTATGTGGAGAACGTCTTACAGCCTCTAATCGAGAACCAGGTTCTAGCTTTCTACGGAAGAACACGAAGAAATTATTGTTGCAAAGCGACATTTGAAAACTATCCCGTATGTATTTCTTTTAAACGAAAAAATCGAAATTTATTTTTAAGGAGAAATAACGATTATTTCTAACCTTAGAGATGAAGTATGAAAAGATGAATTGTGAAGAGTAATGATAATGGGCCGCATTATATTGTATTATAAATTACCTCATATAATATTTACGAACGTAAAAATATGTCCAGGGTAGCCTAGTGGGCATGGCATCTGCCCGGTAAGCGGAACACTGTGGGTTCGATTCCCATCACTGGACACTTATTTTTTTCCGTTTATCATTACTCTTTACAATTCATCTTTTCATACTTCATCTCTAAGGTTAGAAATAATCGTTATTTCTCCTTAAAAATAAATTCCGATTTTTCGTTTAAAAGAAACACATGCGGGATAGTTTTCAAATGTCGTTTTACAATCATGGGCTGTATTATAATGTATTTGTTCATTATGATGCAGCTACCAGTCACTTTGCCGCATACACCGAAGATGAAAGGAAAAACTAGGAATCACCATCATTCCTAAACAACAGGATCCCTGTCAAGTCTCCAAATGAAAGTCTGAGGGACTTTATCAGCTTTGGCTATTTTAAACAGCGTCTCTTTAAACGTAAGGTCAAAACGATTGAAGATGTTTCTTATAAATGTTGTGTTTGTTTTGTCTTAAATAAATTTCAGTGTCATTCTGAAGTTTGTCTTTCCTATTTTTCTACGTGGCAATATCAAATATTGTTTAAAATTCTCTATCGAATATCTCACTGTGTCATGTATAGCTCAATCAAGAATATTATTTACAGTCTTATAAAAAAAACCACGTTCTGACGTTTGAAGCCAAAAACTTAAAGTGTACACTGTGTGACAAGGAAATTACTGAAGAACTCTCCCATTACCTGCTCAATTTTACAGCCCTTGATGCAGAGAGGAAGGCTCTATATCAACAAATTAAATGTACCAACATTTCACCCTACGTATTGCTTTTTAAAATATCAGCAAACAAATCTAATGCAATAGCTTACTATAATTTTTTGAGATCATCATTATGTAAGGACCAGTCAACAATTGAATGACTTTGAGACGAAGAGTAAAGCCATTTCAATTTCTATTTCACTACCTATGTAAATAACACAAGATGATTATTACCTTACCCAATTGGGAGAATCTGTATGGGGCAAGTTCCTAATAAAGGTTTTTGTGTGTCTATATCTCACAGTGTCTAACTCTTGCTAGAATAAATAGAAAGAGCACATTTTTATATCGTCAAACCAAGTTACTTTATAGCAGAATGAACAAACTCTGAGAACGAGGCACTATCCACTTTTTTATTTCAAACTACCATGCGAGAAAGAACAGACAATAGATCATTTCAATAAAGAGAGAGAGAGAGTGGCCGGCGTCTATTAATGCTACTAACACAAAAGGTCTGAAGTCAAATATATTTTTTTGCCTCAAAAAAGATACAAGAGCCACGTGGAGGGTCAAGAAGGCAACGGGTGACAGTGCTGGGAACATGACAGCGGAGTAAACACCAGCACGTGCCAGTGCCCCTCATTAGAACGGCCGTCGGGCGATAATGACGGCGGTGATTAGCTACGACATCGATCTGCGGCTGTAAAGGAGGTGGGTACCACTTCTACGGCCGCCAGTCACCGTTGATGATTGGGTCCACTTATACAGCCGCAAGCTATTGAAGTCGTTTTATGGAGGAATGATTATCTGTGAGAATTTGGGCTCAAAAATCATACACTTTGGTCAATAGTCCATAAAACCATATTCTCTCTATCCGTGAGAAATAAAACTACAAACGACTAATAGAAACATCGAATGTTCTCGTGTCCCAATTATTTACCCAGACACTTATTGAAGAAAACGACGGCCTTTCTATTGTAGCGTCGCCCTTTAAAACGGATGGAATTCCTTTACCTAAACGATTGAATTTTCTTTACCTGTTCAACTGTTTACCTGTTTTTCTTGTTTTTTGCAAAAAAAACGATAAAATATGCCTCGTAGAAAACAGCGATCATCTTTTGATCAAGTATCTGAGTTCGACAGAGGAAGGATAGTGGTCTACCGAGATTGTGGATTATCTTTCAGGAAAATCGGTAGTCGTGTTGGACGAAACCAAACAACTGTATTGCGGATATGTGATCGTTGGATACAGGAAGGTACGACGGACCGACGTGTTCGATCGCATCCACCTCAGTGCACCACTTCACGTGCTGACAGGCAAATTGTGCGCATGGCAGTGACAGATCGCTCAGTGACATCACGAACCATAGCACATCACATTCAGTCTGTAACGCATCATCCAGTGTCTGCGCGTACCATTTGACGCCGTTTACAGCAGAGTGGTCTGTCCGCAAGACGTCCATTGCTTCGTCTACCCTTGACACAGAACCACAGACGTCTCCGCCGCCGATGGTGCGATGAAAGAAGGATGTGGCCGGCAGAATGAAATAAAATTGTCTTTACTGACGAGTCACGCTTCTTTCTGCAACACCACGATGGTCGGTTTCGAGGCTGGAGACACCGTGGAGAGAGGATGCTGAACAGCTGTATTATACACCGCCACACTGGTCCTGCACCGGGTATTGTGGTATGGGGCGGTATTGGATATCACTCTCGCACTCCTATAGTACACATTGCCGGCACTTTAAACAGCCAACGCTACATCTCCAAGGTGTTGGAGCCAGTTGTACTTCCTTACGACCAAAATATTTCATATACATGTTTATTGAAAGGTTTTTGTTTTAAATGTTAAAATATGTTTTGCATTGTTAATTTTAGTTTGTTGTTGTTTTATATAATAAGGAAGATACAAATTAAATTGTTATTATAAAGCTATACAACCAGTTTTAACCGCATAAGTTTCTTTTTATTTATGAAAAATCATTTTTAATTTCAAAGAAAAATAATTTAATATTTCCAACTTTTGGATGACGTATGAAAAGGTTGAATATATGAAGAGTGATGGTCTCATATATTCAACCTTTTCATACGTCATCCAAAAGTTGGAAATATTAAATTATTTCTCTTTGAAATTAAAAATGATTTTTCATAAATAAAAAGAAACTTATGCGGTTAAACTGGTTGTATAGCTTTATAATTATACGCCGCAGTCATTTATAAATAAATTGTTATTGTTTATTATCTTTTGTTATTTAAAAAAATACATTGCAAGTAATGATGATAACAAATAACTATTTAAATTAATATACATAATTCAGTGAAAAAAAAAGAGAAATAAATATAAAATTCACAAATGTGACAATATATATAACATTTTATTGATGGTTCCTTCAAAATTTTGTATTTCTAAACTGAATTTTGAATGATATATCATCGATATATATCGTAGCAAAGTATTTATTATTTTAACAGAGTATCGTTTTTTATATTTTGATACTCTGAAAACTTTCCTCATTGCTTATCTTTTTTATCATTCAAAGTTTGTGAAAAAATATATATATAAATATGAAATTGCACTGGGATAAGGTGAATAAATTAACAAAAAAAAAAAGAAGGGCATACTCCTTATCGTGTAGCTCATACAATATTTCATATTGAAGTGAATTTTGTAAAGGAGAATTGTTGAATGCAATTTGCAAGTTTTAAACGGAGCATACAAGTGTCTTCTATCTTTCTAAAATCAAATTTGAAATGATTTGAAAATGTCTTCACTAAAGCTTTGGTGGTAAAACATATTTCCCCACATTGCTGATTGTTGGCAGTTGTACATCAACAATTTAAGCCTTAGTTTTGACTATATTAATTTAACTTTATGTTAGCAAAACCTAATGAAGCTATAAAACATCACTGCAAACATTCAAATTGAACTTGAAAAAGAGTAGAAACCAACTTAGTGTTGCTCACTTAACACTGAAGTGGTACTAAGCATATTATAAACCAGCAGGTTCTTTACAATTTTCATAGTTTGTTCTTGCCTTAAATAAATTGCTGTGTCATCTCCTTGTGGTGTATTTAGGTTTATTCAAAAGTAGAAATAGATTTTAGACTTTACTAGCGAACCCGGCCACGCATTGCTGTGGCTAAGTTGTAATATGTTAAATTAATATTATACTAAACTATTCAGTACAGTAAAGTTAATATTCACTTATAAAGATAAAAATGTTTTAGCCGATCTAAAGCCCTACGGGATTGAGAATGGAACGTTACGTTAAAATTTGAAAGTGATTTTTATATATATAGATAATATAGCCCTTTATAATCACTGCATTAATAAATGTCAGTGAACTTGTTTATATGTATTGTTTTTTGTTTTTGAGATATTCTAATAGAACGTTCTCACAATTTTTGTAAAATATTTATATATGCACAAACACAGAATTTAAAAATATGTCTTAAAATTTGCTATAATTATTGTTATAAATATTATTTTAAAATCCCAAAGTTTCATGGCAAACATCTAAAATAAAATAATACTTTTAATACTTTGCTACAATATTAAAAAGAGGGGTGCTTAGGTGTTTAAAATGTAAAATGTGCTCTAAATAGTATTACATAGAGCCTTCATAACAAACATATTTAAAATAAACCAATTAAAATATAATAATGCTGTAAAAAAAGACTTTGCTACAATAATATAAAAGAAATGAAAATAAAAAAAAGACACCCACGCTGAGCCTCGAACCTAGGTTTGTTATAAATATTATTTAAAAATTGTTTATGTTAATTTTTATTTTAAAAAGCCTACATTTTAAATAAAATAATATTTTTAATAATTTGCTACAATAATATAAAAGAAATGAAAAAAAAAAAACACCCACGCTGAGCCTCGAACCTAGGTTGTGGGGGTACGAAGCTGTGTACCTAACCTATAGGCTAAGCTTGACGTTACAAATATGCTCATGCGAGGCTATTTCAGGCCATACGCCTACCGCGAGGGGGCGCTGATTGCGAGTGAATTTACGTTTTATTGTAAATAAAAATGCAACGAAAGGTTACACAGGTCTACAAAACTCAAAGTAGTTCTACCTTATAGCATATATATATCGGGATTCAGAAAAAAAACTCTGAGAGATATTTGATGCACAGGGATATTTATCACTGTGCATCAAATATCTCTCAGGGTTTTTTTTTCTGAATCCCGATATATATATGCTATAAGGTACAACTACTTTGAGTTTTGTAGACCTGTGTTATTTCTAAAGAGTAATTAGCCAGAAACCATCCCGGTAGTATACTAAACAACTTCCCAAAGTTTCATCACGATCGGTGTTGAGCGATGTAGAAGATTATCACTTACGGACGGACCAACAAACATTCATTTTTATATACAGTGGACCCTCGGTTTGCGAGCATAATCCGTTCCAGAGCCATGCTCGTACTCCAAAACGCTCGTAGTGCGAAACTAATTTCTTATTTTTAATAATTGAAACTCGGGCAATTCTTCTTGCTACGAACAATTGCACAGTTTCCCACATTTTACATATTTCCCGAATCTGATCTGAAGGGAGGGATCCCAGTGAATTTTCATCCATCACGATTACGTGCAACCATCACGAGTTGCTCGTAATGCGAAATTTCACTCGTAATCCGAGGTAAAATTTTTCAAAAAATTTTGCTCGTACTGCGAAAAGCTCGCACTCCAAGGTGCTCGTAAACCGAGGGTCCACTGTATATAGATTTATTTAAATGGCTTTTATTATATTACACCGTATTAGATGCAAAATCCAAAATTACAAGTAAACAACAGCAGAATGATGATGATAAGTTACATATTATGATATATACAATTATGAAAAAGGCATCTCTTTATCGTGCAACTGAAAGTTGCTGATGGCTTGCGCCATCTATCGGAATAAATATCAACTATTCTCGTTGATTTTTAATTATTCCAGAATTTGCCAAATACCCATTTTTGATTAATCAAGAAAAGCTAACCACGGACGTGTTTCGGGCTGTTGACCCTCATCAACGTGGTGCAAGCTGTACCTCAACGATCAAAAAACAGGTCATTCAGGCATCCTGAAAAATCATCAAACGGGTAGTTAAGGTCAAAATATATGCAATATATCACAGAATAATAATAATCTGTGGATTTAAAATTATTAGGATATAAATATACGACAATCCCAAAATTTGTATTTCCTAATTTTCTATGTTACAATATATTTATTGTCATCGATTTTACACCATAAGGACATCTATTTTAAGAGATGTCAGGGCAAGTAGATAATTTATCAAAAGGCATGTAGAGACATGTAGAACCAGGTGTCGTCTGCGAATACTAGCATTCCTGAGATGTTCTCTCAGGATTTAGGCCTAACACCATACTCTTCATCTTCCCCAAAGATTTACTCTGTCGTTTATCATCCTTTATTTTTGACATTGCTCAAAAATTACAAATTTCGAAACAATAAGAAGTTTAAATGTTTCTTTAATCTCTTCAAACAATGTTTCCAAATAAAGATTCTTTTCTTTTGGGATTTTTTTTTTGCGTGACACAAGTTTCCTCAACATTGCATCTATTTCTACCAAGATTAAAACACAAGACAGTGATTTATTATTGAATAAATAAAGCTTCTAGGTCTAAGTTTCTTGTGCAAACTTTTTATTTTCAAACTTTCGGACTTGTCAGTCCTTCAACAGGATTAGCACGTTAATAAATTAATAATAAATACTATTTTTATATTAAAATATAATGCTGCTTATGATTGTAGAACGACATTTGAAAAATCGAAATTCATTTTAAGGAGAAATAACGATTATTTCTAACCTTAAGGATGAAGTATGAAAGGATGAATTGTGAAAAGTATTTTTTTATATACAAATTATTATTTATATATTTTAAATATTTATGATATTGAGAGAAATATATAACATTCTTTGTGTGTGAAAAACAAATTTTTGAAAATATACGTACATGGTGGATGATACGTGCTGGTTGAATGATATCTCGAGACTTTAAATTGAATTTAATAAATTCGTGAACTATTGTGTTATATATAGAAGACTGCCTACATCTATGGGGTAGTATTTTTTCATATTGTTTCATATGTTTTATACAGTGATTTATGATTAGCTCTGTCCTCTAAGAGATTAGCAAAATAACCTAACTTAAAGGTAAACCCAAATTATCCGTATTGGGTTCCTAAGACTCAATACATTTATTGATATAATGTCCAATCTTTCACAGCTACAGAAGTAATCATTTTTATCTCATCGAAGAAATGTGCGAATTTGTAGATAAAAACGAAACCTATGTAAAATTCAATAATTTTTGTAAATTCATTTTAGATTTTATTTTATGCTTGAGAAAACCAGCCTTTCAGATTTTTTTTGGTTTTTATTCTTGTTTATT
>CP092883.1:55386524-55450105 GCA_030710605.1 Cordylochernes scorpioides | reverse complement strand
TATGTTTGTAAATAGTAAGGACTCGTATTTTAAATTTAGAAAATTCTGTAAATATATCTATGATTTTCTCTCTTGGTTAAAAAAACCTTGATTATTACCTATTTGTATATTTTTGGTTTGTTTATTTTGTTGGTTGTGATGTAAAATCAAGAATGATTTTAATGCCCTCTTTCTTATCTTTTCAAATCTTGTAATTATTTAATTTTTTTTATGTAATATAGTATCTGAATTTAGTGTTGTTATTGACGCAAGCATCCCTTGTAGGGATATCGCGTCTGATTTGATAAATAAATAAATAAATAAATAAATAGCCGTGAATATCACATATAAAAGCCTATATTCAGTGCCATTCACGAATTCAAAGCCTGCAAAGGAAAAAAAAAGAAGAGGTAAATATATTTTTTTACTTGTCAATGATAAAATCCCGATTAAATATACATACAAAGACTAAGCATACACTCATGGATGTAACTTGAGTAAGTTTCATATTTTGATGTCGCTGGGTAGCTGTTTTTTTTTAAGGAGACAGAGACAATTTTGTTCACACTTGGTTATCTCGTGTCTTCAATAAAGGTCACTGTAATATCTTTCAGAGTTATAATCTGAAACCCGATATACATGCTAAAAGGTATATATATACTCGTGGACAAAACTTAAGAAAGTTTTATATTTTGATGTCGTCTGTTTTTTGATTTTTTAAGGAGACAGAGGAAATTTTGTTCATACTTGGTTATCTCGAGTATCAGAGTTATTGTCTGAATCCCGTTATACATGCTAAAAAGTACGAATTCCTTAAGTTTTGTCCATGAGTACAGATGGGACTATACTGGAGCTTTACCAAAGTCCTGAAAGAAAGAAATGAACGAGATATTTTGTTGACACAGGGTCTTCAGAATCTCGTGGACTTCAAGAAAACCAAATGCGAGTAGCTTAGACGAAAGCTAGGCATTGAGAAAATATTGATTCAGAGAACATCTTCCATTCTAAGATACTATGGCCTTATCATAAGAAAATGGGGGATTCTTGGAGAAAGCTCTTATTTAAAGAATAGTTGAAAGGAAAAGAGAAAAAGACCCCCCAGGAAAAAAAATGGCCTGAACATAGAAGAATCAAGAAAACTGGTTGAAGACAGAAGAATTGAATGGAAATAATTCAGTGAATTGACGAATTTCTCCAGTATTGAAGGAGAAAATAATCGAATTAATTTTCTCACCAACCTTTATGCCATATTTCCTTAAATATCCTAATTTTATTTTCAAGGTCTATAGTACATACTTCAATACAAAGCAATGACGCGCCACTATACATAACCAATAAAAACATTAAGACGCGAATGTTTTCATTTGTTATATATAGATGGCGCGTTATTGCTTTGTATTAATTTATGTCTAACTGGCCTTGTACTTATTGTTTGCGGAAGAGCATTGTTCGATGTAAATATTATATATAATTCTACTGTTCTAAAAGCTTATGTCCATAGTTTACTTAAATACCATTTCTAAGATTCCACCCTTCAGTGCAGCATATAAAATTAGAATGATCCAATACAGTATTAGAGCTAGTCTTTGAAATAACCTGGTAGATTAACTTGGCAAAACCGCTTGGAGGGTTCACCACTGATGAGCCAAGTCCTCTCAACATTTTTTCATCACAGTAAGGACAGTATAGAAGTTTGATGTATTTGAAAAGAAATAATTCGCTTCTTGATGTTTTCATTTGTTATAGTGCATAGTTTTCAAGACAATACATGTGCAGTTATTCTTGTATTTACATTAGAGTGTACATAAGAACGGATACACAGCCTGATAAATTCTTACCTGTAAATAGTATATTTACATTTAAATTGATTATAAAAATGTGTTTAGTTTAATATATTTTAGAATAGTTAAATATAAGGTTGTCCCAAAAGTTCGTGGTTTTCTTAAAACGTTTTTCTTATTACTTGGCGAATAATATTGTTACGGCGAATACAAAATAATACATAATACAATTACTTTATACATAATACAAAGACATTATACATAACGGCGAATAATATTGGTATTTAAATTTTTTTGCAAGTGTTTAAGAACTTTTGGGACAACCTTGTAGAAAGTAACAGGTGTAAATCTTTTTATTATTTTGGTTAACTATGCAATTATTTGTGATCCGGTATTCTATATAATTAGTAAAAATAGTATAAGTCAGAGAATATGAACCAAATTAAGCTGCCAATCTTGCCTCAGTCAGTAGGAGCCAACCCATGTTTACCCGTATATATATTACACCATTAACAATCTTATATACCATATACACTCATGGACAAAACTTAAGAAAATGGAAAGTATTTGATGTCCCCAATGGTCTTTTTTTTATATAAATAGACAGGCAACATTATGCATTTTTTATTTCTTTAAACCCGTATTTAAGATATATATACACTCATGGAGACAAAACTTAAGGAAGTTGGAACTTTTAGCATGTATATTGGGATTCAGACAATAGCTCTAAAATATATTACAGTGACCTTTATTGAAGATACACCAGATAACCAAGTGTAAACAAAATTGCCTGTGTCTCCAAAAAAAAAAAAAAAAAACAGACGGACGGCCACGACTTTCTACTTCCTTAAGTTTTATCTATGAGTGTATTAATGAAACAACAGAACCTCCAACAAATATTTTCTAAGCATTTATCTTTATAGAAATCTCTTTACATTTAACTAATTAAAACTATAAAGAGCTAATCGTAATAGAAAAGCTGAAATAAAAGCACAATAGTAACGTATTCCAAACATTAACACGAACATACAAAAGATAAAAAAACAACAATGATAATAATACTATACAACAAAAAAACCGTTAATACAATTAATTCAATTGAGAATAAAAGGAATATCTGATAAAAAGTTGTTTACCGATTCATTAGCAATTCCCTGGGGTGTTTGTCCCTAGAAAGAATAGCGATGTAATCCTCTCTGTTTACATACTGCAGATGTGTCTTCCATTAAATGTATCACGAGTGGTAACACTTGGTTTTAATCCTCTTAAACAAGCTGAGTCCACCCGAGCGTTTTTTGTGTGGTCCCCCCATCACCCAGAGCTCCCCCCTCCCCTGGCTATTTGCCTTTACTAATTATGAGAAACGGCCCCTATACAATGAAAAGCTAAACTCCCTTCTTTTCACGGTCTACGATGGAGGGGAGAAAGCATCAATGTATCCGATACCCCCAGTATTTGAATATCTTTTATAAAAAGGGGGGCGTGAAACCATCTGGCCCGTTTAAGTAAAGCTTGTCAGTGATTGGCTAGTAGGAGATGACGTCAACGATCGTGTTGTGGAGGATAGATTGTTGAGAGTGTTTGAGAGACGCTTTTCCCAAGGCTTCGAGAGCCACTTGAACATGGCTTTGGGCTTACCTGGAGCACCATCTTGATGGCTTCTTGACTTCTTCGCTCATGTCTTCCGCATTCCTGTTTTATCACGTGATATCAAGCCTTTATTTCTGTCCTAATCACTGTTCACTTATGTATTTGTTTCAAGTTTTATTTAGTTTTTTTTTTACAGTTATTTTCAAATAAAAACGTGTAAGGATTGTTTGAAGTAAGATACAACTACTTCTTGATGTGTGTATGTGGTGCCTTTACTTCTAAACTTACGTATTCCGCCACATTTGGTACCGTGGTTTTCAGCCTTTATTTCTGTTATGATTACTGTTCACTTATGTATTTGTTTCAAGTTTTATTTAGTTTTTTTTTTACAGTTATTTTCAAATAAAAACGTGTAAGGATTGTTTGAAGTAAGATATAACTTCTTGATGTGTGTATGTGGTGCCTTTACTTCTAAACTTACGTATTCCGCCACATTTGGTACCGTGGTTTTCAGCCTTTATTTCTGTTATGATTACTGTTCACTTATGTATTTGTTTCAAGTTTTATTTAGTTTTTTTTTTACAGTTATTTTCAAATAAAAACGTGTAAGGATTGTTTGAAGTAAGATATAACTTCTTGATGTGTGTATGTGGTGCCTTTACTTCTAAACTTACGTATTCCGCCACATTTGGTACCGTGGTTTTCAGCCTTTATTTCTGTTATGATTACTGTTCACTTATGTATTTGTTTCAAGTTTTATTTAGTTTTTTTTTTTTTTACAGATATTTTCAAATAAAAACGTGTAAGGATTGTTTGAAGTAAGATACAACTACTTCTTGATGTGTGTATGTGGTGCCTTTACTTCTAAACTTACGTATTCCGTCGCATTTGGTACCGTGGTTTTCAGCCTTTATTTCTGTTATGATTACTGTTCACTTATGAATTTGTTTTAAGTTCTATTTGACGCGCGCGCGTTTGTTCCAGATAGTTTAGAATAAAAATGCACGAGGATAGTTTAAAGTAAGATACAACTACTTCTTGATGTGTGTGTGGTGCCTTTACTTCTCCCTACTTTACGTATTCCGCATTTCTGTTTAATCACGTGATTTCAAGCCTTTATTTCTGTCCTAATCACTGTTCACTCATGAATTTGTCTTAAGTTATAAGTTATTTTACAGATAGTTTCAAATAAAAACGTATAAGAAGAGTTTAAAGTGAGATAAAAATATCTCTTGATGTGTGGTTCTTTACTTCTAAAATTCACGTATTCCTCATTTCCATTTGGTACCGTGATTTTCATCCTTTATTTCTGTTATGATTATTGTTCACTTATGTATTTGTTTCAAGTTTCATTTAGTTTTTTACAGATAGTTTAAAAAAACTTATAAGGATAGTTAAAATAAGATACAACTATCTCTTAATGGTGCCTTTACTTCTAAATTCACGTATTCCGCGTTTCAGTTTAGTCCCGTGATTTTCAGCCTTTATTTCTGTTCTGATTATTGGCTCACTTATGTATTTGTTTTAAGTTATATTTAATGTCTGCTTAATTGTACATCCCTTAATGAAGAAATGAAGGCCCTATATCAACAAATTAAATGTACCAACATTTCACCCTACGTATTGCTTTCAAAAATATCAGCAAACAAATCTAAGGCAATATCTTGCTATACATTTTTTAGATCATCATTATGTAAGGACCAGTCAACAATTGATTGACTTAGAGACGAAGAGTGAAGCCAGTTCAATTTCTATTTCACTACCTATGTAAATAACATAAGATGATTATTACCTTACCCAATTGGGAGAATCTGTATGAGGCAAGTCCCTAATAAAGGCTTTGTGTGTGTTCTATTTAATGTTTTTTTTTACAGATAGTTTAGAATAAAAACGTGTAAGGATAGTTTAAAGTTAGATACAAATATCTCTTAAGCGTAACAGTTCAATAAATAACAGCTCAATACTATTGTAGAGCGGTCTGTTAGATTAAATTGGTGAAACCTTTGAGAGGATTCATTATTGATAACATTCAGTATTTTTATATCGTAATAAGGCAGTAGGAAGCTGTTTTATTTGTAGAAAGAAAAATCGAAAAAAAAAAAGTTATTTTTTAATGTAAGTTTCACATATTTTAAAGTAGGTCCCTAAGGATTAGCTTAGGAACCTAATATTTTATATATTTCACATATCGGACGCGATATCTTGGAATACTTGCGCCTAAATACATTTTTGTAGCTGAAATACAAGGTTGGGTCAATAAGTAATTCATAATCACCCCCCTAGCAAAATTTATAAATAATTTATTATTATAAAATTCATGTTTTCTGGTGAATAATACACTCTTCTTTTCATATCTGCAATCATAATTGATTTATCTTTTGTATTTTTTCAGCTATGGAGCCTAATGTGAACACAAGAATCCGACAACGGTCGGTGACCGAGTTCCTCTTTAAGTCCGGTGACATTTCAGCCACAACAATTCACTCAAAACTTCAGCCAGTATATGAAAACGAAACATTGGATAGAAGCACTATACAGAGATGGGTTCAGCGCTTCCAGAAAGGTGATTTTGATTTTGATGACAAAGAGAGGCTAGGTAAACCTTCCACTGTCACAACAGAACAAAATTTGGCTCTTGTTGAGGAAATTGTCAAGAATAACCGAACAATAACGACATATCAATTGATGAAAATACTTTCAATCTCTAAAGGAAGTGTTATTAAACTACTTTCAGATCTTGGCTATTCAAAATTGTGTTCAAACTGGGCGCCAAAGCTTCTAACACGAGAAATGATGCAATTTCGGAAAGAAATTTGTTTAGACCTAATCGAATCTTAACCAGGACCAGATTATGAGGCCTTTAAAAGGAGCCATAACGTGTGATGAGACTTGGGTTTATCATTATGACCCTTCTTCAAAGCGTCAATCAATGCAATGGAACCATAAAATGTCTCCAGTCAAGAAAAATCCAAGGCTTTTCCTTTCCAAAGACAAAATCATAATCACGGTCTTTTGGGACCAAGATGGGCTCATATTCATGGACATGCTTGAAAAAAATACTTCCATCAACAAGGAAAGAAATTGTAAATCATTATTAAAGTTAAAAAGGCCGGGCATAAAAGAATTCCAAATCAAATTTCATCAGGACAATGCAAGACCTCACACCGCGCAAAAGACATTGGCTCAAATTTCCAGATATGGGTGGACTTTGATGTCTCACCCAGCTTACAGTCCTGAACTGGCTCCTTCTCTACGCGGTAGAACATTTGAAAATGATGAAATGTTACTTCACGAGGTTAGAGGGTGGTTCAGAAAGAAAGAGGTAGAATTTTACCAAAGGGCTTTTGTGAGTTGGAAAGAACGCTGGACCAAATGTGTACAGAGGGAAGGTGGATATATTGACTGATATATAGCTAATAGTTAGGCATTCATATTTACAAAGTTTATGGTTTGTCAAATAAAAAAAAAATGATGATTGTGCACTACTTATTGACCCAACCTTGTACAATTCGCAATAAACAAGAATAAAAATAAAAAAATCTGAAAGGCTGGTTTTCTCAAGCATAAAATAAAATCTAAAATGAATTTACAAAAATTATTGAATTTTACATAGGTTTCGTTTTTATCTACAAATTCGCACATTTCTTCGATGAGATAAAAATGATTACTTCTGTAGCTGTGAAAGATTGGACATTATATCAATAAATGTATTGAGTCTTAGGAACCCAATATAGATAATTTGGGGTTAAATTTTGTTAGGTTATTTTGCTGATTTCTTAGAGAACAGAGCTAATCATAAATCACCGTATAAAACATACTGTATGGACAAATACTATCCTATAGATGTAGGCACTCTTCTATATATACCACAATAGTTCACGAATTTATTAAATTTAATTTGAAGTCTCGAGATATCATTCAACCAGCAAGTATCATCCACCATGCACGTATAGTGTCAAAAATTTGTTTTTCACACACAAATAATGTAATACACCTATCCCCCGATTTACACGGTAGATACGTTCCTGAGAAAAACGTGTAAATCGAAAATTAAAAATTTTCGCGAAATTTTTATGCGAAGAAATACAGACACAGTGTGCGTGTGCAGCAAGTCAGCACATAAGCTCGGGATTCCTCGTGAGATGTGTACACAGCGCATGTGTTCAATCATAGTAGCATTTAGTATAGTACGATAAAAACAACAAAAAAAAACTTATTTGGAAAACCGTGTAAAAGCGAAAACGTGTAAAACAAGTACCGTGTAAATCGGGGGATAGGTGAATATTTTCTCTCACTCAATATCATTAGTATTAAAAATATGTAAATAATAATTTGTATATGTAAAATTACTCTTCACCATTCATCCTTTCATAAAACAAGGTAATAAGACCAAATCCAAATAAATAAATAGTGTGTGACGTTTCGGTAACAGCGTTGTTGCCATTTTCAGACAAAAGTACTGAATGATAAATTTTACCACAGCATGGTTTAAATAGTTACTGTTATCAAGTGTGTAAACAAGATAACAGATACACACTTGTTTACACACTTGATAACAGTAGCTATTTAAAACATGCTGTGGTAAAATTTATCATTCAGTACTTTTGTCTGAAGATGGTAACAACGCTGTTACCGAAACGTCACACACTATTTATTTATTTGGATATGGTCTTATTACCTTGTTTTATACTCTATAATCCAAATTGTGCCTTATTATCCTTTCATACTTCATCCCTAAGGTTAGAAATAATCGTTATTTCTCCTTAAAATAAATTCCGATTTTTCGTTCAAAAGAAACACATGCGGGATAATTTTCAAATGTCGTTTTACAATCATAAGCCGCATTATATTTTAATATAAAAATAGTATTTATTATTAATTTATTAACGTGATACTCCTGTTGAAGGACTGACACAAGTCCGAAAATAAAAAGTTTGCACAAGAAACTTAGCCCTAGAAGCTTTATTTGTTCAATAATAAATCACTGTCTTGTTTTTGAATCTTGGTAGAAATAGATGTAATATTGAAGAAACTTGTGTCACGCAAAAAAAAAAAAATCCCAAAAGAAAAGAATCTTTATTTGGAAACATTGTTTGAAGAGATTAAAGGAACATTTAAACTTCTTATTGTTTCGAAATTTGTATTTTTTGAGCAATGTCAAAAATAAAGGATGATAAACGACAGAGTAAATCTTTGGGGAAGATGAAGAGTATGGTGTTAGGCCTAAATCCTGAGAGAACATCTCAGGAATGCTAGTATTCGCAGACGACACCTGGTTCTACATGTCTCTACATGTCTTTTGATAAATTATCTACTTGCCCTGACATCTCTTAAAATAGATGTCCTTATGGTGTAAAATCGATGACAATAAATATATTGTAACATAGAAAATTAGGAAATACAAATTTTGGGATTGTCCTATATTTATATCCTAATAATTTTAAATCCACAGATTATTATTATTCTGTGATATATTGCATATATTTTGACCTTAACTACCCGTTTGATGATTTTTCAGGATGCCTGAATGACCTGTTTTTTTTTTTTTTATCGTTGAGGTACAGCTTGCACCACGTTGATGAGAGCCAACAGCCCGAAACGCGTCCGTGGTTATCTTATCTTGATTAATCAAGAATGGGTATTTGGCCTATTCTGGAATAATTATAAATCAACGAGAATAGTTGATATTTATTCCGATAGATGGCGCAAGCCATCAGCAACTTTCAGTTGCACGATAAAGAGATGCCTTTTTCATAATTGTATATATCATAATATGTAACTTATCATCATCATTCTCCTGTTGTTTACTTGTTAACAATAACAACAAAAACGGTTTCTGAGAAAAACGTGTAAATCGAAAATTATATATTTTTTAAATTAGAAATACAGACACAGTGTGCGTGTGCAGCAGGTCAGCACATAAGCTCGGGATTCCTCGTGAGATGTGTACACAGCGCATGTGTTCAATCACAGTAGCATTTAGTATAGTGCGATAAAAACAACAACAAAAAAACTTATTTGGAAAACCGTGTAAAAGCGAAAACGTGTAAAACAAGTACCGTGTAAATCGGGGGATAGGTGTATAAAAACGATACTCTGTTAAAATAATAAATACTTTGCTACAATGTATATCGATAATCATTCAAAATTCAGTTTAGAAATACAAAATTTTGAAGGAACCATCAATAAAATGCTATTGTCCCATTTGTGAATTTTATGATTAATTATTTCTTTTTTTTTTTCACTGAATTATGTATATTAAATTAAATATTTCTTGAAAATAAAGATACTTTTCGGCCAGTAAATATTTTAATTTTAATTATTAAAAATATTTACTGGCCGAAGTATCTTTATTTTCAAGAAATATGAATGCCGGCCAGGCAGCCTCAATATTTACGTTAAATTAAATAGTTATTTGTTATCATCATTACTTGCAATGCATTTAAAAAAATTACAAACGATAATAAACCATAACAATTTAATTTGTATCTTCCTTATTATATACAACAACAAACTAAAATTAACAATGCAAAACATATTTTAACATTTAAAACAAAAACCTTACAATAAACATGTATATGAAATATTCTGGTCGTAAGGAGGATAACTGGCTCCAACACCTTGGAGATGTAGCGTTGGCTGTTTAAAGTACCGGCAATGCGTACTAGAGGAGTGCGAGAGTGATTTCCAATATCGTCCCATACCATAATACCCGGTGCAGGATCAGTGTGGTGACGCAGCTGTACAGCATCCTCTCTCCACGGTGTCTCCAGACTCGAATCCGACCATCGTGGTGTTGCAGACAGAAGCGTGACTCGTCAGTAAAGACAATTTCATTCCATTCTGCCGTCCACATCCTTCTTTCATCGCACCATTGGCGGTGGAGACGTCTGTGGTTCTGCGTCAAGGGTAGACGAAGCAATGGAAGTCTTGCGGACAGACCACTCTGCTGTAAACGGCGTCAAATGGTACGCGCAGACACTGGATGATGCGTTACAGACTGAATGCGCTGTGCTACGGTTCGTGATGTGACTGAGCGATCTGTCACTGCCATGCGCACAATTTGCCTGTCAGCACGTGAAGTGGTGCACTGAGGTGGATGCGATCGAACACGTCGGTCCGTCGTACCTTCCTGCATCCAACGATCACATATCCGCATTACAGTTGTTTGGTTTCATCCAACACGACTACCGATTTCCCTGAAAGATAATCCACAATCTCGGTAGGCCACTATCCTTCCTCTGTTTAACTCGGATACTTGATCAAAAGATGATCGCTGTTTTCTACGAGGCATATTTTATCTTTTTTTTTTTTTTGAAAAAAAAAAGAAAAAGAAAAACAGGTAAACAGTTGAACAGGTAAAGAAAATTCAATCGTTTAGGTAAAGGAATTCCATCCGTTTTAAACGGCGACGATACAATAGAAAGGCCGTCGTTTTCTTCAATAAGTGTCTGGGTAAATAATTGGGACACGAGAACATTCGATGTTTCTATTAGTCGTTTGTAGTTTTATTTCTCACGGATAGAGAGAATATGGTTTTATGGACTATTGACCAAAGTGTATGATTTTTGAGCCCAAATTCTCACGGATAATCATTCCTTCATAAAATGACTTCAATAGCTTGCGGCTGTATAAGTGGACCCAATCATCAACGGTGACTGGCGGCCGTAGAAGTGGTACCCACCTCCTTTACAGCCGCAGATCGATGCCGTAGCTAATCACCGCCGTCATTATCGCCCGACGGCCGTTCTAATGAGGGGCACTGGCACGTGCTGGTGTTTACTCCGCTGTCATGTTCCCAGCACTGTCACCCGTTGCCTTCTTGACCCTCCACGTGGCTCTTGTATCTTTTTTGAGGCAAAAAAAATATATTTGACTTCAGACCTTTTGTGTTAGTAGCATTAATAGACGCCGGCCACTCTCTCTCTTTTGAAATGATCTATTGTCTGTCCTTTCTCGCATGGTAGTTTGAAATAAAAAAAGTGGATAGTGCCTCGTTCTCAGAGTTTGTTCATTCTGCTATAAAGTAACTTGGTTTGACGATATAAAAATGTGCTCTTTCTATTTATTCTAGCAAGAGTTAGACACTGAGATATAGACACACAAAAACCTTTATTAGGAACTTGCCCCATACAGATTCTCCCAATTGGGTAAGGTAATAATCATCTTGTGTTATTTACATATGTAGTGAAATAGAAATTGAAATGGCTTTACTCTTCGTCTCAAAGTCATTCAATTGTTGACTGGTCCTTACATAATGATGATCTCAAAAAAATTATAGTAAGCTATTGCATTAGATTTGTTTGCTGATATTTTAAAAAGCAATACGTAGGGTGAAATGTTGGTACATTTAATTTGTCGATATAGGGCCTTCCTCTCTGCATCAAGGGCTGTAAAATTAAGCAGGTAATGGGGGAGTACTTCAGTAATTTCCTTATCACACAGTGTACACTTTAAGTTTTTGGCTTCAAACGTCAGAACGTGGTTTTTTTTTTGAAGACTGTAAATAGTATTCTTGATTGAGCTATACATGACACAGTGAGATATTCGATAGAGAATTTTAAACAATACAAAATATTGTCACATAGAAAATTAGGAAAGACAAACTTCAGAATGACACTGAAATTTATTTAAGACAAAACAAACACAACATTTATAAGAAACATCTTCAATCGTTTTGACCTTACGTTTAAAGAGACGCTGTTTAAAATAGCCAAAGCTGAAAAAGTCCCTCAGACTTTCATTTGGAGACTTGACAGGGATCCTGTTGTTTAGGAATGATGGTGATTCCTAGTTTTTCCTTTCATCTTCGGTGTATGCGGCAAAGTGACTGGTAGCTGCATCATAATGAACAAATACAAGGTATTTCCCATAAGTTCCCGGACTGGGTCCATAAAAAAATAAATAAATGAAAAATGTAAATGAATTTGACTGTTTATTATAGAAAAATATCTGGCTACACGGTGGTACCAATATCGAGGCGGTACTTGCGCGCGCGCCAAGGTTATTCTAATTTATTTAAAGGTCACACCTAGCGCTGCGGCGATTTTACGATGGAACAAAAATTGAAGCAGAGGATTTGCATAGAATTTTGTGTGAAACTTCAAATATCAGCAACCGAAACTTTTGAAATGCTTAATAAAGCATTCCCCAATGACCCCCCAAAGAGAACAACTGTTTTTGAATGGCATTCTAGATTTAAAGCTGGCAGAATTTCCATTGAAGATGATCCTCGTCAAGGACGCCCAAAATTTCAAAGGACTGATGAAAATGTGCAAAAAATCACCGATTTGATAAAAGAAAATCCTCGAACCACTTTGCTGGACCTAGAGCAAGACACAGACATCTCTAAAACAACGATTGGAAGGATCGTAACCGAAGATTTGAAGCTCAAAAATACTCCTGCAAAATTCATCCCAAGATTCCTCACCAATGAGCAAAAACTGTGTCGGCTTGCAACCTGTGAGGACATGATGGAAATGACAAGAACAGATCCAGAATGGAAAGACAAGATAATCACAGGCGACGAGACATGGGTCTATGGCTATGACCCTGAAACCAAACCTCAATCTGCCGAGTGGAGAGGTTAGGGTGAGCCTAGACCCAAAAAATCCAGAAACAAGGTGTTGCTGGTTGCTTTTTCGGATAACAAGGGCATTGTTCATCACGAGTATCTTCCTGCAGGCCAAACAGTTATTAAGGAAATGTATTTGGGCATTCTTCGCCGTCTAAGGGAAGCGATTCGAAAAAAACGGCTAGAAAAATGGACTAATGGTGGCTGGATCCTATACCATGACAATGCTCGCCCTCACACAGCGCACTTGATGACTAGCTTTTTGGCGAAAAACGGGACACAAATCCTACTTCAACCACCCTATTTCCCATACATCGCACCAAATGACTTTTTCCTGTTCCCCAAACTTAAAGCAGTTCTAAAAGGAAGACATTTTGACACCAGGGATGACATAATAGAAAAATCGCCGTTAGCATTGAAGAGCATTCCAAAAGAGGCTTATAAAAACTGTTTCGACAATTGGGAGAAACGATGGCGCTGGTGCGTTGAAGCAAGGGGGGATTACTTTGAAAACTTTTAATAAAAAAATTTTAAAAAAATTTTACCTTTTTTTTTATGGACCCAGTCCGGGAACTTATGGGACATACCTTGTACATTATAATACAGCCCATGATTGTAAAACGACATTTGAAAACTATCCCGCATGTGTTTCTTTTAAACGAAAAATCGGAATTTATTTTTAAGGAGAAATAACGATTATTTCTAACCTTAGAGATGAAGCATGAAAAGATGAATTGTGAAGAGTTATGATAAACGGAAAAATAAAAGTGTCTAGGGATGGGAATCGAACCCACAGGGCAGATGCCATGTCCACTAGGCTACCCTGGACATATTTTTCCGTTCGTGTTGTTGTTGTTTCTTATCCCCTTGTGTAAAGATTACACGAATTCCATGGTCTGATCTCATGGAATGGGGTGTAGGGGTGCAGCTTTCGTTGATCATGGCACCATGATCCAGGCACACTTTGGTGAAAGTCTGACTTTGCCTGTAGTTGAGGCCGTTCCTAACATGGAAGCAGACGCCTTTGCTGCCGACTCTAACATGAGTACAGACGCAGCTCCTCCGTATCCCTGGAGTGGGACCCTTTCTGAGGTCTATCAACTGGGTCAGTTGAAATCAGGATTTTTAAAGAGGTCTACTCCTCTTCTAACAATGCTGCTGTTGGTCCGCGACTGCTTATTCGTCAGAGTTATTCTGCTTGTTTCGCAGCTGGCCTTCATATCTGAAGGTCGTTCCCCTATCCGCCACCTGGGGACGCGCCCTATAGCAGTCAGCTCTGCCAAGGGTTTCCGTTCGTAAATATTATATGAGGTAATTTATAATACAATATAATGCGGCCCATTATCATTACTCTTCACAATTCATCTTTTCTTACTTCATCTCTAAGGTTAGAAATAATCGTTATTTCTCCTTAAAAATAAATTTCGATTTTTCGTTTAAAAGAAATACATACGGGAAAGTTTTCAAATGTCGCTTTGCAACAAATAATTTTTTCGTGTTCTTCCGTAGAAAGCTAGAACGTGGTACTCGAGTAGAGGATGTAAGACGTTCTCCACATAAGTATACCACCAGATGTCGCGACTTCCCTTCATATAACCTATTGTTGTTGTTTCCCGATGGCCGACTCAAACCTGTTGTACATTATGTAAATAAGTTTTCCATTTTTTTATTCTTACGTCCTTAAATCAAGCAGTACTTTTATCAAATTATGTTATTTATATATATTCTTTTAGTTCAATTAAAGAAATTACTGATCAAAACAATTTTTATTATTATACTTTCAAGATTTTTGCCACGCCTGCATTGCCAATACCATTTAGTATTAAAAAGAACCAGCAAATAGTTCTCTAGCATATCAAATTTAATTGTAATATATATATGTCGTATTTGTCGTGGCCGAATGGAAGGGCGCGACCGTTGTGCGTGTAAGCTTCGAAAAATAACTTGTTCCACACTCGTGAGCGCGCGCACGTTTATTTTGTACAGATTTATAGATGGATTAATTTGTATTTACATTTTAAAATATTAATTATGGCGAAAATAAATTATATCTCTTGGGAATTGGGCAAATTATGACATATATATATATCGCAATAATTTTGATACAAGTATTATACTTACTTGTAATTATTGGATTAATCACGCAGAGAACACTTTAAGCGTCTCCATACTATAGTCCACCACACTGGCCTTTCTCACATTCCCATAGCCCCATTCTTATATACAAACATGGCCACATTCATCCAATGAGAATGCGTGAGAGATCGGTTTACTTAACAAACAAAAACAACATTGTTCCCACAAAAAAACTGAAATAAGATAAAATTGCAAATGTTTATCAATATAATTTGACAAAAAAAAAAGAGAATATGGTTTTAACAGCTACTAACCAAAGTGTGGTTTTCGATCCCAAAATAACTTGACAAAATAAAAGTTAAAGAAAGAGAGAATTTTACCACAATGTATAGTTCTCTAAAACGGTAATCCATCACATCAATGAATGCATAAATAGAATAGGTATAGATGACGAAGAAAGAAAGATTAGCAATGGGGACTGAATGTCCAGTTTAGCTGAACAAAACGTCTATAAATAAGTGGGGACGGAACCATTGTGCTGAAGTTTTGCCAGCCCCTGCCGCGTGTATGGTCCACAGCTAATGCACCCCTGCCGCTCTTAATAGCTTGTAGGTCTAATGGCTGGCTGTCTGTCTTTCAGCTTTAATTGCTGGTTTGTTTTAACGTTCAACCATCTGGTTCTATACTCAACGAGATCACCATTGATTCATTGGGAATACCCATTGTTGTATCTCGTATCGCAACCAACAATGGTGATATTGTCCATGTGTACTTGATGAACTCATGTTTTACTGAGAATACTCAAGGAATATCTATTAAAAACAATGCTAATAATTCAGAAAAAATATAGATACATTTTGAGTGACTATAAAATCTGGATGAAACTGTGTAGGAATCCCGTTTGGAAAAATAGTGCGAATTGTATAATTAAAATTATAAATGGATTGATACAAATGACTGATAATAATAGTTTTTTCTTCGCCAAAAATTGTTGTAAACCATTTTTTGTAACCAACAAATGATCTTCGGAATGCATATCATGGTGTTGGGGATGGATTATTCGTAGCTATCACGTTCGAAAATATAGAACTAATTTATAAAATGATTAAGCAGAAGTTTGATTTTAGATTTTAATCAATAATTGTAGAAATTAGTGTTATAATTTAAAGCGAAATGATATTGAATAATTCCAAACTCAACATAAAGAGATGTATAGTGTTTACTTATGTTGCCTAAACATTTTTTTTTTTAATTTGACATATCGGACGCTATATCCCATCTCGGGATACTTGCGCCTAAATACATTTTAGTAGATTATATACAATTCATTTTATACAACTCAATAGCCACAATAAAAACATAATTAAAACTGAAACGATGTTTTCTCAAACAGCAGAGAAAATTTAAAATGAATTATTTTAGCAACCTATATACAATTCATTTTATACAACTCAATAGCCACAATAAAAACATAATTAAAACTGAAACGATGTTTTCTCAAACAGCAGAGAAAATTTAAAATGAATTATTTTAGCAACCTATATACAATTCATTTTATACAACTCAATAGCCACAATAAAAACATAATTAAAACTGAAACGATGTTTTCTCAAACAGCAGAGAAAATTTAAAATGAATTATTTTAGCAACCTATATACAATTCATTTTATACAACTCAATAGCCACAATAAAAACATAATTAAAACTGAAACGATGTTTTCTCAAACAGCAGAGAAAATTTAAAATGAATTATTTTAGCAACCTATATACAATTCATTTTATACAACTCAATAGCCACAATAAAAACATAATTAAAACTGAAACGATGTTTTCTCAAACAGCAGAGAAAATTTAAAATGAATTATTTTAGCAACCTATATACAATTCATTTTATACAACTCAATAGCCACAATAAAAACATAATTAAAACTGAAACGATGTTTTCTCAAACAGCAGAGAAAATTTAAAATGAATTATTTTAGCAACCTATATACAATTCATTTTATACAACTCAATAGCCACAATAAAAACATAATTAAAACTGAAACGATGTTTTCTCAAACAGCAGAGAAAATTTAAAATGAATTATTTTAACAGCCTATATACAATTCATTATATACAACTCAATAACCACACTAAAAACATAATTAAAACTGAAACGATGTTTTCTCAAACAGCAGAGAAAATTTAAAATGAATTATTTTAGCAACCTATATACAATTCATTTTATACAACTCAATAGCCACAATAAAAACATAATTAAAACTGAAACGATGTTTTCTCAAACAGCAGAGAAAATTTAAAATGAATTATTTTAGCAACCTATATACAATTCATTTTATACAACTCAATAGCCACAATAAAAACATAATTAAAACTGAAACGATGTTTTCTCAAACAGCAGAGAAAATTTAAAATGAATTATTTTAGCAACCTATATACAATTCATTTTATACAACTCAATAGCCACACTAAAAACATAATTAAAACTGAAACGATGTTTTCTCAAACAGCAGAGAAAATTTAAAATGAATTATTTTAGCAACCTATATACAATTCATTTTATACAACTCAATAGCCACACTAAAAACATAATTAAAACTGAAACGATGTTTTCTCAAACAGCAGAGAAAATTTAAAATGAATTATTTTAGCAACCTATATACAATTCATTTTATACAACTCAATAGCCACACTAAAAACATAATTAAAACTGAAACGATGTTTTCTCAAACAGCAGAGAAAATTTAAAATGAATTATTTTAGCAACCTATATACAATTCATTTTATACAACTCAATAGCCACACTAAAAACATAATTAAAACTGAAACGATGTTTTCTCAAACAGCAGAGAAAATTTAAAATGAATTATTTTAGCAACCTATATACAATTCATTTTATACAACTCAATAGCCACACTAAAAACATAATTAAAACTGAAACGATGTTTTCTCAAACAGCAGAGAAAATTTAAAATGAATTATTTTTAGCAACCTATATACAATTCATTTTATACAACTCAATAGCCACACTAAAAACATAATTAAAACTGAAACGATGTTTTCTCAAACAGCAGAGAAAATTTAAAATGAATTATTTTAGCAACCTATATACAATTCATTTTATACAACTCAATAGCCACAATAAAAACATAATTAAAACTGAAACGATTTTTTCTCAAACAGCAGAGAAAATTTAAAATGAATTATTTTAGCAACCTATATACAATTCATTTTATACAACTCAATAGCCACAATAAAAACATAATTAAAACTGAAACGATGTTTTCTCAAACAGCAGAGAAAATTTAAAATGAATTATTTTAGCAACCTATATACAATTCATTTTATACAACTCAATAGCCACAATAAAAACATAATTAAAACTGAAACGATGTTTTCTCAAACAGCAGAGAAAATTTAAAATGAATTATTTTAGCAACCTATATACAATTCATTTTATACAACTCAATAGCCACAATAAAAACATAATTAAAACTGAAACGATGTTTTCTCAAACAGCAGAGAAAATTTAAAATGAATTATTTTAGCAACCTATATACAATTCATTATATACAACTCAATAGCCACACTAAAAACATAATTAAAACTGAAACGATGTTTTCTCAAACAGCAGAGAAAATTTAAAATGAATTATTTTAGCAACCTATATACAATTCATTTTATACAACTCAATAGCCACAATAAAAACATAATTAAAACTGAAACGATGTTTTCTCAAACAGCAGAGAAAATTTAAAATGAATTATTTTAGCAACCTATATACAATTCATTTTATACAACTCAATAGCCACAATAAAAACATAATTAAAACTGAAACGATGTTTTCTCAAACAGCAGAGAAAATTTAAAATGAATTATTTTAGCAACCTATATACAATTCATTTTATACAACTCAATAGCCACACTAAAAACATAATTAAAACTGAAACGATGTTTTCTCAAACAGCAGAGAAAATTTAAAATGAATTATTTTAGCAACCTATATACAATTCATTTTATACAACTCAATAGCCACACTAAAAACATAATTAAAACTGAAACGATGTTTTCTCAAACAGCAGAGAAAATTTAAAATGAATTATTTTAGCAACCTATATACAATTCATTTTATACAACTCAATAGCCACACTAAAAACATAATTAAAACTGAAACGATGTTTTCTCAAACAGCAGAGAAAATTTAAAATGAATTATTTTAGCAACCTATATACAATTCATTTTATACAACTCAATAGCCACACTAAAAACATAATTAAAACTGAAACGATGTTTTCTCAAACAGCAGAGAAAATTTAAAATGAATTATTTTTAGCAACCTATATACAATTCATTTTATACAACTCAATAGCCACACTAAAAACATAATTAAAACTGAAACGATGTTTTCTCAAACAGCAGAGAAAATTTAAAATTAATTATTTTAGCAACCTATATACAATTCATTTTATACAACTCAATAGCCACACTAAAACATAATTAAAAACTGAAACGATGTTTTCTCAAACAGCAGAGAAAATTTAAAATGAATTATTTTAGCAACCTATATACAATTCATTTTATACAACTCAATAGCCACACTAAAAACATAATTAAAACTGAAACGATGTTTTCTCAAACAGCAGAGAAAATTTAAAATGAATTATTTTAGCAACCTATATACAATTCATTTTATACAACTCAATAGCCACACTAAAAACATAATTAAAACTGAAACGATGTTTTCTCAAACAGCAGAGAAAATTTAAAATGAATTATTTTAGCAACCTATATACAATTCATTATATACAACTCAATAGCCACACTAAAAACATAATTAAAACTGAAACGATGGTTTTCTCAAACGAAGAGAAAATCTAAAATGAATTATTTTAGCAACCTATATACAATTCATTTTATACAACTCAATAACCACAATAAAAACATAATTAAAACTGAAACGATGTTTTCTCAAACAGCAGAGAAATTTTAAAATGAATTATTTTAGCAACCTATATACAAATCATTATATACAACTCAATAGCCACACTAAAAACATAATTAAAACTGAAACGATGGTTTTCTCAAACGAAGAGAAAATCTAAAATGAATTATTTTAGCAACCTATATACAATTCATTTTATACAACTCAATAACCACAATAAAAACATAATTAAAACTGAAACGATGTTTTCTCAAACAGCAGAGAAAATTTAAAATGAATTATTTCAGCAACCTATATACAATTCATTTTAGACAACTCAATAACCACACTAAAAACATAATTAAAACTGAAACGATGTTTTCTCAAACAGCAGAGAAAATTTAAAATGAATTATTTTTGCAACCTATATACAATTCATTTTATACAACTCAATAGCCACACTAAAAACATAATTAAAACTGAAACGATGGTTTTCTCAAACGAAGAGAAAATCTAAAATGAATTATTTTAGCAACCTATATACAATTCATTTTATACAACTCAATAACCACAATAAAAACATAATTAAAACTGAAACGATGTTTTCTCAAACAGCAGAGAAAATTTAAAATGAATTATTTTAGCAACCTATATACAATTCATTTTATACAACTCAATAACCACACTAAAAACATAATTAAAACTGAAACGATGTTTTCTCAAACAGCAGAGAAAATTTAAAATGAATTATTTTAGCAACCTATATACAATTCATTTTATACAACTCAATAACCACACTAAAAACATAATTAAAACTGAAACGATGTTTTCTCAAACAGAAGAGAAAATTTAAAATGAATTATTTTAGCAACCTATATACAATTCATTTTATACAACTCAATAACCACAATAAAAACATAATTAAAACTGAAACAATGGTTTTCTCAAACGAAGAGAAAATCTAAAATGAATTATTTTAACAGCCTATATACAATTCATTTTATACAACTCAATAACCACACTAAAAACATAATTAAAACTGAAACGATGTTTTCTCAAACAGCAGAGAAAATTTAAAATGAATTATTTTAGCAACCTATATACAATTCATTTTATACAACTCAATAACCACACTAAAAACATAATTAAAACTGAAACGATGTTTTCTCAAACAGCAGAGAAAATTTAAAATGAATTATTTTAGCAACCTATATACAATTCATTTTATACAACTCAATAACCACACTAAAAACATAATTAAAACTGAAACGATGTTTTCTCAAACAGCAGAGAAATTTTAAAATGAATTATTTTAGCAACCTATATACAATTCATTTTATACAACTCAATAACCACAATAAAAACATAATTAAAACTGAAACGATGTTTTCTCAAACAGCAGAGAAAATTTAAAATGAATTATTTTAGCAACCTATATACAATTCATTTTATACAACTCAATAACCACACTAAAAACATAATTAAAACTGAAACGATGTTTTCTCAAACAGAAGAGAAAATTTAAAATGAATTATTTTAGCAACCTATATACAATTCATTTTATACAACTCAATAACCACAATAAAAACATAATTAAAACTGAAACGATGTTTTCTCAAACAGCAGAGAAAATTTAAAATGAATTATTTTAGCAACCTATATACAATTCATTTTATACAACTCAATAACCACAATAAAAACATAATTAAAACTGAAACGATGTTTCTCAAACAGCAGAGAAAATTTAAAATGAATTATTTTAGCAACCTATATACAATTCATTTTATACAACTCAATAACCACAATAAAAACATAATTAAAACTGAAACGATGTTTTCTCAAACAGCAGAGAAAATTTAAAATGAATTATTTTAGCAACCTATATACAATTCATTTTATACAAATTAATAACCACACTAAAAACATAATTAAAACTGAAACAATGGTTTTCTCAAACGAAGAGAAAATCTAAAATGAATTATTTTAACAGCCTATATACAATTCATTATATACAACTCAATAACCACACTAAAAACATAATTAAAACTGAAACGATGTTTTCTCAAACAGAAGAGAAAATTTAAAATGAATTATTTTAGCAACCTATATACAATTCATTTTATACAACTCAATAACCACAATAAAAACATAATTAAAACTGAAACGATGTTTTCTCAAACAGCAGAGAAAATTTAAAATGAATTATTTTTGCAACCTATATACAATTCATTTTATACAACTCAATAACCACAATAAAAACATAATTAAAACTGAAACGATGTTTTCTCAAACAGCAGAGAAAATTTAAAATGAATTATTTTAGCAACCTATATACAATTCATTTTATACAACTCAATAACCACAATAAAAACATAATTAAAACTGAAACGATGTTTTCTCAAACAGCAGAGAAAATTTAAAATTAATTATTTTAGCAACCTATATACAATTCATTTTATACAACTCAATAACCACAATAAAAACATAATTAAAACTGAAACAATGGTTTTCTCAAACGAAGAGAAATTCTAAAATGAATTATTTTAACAGCCTATATACAATTCATTATATACAACTCAATAACCACACTAAAAACATAATTAAAACTGAAACGATGTTTTCTCAAACAGAAGAGAAAATTTAAAATGAATTATTTTAGCAACCTATATACAATTCATTTTATACAACTCAATAGCCACACTAAAAACATAATTAAAACTGAAACGATGTTTTCTCAAACAGCAGAGAAAATTTAAAATGAATTATTTTAGCAACCTATATACAATTCATTTTATACAACTCAATAGCCACACTAAAAACATAATTAAAACTGAAACGATGTTTTCTCAAACAGCAGAGAAAATTTAAAATGAATTATTTTAGCAACCTATATACAATTCATTTTATACAACTCAATAGCCACACTAAAAACATAATTAAAACTGAAACGATGTTTTCTCAAACAGCAGAGAAAATTTAAAATGAATTATTTTAGCAACTTATATACAATTCATTTTATACAACTCAATAGCCACACTAAAAACATAATTAAAACTGAAACGATGTTTTCTCAAACAGCAGAGAAAATTTAAAATGAATTATTTTAGCAACCTATATACAATTCATTATATACAACTCAATAGCCACACTAAAAACATAATTAAAACTGAAACGATGGTTTTCTCAAACGAAGAGAAAATCTAAAATGAATTATTTTAGCAACCTATATACAATTCATTTTATACAACTCAATAACCACAATAAAAACATAATTAAAACTGAAACGATGTTTTCTCAAACAGCAGAGAAATTTTAAAATGAATTATTTTAGCAACCTATATACAAATCATTATATACAACTCAATAGCCACACTAAAAACATAATTAAAACTGAAACGATGGTTTTCTCAAACGAAGAGAAAATCTAAAATGAATTATTTTAGCAACCTATATACAATTCATTTTATACAACTCAATAACCACAATAAAAACATAATTAAAACTGAAACGATGTTTTCTCAAACAGCAGAGAAAATTTAAAATGAATTATTTCAGCAACCTATATACAATTCATTTTATACAACTCAATAACCACACTAAAAACATAATTAAAACTGAAACGATGTTTTCTCAAACAGCAGAGAAAATTTAAAATGAATTATTTTTGCAACCTATATACAATTCATTTTATACAACTCAATAGCCACACTAAAAACATAATTAAAACTGAAACGATGGTTTTCTCAAACGAAGAGAAAATCTAAAATGAATTATTTTAGCAACCTATATACAATTCATTTTATACAACTCAATAACCACAATAAAAACATAATTAAAACTGAAACGATGTTTTCTCAAACAGCAGAGAAAATTTAAAATGAATTATTTTAGCAACCTATATACAATTCATTTTATACAACTCAATAACCACACTAAAAACATAATTAAAACTGAAACGATGTTTTCTCAAACAGCAGAGAAAATTTAAAATGAATTATTTTAGCAACCTATATACAATTCATTTTATACAACTCAATAACCACACTAAAAACATAATTAAAACTGAAACGATGTTTTCTCAAACAGAAGAGAAAATTTAAAATGAATTATTTTAGCAACCTATATACAATTCATTTTATACAACTCAATAACCACAATAAAAACATAATTAAAACTGAAACAATGGTTTTCTCAAACGAAGAGAAAATCTAAAATGAATTATTTTAACAGCCTATATACAATTCATTTTATACAACTCAATAACCACACTAAAAACATAATTAAAACTGAAACGATGTTTTCTCAAACAGCAGAGAAAATTTAAAATGAATTATTTTAGCAACCTATATACAATTCATTTTATACAACTCAATAACCACACTAAAAACATAATTAAAACTGAAACGATGTTTTCTCAAACAGCAGAGAAAATTTAAAATGAATTATTTTAGCAACCTATATACAATTCATTTTATACAACTCAATAACCACACTAAAAACATAATTAAAACTGAAACGATGTTTTCTCAAACAGCAGAGAAATTTTAAAATGAATTATTTTAGCAACCTATATACAATTCATTTTATACAACTCAATAACCACAATAAAAACATAATTAAAACTGAAACGATGTTTTCTCAAACAGCAGAGAAAATTTAAAATGAATTATTTTAGCAACCTATATACAATTCATTTTATACAACTCAATAACCACACTAAAAACATAATTAAAACTGAAACGATGTTTTCTCAAACAGAAGAGAAAATTTAAAATGAATTATTTTAGCAACCTATATACAATTCATTTTATACAACTCAATAACCACAATAAAAACATAATTAAAACTGAAACGATGTTTTCTCAAACAGCAGAGAAAATTTAAAATGAATTATTTTAGCAACCTATATACAATTCATTTTATACAACTCAATAACCACAATAAAAACATAATTAAAACTGAAACGATGTTTTCTCAAACAGCAGAGAAAATTTAAAATGAATTATTTTAGCAACCTATATACAATTCATTTTATACAATTTAATAACCACACTAAAAACATAATTAAAACTGAAACAATGGTTTTCTCAAACGAAGAGAAAATCTAAAATGAATTATTTTAACAGCCTATATACAATTCATTATATACAACTCAATAACCACACTAAAAACATAATTAAAACTGAAACGATGTTTTCTCAAACAGAAGAGAAAATTTAAAATGAATTATTTTAGCAACCTATATACAATTCATTTTATACAACTCAATAACCACAATAAAAACATAATTAAAACTGAAACGATGTTTTCTCAAACAGCAGAGAAAATTTAAAATGAATTATTTTTGCAACCTATATACAATTCATTTTATACAACTCAATAACCACAATAAAAACATAATTAAAACTGAAACGATGTTTTCTCAAACAGCAGAGAAAATTTAAAATGAATTATTTTAGCAACCTATATACAATTCATTTTATACAACTCAATAACCACAATAAAAACATAATTAAAACTGAAACGATGTTTTCTCAAACAGCAGAGAAAATTTAAAATTAATTATTTTAGCAACCTATATACAATTCATTTTATACAACTCAATAACCACAATAAAAACATAATTAAAACTGAAACAATGGTTTTCTCAAACGAAGAGAAATTCTAAAATAAATTATTTTAACAGCCTATATACAATTCATTATATACAACTCAATAACCACACTAAAAACATAATTAAAACTGAAACGATGTTTTCTCAAACAGAAGAGAAAATTTAAAATGAATTATTTTAGCAACCTATATACAATTCATTTTATACAACTCAATAACCACAATAAAAACATAATTAAAACTGAAACGATGTTTTCTCAAACAGCAGAGAAAATTTAAAATGAATTATTTTAGCAACCTATATACAATTCATTTTATACAACTCAATAACCACAATAAAAACATAATTAAAACTGAAACGATGTTTTCTCAAACAGCAGAGAAAATTTAAAATGAATTATTTTAGCAACCTATAAACAATTCATTTTATACAACTCAATAACCACAATAAAAACATAATTAAAACTGAAACGATGTTTTCTCAAACAGCAGAGAAAATTTAAAATGAATTATTTTAGCAACCTATATACAATTCATTTTATACAACTCAATAACCACAATAAAAACATAATTAAAACTGAAACGATGTTTTCTCAAACAGCAGAGAAAATTTAAAATGAATTATTTTAGCAACCTATATACAATTCATTTTATATAACTCAATAACCACAATAAAAACATAATTAAAACTGAAACGATGTTTTCTCAAACAGCAGAGAAAATTTAAAATGAATTATTTTAGCAACCTATATACAATTCATTTTATACAACTCAATAACCACAATAAAAACATAATTAAAACTGAAACGATGTTTTCTCAAACAGCAGAGAAAATTTAAAATGAATTATTTTAGCAACCTATATACAATTCATTTTATACAACTCAATAACCACAATAAAAACATAATTAAAACTGAAACGATGTTTTCTCAAACAGCAGAGAAAATTTAAAATGAATTATTTTAGCAACCTATATACAATTCATTTTATACAACTCAATAACCACAATAAAAACATAATTAAAACTGAAACGATGTTTTCTCAAACAGCAGAGAAAATTTAAAATGAATTATTTTAGCAACCTATATACATTTCATTTTATACAACTCAATAACCACAATAAAAACATAATTAAAACTGAAACGATGTTTTCTCAAACAGCAGAGAAAATTTAAAATGAATTATTTTTTGCAACCTATATACAATTCATTTTATATAACTCAATAACCACAATAAAAACATAATTAAAACTGAAACGATGTTTTCTCAAACAGCAGAGAAAATTTAAAATGAATTATTTTAGCAACCTATATACAATTCATTTTATATAACTCAATAACCACAATAAAAACATAATTAAAACTGAAACGATGTTTTCTCAAACAGCAGAGAAAATTTAAAATGAATTATTTTAGCAACCTATATACAATTCATTTTATATAACTCAATAACCACAATAAAAACATAATTAAAACTGAAACGATGTTTTCTCAAACAGCAGAGAAAATTTAAAATGAATTATTTTAGCAACCTATATACAATTCATTATATACAACTCAATAACCACACTAAAAACATAATTAAAACTGAAACGATGTTTTCTCAAACAGCAGAGAAAATTTAAAATGAATTATTTTAGCAACCTATATACAATTCATTATATACAACTCAATAACCACACTAAAAACATAATTAAAACTGAAACGATGTTTTCTCAAACAGCAGAGAAAATTTAAAATGAATTATTTTAGCAACCTATATACAATTCATTATATACAACTCAATAACCACACTAAAAACATAATTAAAACCGAAACGATGTTTTCTCAAACAGCAGAGAAAATTTAAAATGAATTATTTTAGCAACCTATATATATACAATTCATTATATACAATTCAATAACCAGACTAAAAACATAATTAAAACTGAAACGATGGTTTTCTCAAACAGAAGAGAAAATTTAAAAAGAATTATTTTAGCAACCTATATACAATTCATTATATACAATTCAATAACCAGACTAAAAACATAATTAAAACTGAAACGATGGTTTTCTCAAACAAAGAGAAAATCTAAAATGAATTATGTTAACAACCTATATAAAATTCATTTTATACAACTCAATAACCGGACTAAAAACACAAAAGTGAAACGATGGTTTTCTCAAAGAAAAGAGAAAATTTAAAATGAATTTACAAAAATTATTGAATTTTACCTAAGTATCTTTGTTATATACAAATTCGCAAATTTCTTTGATGAGATAAAAATGATTACTTCTGTAGCTGTGAATTTGTCACCTTGTTATTTAAGCAAAAGAACTCTGCTCAAAGCAAAAATATCTTGAAATTTCTATAATTACAGAAGAATCTTTCCAAATTTTTTTTTAAACACCATTACCAGGAAAAGGCCTTCAAAGGCAGACAATAAAAGTAGAATGAACATACAATAATTGTAGCGATCAGATTAATTATAAATTGGCGAATTTAACTTGCTCCTAAAGATAGAGGCTGTGCCTGACCGGCATTCATAGTTCTTATAATTAAAGATACTTCGGCCAGTAAATGTAATTTAGTTTATTGGGTTCCACTCAAAAATATCAACATAGCTTATGATATTTACAGTTTTTTTTTTTTTTTGCCGGTCCCAAGCCCGGATGAAAAAGGAGGAGGGGAGCAGTAAAGAGCTCGCTAAAAAACCTGGGCTCAGCTGGCCCGGCTGATAGTACCCTGTAAGGTCTCCAGGGATACAGGATGAGCAGCGTTTGTATTCCATGTTAGGAGCGGCTCCACATGGTGTCTGTTCCTCATGTCAGAGGCGGCCATTTCTTTTGGAGCTAAGTCGGCATGCCACTAAGTAATGCTCCCAGTCTTAATGACAAAGGCAGACGCATTCTACTTCACCCAGTCATGATGGTTGTCAAGTCTCAAGCACTACAAGCTTGATACCCTAATATGATTGAGTGGAGATAAGAAGAAGAAGAAGACAGTTTTCTTTCCTTTGTATTTACCTACTAGCTCAATATTTGAATATTTGAAAATGACATTTAGCGCGATGTCTCTATAAAATAGGATTTCTAATCGTTATTAGCGCTATTCTTTTTTGTTCGTCTTTTTTAAAATACAAGTTTCTACAAGCATTAAATGAAAGGATGAAACATATTATAGCAAAGTATTTATTTTATTAACAGAGTATCATTTTTGATATTTATGTTTTGTTACTCTGTAAACTTCCCTCGTTGCTTATTTTTTATCATTCATAGTTTGTGCTTGTCTTAAATAAATTACTGTATCATCCCCGAAGTTTGTATTTACTAATTTTCCACGTGGCAATATATATTAAGGAAAGCTCAGCTTCCATATTGGGATTGGGGGTAATGAGATGGCAGATGAATTGGCAAAGGAAGCCAGAAAGTTGAGCCAAAGGAAAGAACAAATGTCAGTATTTGACGCTGATACTTTGGCAAAATACAAGATAATCAAACAAAAAATAACAAAAGATCAAATATGCGAAATAAACTCTGAGAGAATAATTACAAAAACTATAATAAGACTCAGAACAAAACACTATAAAGGAATGACAATACATCCAGATGGCACAAGAACCTATAGGACATGTAACAACTGTCCTGGTGTTAAACTAACCACCTACCCACATATTCTCATGCCCAGCAATGGCCGCAGCCTTGCACAAAATTGACATGGACCCAGAACAGCAGCTTTACAAACCCAAGATAGTGGACATTGCTGCTGCTGTGATAGAGATGCATGGAGATATCTGAGGCTCTTCATTGGACACGACAACAGCAACAGAAAATTGACATGAACCCAGAGCAGCAGCTTTACACACCCAAGATAGTGAACATTGCTGCTGCTGTGATAGAGATGCATGGAGACATCTGAGGTTCTTCATTGGACACGACAACAACAACAATAAGGCTTGGCTTATCAATGGTAAACCATCCTATCATAGCTCGTCAATTCGATCTACCAAATCGTTACATCTATTATATCGTCTGTTTAGCTTATATGGCATCATTTCACTTCTTAATTAAATATTGTAACATGTTTCTGGCGATGCGTTTCTTTTGATTGAATCTTTAATGCGTATGGATGGAGGAATAAATCTTCACATTTCTTGTTGAAGTTTAAATGGTACCGCCATTTAGCTAGTTGTAATAATTTCTTAAAGAATTGCTTCAGATACTAATCCATATCCCACTCGGCGTTAAGTTCATGATCACTAACAAGATAAATATTTGTATCAATGTGCAATAGATGAGAATCTCCTATGTATGAATTAAATAAGACAACAGATTTCTGGAAATGCCCTTCTTTTCAAAGAAACTTTGAAACTTCTTTGAAAAGAAACACATCTCCAGAAATCTGTTGTCTTATTTAATTCATGTACAGGAGATTCTCATCAATAAGGAATCATAAGGAAATTGTTATTTAGAGTGTCTAGTGATAATATGGAATAAAAGGGGGGGGGGATATATATGGCAGACATTCATCCAGAAGAGGACATCCATACGGACAAGGCACCTCAGTTGGCCGGTATTGTGATCAGGGTGCACGGACCGATCTGATCTGCTCCATGGACAAGACACCACCACCACCTCAGTTGGCCGGTATTGTGATTAGGGTGCACGGACCGATCTGATCTGCTCCATCGACAAGACACCACCACCACCTCAGTTGGCTGGTGTTGTGATCAGGGTGCACGGACATATCTAATCTGCTCCTTGGACAAGACACCACCACCACCTCAGTTGGCCGGTGTTGTGATCAGGATGCACGGACCGATCTGATCTGCTCCTTGGACAAGACACCACCACCACCTCAGTTGGCCGGTGTTGTGATCAGGATGCATGGACCGATATGATCTGTTTCATGGACAAGGTACCACCACCACCTCAGTTGGCCGGTGTTGTGATCAGGATGCATGGACCGATCTGATCTGTTTCATGGACAAGACACCACCACCACCTCAGTTGGCCGGTGTTGTGATCAGGATGCATGGACCGATCTGATCTGTTTCATGGACAAGACACCACCACCACCACCTCAGTTGGCCGGTATTGTGATTAGGGTGCACGGACCGATCTGATCTGCTCCATCGACAAGACACCACCACCACCTCAGTTGGCCGGTGTTGTGATCAGGGTGCACGGACCTATCTGATCTGCTCCTTGGAAAGACACCACCACCACCTCAGTTGGCCGGTGTTGTGATCAGGGTGCACGGACCGATCTGATCTGCTCCTTGGACAAGACACCACCACCACCTCAGTTGGCCGGTGTTGTGATCAGGATGCATGGACCGATATGATCTGTTTCATGGACAAGACACCACCACCTCAGTTGGCCGGGGTTGTGATCAGGTTGCACGGACCGATCTGATCTGCTCCATGGACAAGATACCACCACCACCACCTCAGTTGGCCGGTATTGTGATCAGGGTGCACGGACCGATCTGATCTGGTCCATGGACAAGACACCACCACCACCTCAGTTGGCCAGTATTGTGATCAGGGTGCACGGACCGATCTGATCTGCTCCATGGACAAGACACCACCACCACCTCAGTTGGCCGGGGTTGTGATCAGGGTGCACGGACCGATCTGATCTGCTCCATGGACAAGACACCACCACCACCTCAGTTGGCCGGTATTGTGATTAGGGTGCACGGACCGATCTGATCTGCTCCATCGACAAGACACCACCACCACCTCAGTTGGCCGGTGTTGTGATCAGGGTGCACGGACCTATCTGATCTGCTCCTTGGAAAGACACCACCACCACCTCAGTTGGCCGGTGTTGTGATCAGGGTGCACGGACCGATCTGATCTGCTCCTTGGACAAGACACAACCACCACCTCAGTTGGCCGGTGTTGTGATCAGGATGCATGGACCGATATGATCTGTTTCATGGACAAGACACCACCACCACCTCAGTTGGCCGGGGTTGTGATCAGGTTGCACGGACCGATCTGATCTGCTCCATGGACAAGATACCACCACCACCACCTCAGTTGGCCAGTATTGTGATCAGGGTGCACGGACCGATCTGATCTGGTCCATGGACAAGACACCACCACCACCTCAGTTGGCCAGTATTGTGATCAGGGTGCACGGACCGATCTGATCTGCTCCATGGACAAGACACCACCACCACCTCAGTTGGCCGGTATTGTGATCAGGATGCATGGACCGATCTGATCTGCTCCATGGACAAGACACCACATAATCTCTCCTTGTTTGTACACTATAATTAGCTGAAGAAGGGCTTGCCCGAAAGCTTCCTTAATCGCGTTAATAAAAAAGAGTTGCGGCGTTATATGATTCCCTCTTTCTAACCACCACCTCAGTTGGCTGGTATTGTGATAAGGGTGCACGGACCTATCTGATCTGCTCCATGGACAAGACACCACCACCACCATTGATAATATGACTTTCTTGGTTGTTAAAAAGTATAAACATTTTTGCGTTGAGCACAGCTATTCAGTTTAAACGACAAACACCAAACATATAAGCCTGTTAGACAACATTATTTATAAGTGAGATTTTAGCGCAGCTATCTATGAAAATATGAATTGATATCATTTTTAGCGCAATTTTGCATCAACAGTTTATATCCAGAATAGGACATATTCGTACGAATTTATAGATTATTGGCTTTTATCAACGCAACTGCTCCTTTTAAAATTCAAAACAACCATTATTTTCCTGTAGTATCATGTTCTATTCATATGTATATTAGGTGAAGGCAAATTTATTGATGAGTTTAATATTTTGCTCGCAGCAGCCGGTAACTAAAGTAAAAATCAAACAGCAACTTGATTGAACGGTGTTCCCTCAGGACGCCCCCTGCTGCTAGGATTGGCTAGAGGGGGACCGTCCCCTGTCTCTGATATTTGCATATAGGAGGCTTACTCCCGCTTAGGTTAATTGGACATCTGGGAGAGCTCGTTGTCGGTAGATTACCGGAATTTTAAACGGCGTGTTTGGGGGCCGGTCGGGGTGTTTAGCCGTTGAGATTGGAGGATATTGAGGTGGTTTGGAATGTCCTCTCTTCACGGCAACTTGAATATTGATTGTTGATGTTTCTATCTCTTTGATAATTGTTGATACTGTTGCTAATTCTTCAGGATGCTCGTTGATTTTGATTATTATTGTTGATACTGTTGTTGATTCTAGAGAATGCTCGTTGATGTTGATGCTAATTGTTGATATTGTTGCTTATTCTTGACGGCGCTCGTTGATGTTGATGCTAATTGTCGAAAATGTTGTTGATTCTTGAGGATGCTCGTTGATGTTGATGCTAATTGCTGAAATTGTTGCTTATTCTTGGCGATCCTCGTTGGTGTTTATGCTAATTGTTGATACTGTTGCTGATTTTTGAGCATGCTCGTTGATGTTGATGCTAATTGTTGATATTGTTGCTTATTCTTGACGGTGCTCGTTGATGTTGATGATAATTGTTGAAAATGTTGTTGATTCTTGAGAATGTGCTCGTTGATGTTGATGAGAATTGTTGATACTGTTGCTGATTCTTGAACATGCTCGTTGATGTTGATGCTAATTGTTGATATTGTTGCTTATTCTTGGCGATCCTCGTTGATGTTGATAATAATTGTTGAAAATGTTGTTGATTCTTGAGGATGCTCGTTGATGTTGATGCTAATTGTTGATATTGTTGCTTATTCTTGACGGTATTCGTTGATGTTGATGATAATTGTTGAAAATGTTGTTGATTCTTGAGAATGTGCTCGTTGATGTTGATGCTAATTGTTAATATTGTTGCTGATTCTTGGCGATGCTCGTTGATGTTGATGATAATTGTTGATACTGTTGCTGTTTCTTGAGCATGCTCGTTGATGTTGATGTTAATTGTTGATACTGTTGCTGATTCTTAACGATCCTCGTTGATGTTGATGATAATTGTTGATACTGTTACTGATTCTTAACGATGTGCTTGTTGATTTTGATGTTAATTGTTGATACTGTTGCTGATTCTTGACAGTGCTCGTTGATGTTGATGCTAATTGTTGATACTGTTGCTGATTCTTGACAGTGCTCGTTGATGTTGATGCTAATTGTTGATACTGTTGCTGATTCTTGACAGTGCTCGTTGATGTTGATGATAATTGTTGATACTGTGGCTGATTCTTGACGATGCTCGATGATGTTGATGCTAATTGTTGATACTATTGCTGATTCTTAACTATACTCGTTGATGTTGATGTTAATTGTTGATACTGTTGCTGATTCTTAGCGATCCTCGTTGATGTTAATGCTAATTGTTGATACTGTTGCTATTCTTGACAGTGCTCGTTGATGTTGATACTAATTGTTGATACTGTTGCTGATTCTTGGCGATGCTCCTTGATGTTCATGATAATTGACGAGACTGTTGCGGATTATTGAGGATTCTTCTTTTAGGTGTTTGATGCTGCTCTTTGATGTTTATTATAATATATGAGAGTGTTGCTGATTTTTGAAGATACTTCTTGATATTGTTGAAGCTGCTATTTCAAAGCACTTATATCAAAATGGTAATTGGCCACCACCACCACCGACACTGAAAATGACATGTAATAATGTACAACAAACATACCGCCACTACAGTAGAAGTCAGGCAGGGACCCCAACACTTATATCAAAATGGTAATTGGCCACCACCACCGACACTGAAGAGGACATGTAATAATGTACAACAATGATACCGCCACTACAGTAGAAGTCAGGCAGGGACCCAACACTTATATCAAAATGGTAATTGGCCACCACCACCACCGACACTGAAGAGGACATGTAAAATGTACAACAATAATACCGCCACTACAGTAGAAGTCAGGCAGGGACCCAACACTTATATTAAAATGGTAATTGGACACCACCACCACCGACACTGAAGAGGACATGTAAAAATGTACAACAATGATACCGCCACTACAGTAGAAGTCAGGCAGGGACCCAACACTTATATTAAAATGGTAATTGGATACCACCACCACCGACAATGAAGAGGACATGTAATAATGTACAACAATGATACCGCCACTACAGTAGAAGTCAGGCAGGGACCCAACACTTATATCAAAATGGTAATTGGACACCACCACCACCGACACTGAAGAGGACATGTAAAAATGTACAACAATGATTCCGCCACTACAGTAGAAGTCAGGCAGGGACCCAACACTTATATCAAAATGGTAATTGGACACCACCACCACCGACACTGAAGAGGACATGTAAAAATGTACAACAATGATTCCGCCACTACAGTAGAAGTCAGGCAGGGACCCAGCACTTATATCAAAATGGCAATTGGCCACCACCACCACCGACACTGAAGAGGACATGTAAAAATGTACAACAATGATTCCGCCACTACAGTAGAAGTCAGGCAGGGACCCAACACTTATATCAAAATGGTAATTGGCCACCACCACCGACACTGAAGAGGACATGTAATAATGTACAACAATGATACCGCCACTACAGTAGAAGTCAGGCAGGGACCCAACACTTATATCAAAATGGTAATTGGCCACCACCTACACTGAAGAGGACATGTAATAATGTACAACAATGATACCGCCACTACAGTAGAAGTCAGTCAGGGACCCAGCACTTATATCAAAATGGTAATTGGCCACCACCACCGACACTGAAGAGGACATGTAATAATGTACAACAATGATACCGCCACTACAGTAGAAGTCAGGCAGGGACCCAACACTTATATCAAAATGGTAATTGGCCACCACCACCACCGACACTGAAGAGGACATGTAAAAATGTACAACAATGATACCGCCACTACAGTAGAAGTCAGTCAGGGACCCAACACTTATATCAAAATGGTAATTGGCCACCACCACCGACACTGAAGAGGACATGTAATAATGTACAACAATGATACCGCCACTACAGTAGAAGTCAGTCAGGGACCCAACACTTATATCAAAATGGTAATTGGCCACCACCACCGACACTGAAGAGGACATGTAATAATGTACAACAATGATACCGCCACTACAGTAGAAGTCAGGCAGGGACCCAACACTTATATCAAAATGGTAATTGGCCACCACCACCACCGACACTGAAGAGGACATGTAAAAATGTACAACAATGATACCGCCACTACAGTAGAAGTCAGTCAGGGACCCAACACTTATATCAAAATGGTAATTGGCCACCACCTACACTGAAGAGGACATGTAATAATGTACAACAATGATACCGCCACTACAGTAGAAGTCAGTCAGGGACCCAACACTTATATCAAAATGGTAATTGGCCACCACCACCGAAACTGAAGAGGAAATGTAATAATGTACAACAATGAAACCGCCACTACAGTAGAAGTCAGTCAGGGACCCAACACTTATATCAAAATGGTAATTGGCCACCACCACCGAAACTGAAGAGGAAATGTAATAATGTACAACAATGATACCGCCACTACAGTAGAAGTCAGTCAGGGACCCAACACTTATATCAAAATGGTAATTGGCCACCACCACCGAAACTGAAGAGGAAATGTAATAATGTACAACAATGATACCGCCACTACAGTAGAAGTCAGTCAGGGACCCAACACTTATATCAAAATGGTAATTGGCCACCACCACCGAAACTGAAGAGGAAATGTAATAATATATATATATATATTGCGTATGATATTGTTTTTTTACAGCACAATACAACAATGTTGGCAAGTTTCTCTAGAGTGGAATGTCGAGGTGACGAAATGTAATAATGTACAACAAGCATGTCAAACTCGCGGCCCGCGGGCCTCATGCGGCCCACAACGAATAAATTTGCGTCCCATCAGACAATATATTTTAATATTTTTTTTTTTTATAAATAAAAAAAAAATTAATGAAAATTTGTAGCCTAATTTTTAAAAATTGTAATTATACATAATTTATTTATTAATAATGAACTACTGGTCGCCATACATAAGTCGTAAGTTTTGATAATATTATACCTACATACATAACGTATGTACATCGCCATAAGTATTGTGTGCCTTAAAGTTTAAAGGAAATATTCTTTCGGAGTACTAGAAAACAATTTTTTTAAAGTTACGTTCAATAATTTGTGCAGTTATTCTGTGTCTGGTAAGTTAAAAAATATTAATTTTTAAAAAATTTTTAAAATATTAATTAAAACGTTTTATTATTTTGTGTTAGCGATTACTAATTTTTTTTCAGACCTTTGTATTCAATATGTCTTCATCAAAACCAAGTGGCAGTAAAACTAAACGAAAAATTGCTGACGAACATAGGAATTTTCAAGAAAAGGGGGAATTAGAGAATTTTTGCTCTGAAGTAAAAGATAAAATCATCTGCTTGATATGTAATAATGCTATTAGTGTACCAAAATTATATAACATTAAACGTCATTATAAACAACATAAATCAAAATATGATACCTACGAAGGTTTAATGAGGCAAGAAAAGTTAAAAGAGTTCAAGTTGGGAATGAAAAAACAACAGTTTATGTTTACTAAAGTATCACAAGAGAGTGAAGCGGCGGTGCATGCAAGCTACGTTTTATCGGAGATGATAGATAAACACTCAAAACCTTTTACTGAAGGTGATTTCATCAAGGAATGTTTAATTAAAGCTGCAGAAATTGTTTGTCCTGGAAGTGTGAAGACGTTTCAAGCAATATCTTTGTCTCGAAATACCGTTGTGGAAAGAGTTACTGATATGGCCAGAAATTTAAATGATCAGATAAAAGAAAAATCATCTTGTTTTGAAGCATTTTCCATTGCCTGTGATGAGAGTACGGACATTGGGGGCGTAGCTCAGTTAGCTGTTTTTTTTTTCGAGCTTGCGACACGGATTTCAACATTTTTGAGGAATTATTGGAACTAGTACCGATGCATGGCACTACTACAGGAGAAGATATATTTAATTGCGTTTATGATCTTCTGCAAAAATACAATTTACCTCAATCAAAATTGACTTCTGTAGCAACAGATGGAGCTCCTTCAATGACTGGAAAAACCAACGGTTTCGTAGCATTACTGCGAAAAACACTAAGTGGAATTTCTGATGGTTCCAATATTCATCATACGCATTGCATTATACATCAGGAAGTATTATGTACGAAGGTAATAAAAATGGAAAATGTGTTGACACCTATCAAAAAATTCATCAATTTCATAAGATCTCGAGGTTTAAATCAGCAACAGTTCTCTCTGTTCTTAACTGAATTAGAAAGCGAATATTCAGGTTTATCATACTATACCGAGGTACGTTGGCTATCATGCTACAAGGTCTCAAACAATTTTGGGACTTGAAAGAAGAAATATGTCAGTTTTTAATAACCAAGAATCAAGACATCACTTTGTTTTCTGATCAAGTATGGTTGCAAGATTTTTCCTTCATGGTTGACAAAACAAAACACTTGTCGGATTTAAATTTGAAACTGCAAGGAAAGGATCAGATCATTACCAACATGTGTGACCAAGTTAATGCATTCAAATGTAAGCTAGTTCTTTGGGAAAAGCAGTTGAAAAACGAAGATTTAATGCACTTTCCGACATGCAACTGAAACAAATCAAGTTTAGGTGAAACTGCATCGTATCAAAAATATGCGGAAAAAATTTTAAGTCTTAGAAATGAATTTGAAACAAGGTTTTCTGATTTCAAATCTTTGGAAGGCAAGTTTACTTTGTTTTCTTCGATTTTCTCGATAAATATAGAATCAGTACCTAATCATTTGCAAATGGAGGTAATAGATATCCAGTGCGATTCAGATTTAAAGGCAAAATTCATTGAAGTTGGCGTTTCTGAATTTTACAAATATTTGCCAGACAGATTTGAAAACACTCGAAAATTAGCATATGAAATTATGTACATGTTTGGAAGTACTTATCGGTGCGAGCAGTTATTTTCACTTATGAAAGGAAATAAGTCTCCAATCAGATCGAGAATTACTGACGTTCACCTTGGGTCAGTTTTAATATTAATCACTGCGAACAAGATTTCCCCCGAAGTAGGAAAGATGGTAGCAGAAAAGAGATGCCAAATATCAGGGAGAAAATATTAACTTTACTTTCTTTTTTCTTATTAGTATTTTTTAAAATAAACCTACATAAATGTTACTATAAAAATTTAATTACTTGTTTTCTTTTTTTTGCGGCCCACATAATCTTATTACTTTTTTATTTGGCCCGTGTTAGGATTTGAGTTTGACATGCTTGATGTATAACAATGATACCGCCACTACAGTAGAAGTCAGGCAGGGACCCAACACTTATATTAAAATGGTAATTGGCCACCACCACCACCGACACTGAAGAGGACATGTAATAATGTACAACAATGATACCGCCACTACAGTAGAAGTCAGGCAGGGACCCAACACTTATATTAAAATGATAATTGGCCGCCACCACCACCACCGACACTGAAGAGGACATGTAAAATGTACAACAATGATACCGCCACTACAGTAGAAGTCAGTCAGGGACCCAGCACTTATATCAAAATGGTAATTGGCCACCACCACCGACACTGAAGAGGACATGTAAAAATGTACAACAATGATACCGCCACTACAGTAGAAGTCAGGCAGGGACCCAACACTTATATCAAAATGGTAATTGGCCACCACCGACACTGAAGAGGACATGTAATATTGTACAACAATGATACCGCCACTACAGTAGAAGTCAGGCAGGGACCCAGCACTTATATCAAAATGGTAATTGGCCACCACCGACACTGAAGAGGACATGTAATAATGTACAACAATGATACCGCCACTACAGTAGAAGTCAGGCAGGGACCCAGCACTTATATCAAAATGGTAATTGGCCACCACCGACACTGAAGAGGACATGTAATATTGTACAACAATGATACCGCCACTACAGTAGAAGTCAGGCAGGGACCCAGCACTTATATCAAAATGGTAATTGGCCACCACCGACACTGAAGAGGACATGTAATATTGTACAACAATGATACCGCCACTACAGTAGAAGTCAGGCAGGGACCCAGCACTTATATCAAAATGGTAATTGGCCACCACCGACACTGAAGAGGACATGTAATATTGTACAACAATGATACCGCCACTACAGTAGAAGTCAGTCAGGGACCCAGCACTTATATCAAAATGGTAATTGGCCACCACCGACACTGAAGAGGACATGTAATATTGTACAACAATGATACCGCCACTACAGTAGAAGTCAGGCAGGGACCCAGCACTTATATCAAAATGGTAATTGGCCACCACCGACACTGAAGAGGACATGTAATAATGTACAACAATGATACCGCCACTACAGTAGAAGTCAGTCAGGGACCCAACACTTATATCAAAATGGTAATTGGCCACCACCGACACTGAAGAGGACATGTAATAATGTGCAACAATGATACCGCCACTACAGTAGAAGTCAGTCAGGGACCCAGCACTTATATCAAAATGGTAATTGGCCACCACCGACACTGAAGAGGACATGTAATAATGTACAACAATGATACCGCCACTACAGTAGAAGTCAGGCAGGGACCCAGCACTTATATTAAAATGGTAATTGGCCACCACCACCACCACGACACAGAGGGTAGCCACTGGTGGTCGACCACAATAGATGCCCCGCGGACAAAAGACATTCTCGGATGTCGCCTTGCAGGTGGCGGATTGTAGAACACATATTACGACAACCATTCACACCGCTAAATCCCATTTGCCCCCGCAGCTCGCTAATCCACTGGAAGCTAAACGGATGGAAATGAGGCGGTGAGAACAGGCACGAGGGCCGAGCGGGTGAATTCTCTCCCTTCCTGGATGGGGACAACCCTGCCGCTGGGCTCTTATCCAGTCTTACAACTCGAGCATTTGCATAACTTACTGATGAAAACCTTTTATTCACTAGAACCTCCCAAGGGCGACCTCCCAAATATCATTTTTAAACTCTAGTACTTCCATGAGGTGGCCTTCTATTGATAATTCGATATATCAAAACAATTCAGCTTCAAGTTATCAAAGAAATCGCTAAAGAACCTGAAGAAGAGTTGTAAAAGTGTAAGAGTAAGAATGGTTAGTTAACTCTGAGTGTTTCTTACTGCAACCCTTAATCATCGTTGCACCTCACCAATTTTGTGAACCAAAGGAAATAATCGCAGTGAAGAAGGCAAAGATAGAGCTAAAATTCCCCGGGAAGAAGAAAAATTTGCCTTAGTTTCTCTATTTACGTTCCTTAGCAACCAAATCTTCTAAAATTGTAACATTCATATAAATCAAAAGTAAAAGAATATCTTAAGGAAAAAAAGGCATTAATAAGAAAAAAATCTTTCGATACATCAAAAACCAAGGGCTAAAACCAAAAGCACACTTTATCATGGGTTCAATTTGTATTGTGCGTACATATGCTTTCGAGACATGTAAGAAAGCCATAAATAAATAAGTTACATGCTTTCGATATGTGCTCTTCTGAATGATAAGAATACGATGGATTGAGGAATGAAGAGATCCTCAGAATGATCAAGAATGACATTGGATTCCACTGTCAGGAGAGGAACCATGTTTGAATATTTGTCTAGAATGGATAACCCTTTTACTAGAAGTTATTATGGAAGGAAGCTAAGAAAAGGCGAGAACGGACAATGTAGCAGCTGAAAAAATGTTGTATATATTATAATATAATTATGGCATATATTTTAATTTTATTTATTTAACCAAAAAAAAAAACTAATTTACTCTATGAAATGTAAATAAAAAAATGAGTAAATGTTTTGAATAGGAATAATACTGTAAAACGAAATTTGAAATACCATTCCGCATGTGTTTCTTTTCAATGAGAAATCAAAATTTATTTCAAGGAGAAATAACGATTATTTATAACCTTTTGCATGAGGTATGAAAGAATTAATTGTGAAGAGTAATGATAAACGGAAAAAATAAAAGTGTCCAGGGATGGGAATCGAACCCACAGTGTTCCGCTTACAGGGCAGATGCCATATCCACTAGGCTACCCTGGACATATTTTTCCGTTCGTAAATAATACATAAAGTAATTTATAATACCATATAATATAATGCGGCTTGTGATTGTAAAACGACATTTGAAATACCATCCCGCATGTGTTTCTTTTCAACGAAAAATCAAAATATATTTTAAGGAGAAATAACGATTATTTCTAATCTTTACTCTTCACAATTCATCCTTTCATACCTCATCCAAAAGGTTAGAAATAATCGTTATTTTCCCTTGAAATAAATTTTGATTTTTCTTTGAAAAGAAACACATGCGGGATGGTATTTCAAATGTCGTTTTACAATCACAAATCGCCTTATATTGTATTGTATTAGGAATAATATTATATATATCTAGCTTGTGTGTGTGTGTGCTATAGTTTTGTATGGCTAAAAAAGAACAAGATAATTGGCATGTATATAAATTAATAAATGTTTCTTTAATTAACGGTGATTGAATTTCTGATTCTGAATTCCTGATAACACTTACAGACAATATCGGCCCTACGATACCATAAAGCCCAGATGAAGTAGCTCCGAGAGGACAAGAACACTGCCAACAGATGTTTGAGTCGAAATAGAATATTGCCACGTGGAAAATTAGGAAAGACAAACTTCAGAATGACACAGCAATTTTATTTAAGACAAGAACAAACTATGAATGATTAAAAAAGATAATCAATGAGGGAAGTTTACAGAGAATAGAAAAATATAAATATAAAAACTCATACTCTGTTAATAAAATAATAAATATTCTGCTACAATATTCCATTTGAGTTACTAGGTGAGGTTTTTGGTATTCACATCTTGTTTAACTTTTATAATCATTTTAAATCACAATTTGGGTGATTGTGTCTTATATGTTTCACCAGAAGTTTCAACTCTTGGTCGAAATTTCTCTAAAAGACTGCTACGAGCTTTAGACATCCATCTCTGTAAACATTATTCCAATAAAAAAAATAAATGCTTACGTTTTGTTCCATGTCCCAAGTACACATAGACAATTCTGTTACCTACTCTACTACAATTATTGTAAATAGTTTCACGTGCAATTATCCAGATAGAGTATAGCGTGTCTTATTTGCAACTGGTAATAAATAAATAAAAGACCATGATATCATTATGGGTTGAGGAGCTTGAGAATGATTGTGCTTTATATACATTACATGTTTACACTTGTGAAAAACAGTTTGAGTTTAGCATTTGCAAAATGTCACAGCCCTGTTTGAATACTTGCACTCTCTAGTGGGGTTGGGCTTATGTGAGAATTGTAGGTCATAAGATACTTTCAAATTAAAATGTACATTGCAGGATTCAATCCCAGGTATCTATATTAATAAAATGGAAATTTCATAAGTGGTGTTCGCTAAAAACTTTCGTTACAATGCATCAATTTCGACCAAATTTTCAACATTTATGTAAAACGAGATGGAGCAGGTTTTGCTTAACATCAAAATATTTTTCCTAACTTTAACATGCGTAACTTCACTGTTATCGATTAAATACAAAAAAAAAATCAACAGAGTTAATTTTATTTATATATAAATACAAAAAAAAAAAATTCAGCAATTCATTCAACTCAATCTAAAAAATATTCAAAACAAGCAATTTTAGGATAACACCATATGTAAAACAGTCGGCCAAGAAAACAACAACGATATTACATCTTTCTCACATATTCACACACAATCTTGATTAATAATTAAAACTAATCTTTAACATTGTTTATTATACTTCATAATATATAATATTCGTTAGGCAAACTTTCATTCGGATAAAACCCGGGCGAAGCCGGGTACACATCCGCTAGTTATATTATATAATCTTCCACTTTTCTAAAAAGGAAGTTCCATTTTTTACAAAATTTATTTTGTCTATAATATATAATATATATAATATAATATCGTTCTGAAACTAGAGCAATTCATACTCAAATCATTAGATAGTAAAAAAGGCATATATTGGATTGAATTATTTAATTCAATCGAATATATACCTTTTTTATTATCTAATATGTATATATTCCAAAAATTATTACTATTAATATATATATAAACGCGTTCGTAGATGGCTTTTCTTGATTTATCAAGAAAATGGGCTGGCCAAATATCAGGGAACAGGTTAAATCAATGTTTAGTTGATTTCTGTTCCACCAGATGGCGTTCTGCCTTCTGTAAAGCACATGTGCTCCTGGTCAGGATATGCCATTTTATATATATATATATATATATATATCATTTTGTTCTCCCTCCCCATTGAATATAGGCAAAACATATTTTTTTTAGCTTATATCTCTAGACGTTATGTGGCGCTGAGTTGATTGTTGACATTAATATGTTATAACACCTTGAAAAAAGTTGGTGTTCAGCCAACTGAAATATTGGTAAATATATTATATTTTGATTCAATATATTCCTTTTAACATTGACAAATTGAAAATTTTCTCTGGAGTAAGATTCTTTTTGAAATTAAACAATTTTTACTGCCTTTATTGCAATAGAAAAATTAATGGGAGGGCCTAGCTCATCAATGGTGAACCCTCCCAGCGGTTTCGCCAGTTTAATCTACCATACCGCTGTTATATTGCATTTTTCGATCTTCCTTTTATAGTGATACTGTTGCTAGACTCTTGGAATGGGTATTTTAGATGAACTATGGACATAAGCTTTGAGGACAGGAGAATTACATACAATTATAAATATATAATATGCTTCGAGCAATCGCTCTTCCGCAAATATCAAATTGAGTCTTTTATTAGAACATTTATATTACGATGTACTAGCGCGCCATGTATAGTCATTACAATTACAATTATTTTATTTCCAAAGCGCTATATCCCGCAAGGGATACTTGCGCCAAACAAGGAGAAAAGTTTATTAACATAAGTTATTTACATTATTCAACGCATGAAAACATTAGAGATGCAGATTTTGTAGAAAGTTTAGAATGTATTTACAAAATGAATTGAACTTTAAATATGATTTTTTAAATCGGAAATCAAATCTTTAAGTTCACAAACAATAGTCATGCTATAGAAAGAATTGTATGAATCCTAAAAAGACAAAGTAAAATTGACCCGTTACTGTAACAACAGGCAACTAACCTATTTCTAGGCCTACAACTACCATCGCAACCACCACCACCACTCGAAAGAAAGTTTTCGAAATTTGTTCCAAAAATTCTGTCCGAGGCCCAAAAGGAGGAAAGGGTTAATGACTGAGAAGATTGGCTACTGAAGATCCACGAAGATCCAAACTTCCTCACAAAGATGATTAATGGCGATGAAACCTGGGTCTATGAGTATGATCCAGAGACCAAACAACAATCGAGCCACTGGCTCCCGAAAAATGCCCCAAACCGAAAAAAGCAAGAATGTCTAATTCAAAAACAAAGGTTCTCTTGGTGACTTTTTTCGATCACCAAAGCATTGGGCATCATGAATTCCTCCCACAAGGGCAAACAATTAATCAAAACGTGTATCTAGCGATTTTACGCCGTTTACTGGAATCAATACGGAAGAAACGACCGGAAAAATTGATCTCGGGCGAATGGATGCTTCATCACGATAACGCCCCAGCTAACAGAGCTCTTTCCGTGGGTGCTTTTTTGACTAAAAATAGCATGCTGACAATGCCTCATCCTCCGTACTCTCCTGATTTAGCACCAAATGACTTCTTTCTCTTTTCTCGAATGAAGTCAGTTCTAAAAGGATATAGATTTGATACCGTTAATGCCATAAAGGAAAAATCGCTGAGCGTTTTGAAGGGCATTACTTCTGACGGGGACTTCGGACGTATTTTCGGGGTGCTTCCGGAACTGGGAAAAAAGAATGAAACGCTGTATAGATTACCTCGGACAGTATTTTGAGGAATATTAACCGTTTTTGTATATATTCATTTAATAAATCTTTTATGACCCAATTCCCCGAATTTTATGATCACACCTTGTATATTTTCCGGGAGGAAATTGACCTATAAAAGCATAGGGCGTCTCTGCTGTCAAAATAAACGTCAAAACTGCAGGCCATCTAATACGCCAAACTAGCGGCCTCGGGTCGGTGACAAAGCCACAACACCAGCTTTGGAAAACTGAGGAGCGTCCACCTAGAGACCATGGTTTCGGGCTAATGGCCCTCGTCAGTCTAGGGCAGACTTTATTCCATGAGATCCACACGGGATCTAATGGAATCTTGACAATCTGCCAAAATTGTGTTTAGCTGACAAAGTGGCTGGGCCAAATCTATGGCCAAAATATAGATGGAAATTTTACCGGGAGGAAATTGAAGATCTATAAAAGAATAGAGCCCCTCTCCCGTAAAAAAGAAGTCGAAACTAGACGCAATCTATTGACCGTCGCTGAAAATATTTGCTGGAAGCCATATACCCACACACACAAAGATAACTTTAATATGCACCCGTGCAGCACCCGAGACGAAGCATGGTTAATTTAGCTAGTTCTATTATAAACAGAATTACTAAAAATCAATATATATTATTATAATTTAAATATAAAAACGTTTCATTTATATCATCAATTATTCTCCTTTGAAAAAAAAAAAAAAAACTGCAAACCCAAAAATTTCCCGCCTTGAAAAAAAAAAATCAATGCACATTTGAACAAAAAAGGCTATATAGTGTAACGTTTATGTGTTAAATGTTAAAATATGTTTTACCATTGTTAATTTAAGTTTGTTGTTGTTTTATAATAATGAAGGTGCATATAAATTGTTGTTGTTTATTATCGTTTGTTTAAAAAAAAAATACATTGCATGTAATGATGATAACAAAAATGACTTTTTAATTTAATATACAAAAATCAGTGAAAAAAATTGGTTATAAAATTCACAAACGTGACAATAGATTTAAAAAGAAATATAATAAAAAAAAAAAAAGAACGTTAAAGGAACACACCCCATAAAATAGGAGGTGTTTCATTTCAAGTTAACTTTATGATAAAGGGGAGTGAAAAACGGATGAAAAGTGGGAGGCGCGGGGACCCAATACCCACAGCTATTTATATAAGAAAAAACGTTCCAATGACACGTGACCAAATTATCAGCAATCGATCACGAACTGAATGCAACAGGGGAGCAGTCAACCAGGGGCAAAGAATGCAGCTGCAGTCAAGTCTGACAAAAAAAAAAAAAGCAAAAAAAAGTTCAAGCAAGTTAGCTATCCGCAACTTTTAATCCTCTTTCCAAAAAACTTAAGGTGCTTATCACCAAACAACGGTTTTTACCAATCATTTTTGAAACATCGACAGAAAAAAAAAAATGGAAAAAAGATTTGCGGATATTCTCGTAGGTAGAGAACACAAGGGCAAAAGTCTTTTCTATTAATTTTCCTGTCTGAAGGCATCCTCAAGAAGGCCATCCAAAAAGAAGGCAGGCAAATATTTTCCTCCACCTAGAACTCTCAAGAGCTGGGAAGAGGCAGGGTGGGGTGCTCCATATTAAGAAGGTTTCACAAAGAGAGGGCCCATTTTGGCCAAAGTCATTTTTTAAGAGGGGGCTAGCAAGAATTTGACCACCTGTGGCAACACGTGCGAGGAGCCAGACTGCGTGGCACCAACATTCCGACATACCTTCCCCCCCCCTCCTTTCTTCTCCCCGTTGGTCGTCCTTTCCCTGAATGCCCTGGCGTTGCTCCCTTCATGGTACTTTCTTCTCATCCCTGCCTCCTGCCTTTTGCTGTGCCGTCATCGCCCGTGTAATTGGATAGGGCGATTATTGCCCGGTTTTATTGCGTGTATGGTTGGTGGTCATTTTATGGTCTGTTGGTTTCATATAAAATTGTTGTGATTTTTGTATGGTATCTGATTGGTAATCTAAAATTTGGTGTGATTTTTGTATGGTATCTGGTTGGTGGTCATTTTATGGTCTGTTGGTTTAATCTAAAATTTGGTGTGATTTTGGTATGGTATCTGGTTTTTTCATCTAAAATTTGGCGGTTTTTTGTATAGCATCTTGTTGGTGGTCACTTTAAGGTTTGTTGGTTTCATCTAAAATTTGGTGTGATTCTTGTATGGTATCTGGTGGTGGTTACTTTACGGTCTGTTGGTTTCATCTAAAATTTGGCGGATTTTTGTATGGTATCTGGTTGGTGGTCATTTTACGGTCTGTTAGTTTCATCTAAAATTTGGCGGATTTTTGTATGGTATCTGGTTTTTGTATGGAATCTGGTTGGTGGTCATTTTACGGTCTGTTGGTTTCATCTAAAATTTGGCGGATTTTTGTATGGTATCTGGTTTTTGTATGGTATCTGGTTAGTGGTCATTTTACGGTCTGTTGGTTTCATCTAAAATTTTGCGGATTTTTGTATGGTATCTGGTTGGTGGTCATTTTATGGTCTGTTGGTTCCATCTAAAATTTGGTGTGATTTTTGTATGGTATCTGGTTGGTGGTCATTTTATGGTCTGTTGGTTTCATCTAAAATTTGGTGTGATTTTTGTATGGTATCTGGTTGGTGGTCACGTCAAGGTTTGTTGGTTTCATCTATAATTCGGTATGGTTTTTGTATGGTATCTTGTTGGTTTTATCTGATATTTTGTGTGATATTTTTTGCGTGGAATTATATATGATTATTTTTCAGGTTTTTTTGGCGAAGTCAAAAATTGTGTGTGACCTTTGGATGATTTTTGGCTGTGCTCCCTTTCTGTTCTTTTTGTTTCTTGTTTGAAAAAAGGTAGCATTCGAAATTTACGCATATTGACTAGGAATTATGCCATATTCTCAAGAATATAGTTTTCTTTGTAAAACATTGTATATGGCCAAGATTTAATTTCACTCTAGAACAGATATACAGATCTGTATATGATAGGGTTTTGTTCTTAAATGTATAAAGTTGACCCTATGAACAATTCTGCGTATATAAAAAAAAGTCTTGTGATCAGTCAAATTCTTTAATGATTTTGAATTTGGAAAAAAAAAAAAAACAGAAATGGAGTACACCTATCCCCCGATTTACACGGTACTTGTTTTACACGTTTTCGCTTTTACACGGTTTTCCAAATAAGTTTTTTTTTATCGCACTATACTAAATGCTACTGTGATTGAACACATGCGCTGTGTACACATCTCACGAGGAATCCCGAGCTTATGTGCTGACTACATATTTTAACCTGTCAATGCATTTTATTTTTATTTCTGTGTACACCTATCCCCGGGTTTACACGTTTTTCTCAGGAACGTATCTGCCGTGTAAATCGGGGGATAGGTGTATTTGAATTGTTTGAAAGTAGTTTTTAATCCTTTTTTAATTCTGGTTTTTTATAGGTTAAAAATTTGATATTTTTTATTTGGTAGAGAGAGAGAGAGAGAGAGTTACCACATTCAATTTTTAAGGTACTATGCAAATGCGGCAGAATGGACCAAACATCTGGAGAATAAATTTATATATTCGGTCAGAATGGTAAAAAAAAAATTATTAGATCCTTAGCAACCACGTTTCAGTTGGGAACATAATTACTCACGCTAGGCGTATCCAACTCACATTTTAAAACTCTTGTTGGAAAATGTTCTTGTTAAAATAAAATGAAAAAAATATTTCACAAATAATATGTAAATAGTATAGGTGTCTTTATCAAATCCTATCAATAATTTTTAGTCCACGCTCGCATTTTTCAATTTAGCCACAAAAACAATAATAATATGTATATAAATATGATGTTTTTTTTTTAGTAAATTAGCTCTCTCGTACATGCCAAACGATATAAATACATTGATGATATTTTGACCAATGTTGCGCCTATTGTGGTAGGTAGAACCTCTGTTTTTTTTTCTTCTTTTTTTTTTAAGACTCTTAATAACACTAGCGAACTACCATAAAGAAGGCTTCTCCACATCATCGTTATGTCTCCCATTATAAAGTCCGAATATGTGAAACGGCATAGTTCAGAAATAATGGGTCGACAATATAAAGTTACATATTGTACAGCTGGAAATACGGGCTATTTGTTGAAGCGCGGAACACATTGGAGAGCTGCACACCTGAAATATTTGGATGCACTTGGAGATTCTTGCAGAGCTGCACATCTGAAATACTTGGATACACATGGAGACTCTTGCAGAGCTGCACACCTTAAATACTCGGATACACATGGAGTCTCTTGCAGAGCTGCACACCTTAAATACTTGGATACACATGGAGACTATTGCAGAGCTGCACACCTTAAATACTCGGATACATGTGGAGTCTCTTGCAGAGCTGCACGCCTGAAATACTTGGATACACATGGAGACTATTGCAGAGCTGCACACCTTAAATACTCGGATACATGTGGAGTCTCTTGCAGAGCTGCACATCTGAAATACTTGGATACACATGGAGAATCTTGCAGAGCTGCACACCTGAAATACTTGAATACACATGGAGAATATTGCAGAGCTGCACACCTGAAATACTTGGATACACATGGAGAATATTGCAGAGCTGCACACCTGAAATACTTGGATATACATGGAGAATCTTGCAGAGCTGCACACCTGAAATACTTGGATACACATGAAGAATCTTGAAGAGCTGCACACCTGAAATACTTGGATACACTTGAGGAATCTTGCGAAGCTGCACACCTGAAATACTTGAATGCACATGGAGAATTTTGCAGAGCTGCACGCCTGAAATACTTGAATAGACATGGAGACTCTTGCAGAGTTGCACACCTGAAATACTTGGATACACATGGATAATCTTGCAGAGCTGCACACCTGAAATACTTGGATACACATGGAGAATCTTGCAGAGCTTCCACACCTGAAATACTTGAATAAACATGGAGAATCTTGCAGAGCTGCACACCTGAAATACTCGGATACACATGGAGACTCTTGCAGAGCTGCCCACCTGAAATACTTTGATACACACGGAGAATCTTGCAGAGCTGCACACCTGAAATACTTGAATAAAAATGGAGAATCTTGCAGAGCTGCACACCTGAAATACTCGGATACACATGGAGACTCTTGCAGAGCTGCACACCTCAAATACTTCGATACACTAGGAGAATATTGCAGAGCTGCACACCTGAAATACTTGGATACACATAGGGAATCTTGCAGAGCTGCGCGCTTGAAATACTTGGATACACATGGAGAATCTTGCAGAGCTGCACACCTGAAATACTTGGATACACATGGAAACTCTTGCAGAGTTGCACACTTGAAATACTTGAATAAACATAGAGAATCTTGCAGAGATGCACACCTGAAATACTTGAATACACATGGAGAAACTTGTAGAGCTGAAAACCAGAAAAACTTGAATACACATGGAGACTCTTGCAGAGCTGCACACCTGAAATACTTGGATACACTAAGGGAATATTGCAGAGTTGCACACCTGAAATACTTGAATACACATGGAGAATCTTGCAGAGCTGCACACCTGAAATACTTGGATACACTAGGGGAATATTGCAGAGTTGCACACCTGAAATACTTGAATACACATGGGGACTCTTGCAGAGCTGCACACCTGAAATACTTGGATACACTAAGGGAATATTGCAGAGTTGCACACCTGAAATACTTGAATACACATGGAGAATCTTGCAGAGCTGCCCACCTGAAATACTTGGATACACTAGGGGAATATTGCAGAGTTGCACACCTGAAATACTTGAATACACATGGAGACTCTTGCAGAGCTGCACACCTGAAATACTTGAATACACATGGAGACTCTTGCAGAGCTGAAAACTAGAAAAACTTGGAAAGACGTGGGGATTATTGCAGAGTTTCAAATACTTGGATATACAAGGAGAATGTTTCAAAACTGCACATCTGAAATGCTTAGACATATATGAAGAATCTTGCAAAGCTGATAACCAGAAACACTTGGAAAGACATGGGAAATCTTGCAGAGCTGCATACCTGCAATATTTGGAATACAATTGATAATCATGCAGAGTTGCACACTTAAAATGCTTCCAAATTTCAGGTGTGCATCTCTGCATGATTTCCCATGTATATCCTAGTTTTTCAGTTGTGCAGCTCTGCAAGATTATCCATGTATATCCTAGTATTTCAGGTGTGCAGCTCTGCAAGATTCTCCATGTGTATTCATTTATTTCAGGTGTGCAGCTCTGCAAGATTCCCAAAGTGTATCCAAGTATTTCAGGTGTGCAGCTCTGCAAGAATCCTAAAGTGTATCCAAGTATTTCAGGTGTGCAGCTCTGCAAGGTCCCCATGTATGTCCAAGTATTTCAGGTATGCAGCTCTGCAAGAGTCTCCATGTGTATCCAAGTATTTCAGGTATGCATCTCTGCAAAATTCTCATGGAAAATATTTCAATGTGAAAACCTCGAAATACTTGGAAACACGGGGAGGTTCTTGCAGGGAGCTTTAAACTTCGAAACGAGGCAATTGGACGTGCGGGGGGTGAGGTTTGGAGGATCATCCCTCGGACAAGGTCGCCCCTCAAAGCAATATTAATGTCCCACATGACCCGTGACACCTGGTGACATCTAATGTTTCCTCATGACTACAGTGGACTTATTCCATACCAACAATCGAACAGCATTTCACATTGTTTTGAAATTTGGAAGTTAAGACAACAATAATTTCATTGTTATATGCTTTCAAAATCGCTCAGGGTTCTAATTCCAGGCTTAACTACTGGTATTGCATATAACAACTATCTAAAGACAACAGCATGTGTTTTCGTGATATTAATATTGTTCATTGATTCTGTTAAGTCAACACACTTTTTATTATAGATATTGAGTTTCTTCTTTTAAAAATTTCCATCTATATTTTAGTCATTAAAGTGAAGTATTCACTTTACTAGCTAAAATTATCTTAATTCTCTAATAAATTCCTTTGAATGACATGGAATTCAAGGCTATTATGGATAGACGAGGGTCTTATCCCGAAACCATGGATACCAGGTGGTCATTTCGAATTTGTTATACCAGAGTATTATAAATCAACGTCCAGCTTTGAACCTAGGTTGTTGAGAATACCATGCCATATAGACTGCCCTGACGACACGCCTAGACACGAAGATATGTAAAAAGGGAACGCATAGATATTATATCTATTTCGATAGGATTTTTATCTTTTAAGTAGCCTTGGTTAGAATTTTTTAAATTTAAAAAGGTGTCTTCATAGATGAATCTGTACTTGAGTGTGTGTGTGTGCTGTGCTGTTGAAACTGAAAACTACCAGATATTTTTTAACAGAAACGTAGAGAGGGAACAAACTTATCCATTCTCTTAAAATAAAAGTTCTCAAAACTTCGGAAAATATATTATTTCTTTCCTTCTTCAATTTTAGAAGCATATGTGCACGTTTGAAAAATAATATAAAAGTAAAACTTTACTGGGAACAAATGATACTTTTTAAAGGGAAAAACAAGCATCTTCTGAAACGCGCATGTGTGTGGTTGGCTTTTCTTGAATAATCAAGAAATGGTACTTGGCTAGTATTCTGGTTTAATTAATTAATCAACGTTTAATTAATCTTTATTTCAACATATGGCTCAAATTATCAGTATCTTTTATTATCACACGATAGATGTTTTCTTTCTTAATAAACGTTTGTTCCGGTAAAATATATTGAAAAAAAAATTGTACAAATGTGATATTGTACTGGGATAAGGTACATAAATTATATTGATTTGATACAGAGAAGTTATGCTTCTTAATTTATCTTTTAAAAAAGATGCAAATTGATTAAAAGTAGAAAATCACATCTGATCATTGAATAGTAGAGTGCATTCTATTGGAATAGGTACGACAAAACGTTGATAATATCTCCCCCCAAATCAAGAAATCAAGAAAAGTCAAAGTGAATACGCATTTTAGGTTAATGTATTTTCTTAACATGGTACAATCAGCAACCTAGCAAGGTCAACATAGAGTCATTCTTTTTAAATTAAGGGGAAAATGTATTCATGGTTAAATTGTGCGCCTTTACACATGTATTTATGTAAAACCAGGATTTTCATTAACACGCAACAAGGAAATAATGAAGAAAAAAAGAAGAAGAGATTCGATAGAAAAACGTGATGAAGATTACATGAGAAGGTGTCCTGAAGGAATGTCGGACAAACACGTCCCTAATCCTCCTAGAAATGCCCCTCCCTGGGGGGTCGCCGGCTGCCAGACTGCTTGGCACCTCCACTCCCCCCCCCCTCATTCACAATGCCCAGGGAGGCGGGGGTCGTCTTTCCTCACCTTCTTCTAATGGATGTGCCCCCAACTGACCCGGCGGTACCTCTCTTCTAACAACCCTTCACCATAGCGTGAATCTACACACCAATCCTTAACTTTGGATGCATTTACTAAAGAGTGAGGTTTGATGATTGCATTTTATTCAAGTGCAAATGTACAAGGTTGTCCTAAAAGTTCGTAAACCCTTGCAAAAATCGAAATAACCAATATTATTCACCATAATATTATTCGCCGTTATGTATAATGTCTTTGTATTATGTATAAAGTAATTGTAAAAGCCTACTTCACGCTGCGAACTCCAAAAGCGCGAAACGCGTTCGTGGATGGCTTTTCTTGATTTATCAAGAAATTGGGTTGGCCAAATATCAGGGAACGGGTTATATCAATGTTTAGTTGATTTCTGTTTCACTAGATAACGCTCTGCCTTCTGTAAAGCATATATGTGCTCCTGGTCAGGATATGTTATTTTATTTTTAATATTATTATGTATTCGCTGTAATAATATTATTCGCCAAGTAATAAGAAAAACAGCGTTTGAAGAAAAACATGAACTTTTGGGACAACCTTATAGATTACTTGAAGCTATATACCCAATCAAGGAAGTAAATTTACACAACTCTCTAAATTCGAAATAGATATTTGCAGAGAATACATACGCAATATATAGATATGACTTGTTTATAATTTTTTTCCTTTTTGTTGTTTAGAATGGAAACCTATCGAAGTTGATTTTCAGGTTTTCTGAATGTGCAGCTGATCCTTACTGATAACTTATGTCATCTATCAAGATAAATATCAAAATTTTCAATAAAAAATATTCAAATTCTAAAATACTTATTATTATTTAATTAAAAAGGCATATATTGGATCAAAATATCATTTATTTTACCAATATTTCAGTTGGCTGAACGCCAACCTTTATCAAGGTGTTATAACATTTTAAAGTGTGTCAACAACCTTATATGTTATAACACCTTGATAAAGGTTGGCGTTCAGCCAACTGAAATATTGGTAAAATAAATGATTTTTTGATCCAATATATGCCTTTTTAATTAAAGATTTAATTATGGATTGCTCTATTTTCAAAACTTATTATTATGTATTCGCCGTAATAATATTATTCGCCAAGAAATAATAAAAACATGAACTTTTGGGACAACCTTATAAATTACTTGAAGCTATCTATGTACCCGATCAAGGAAGTAAATTTACACAACTAATGCCGATATTCTGAAATAAATATAACGCAACGTGTTCTATCATAGTGAATTCATAGACAATATAGTACCGCTTGATCAGTTGAAAGGGAATGTTTTACGTTAAATATTTTTATGTTTAAGATAGAGGTTGCCTGGCCGGAAAAATCAACGGTTGTTAGAGAAAGAGAGAGAATCCAACTTTGTCAAATTATTTGTGACAAACATCTTCTCTTTTTCTGATCAGTTTTTAGCGTGAGGTTGGTGGAAGGATGGTCTAAACCAGTGATTCTCAACCAATGTGCCGCGGTAATTTTGTGTGCCGCGAAATTCTAAAAATGTGCCGCCGAATTTTAGTCATATGATTATGTTCACGTTTGTATTGGTTTTTCTTTTTTTCTTTTTCATTTTTTTACTTTTTAAAATAACGAAATTAGCAAATTGAATGTTAGAGATGTATATTACTTATATTTTGCATAGAAATATTGATACATAATTTGAATTTTCTTGCATTCAAGTTAGCAAAAGTGTGCCGCGAAATTCTAAAATTGTGCCGCCAAATTTTCAAATCTTTAAAATAATGCCGCAACAAAAAAAAGGTTGAGAATCACTGGTCTAAACCGTTGGTTTTCGACCGCTACGATCCGGGTTCGATTCCCGCATTGGACACTTTTTTTATATTAAAAAAAAAAATGCTCCAATGGCCCCCGATTCTTGCAAAAGTCCAACCCAACCAGCGAGTGCAAGTAACCAAACGGGGCTCTGGCACATTTGTAAGTGCAAAGTCAAACTGCTTTTCACATGTGTAGACATGTGGTGTACTTACAGTAAAAGCAGTCGCCTACTTTACCCACCATGATTATCATGGCCTGTACCACGTGTACTAGGGATAAGCAAAAAAAAAAAGTTTTTAGCGTGAAGAATGTTGTTTTTGTTTGTTAGTGAACCAATCTCTCACGTCTTCTCATTGTACGAATGCGGCCATGTTTGTATATAAGAGTATATAATTAACTATGGTAATGTGAGAGGCCAGTGTGTGGGATTATTGTGTGGAGACGTTTAAAGTGTTCTCTGTGTGATTTTTCAGTGTCTGTTGTTCTCTTCACATACCTGTGTGACCCCAGTTCGATCCCTACCAACACTACAATAAAGATAAGTACTTTTTATTTTACAGATCGTGAGTTTTTATTTAATTCCTTTTTGTTGTTGGTGTTGTACTCTTGAATGTACGCTTTTCTGTGTATTTTGTTACTCTTCTTTTAAGCCCTACTATATTGCAGTAAAAAGGCTAAAGTTCATTTTCTCAAGCCGCTTCATATTGTAAGAAAGTATTCATGAATATTATTATTTTTATTAACAGAGTGGTCATTTTTATGTTTATATTTTGCTAATCTGTAAATTTCCCTCGTGGCTTATCTTTTGTTTACCATGGATAGTTTGTCATTGCTTGAAATAAATTGTTGTCACCTCCTCAAGTTTTTGTCTTCCCTAATTTTCCACGTGGCAATATTAAAGGAAAAGCTAGAACTGCAGCAGGGCCCTTTATGAAATGTACCTGGCAGGTGAAAAATGGAAGAATGTTGTTACACTGGACGAAGCATAGGTTAACCTCAATGATAGCAACCAACCCCGTGCCATTTACTACGCTAACTCTCAAATAAACACCTTTCAGAACTGGGTCAAGAAATGCAAGGAAAGCTTCTCAAAGGTCTTCATGATCGTTGCAGGTTTCTGCTACATCGGGAAGCTTCCGTTAAAGAAGATGGATCCAAATGTCAGAATAAATTCGCAAATCTACCAAAGAGTTGTCTTATACCCATTTTTCGACCGAGGGGTTCCGTTTTTGTATCCAAGTGACTCAAGATCCGTGTGGCTGCACCAGGATAAAGCCATGAATCATACCTCGAGTTCAACACGTCAATACCTAGACGAAAAGAGGGATGAAACCGGCATTTCGTACATCCATTTTAAGCACTTCCCTGACAAACCCCCACTTGGACCTGGTTTATATGAATTCTGGTGTTTTTTGTTTGTAGAAAACAGTTTTTATATCTTCAAAAAACAGATGCACTGGATGGTTTCTCCAAATGGTCTCTGGAAAGTCCTTAAGGAATTTTGGGATGGTCTTGACCAAAATATGCTACAACGAAGTCCTTTTTCCTGGAAACATCGGTACAGGACTGTTGCCAAACATCAAGGCTTTCACATATAGCAATATACAAATACAACAATTAGTTATAAAAACATTTGTAAATTTTTTAATTATAAAAAAAAAAACCAAAATCGTTTTTTTTTTTAACACATGGAGCACTTTCTGTATTTCAAGTGAATTAATCCTTAAAACGGTGTACCTCCTCAAGGGTTCAGGCTTCTCCATAGCGAATTATCTATAAATCTAGCAAGGTGATAATATGTTGCCTGGTCTGGTCTAACCATTGAAGATTTTTATGGTGAAAATAACGCGGTTCTTTCTCCTTGCCTTTATAATCCACATGTTGTTGACCCAATAGTAGGTTTACCTGTCTTTAGAAGCTGTTTATAACATCATCATTGCAACATAATCGAGTGCCCTCCTTTATATTAAGATGGAGTTGGGGACGTAGTTCGGTGTTGAATATTATACGCGGTATAGTTGATACACTTTCGATATTTGATGGCCAGTGCCCAGGACTGAATCACACTTTGCACATAGTTATGTTAGGATGCATTAGCGCGCCATCTGTTATCAAAATTCGAAACTATTATAGACGCGTATGATTCTTTTTAAAAATAAACAATTTCTACTGCCCTTACTTCAATGGAAAAATTAATGCAATATAAGTATGGTAGATTAAACTGGCGAAACCGCTGGGAGGGTTCACCACTAATGAGCCAGGCCCTCCCATTAATTTTTCCATTGCAGTAAGGGCAGTAGAAATTGTTTATTTTTAAAAAGAATCATACACGTCTATAATAGTTTCGAATTCGACATAGTTATGTATTTAGAACAAGCCGGGATTGAATACCATATTTTTAAGTTCTGCATTAAAAACAATCTTCAATGGCCACCAACTTGCAGAACTCTAATTTCCCCGATGATAGTAAATAAGCGAACAGGGCTTTTTAAAACCTTATAAACGAAAAGTATAATAACTTTTATGCGTATAAATACATGACCTATTTAGGGTATAAAATATAAATCCGAACTTCACAATTATTTTCTTTCGTAAGGTGAAATCCTCTGGTGTATAATTAGCAGCAACACATAAAATTCCGAGGATAAGTTTCTTTTATTTTAAAAATAATATCTTGAGCTTTCGGGCGTAAAAAGCCCTTCTTCAGGAATATTGGAAACAATTTCAAGTAGAAATGTTTGTACACAAATAGATGGTGCCGATTTGTTTGGGGTAATTACAGTAGGCTTAACCAGCCTGTTGCTATTATATGCTGCAGGAACACCCACTGACTACACCCTGACACCTTTTATGTTATAAAAGTACAATTGTAACATGTTTCTTTATCAGACTGCGACATGAGGAAGAATCATCATTCGAAAGCCTGCCGCATATTAATAAAGAAACCTCTTGGAATTCCTCGTTTTACGTTTAGGATTCGTTTTCATAATTACAAGTATAGCACTTGTATAGTTATAGTAGGAATATCATGCCTTCGAATCACTTTGGGGACTGAAGAATTATCTTGAAACTCATACAAGAACATGGACTCAAATAGGTATGTGGGAATACATTTTACGATTATCCCAAGTTTGTGTACAAACATTTCTACTTGAAATTGTTTCCAATATTCCTGAAGAAGGGCCGTTTACGCCCGAAAGCTCAAGATATTATTTTTGAAATAAAAGAAACTTATCCTCGGAATTTTATGTGTTGCTGCTAATTATTTTCTTTAACGATACAATACGTACTTGGGATAATCGTAAAATGTATTCCCATATACCTATTTGAGTCCATGTTCTTGTATGAGTTTCAAGATAATTCTTCAGTCCCCAAAGTGATTCGAAGGCATGATATTCCTACAATAACTATACAAGTGCTATACTTGTACTTATGAAAACGAATCCTAAACGTAAAACGAGGAATTCCAAGAGGTTTCTTTATTAATATGCGGCAGGCTTTCGAATGATGATTCTTCCTCATGTCGCAGTCTGATAAATAAACATGTTACAATTGTACTTTTATAACATAAAAGGTGTCAGGGTGAAGTCAGTGGGTGTTCCTGCAGCATATAACAGCAACAGGCTGGTTAAGCCTACTGTAATTACCCCCAAACAAATCGGCACCACTGGCGGAAGCTGCAGGAAATTGCTCGCACAGCGCTAATTAGCTGGGAGAGATAACACTTCACTTCCCTCCGCAACTGACGGAATTAATTTTCTTAATCAGCGGAAACCCTGCGACAATTGTGGGAGACAAGAACAACTCGGGACCGTACATCTTCACTGTGAAAACTTGGAGGTCTGGATCCTACAGTATGTCTGTGTCCATCTGGACTAGCATAGTCATGGTGGAAACTTGGAGGTCTGGATCCTACAGTATGTCTGTGTCCATCTGAACCAACATAGTCATGGTGGAAACTCGGAGGTCTGGATCCTACAGTATGTCTGTGTCCATCTGGACTAGCATAGTCATGGTGGAAACTTGGATGTCTGGATCCTACAGTATGTCTGTGTCCATCTGGACTAGCATAGTCATGGTGGAAACTTGGAGGTCCAGATCCTACAGTATGTCTGTGTCTATCTGGACTAGCATCGTCAAGGTGGAAACTTGGAGGTCAGGATCCTACAGTATTTCTGTGTCCATCTGGACTAGCATAGTCATGGTGGAAACTTGGAGGTCTGGATGCTACAGTATGTCTGTGTCCATCTGGACTAGCATAGTCATGGTGGAAACTTGGAGGTCCAGATCCTACAGTATGTCTGTGTCTATCTGGACTAGCATCGTCAAGGTGGAAACTTGGAGGTCTGGATCCTACAGTATTTCTGTGTCCATCTGGACTAGCATAGTCATGGTGGAAACTTGGAGGTCTGGATGCTACAGTATGTCTGTGTCCATCTGGACTAGCATCGTCAAGGTGGAAACTTGGAGGTCTGGATCCCACAGTATATCTGTGTCCATCTGGACTAGCATAGTCATGGTGGAAACTTGGAGGTCTGGATCCCACAGTATGTCTGTGTCCATCTGGACTAGCATAGTCATGGTGGAAACTTGGAGGACTGGTTCCTACAGTATGTCTGTGTCCATCTGGACTAGCACGGTCATGGTGGAAACTTGGAGGTCTAGATCCTACAGTATGTCTGTGTCTAACTGGACTAGCATCGTCAAGGTGGAAACTTGGATGTCTGGATCCTACAGTATGTCTGTGTCCATCTGGACTAGCATAGTCATGTTGGAAACTTGGAGGTCTGGATCCTACAGTATGTCTGTGTCCATCTGGACTAGCATCGTCAAGGTGGAAACTTGGAGGTCTGGATCCTACAGTATGTCTGTGTTCATCTGGACTAGCATCGTCAAGGTGGAAACTTGGAGGTCTGGATCCTACAGTATGTCTGTGTCCATCTGGACTAGCATAGTCATGGTGGAAACTTGGAGGTCTGGATCCTACAGTATGTCTGTGTCTATCTGGACTAGCATAGTCATGGTGGAAACTTGGAGGTCTGGATCCTACAGTATGTCTGTGTCCATCTGGACTAGCATAGTCATGGTGGAAACTTGGAGGTCTGGATCCTACAGTATGTCTGTGTCCATCTGGACTAGCATAGTCATGGTGGAAACTTGGAGGTCTGGATCCTACAGTATGTCTGTGTCCATCTGGACTAGCATAGTGATGGTGGAAACTTGGAGGTATGGATCCTACAGTATGTCTGTGTCCATCTGGACTAGCATAGTGATGGTGGAAACTTGGAGGTCTGGATCCTACAGTATGTCTGTGTCCATCTGGACTAGCATAGTCATGGTGGAAGCTTGGAGGTCTGGATCCTACAGTATGTCTGTGTCCATCTGGACTAGCACAGTCATGGTGGAAACTTGGAGGTCTGGATCCTACAGTATGTCTGTGTCCATCTGGACCAGCATAGTCATGGTGGAAACTTGGAGGTCTGGATCCTACAGTATGTCTGTGTCTATCTTGACTAGCATAGTCATGGTGGAAACTCAGAAGCCTGAATCCTACATAAAGTTTGAAAACCAAGAAAAATATCTGAACAATATATAATACTCTCTAGCTATGGTCACCAATCATTCCCTGTGCAGTGTATGTGCTAATCTCATCGCAGAACAGCCTCTGTCACCTTTCCCCTATGGAATCGCTCATGGTATTTCTTACATCAAGCCGTGAACAAATTCAGCCAAGCAACTAAGTCTTCTATGATATTTGGCGTCAACGCCGTGATTGAAGTAGGATATAACCAACCCTGAAAATTCACGTAAAACCACCAAGAATGGGAGTATAATCCTCGTTTATATGCCATTTTGTCAATGGCCCCTTGATAATATTGTAATTATTATGTGCTCTTCTATCTCGGAAAATTTCAAAATCACTTTATTAGGTACCGCTCAAAAGAGCAACCTAGTTTATGATATTTGCAACAATGAATAATATGGGAAGTTATTCATATATTAAACAAAATGTTAACGTGGGATTTAATCCCAGTTCATGACTGTCGGGAATCGAGGGTGTTACTCACTTGTCCACCGACTCTTTATCGTAAAAAATAAATATTTATTATTCTATCCACAAAATATGAATTTTCATTTTTGCCTTTATCTGTTAATACATGGTTGAATTATTTTTGATCAAAATAAATGCAATCGAATTTTTTTTTTTTTACAACAAAAAGCCTTTATTTAGGGTCACTGACCCTATACAGAATTCACCAGAGGTATGCATAAGAACAAAGCAGTGAGACAAAGGTAACAACGATATAGACAGAAGAATAGAGAAAAAAAAAAAAGAAAAAAAAACAAGAATGAGAAAGATGGAAGCAAGAAAAACAACACAAAAAGAGTAGCAGTAAGAAATTGAGGAGTGAGTGTCACTTGGCCTTCTTCTGAGATAAGGACTTGTGGAAACCATAAAATGCCGTAGCAATATACTTATTCTGGGTCATATTGTCAATTATTGATGGAAATGAAGCACAGAGTTGCCCAGTTTTGAGCATAAGGGTTCTTCTTTCAGAGCAGAGCAATCAAAAATATAGTGAGTGATTTCATTTTTTAGTTTTGAATTACAGAAGGTACAAATGCAATCGAAATTAACTATTTTACGACGCATATGTTTACTTTCAAATAAAATAGTTTTCTACAGCCCTTAGTATAATGATAAAAATAATTTGAGGGCTTGGCTCTTCAGTGGTAAAACCTCTCAGCGGTTTCGTCAGTCTAACCTAACATTCCACTCTAATATTGCACATTTGTCTATTTTATTTTATATCCGACGTTGAAGAATAACTCTTAGAAAGGGTATTTCAAGTGAACTATGGACATAAGCTTTAAAGATAGTTATAATAAACAATCATAAAAAAACTTAAGGGTATTTCTTTTAGCATGTACATCAGGATTCAGACAATAACGCTGAAAGATATTACAATGACCTTTATTGAAGACACACGAGATAACCAAATGTGAACGAAATTTCCTCCATCTCCTTTGAAAAAAAAAAAAAAAAAAAAGGTAACTGGCGATATCAAAGAACTTTCCACTTCCTAAAGTTTTGTCCATGCGTGTTTGTCAAAAGTGAACTATACTATGTGAACTACAAAGATAAATTGTTTAGTAATTTAAAACATTTAGACGCGAATGTTTCTTTTAAACATGAATCAAACTTCTACAGTCCCTACTGCGATGAAAAAATATTGGGAGGGCTTGGCTCATCAGTGGAAAACCCTCCCAGCGGTTTCGCTAATTTAATCTACCAGACAGCTTCTTTAGAGCTCTAATACTGTATTGGACGATTCTGCATATATATGCTATACTGAATGGTGGAGTCTTAGAAATGGTTTTTAGGCAAACTATGGATATAAGCTTTTTAGACAGTAGAATTACATATATGCATGATATTTGATATATGTGTGAGAGAAACGTCTGAATGTTTTTATTTGTTATATTTAGATGGCACGTTATTGCTTTGTATTCAATTGAAGAGTGTTAGAAAGGAGGAAAAATGGGTGATGCTGACTGGATTTCGTCGATTTCAGGTCTAATCTTTCTATTTTTAAATCATCAATTTACATTTTTTTTTTTTAGAATCGATTCTACCTGGTTCAAAATCACATTAATAGGTACCGCTCAGCAAGAGCAACCTAGTTTATGATAATTGAAACAGTGAATAATATGTGAAGGTTATTCACATATTAAACAAATTTTAACGCGGGATTCAATCCCGGTTCATGACTGTCGGGAATCGAGGGTTTTACCCATTCGTCCACCGACTTTTTTTGTACAGTGTTCGATTCTACGAAATTATTATTTACTACATTGCGATAATATAAAAGAAAAAAAAGGAGATTCTTGTGTAGAATACGTTTATCCCGCCTAGATTTCGAACAACATCGTTCTTCAACGGGCGTGAACCATCTCCTCAGCGGCGAACTACGCGATCAACGTATTCTTCGTAGATCGCGAAATACATGGTGTCGCTGGAGACCCGCTGGTGTTTC